>JAYESA010000020.1:18268513-19008545 GCA_036927795.1 Iris macrosiphon | reverse complement strand
TCAGCGCCGGTTCTGGGTTGTCGGCGTCGGTTCTGGCCGGCCGAGTCTGGAGTCGTCGGGAACAAGTATGGCCGGCAGCGGGTTCCCTTGGTTTGGAGAGTCGGTCGGAGCGCTGGACTCAGGGCGTCGGGTTCTGGAGATACGGCGGAGGGTTCTGGATCCGGCGGCTACGGAAGATTAGGTGGCTGAGCAGGGGAGGTCCGGCGGGTTGTTCGGTGGCGTCGGGTCTGAAGGAGAATTCCGGTCGGCCTAGCTAGGCTTTTATAGGGGGATTGGGGATGGGAATCGGCCGGACGTTGGCTGGAAGAGGAAGGGGATGGGTCGCCGGGTGTAGGGGAGTTGAACCGCAGGGTCGCCGGCGGCCACGGCGGCGGTAACGGCCGCCGGCCAGTTGAAGAGTCGGCCGATTCAGATTTTGGGGGTTAGGGTTTGATATGGGTCGGGTCGGATCTGGCGGGTCGGGTCTGACCCGGATCCGACCCGCTAAGAGGGTTAGCCTGGTTTAGTCAGACCGGCGGTTCGGTCCGGTTCAACCTATGGTTCGGTTCGGTTTATTTTATTGTTTTATTTAATTAGTTAAATTTTACAATAGTTTTTAATGCTTTAAAAATTCATCCGGGGTCCAATAAATTCCCAGAAAAATACTCCTTGCTCGGTTTTTTTATTTTACACTAGAAAATATAATTTTCATCACATTTTAATATTATTTATTTTCATTTAAAAATTCATTTTAAATAAAACTGCTTTAATTTTATTGGTTAAAAAATTATAGAAATTGCTAATTAATTCCAAAAAATTAAATTTAAAAAAATTTCTTAAAATTTTCAGGTGATTACGTCCGCCGCCGCTCCGATCATCCCGTCGACATCCTCTTCCCTCCACCGACCCGACTCCACAGCCCGACTTCGACAGCGCCGAGCGCAGCCTCCCTCTGCCACGCCTGAACCCTAGCCGACGACGCCTAACTCCTTGCTCACAGCCCGACCACCTCGCCTTGCTCCTCCACGACTCCACGCCGCCGCTCCCCATCACCCATCACCCATCGACCTCCCCGCTCGATCCAGGCCGCCCTCGACCTCTCCCCGCTCCACCCGAGTCCACCCCGCGGCTGAACCGCTCCGGCCAGCTGCGCAGAGCCGCCGCCCTAGCCGGCCTCGCCGACCCCGAGCCCGACTCCCTTAGGCAAAGCCCCCGCCGCTGTCTCGATCAAAAACCCTAGCCTGGAATCACAGCAGACACACGGACGCAAGAGTTCGAGCAGGACACGAGAATTCAGACTTCTCGGAGCCAGTTCAGGTAATGTTTCTTCTCACCTCGTAACTCCATTTTCGATTTCTTTTGTTGCAAAGCATAGACTGTGTAACCCTCTCGGTGCTCGTGCAACCCGCTCGGTGCATCGCATCCTGTGGTGATCGCAAACCGCGATCCAAAAACAGGAAAAATAACGCCCTGTTTCACCCCGGAACTGAGTACGTCCCGCCAAACGGGACGACTTGGTCGCACGCGGTCTTTACCGAAATGTGCGCGACATTGATACGGACGTGCAGAATTTCGCAGAAGTTGATTTGGATGTGCGTGCACACCGGAATCAACGCGTATCCGCACAACGCCCCGTATTCGTCCATTCTAGAACACGCTATAACTTTGTGTACACACGTCGGATCAAGACGGAACTTGCGCCATCAGACTCGTAGCAATATGCTGGTCCTGTGACCCAAGTTTGGTTCGATTCTGAGAACGTTGACAAAATCGCATATCGTGGGCCCCACAGGCTCCACTTGACTGGCAATTTTGTGATCGGCTCATCGGAATCCAATCCTGGAAGTTCCGTTGGGTTCGTATCATCGTTCCTGACTTGTAGACACTGAGTTTGAGGAATTTGGAGACCTTTGACCCTGACACGCTTTTCGGTGCAAAGTGGCCCACATGTGGACCCCGCTTTGGCCCAGAAATGTTATTTTTGCCCTTGTGTCCAAATTGGACTTAAGGACAGGCGTTTCTAGCTATTTGATATCTTCTGAGATTGTTGGTGATGTTTGTTACAGCTTTTAGAGGAGTACCTACATGATCCACTGATACAGGGACAACTGTTGGTAATCAAACACCAGGCAAGTGTACCTTGCCAAACTCTGCAGTATTATTACTTATTTTCCTTGCTTTATTTATATGGCTGTGCATGCTTAACCTAGGACCGTGTGACTTACTTAGCGTCCGATTAATAGTCGGGTGCCAACACTGTACGCGGCGTTGTGTATTGTCATCTAGAGATGGACATTCGTGACACTTTATATTCTCGTACTTGTCTTACCAAGTACACTATGACCCAGGACACTTGACACTATTCATGAGACAGGATCTTCCTGAGATATTCATGGTGATTCTGTATAGGATACAAGACTTGACAGAGATACTATATTCTTAGATACATTATGACTGGTTGCATTAGCTATGATCCCGCTTGACATGGACATGAGACGTTATGGTCATGATATGCGTGGCTACATTGGGTGGGGAGAGACACACAGGCTACAGGCTGTTCTATATATATCTACTACTATTGTGAGGTCGTAGACTCTCGTAGTAGAGCTAGACACATTACCGATTATTACCGCTACCGGCTCCCCGACACACAGCTTGTAGTGGCTCAGCCTGAGTACTCGTGATGCTCTTATCTTGCATTTCACATAGATGGTTACATACTTACCCTCTTTATTTCATTATTTATTGCACTGCATTTATTTTGGCTTATATTTTCTGTACCTTGCTATGTCCCCTGAGGACTTGGAATGGATTATGTCCCCAGGATTTGCAGACGAGATCTATCGCGAGGTATACGGGACCGGAGTAGAAGCAGATACAGGAGCTGTACCGACACCCGAGGACGAGGTGTTAGCTGAAGACTTTTCCTGAGCATCTATGTTCCATGCTCAGTATTTACTTTATTCTGTCATTATATTTTGGCATGTTGAACCATTATATCAGATATTTATCGGGTTGTTCCCCGACACACTTTGTTGAGACTGGTTGATGATTTACATTTCTTATATTCTGTGGATCATATTTTATATCTTGTATGGATGAGATTAGTTGTGCCCTGTTGTCGTAGACTTGTTTTACAGCTTAAGTATGCCCTGATGGATCCATTAAATTGGGTTTGTCCATCAGTGTGTGCTGCTGGCCATTTCCACGCGTCTAGTCCCTCGATATTTTGGGACTGGGGCGTGACATAGTTTTTGTGGTGGCCCATGCAGGTCTACGACTAATTTATTTCGGTTTCAACTTAGGGACCGAACAAGCCTGCCCTAAGGATAGGATAAGTTATAAGATCTCATCCATTATTTGAACCATTTTTGAACTCTATATCGAACTTAAAAAAAATTACTTGATTTGTATCCTGTGTTGATTCCTCTGAGCGTTCTTACAGTTTATCTTTTGGTTGTAGAGTAATGGATCCCAGAAACGGAGATAAGATTCTCTTGGATACACCACACGACGCTGTGGTTACTTATGTAGACGGAGTGACCCCAGGCAACGGAGGACAAATATCGTAGAGCGATCAAACCGGTCAGCCTAATCCAAGGTTCCGGAGAGATGACATCCCACCTCCGCCACAGTTCACTCCACAGATGCCAGTTTTCCCGCCAGGACAAGCCATGGATGGACAACAGATGTTCCAGATGATGTATGCCATGATGCAAGCCCAGCAGCAGATTCAGCAAGAGGCCCATCGTCAGGAGGCAGAGTATCTGAGAACCAGCCTGGTATCCGCATTGGAGCAGGCAAATTCACCAGCGAGGCGATCAACAACGGGATCTATCACCGATTTTCGTCAGCTCAAGCCTCGTACATTCTCTGGTAAAGAGGGGCCAACAAAAGTTCATGAATGGCTCACGAACATACAGCACCAATTGGAAGCAGCTGAACTTTCGAGGGAGAAATGGATGACTGCGATAAGGATGCAGTTGACTGAAAATGCACATCATTGGTGGTTAGCAGAAGAGAGAAGGCTCGGACAGGACCGAGTCACTTGGGAAGAGTTCTCCAGACTCTTCCGAGAGATGTATATTCTAGCAGTTGTACGGTCAGAGCTCAGAGACAAGTTCAACCGCCTTATCCAAGACAATATGACAGTGGAAGAATACAACGCGAAATTTATTCACCTAAGTCGCTTCGCCCCAACCTTGATCTCGACAGAGGAAGAGAAAGCTAAGAAGTTCTTTGACGGACTGAAGTTCGAGCTCCAGAGGTTGATTGGATCGGTCGCACCTACATCGTATACCGACGTCCTTGCAGCAGCACGACGCATGGAGCACGTCGCTAGAAGGGAGTCAAATCTGAAGAGGCCAATCACATCAGCACCATCCAGGACAGCACATGGGGATTCTGCAAAATGATCCCAGAGGAGTATGCCAGATAGAGCAGCACACAGGGCCATATCTCTTCCTACTTGTCACTACTGCGGCAAGGTAGGACACATTGAGAGAGAGTGCAGGCGTAAGTTGGGACTATGTCTGAGCTGCAGATCCAACCAGCATCTATCCAGGGACTATTCTGAACGCAGAGACGGAGCACCGAGACTAGCTTTATCTGCACCACGACCAGCTTATCCAGCAGTAGGAGCACCGCAGACAGGAGCTGGAGGAGTCAGACTACCAGCTACAGGAGGCTACCAGCAGAGACCACCACTGGCACCACAGGCAGCCCTATTCCAGCAGACTCAGCAGCAGCAGAGAGGTCCAGCTCAGGGACGAGGACAGGCATTCACAATGGCTGTTGAGGAGGAAGCTACTGCAGGCGAAGTTATCGCAGGTACTATTTTAGTAGCTTCATTACCAGCTGTAGCTTTATTTGATTCTGGAGCATCGCATTCATTTATAGCAGCTAGCTTTGTAGCCACCCATAGAGTGGCTACCGCACCCCTTCCGAAGATGAAGAGAATTCTTACGGGAGGTAGAATTATTCCGGTTAGTGACGTCTGTAGATCATGTTCTGTAGTAGTCCGTGGAAGAGAGATGCGCGCTCAATTTCTATTCTTTTCAATGCCGGATTATGATGTTGTACTTGGTATAGACTGGTTAAGTCAGTACCATGCGACTCTTGATTGCCGACTCGGACGGGTTATATTTAGACCGCCTGGACATCCAGAATTTGAGTTTCTTCGAGGAGCAGTAAAGCAAGGAGCTCAGCCTACTCTTAGGGTACTATCTGTAGAAGGGGAGACAGGTTACCCAAGAGTCATATCAGAGTTTGTGGATGTATTTCCTGATGATCTTCCAGGTTTACCGCCTGATCGGGAAATAGAATTCATAATAGACTTAACTCCAGGAGCAGAGCCTATCACTTCATCAGTGTATCGGCTAGCACCTAAGGAGTTAGTGGAGTTGAAGGAACAGGTTGATGATCTTCTGGAGAAGGGTTTTATCCGGCCCAGTGTTTTACCTTGGGGAGCACCCATATTATTTGTGCCAAAGAAGGATGGAACAGTACGGTTGTGCATTGACTACAGGGCACTAAATGCTATGACCATCAAGAACAGGTACCCCTTACCACGCATTGATGATCTATTCGATCAATTGAGTGGTGCTAGGGTATTCTCGAAGATTGACCTTAGATCCGGCTATCATCAGACCAAAGTAAGGAAGAAAGACATACCGAAGACAGCTTTCAGGACCAAGTATAGATATTATGAGTTCTTGGTAATGCCATTTGGTTTAACCAATGCGCCAGCAGTATTTATGAGTTTGATGAACAGAGTCTTTCATCAGTTCTTGGATAAATTTGTGGTTGTGTTCATTGATGATATTCTAATATATTCCAAGAGCCATGAAGAGCACGAGGAGCATCTCAGAATCGTGTTAGAGACCTTGAGGCAGGAAAAGTTATATGCCAAACTCAGTAAGTGTGAGTTTTGTATGGATAAAGTGCCTTTCTTGGGACATATTATCTCAGGAGAAGGACTTTCAGTTGATCCGAAGAAAGTTGCGACAATAGAGACTTGGCCTACACCTACATCAGTCGCAGAGGTGAGAAGTTTTCTCGGACTTGCAGGATATTACCGAAGGTTTGTAGAAAATTTCTCAAGAATTGCAGAGCCTATGACGAAGTTGACACGTAAGGACCAGGAGTTTACATGGACAGAAGACTGCCAGAAGGCTTTTGAAGAATTGAAGAGAAGATTAACAACAGCACATGTCTTGACTCTTCCTTCAGGGTCAGGAGGTTTTGTTGTCTACAGTGATGCATCAGGTAGTGGACTAGGATGTGTTTTGATACAACATGGCAAAGTTATTGCTTATGCATCAAGACAATTGAAGGTCCACGAGAAGAATTACCCAACACACGATCTGGAGCTAGCAGTGTCACGCCCCGATTCCGTGGAATCGTCAGTCGTCCCCCGGGCGTGACCGCCGTGCGGGCCTAGGTTGCGCACCGCACAAGGCTAAGTATTTTTGTTTTGCATAGCGAGCACATATTCAGAGTACGCAGATAATTGAAACACAGATTAAAACATAGAAAAGTTCTCCTTTATTGATAATATGAACATCTATTACAAACTCCTTGAACTGAGTCACTAGGATTGCCTCTATGGGCTTACAAAAGTGTTGACACAAAATGAGATAGCAGTCCTGTACATTACATTCTTTACTACAACTCAAAATATAAGACCTTGGGTCGGAACGACTGCCTTGCCACGAAGCTGCATGGTTGCTTGGTGGCTAGCTTCTTCTTCAAAAGGCTTCTTCTTCAAAATGCTTCTTCTTCTTGTGCTACAAAAGGTGGCACGGTCGAGGCGTGCCTACAGCTGGACTGGATTGGGGGTTTGTCTTTTGCTCCTCGCTTGGTTCTCCTAGCGCGGGGAACCTGTTTCAACGAGGGTCAGTACATCGAAACGTACTGGTGAAGGCAAGCTAACCCAACTATACCAATCAACACGTTGTTTTAATGAAGCATGCATATTTATTGTGGGTTTCTATCTTGCCTTAGTTCATTTTGCAACAAGACATAGATATAGAATCATTGAAATAACCCGCCACCGTTCGGTGATATTTACCTGTTCGTTTGAACCACCTGCATATACTTACCTTGCCTTCCCTGCCAAGAAGACATAAGTTAGTAGCAACAGGTTTAAATATACGAGGGGATCACTGGCTTTGATGCCATAATAGACGGTTTTAGTCTCAGACTAAGGTGACGGAGGCACATGTATCGCTACACGCCATCCCGCCTATGGGAGAGAGTAATCTTGAAGTTCCGTCCGGATCGGATCGGTGCCAGTGCCCCAGCGACCGTCCGCAGGAACCTATAGGCCTTGTGCACAAGTTGTCCGTGATCAACGGCGTTTGTGTTAAGTTTACCATTTATGTAGCTGAGGCAATGAAATCAGGGGATATGTAGCATTGTGTGATGTATTTTTCATAGTCTCCCTGAACAATTGATGCATGGCAAAGGGTGTTCTACATATAGCATATTTATAGAAGAAGAAGTAAGCATTCTAACTTGTATATATGCATATGGTAAACATTTTGAATAAGCAAGCATGTAGTAAGTAACCGTTCACAAGTTTCAATGACAAGCAAACAGATCCATGTCTATTCCCTTATTATCTTGATATCTTTTAGTTATTACTTGGTATCGTTTGATCGGGGCAAGCACGAACACAGATTCAGATGTGAAGATTAGCAAGAAGGGCTAGCTAATCGGGTTGGTAGCCACTCACCTTAGTGGTTGGAAGGAAGAAGGAAAGAAGTGCTTTAGGAGTCCGCTCGAGCGACGCCTACTGCTGGATCACCTGTATTGACACGAACAGCTGATCAGTACTTCTTCCTCTCTTTCCATTATCGGAATTGAAGTACAGTCTTAAGAACGAAAGCAATGAAATCCATCGAAATCGTTCAAGAAAACCCAAGCAAATCCAAAAACCAACTCAAGGCACGAAAGCAACAAGCGACAGCGAAAACTAGGCAACAAAAGAATGCAGCGGAGAGGTCCCTCCTGACTCTGCCGCTAAGTCGATCCCGGGGGCACGGTCCACTGAATATGGGAATCGATTCCGAAAAAACAAATCCATAACGAGGACGAGTTCTTAATTCAATCTATCCCGATCGAACGATACCGTCTTGTATTTCTTAGCCGCGCTCCCCGAATAGGAGGAACGGGGCACCACATCCTACCCAACTAATTGGAAGTTTCGTCCCAAAACTTAAAGAATAGAACCTACCACTAGAAAATAATGAGGGGAACCTTTCCCTCATTTATGATTCAAGCTCCCAAGTAGACTCTTCGACAGAGTGATTCCGCCAAAGCACGCGCACTAGAGGAACCGAACGGGTCCGAAGCAGCTTTTCTTTTCTATCCAAGATTTGCACTGGTTGTTCTACATACGTCAAATCGGCCTGGAGACTCAGCTGTTCGAGGTCTACCACGTGGCTAGGATCGTACACATATTTCCTGAGTTGGAAAACGTAGAATATATCATGTACGCCGGATAGTGATGGCGGTAAAGCAATCTGATACGCAACTGAGGCAACCCGCTTTAGTATTTTGAACGGGCCGACAAATCTCGGACTTAGCTTTCCTCTTGCCCCGAACCTGCTGACTCCTCGCATGGGCGAGACCTTGAGGAATACTCGGTCGCCTACTTGGAACTCTAGCGGTCTCCGATGTGCGTCCGCGTAGCTCTTTTGACGGCTTTGAGCTACCTTTAATCTTTCTCGAATCAGCCGGACTTTCTGGACGGTCTGCTCCACGAGCTCAGGGCCAAGTACTTGCCGTTCCCCAACTTCGTCCCAACAGATAGGAAATCTACACTTCCGCCCGTATAACGCCTCATACGGCGCCATTTGAATGCTTGATTGATAACTATTGTTGTAAGCAAATTCGGCTAAAGGTAGATGAAGGTCCCAACTAGTCTTCAAGTCCAAGGCGCAGAGTCGTAGCATGTCTTCGAGGATCTGGTTGACACGTTCGGTTTGGTCGTCGGTCTGTGGATGGTAGGCGGAGCTAAACTTCAACTTCGTCCCAATTGCTGACTGCAGGCTTCCCCAGAAACGTGATATGAATCGACCATCTCGATCGGAGACTATGGTTACGGGCACGCCATGGAGTCGAACGATTTCGTTGAGATATATCTGAGCCAGGCGGTCGGCACTCCAAGTAGACTTGATAGGCAGGAAGTGAGCTGACTTGGTGAGTCGATCGACGATAACCCATACTGCATCATGTCCCCGTTGCGTCCTCGGCAAGCCAACAATAAAATCCATCGTTATATCATCCCATTTCCACTCCGGAATAGCAAGGCTCTGTAGCTCTCCGCCTGGTTTTTGGTGTTCGGCCTTTACTCGTTGACAAGCCATGCAATGCGACACAAACTGCGCCACATCCCGTTTCAAGCCGTGCCACCAAAACGTCGTACGAAGATCCCGATACATCTTTGTGCTACCCGGATGAGAAGTATAGCTAGCATAGTGGGCTTCCGTGAGTATCTCTTCTCTGAGGGCCGCGTCGCTTGGAACGCACAGTCTCCCCTTCACTCGAAGCATCCCATCCGTGCTTACCGTAAAGTCGGACGCCTTCCCTGCTGAGATAAGGACATGAATCTTTTGCAGGAATGGATCATCCTTCTGAGCGGTCTTCACTCTATATAACAAGTCGGGTTCGAGGTGCAGTTATGATACTTGTGCCCACTTCTTATCTCTTATTTTCAGTGTAATGCCCAGTGATTCAAGGTCTCGGTGCAGTATATCGTTGATAGGCAAGCTCCCTACGAACACTTGACTCAGTGCGTCAGCTACTACGTTTCCCTTGCCAGGCGTGTATCTGATCATGATATCGAAATCGCTAAGGAGTTCAAGCCATCGTCGCTGCCGAAGATTCAAATCCTTCTGAGTGTACAAATATTTTAAGCTCTTATGGTCCGTGTAGATTTCACACGTCACGCCATAAAGATAGTGGTGCCACAGCTTTAATGCAAACACTACCGCGGCAAGTTCGAGGTCATGCGTTGGGTAGTTCTGCTCGTGAGGCTTTAGCTGTCTAGACGCATAGGCTATCACTTTATCCCGTTGTATCAGGACACATCCTAGTCCCCTTCCTGATGCATCGCTATATATTTTGAAGTCATCCGGTCCGTTCGGCAAAGTAAGGACCGGGACAGAGACGAGGCGCTGCTTTAACTCCGTAAATGAAGCTTCACAGTCGTCCGTCCAAGTAAACTTCTCACCCTTCCGTGTGAGCTGAGTCAAGGGCGAAGCAATTCTAGAAAATTTTTGTATAAACCTGCGGTAGTAACCTGCTAGCCCAAGGAAACTTCGGATATCGCTGGCTGACATGACTTTGCATACATGAAGACGGGACATTAAGGTTTGGGAATCGCCTGTATGTTCCAAATGGAGAATTGAGACATGAGTTAATGACTGAAGCACATAGCTCTATGTACTCTATTCACCCAGGAGGAACCAAGATGTACCGAGACTTGAGACAGTATTACTGGTGGCATGGAATGAAAAGGGAGATTGCAAGATTTGTGGCTAAATATTTAGTATGTCAGCAAGTAAAAGCCGAGCATCAGAGGACTGCAGGTATGTTACAGCCGCTTCCTATACCAGAATGGAAGTGGGAACATATCACGATGGATTTTGTCACAGGATTTCCAAGGAGCCCCAGCGGAAAAGATGCGGTATGGGTTATCGTGGATCGACTCACTAAATTGACATATTTCTTGCCATTTAGAGTTGGACAGTCCACAGAGGTACTAGCCGACATGTATATGCGATAAATCGTCAGATTACATGGAGTGCCGGTTAGTATTGTATCGAATCGAGATTCGAGATTCACATCTCATTTCTGGCGAAGCATGCAAAAGAGTCTGGGCACCAGACTCAAATTCAGCATAACTTACCATCCCCAGACAGATGGTCAATCAGAGCGCACGATTCAGATCTTGGAGGATATGTTGCGATCGTGTATGCTAGACTTCGGAGGATCTTGGAAAGATTATTTGCACTTGGTGGAGTTCTCCTACAACAACAGTTATCAGACCAGCATTTAGATGGCACCATTCGAGGCATTATACGGAAGGAAGTACAGATCGCCAATATGTTGGAGTGACGTTGGTGAACGTCAAATACTGGGTCCAGAATTGATAACGCAGACAGTGGAGAAGGTAAAGCAAATTCAGAATCATCTTCGAGCAGCTCAGGACAGACAGAAGCATTGGGCTGATACGCACAGACGTCCCCTAGAGTTCAAAGATGGAGAGCACGTATTCTTCAGGATTTTGCCCACTCGAGGTACCATTCGCTTTGGGAGCAGAGACAAGTTGAGCCCAAGGTATATTGGGCCGTTTGATATTCTAGAGCGCATTAGTGAGGTGGCTTATCGTCTTGCATTACCTCCATCCTTAGAGGGAGTATATGACGTATTCCACGTCTCACAGCTGAGAAGGTACGTGACTGACCCAAGTCATGTAGTCGATCATTCAGAGATCGCAGTGGGCTCTAGCTTGAGATATAAAGAACAACCAGTTGGCATCCTCGATGTCAGTGAGAAGACATTGCGAGGACAGACAATCAGACTGGTTCGTGTAGCTTGGAAACATTATTCTCCTGGCGAATCGACCTGGGAACGGGAGGATACTATGCGCCAGCGTTATCCTCACTTATTCGCGGAGGCAGTTATCACCTAAGCAATCTTGTAACTTTCATCGTTCTTCCTTTAGTAGTTTATTCTTTGATTGCGAGGATACAATCCTCTTAAGGGGGTAGATTGTAAACACCCTGTTTTTCAGAATAATTTTAATATAATTTTCCCCATTTTTTCGGTATTTTTCTGGATGAAGAACCAAGGTAATTGTGATTGAAAGATTTTTAAATGCTGTTAATTGGTGTTAAAATATTACGAAAATAATATTTTATGGTGTAAAATGGAAAATCGGACATAGGGTAATTTTTGGTGAATTTATTGGATTCCGGAAACGCGTTTAAAGCCCTAAAGACTATTGGATATAAACCGAACCAAACCTGAACCAAACCAAACCTGACTGAACCGAACCAAGTCTGACTGAACCAAAAATAGCATGTTGGGTCGGGTCGGGTCGGATCCGAGCCAAACCTGACCCGGACCCGAAACCCAAATAAAACCCTAGGCTCCGCCAGAATTCCTGTAGCAGCCTATAAAGGCGTCTCGACGTGCGTGCCCAGCCGCGCCGCCATCGAACCCTCTCTCTCCACTCATCCCCGCCGACAGCAGACTCCGCCGCCGCTCCGATCATCCCGTCGATATCCTCTTCCCTCCACCGACCCGACTCCACAGCCCGACTTCGACAGCGCCGAGCGCCGCCTCCCTCTGCCACGCCTGAACCCTAGCCGACGACGCCTAACTCCTCGCTCACAGCCCGACCACCTCGCCTTGCTCCTCCATGACTCCACGCCGCCGCTCCCCATCACCCATCACCCATCGACCTCCCCGCTCGATCCAGGCCGCCCTCGACCTCTCCCCGCTCCACCCGAGTCCACCCCGCGGCTGAACCGCTCTGGCCAGCTGCGCAGAGCCGCCGCCCTAGCCGGCCTCGCCGACCCCGAGCCCGACTCCCTCAGGCGAAGCCCCCGCCGCTGTCTCGATCAGAAACCCTAGCCTGGAATCATAGCAGACACACGGACGCAAGAGTTCGAGCAGGATACGAGAATTCAGACTTCTCGGAGCCAGTTCAGGTAATGTTTCCTCTCACCTCGTAACTCCGTTTTCGATTTCGTCTGTTGCAAGCATAGACTGTGTAACCCTCTCGGTGCCCGTGCAATCCGCTCGGTGCATCGCATCCTGTGGTGATCGTAAACCGCGATCTAAAAACAGGAAAAATAACGCCCTGTTTCACCCCGGAACTGAGTACGCCCCGCCAAACGGGATGACTTGGTCATACGCGGTCTTAACTAAAATGTGCGCGGCATTGATACGGACGTGCGAGATTTCGCAGAAGTTGATTTGGATGTGCGTGCACACCGGAATCAACGCGTATCCGCACAACGTCCCGTATCCGTCCATTCTAGAACACGCTATAACTTTGTGTACACACGTCGGATCGAGACGAAACTTGCGCCATTGGACTCGTAGCAATATGCTGGTCCTGTGACCCAAGTTTGGTTCGATTCTGAGAACGTTGACAAAATTGCGTATCGTGGGCCCCACAGGCTCCACTTGACTGGCGATTTTGTGATCGGCTCATCGGAATCCAATCCTGGAAGTTCCGTTGGGTTCGTATCATCGTTCCTGACTTATAGACACTGAGTTTAAGGAATTTGGAGACCTTTGACCCGAACACGCTTTTCGGTGCAAAGTGGTGTAATCCTCCTGATCTTCAAGAAAATTTTAATTTGGATTTTTACAATTTATCTGGAATTTTCTGGAATTATCTTGGATTTTTCTGTAATTTAAATCAGGTGTTTTAATTATTAAAGGATTTTTAAATGATAATAAATATTATTAAATTATTATGAAAATAATATTTTATGGTGTAAAATAGAAAACCGAGCATGGGATATTTTTCTGGAAATTTATTGGACCCCGGATGGAATTTTTAAACACCTAAAAACTATTATTATTAATTTACTTATTTATTAAATTAATTAGATATTTATTTTTTTATTTATTTTAACCTAACCCTAATTCCCAGCCCACAGCAACCGGCCCAACCGCGGCCCGCAGGCCGGCCCAGCCCGTCGAGCCTAGCGGGTCGGGCGGGTCCACCCAACCTGCAACCCGACCCGCACCCCTGAGAACCCGACCCATTACCAAATACCTAACGCCCGAATCCCTTCAGCCCCGACCACTCGCCTGGCCGGCGGCCGTTTCCGCCGCCGTGGCCGCCGGCCGACCTCTCGGTTCGGCTCCCCCTCACCCGGCGACCCTTCCTTTTCCCTTTCCGGCGAACCACCGTCGGTTTCCCTCCCCCTAGAGCCTATAAATACCTATCGAGCCCGACCGAAAATCCCCTTGAACCCCTCTTCTCCGGTGACCCCGACGCCGGACCACCCTTGCTCAGCCGCCTAGCCTTCCAGAGACCACCTTCCAGCGCCGGACCTGTCCGCCGGACCACTGCAACTTCCCGCCGCATCTCCAGAACCGGCCGCCCCTCTCCAGGACCTCCAGCGAACCCGAGCCCCCAATTTCTCCTCCGTCCGGCCAAGATTCGGCCGTCCAGACGTCGCCGATCACACCAGGACAGGCGCTGCTTCCGCCCGAACCCCAGGCCAACTCCGGCGAGTCCCGATCAGCTCCGGCAAGCCTTCGGCAGCAAGCCCTAGCTAGGACACAGCTTGGACGCGGAACCAGGATACGGAGACTCGAACTTGACGCGCGCAGATCGAACTTTTCAAACCCTGTTCAGGTAACCACAACTTCTTGCTCGTAGCTCGAAATTCAATTCCGTAAATTGTATCGCGTAGCCTGCATGACCCTCTCGGTGCCCGGACAAACCGCTCGGGGCATCGCGTCCTGTGGTGATCGCACACCGCGATCCAAAAATAGGAAAAACTTAGCCCTGTTTTACCCCAAAACTGAGTATGCCCCGCCAAACGGGACGACTTGGTCGCGTGCGGTCTTTACCGATACGTGCGCGTCGTTGATACGGACGTACGAGATTTCGCAGAAGCTGATTCGGATGTGTGTGCACACCGGAATCAATGCGTATCCGCGGACAACGGCCCGTATCCGACTTTTCTAGTTGTCGCTGTAACTTAGTGTAAACACGTCGGATCGAGACGAAACTTACGCCATCGGACTCGTAGCAATACACTGGTCCTGTGAGCCAAGTTTGGTCCGATTCTGAGAACGTTGACAAAATCGCGTGTCGTGGGCCCCACAGGCTCCACTCGACGGACGATTTTGAGAACGGCTCATCGGAATCCAATTCTGGAAGTTCCGTTGGGTTCGTATCATCGTTCCTGACCTGTTGACACTAAGTTGGACTGAATTGGAGACCTTTGATCCTGACGCGTTTTTCGGTGCAAAGCGGCCCACATCTGGACTCCGCTTTGACCCCGAAACTGCCGTTCCTGCCCTTGTCTCCAAATTGGACTCAAGGACAGGCGTTTCTAGCTGATTGATATGTTCTGGATCTGATAGTGATGTTTGTTTCAGCAACCGGAGTACTGCTTGCAAGTCCTGCTACTGACAGAGCTACAATTGGAGCTGGAAACTCAGGCAAGTGTACCTTGCCAATCTCTGCAGTTCTTGATATTTGTTCCTTTGACTTTATATACATTTTGTACATGCTCAACCCTAGGGCCGTGTGACTTGCTTAGCGTCCGATCATAGTCGGGTGCCAACACCGTACGCGGGGTTGTGCAACGTCACCTAGAAATGGTTAACGTGACATTTACATTCTCGTACTTGCATTATCAAGTACGTATACCTAGGACACTTGACACCATACATTGACAGAATCTTCCTGAGATATTCAAGGTAATTCTGTGTAGGATACAGGATGGACATAGATATTATATTCTTAGATTATGACTTGTTGCATTAGCTCTGATCTCACGTGACATGGACATAAGACGTTATGAACATGAGACGTGTGATTACATTGGGTGGGGAGAGACACATAGGCTACAGGCTGATATATATATATAAAACCCCTATTATTGCGGTGCTCAAGACTCTAAGCCCGAGCTTGACCCACTACTAGTTATTTACTGCTACCGGCTCCCCGACACAGAGCTTGTAGCGGTCTCAGCCTGAGTACTAGTGTTGCTCTCAGTTGCATTTTTCACATAGATGGTTATGTAGTTACCCTGCTTATTTCATTCTCTATTTTACTGCATTACTTTTGGCTTGTGATTTCTGTACCTTGCTATATCCCCTGAGGACCTGGAATGGATTATGTCCCCAGGTTTAGCAGAGGAGATCCACTCTGAGGTTTACAGGACAGGTGTTTTAGCAGGAGCAGAAACAGGTTCAGGAGCAGACACTGAAGCAGAACCAGGAACCAAGGACTAGGTGATTGCCATGGATTTCTCTGAGTATATGCTCTTCCATACTCAGTTAGTGATGTTATTTTCTTTCTTGTTTAAAAGAACAAATTGTATCAGACTTGATTATCGGGTTGTTCCCCGATTACATTACTTGTGATTTGATGTTATTGTTGATGTTTTATTTTCCTTTTTGTTGATTTGCTTTATTCCTCTGTGGATGAGATTAGTTTTAACATGTTGTTTTAGTAGACCCGGACTGTTGTAATACAGCTTAAGCATGCCCCGATGGTTCCATTAAATTGGGTTTGTCCATCGGTGTGTGCTGCTGGCCATTGCCACGTGTCTAGTCCCTTGTTATTTTGGGATTGGGGCGTGATAAGTGGCCCACATGTGGACCCCGCTTTGGTCCAGAAATGTTATTTTTGCCCTTGTGTCCAAATTGGACTTAAAGACAGGCGTTTCTAGCTATTTGATATCTTCTGAGATTGTTGGTGATGTTTGTTACAGCTTTTGGAGGAGTACCTACATGATCCACTGATACAGGGATAACTGTTGGTAATCAAACACCAGGCAAGTGTACCTTGCCAAACTCTGCAGTATTATTACTTATTTTCCTTGCTTCATTTATATGGCTGTGCATGCTTAACCTAGGACCGTGTAACTTACTTAGCGTCCGATTAATAGTCGGGTGCCAACATCATACACGGTGTTGTGTATTGCCATCTAGAGATGGACATTCGTGACACTTTATATTCTCGTACTTGTCTTACCAAGTACACTATGACCCAGGACACTTGATACTATTCATGAGACAGGATCTTCCTGAGATATTCATGGTGATTCTGTATAGGATACAAGACTTGACAGAGATACTATATTCTTAGATACATTATGACTGGTTGCATTAGCTATGATCCCACTTGACATGGACATGAGACGTTATGGTCATGATATGTGTGGTTACATTGGGTGGGAAGAGACACACAGGCTACAGGCTGTTCTATATATATCTACTACTATTATGAGGTCGTAGACTCTCGTAGCAGAGCTAGACACATTACCGATTATTACCGCTATCGGCTCCCCGACACAGAGCTTGTAGTGGCACATCCTGAGTACTCGTGATGCTCTCATCTTGCATTTCACATAGATGGTTACATACTTACCCTCTTTATTTTATTATTTGCTATACTGTATTTATTTTGGCTTGTATTTTCTGTACCTTGCTATGTCCTCTGAGGACTTGGAATGGATTATGTCCCCAGGATTTGCAGACGAGATCTATCCCGAGGTATACGGGACCGGAGTAGAAGCAGATACAGGAGCTGTACCGACACCCGAGGATGAGGTGTTAGCTAAAGACTTTTCCTGAGCATCTATGTTCCATGCTCAGTATTTACTTTATTCTGTCATTATATTTTGGCATGTTGAACTATTGTATCAGATATTTATCGGGTTGTTTCCCGACACACTTTGTTGAGACTGGTTGATGATTTACATTCTTTATATTCTGTGGATCATATTTTATATCTTGTGTGGATGAGATTAGTTGTGCCCTATTGTCGTAGACTTGTTTTACAGCTTAAGTATGCCCTGATAGATCCATTAAATTAGGTTTGTCCATCAGTGTGTGCTGCTGGTCATTTTTACGCGTCTAGTCCCTCGATATTTTGGGACTGGGGCGTGACAGAACTCCTCTTCGAACGCGCCACGGAAGTTAGCCCATGAGATTGTCTCTTCGTCATCATCAACTGGAAGAGATCTTCAATGCACGTCCCACCAATCGTGCACGTTCAAGCGAAGCTGGAGTTGGGTACATGCGACACGCTTCTTCTCGGGTATCTCTAGAAGTTTGAAATGGTCTTCTAGTACGGCCAACCAATCTAGAGCCACTACTGGATCCTCAGTCCCTTTAAATGGCGTATTGCAGACTTTCTTGAAGTCGCCAAAGTCAAAGGCAGTCACTTCCTTCTTCCTTGGAGTCTGAGGTGTCTCGACTTCAAGTGCAGGTTGCTCCACCGGTGTCGCTGCTGTTGTCGCGGACTGGTTGGAGGCCAAAGTCTGCACAATCTACTGCAGGGTATCTACCTGCCTTTGTTGGACTGAGAATCGGGCTTCTATATGGTCTTGAAACTGGTTCTGCCTTTCTTCCGTTCGCTTCTCAGCCCGTTCATAATGAGCCTCCTCCCTCTGTTGGTTAGCCTCCAACATTCGCATCATTTGTTGAATGGGGTCAATACGAGACATGGCTTTGGCTCCGAGAACTTCCCGATATGCCGAAACTGCTTTCTTGGGCTTGTGTCTCGCCCGGTGCTAGCGTTGATGATTTCGCTTGCGCCATTCCTTCAAAAGAAGGTAAATTACATCAGGATCATAATGTATTATGGACTCATTGTATGAACGTATCTCATTTTGGCCTAACGAGTTCAAGAGTTCGCACAGGGATTTGATCTTTAAAGGAACTTTTCCAACACAAGGGTCAAAGAAACTTGAAATTGTGCTCTGATACCAATATGTCACGCCCCGATTCCATGGAATCGATAGTTATCCCCCGGGCATGACGCCGTGCGGGCGTAGGTTGCGCACTGCACAAGGCTAAGGTATTTTGCATAGCGAGCACATATTCAGAGTACGCAGATAAATTAAAACACAAAGTTGAAACATAGAAAAGTTCTATTTATTGATAATGAACATCTATTACAAACTCTTGAACGAGTCATAAGGTTGCCGCACGGGCTTACAAAAGTTGACACAAAATGAGATAGTTGTCATGTACATTATATCCTTTACTAAAACTCAAAATAAGGGACTTCCAGGCGGGATGATGTCTTTTCCACGGAGCTACATTGTGCTTTGGTTGCTAGCTCCTTTGGTCTTCAAAATGCTTTAAAAGATGGCACGATCAGGATACGCCTACAGTTGGACTGGATTGGGAAAACGACTTCAGCTCCTCAATCGGATCTCCTTAGTGTGGGAAACATATTTCAACGAGGGTCAGTACATCGAAATATACTGGTGAAGGTGAGCTAACCTAACTATAGCAATCAACACGTTGTTTAAATGAAGCATGCATATTATTTGTGGTCTTTCTATCTTACCTTAGTTTATTTTACAAGCAAGCAATGATATAGAGTTTTACTGAAATAAACTTGCCACCGTTCGGTAATATTTACCTGCTCGTCTGAACCACCTGCACAATACTTACCATGTCCTTCCCTGACACGAAGACATAAGTTAGCTTGCACAGGTTTAAATATACGTGGCGATCACTGGCGTATGCCATAAAGGACAATAGTCATTGACGAGGATGGTATACAACGAAAGTACGTGGTGCGCTGCAAGCATCCTGTCAATCACGTGAGACTAAACGTTGTGCTCCGTCCAGATCAGATTGGTGCCAGTGCCCCAGCGACCGTCTGTAGGAACTATTGACCTTGTGCATAAGTTGTCCGTGATCAAACGGCATTTATATTAAGTTAACCATTCATGCAATTGAGGCAACAAGAGTACAAGACAAGTAGTATTGCATGATTCATTTTTGCATAGTCTTCCTGAACAGTTTGTTGCATAATGTGGCATGTTCTATACATAGCACAATTATAGAAGAAGTATGCATTCTAACTAAAATTGAATCATATGATGAACATTTTGAATGAACTAGCATAACTAAGGTAACTGTTCACAAGTCGAATGACAAGCATAATAATCCAAGTCTATTACTTTTTATCTTGACATCTTTTAGTTATTACTTGATATCGTTTGATCGGGGCAAACAAGAATGCAAGATTTTTAGATGTGAAGACTTGGAAGAAGGGCCAACTGAATCGAATATAAGCCACTCACAAGTTTGTTGGAAGAAAGAAGGAGAGAGGTGCTTTAGGACTCCGCTCGCGCGTCGCCTACTGTTCGTTCACCTACATTGCCACGAACAGCTGATCAATACTTCTTCCACTCTTTCCAATATCGGAATTGAAGTGCAGTTCAACGAACGAAAATAATAAAATCTATTGAAACCATTCAAGAAAACACAAGCAAATCTGAAAACCAACTCAAGGCACGAAAGCAACAAGCGACAGTAAAAACTGAGGCAACAAAAGATGCAGCGGAGAGGTCCCTCCTGACTCTGCCGCTAAGTCGATTCTGGGGGCACGGTCCACTGAATATAGGAATTGATTCCGAAGAAACAAACCATAACGAGGATAAGATCTTGTTTCAATCTATCCCGATCGAACGATACCGTCTTGTATTTCTTAGCCGCGCTCCCCGAATAGGGGGAACGTGGCACCACATATCCTATCGCAGGCTCGCAATAGTACAACTAAGTCATTGTACTACCACGACATCATACTAGTTGTGAAGGCTAACCTGCATGGGCCACCATAAAAATGTGTCACGACCCACACCTACATGATTGGGCACGAGTACGTGGCTACGTCCAGCCTATACCACAGCACCGACAATAGAACACTGTCTAGGTCATCAATATCTAGCTATCAATCTTACTAATACAACTAGTTCTATCATATATTTAATCACCATAATCTAAAGGCAGAATAAATAAGAAAGATAAACAAAAAAATATTCTAAAGGAAAGAAACTATATATATTATGGAATAAAAAGTACTAGCCAAGATCTCTACAATTGTCATCTCAAGGTCCACAGTGTAAGAGCATTCATGACTATAGCATCACGCAGAAATTCCAGAATGTAGAGCACAAAAATTACTGAAAAATATTATCCAGTCAGGATTGGAGCGAAGCACACCTCTAACAGCAGTTTCAATAAATGACAAAGACTATGTAACAATAAATAGGGAGAAATATAAGATAAATAGAACAAGAGCAAGAAATATACAAGATATGAAAGCTGTAAATAAATACAAGAGTAATGAGTATCATATACAAGCGTCAGGAAATACAACTAACTAAGTGAGCGAGTACTAGTTTCAATATGTGATCGGCTTGGGAACTTGTACATGAATATGGCCTGATTAATCATACGTGAAGTGTATGATTAACACTCACATAAAAACATAAACTGCAGGGGGTATAATCACATATCTATACTAAAACTCCCCGTCCCGACTAGTATAGTGGATCCAACCATGGCACGATACGGCACGGGATTCTCTGAGAATGTAGCTAGTCTCCCCAGGAATCAGTGTCCATACAAGTACAAGAATAACATAGCTTGCACATGATACGTCAGGAACCACCAAAAATAATATCTTATGACAAAATCCGAAAATACCAATCCGTATAACCATGTATGAATAAGTCAATGGTATCTATACTAGATACAAGAAACATAGAAGATATCATAAACGGAAAACTATCAAAGAATGTACTCACTTGAGGTCCAGAGCAAAGAATATCAAATAGTGTATAAACTGGAGTCCAAGCGACCTATATATGATGTATCAAGGTCAAATAGTATTTTGAAGTCAACAATAAATTTAATTAACTAAAAACTAGGTTTCTAGGTCAAAACTAGAACACAATAGTCAAACTAGGTCAAATCTAGGTCAACACAGTCAAACTAGGTTATTTTCTAGTTTTTAGGTTAATTTTATCTATTTACAAGGTTTATAAAGTTATACTAGGTCTTAACAAGTCACTATTTGGTTTTTATGTGCTAACTAGGTCAAACTAGTTAATACTAGTTAATACCAGGCCACTACTAGGTTTTTAGGCTATATTAATAAGTTACTAGCATATATTACCCTAATATATACTTCTACATGTAATTTTTAGCAATATCTTGGCCTATAGCTATTTACCTTATCCCGTATCACCCATTTACCTAATACCTTAGTCCGTATCTCAAATACCTTAACTATTAGTCAATACCTTAATTCTAGGGTCAATGCCTTGGCTAAACTAGATTTTAAAGTCATACGAATTAGCTATGATATAATAATATCATATATACTATATAGATATACTAATATATACAGTAACTTAGTCTAACACTTAATACCTAGCCAATAACTTAGTATTACCTCATTACCTAGCTATTACCTTATTACCTTAACTAATACCTTAACATATTGCCCTGTATCCTAGTTTCTAGACTAATATCTTAGCTAATACCATTACCTTGACCAATACACAATACTTTAACTCATACCTTGGTACCTAATCCATTACCCAAGCTAGACACTACCCTTACCATGGTATCTTAATCCAATACCTAATATCACAACTTTACCTTAGTATCCTAGTATTATCTTATACTAGCTCTAATATTTTTTGTCTTGGTATTCTAAATACCTTGATACATCATAGGATATCACACTCTAATTTATCCTACACATATTACACTTGTTTGTACATGGTACCATAGTACCATATTAGGTATCATATGACACCAACCCCCAAGATACTAACTCATGACCATAACCTATACTTACCTTATATCCAAGATACTTATCCTACTCTTGGCACTTGACATCTTAATATTACCCATTATCTAGTTCTAATACCCAATATCTTAGTATCTTGACCAATACCTTATCCTCCTAGATACTTTACCAACTAACTATAATACGAATACTTGATACCAAATAAGATACCTTACTCAAGCCCCAATACTCACTTACCCTCACTCATGATACTTGAATGTTATGATACCAATATCCTCATGGTACCCAAGTATCAAACTAGTACCTTACCCCAAACTCTAATACCTTGACACACAACTTACCTATATTTGGCTCACTTGATAACCACTTGTATCAACACTAACACGCATACTAACTAACACCTACTACCTAACACTTATATATATATATATATATATATATATATATATATATATATATATATATATATATATATATATATATATATATATATATATATATATATATATACATATGCTTGGCAACCTATGATACCTACACTCACTTGATATTCATACTACCTAGGCTCATAGGATACACAAAATGTCTATGTCGTATAGTCAGTTCTCTACTTGTAACCAATACTGCACCTATTATACCTATTCAATAAATTCTAGGATTAAAGTATATCATAACCCCTTGTATACACAAAATGCCTATCTCGTATAGTTAGTTCTCTACTTGTAACCAATACTGCACCTATTAGCTTTTCGAAACTTTAAACATATCACATTTTCGTGTCTGAAAGCTCCCAAAATCGCGAAAATATCAAAACACGTTCGTCTTTCAGACATCAGAGACTCAAACAGTTTTACAGAAAGTTTCAGAATGAATCTGGCCTATTAATTTATATATTTGGAAAGCTAACTTCGATACTGTTCTTTTAAGAAAAAAAGGAGATTAATCGGAGTCCTGAGTTAGGAGTTATGGCATTTCTAATTTGCTATGACGACTAAAAATGAGGGTGAATACTATGACAAAGTTGGGTTGTTTTATACAAAAGAACACATGTATAAATCCAATTTACCAATTCTATCTATACGTATCATGGCGTATCATGATACAGACTCTACGTATCCAATTTTAGACACAAGAATACCTTGACACCATCAAATCTATTCTACTATATAATGCCAAAACTAGGCTTCACCGTGAAAATTTTTCGTTCCAAAAATACCCTTCATTAAAAACAATAATTAAATACGTATTAAATGTATGTATGCATGCATGAGGCAACTTGGAAAATGATAGTTAATAAAACAAAGATATGCATGCATGCAAAGTAGGTAGTTTGGAGAATAAAACAAAAATTAATAAAACATGCATGCAAAGTAGGCACATGAACCCAAAAGATAAGAGAAACCTTTTATATTCCCGTCATTTAATTTCTTCCAACTTTCATGCTCCTGCCTATTATATTTTCACCTATAATAAAATTAAGAAATTGTCGGTTGCTCTTTTAATAAACTATTTTTTTCAAGTAATATGTAATACGTGCAACGCACGTGCGTATATACTAGTAAATATTAATAGTACTCATTAGGACACAATACACACACTCAATGGACACAATTGGAGTTTTTCCCAAATTGAGTCTCAAAATCATGACACCAACTTAGATCTACCAAATTGAGGGCTCATAGTGCCTAGATCTACCATTGGAAAGTCAAATCTAACCATGGAAATGTTTCTACATAACCAAT
This sequence comes from Iris macrosiphon, assembly GCA_036927795.1. Lineage (NCBI taxonomy): Eukaryota > Viridiplantae > Streptophyta > Magnoliopsida > Asparagales > Iridaceae > Iris > Iris macrosiphon. The sequence goes on along the minus strand of JAYESA010000020.1, from coordinate 18,984,473 downwards.
GGGTGTTCCTAACCATGAATATAATAAAATTGAGAGAATTACCTAGTGTTTTGGTAGCCTCTTTGGAGAATTCCAAATTTTGACATAGAAGGGATGAGTCGGACACGATCTTCTAGCAAGCTCCTCTTTTATGGATCTTCTTATGATCTATGATACTCTAGGCCTTTATGATGATGAGAATGAGTGGAATTGAAAGTGGATTGAGTGGAATTGGCAGGAAATTGGGTTTGCTTGGGGAAGAAGAAGATTTGGAAAAAATGAGGCTAATTAGTAAAATAAAATGAATGGATGAGCCCTAAATTGAACTTATCTCTTATAGTAAGGTTTGGTCATGCCAAAATACCAAATTTGCCCCTCTCCATTTGTCATGAATGGAATCTAATTAATTAAAGAAAGAAATATCTACAACTAAGAGAAATATTCTCTTTATGACAACTAAACTTAATTAATTCTAATTACTAAAGTCATGACTAACAATAATTAGTACTAACTAACACTTACAAATTCTAATTGTCTAGCCATTAAATAACACTAATATAATTCTAGGCAATCACTAATATAAAATAATATATAAAAAATTTAACAGCATACAAAATTACCAAAATACCCCTATGGTGGAAAGTTGTAGTTACAATCCTACCCCCTTAGAAAAATTTTGTTCTCAAAAATTAAGGATGGAAGTAGACACGAACTGAAAGGATAACTCATAGTCCAGAAGATAATCTCGTGTCCTTTCTTCTACGGTCATAACATACTCATAAACATCACTATAGTCAAGCCTCCATCTAGTCATGGTCTAAGAAAATCTCATATAAAAATTATACCAGCATACAATTCTGATAGTCACACTATACATTTCTAAAAGCACGGTTATGGTCTCTATCTATCATGATAGTGTAGTCTCTATCAAGAGTTTACTAACGTAAGCTATAAGACACTAGGGAACAAGAGATCAATAGATGAAAAGGAAAGGAAGGTCAAGAATAGAACAGAACCTGCTAACTCAACACTTGTAGCATCGATCTCTCAACAATCATCACAAAAACCCTGCCCTGCTGGTGTATCTCCCTCTGCGGGTACATAAAAATTTGATGTGCCACAGGTGGCCTAGTTGGACCTTTACCTATATCTAATACTTACACTAATTATTCACTAAGCATCAATCTAGCCATAATATTTAATGATATACTATGGTTCTAGGCCATGGACACGCTGGCACACACTACTCAGGATACTATACTAACACTTCTAAGATACTATATTTTGGTAATAGAAGGGTACTCTACCAACACTCATATTTTCTACGTCCTTGTGAGACACATGAATGCATTCACTATTATGTCGATTATTATTCTAGCTCACCCTCCAACACATATACAATCTTCTATTTGTCTCAGTTTCTTTCAGTCACTTGCATACTACTTAAGCATTCTTCTTGCAAATGAATACTTGTATATACTCACGCTCATGTACCATATTGGTACACCCTTACCAATCTAGAATACTCTTTATAGGGTGCCTACCCCAATCTTGACACCATCTACATAAGGCACTAGCTCATATATGTGGTACTTAGATGATACCGTCATACCAGGTTACTCATGTCTCTCATCTATACTTAGTACACTAGCCACTAGAATATTTGTACCCTAAACCTTCTTAATGTTTTAGGTACTCTGGATCTTAACACTAAAGTACTCCTCCTATCTTGGCATCTGGTGCAAACTCATATCTTAGACTTAACAACCACCCTAGGTTATTTACCTGTATATGTTATCAATGTATATACATAAATACCTCCTACCCACTATGGCACTATGATATCTCACTGGTACCATTATACCCATCATACGGTTCACTGATGCATAACTACTCCCTCACTTCCAATACGCTAACAAGGTGCTCACACTACAAAAACTTACTCCTATACATGTTACTTCTCTTCTCATTGTCTAATACACATGCACCTTACGCTCCATGACTTATCCCTTATACGTCCTACCTCAATATCGTACTGGTACACCTAGCTAATATTATCACTTACAATAATACTTATTGAAATCAGATTGACACATATCACATGTTACTTATCCAAAATCTTGGTACACCCCGAATAATTGTACTCTCTAGGCTCTCTTGGTACACAGATACTAACTTCTTAAACACTCACAACAGCTCATCACACACACTACTGCCCATACTAATACACAATTTCCACATGTAGCTCAAGTCCTACTACCTAGCATAATATATTCTAATACTATTACACTCACCTATATACTTATGGGTATCACTCTACCATGGCTCACTCTCTAATACATCTCATGGATACACATCTCTACACAATCAAGTATCAAGCACCAATAGAATAGTGAGGCTCTATTAATTTCCAAAATAATTTAATGATATTCAATTGCTACTTGGATCACTCAACTATATGACCCTATATCCATATAAAACATGTATGATAACATGATGCCAATACCTAGAATCACAAATGGGTATGCTACTCCCTCTCACAATACTCTTATTTCTAACACCAGGGTATCAATCACTAACTATACTCTGACACCAACCTTAGATCTATTGTTACAAATGTACTACGCTTCGAGTTACTTCTAGGCTTATACACTGACACCCGATGCTCATATACCCAACCAAGAATGTAAACCCCCTCAACCAATTTAGGTATTATTTGTAATTTTAAAACTGAGACTAGGGACAAACCGAGATAATTAAATTATGGGAGACTATTTTTATTAGGTACCCTCTGACCATATTGCACATAGCTACGCGATGTGAATTAACGTCGCCGCGCGCAGTTAATTTTATAAATTAGTTAATTGATTATAGCTAAATTCACCTCAACTAGGCCTGACCAAACCAGACCCTTAGACCCTGGCCGGCCCAACCCCCAAGACCAAGCCCGAAGTCATTCCCTATATAAATACTCAACTTCTCCATATGAAACCCTAAACCAACAAAGCCTCACCAAAACCCTAACCTTAGCCGAATACTCCTCCTCTTTTGCACCAACCATCACCCCCCCCCATATATTGCCGACCGCCACCCCCATATATTGCCGACCACCACCCCCCATATATTGCCGACCGCTGCCCCCATACACAGCCGACCACCGCCCCATATATTGCCGACCGCTGCCCCCATACACAGCCGACCACCGCCCCATATATTGCCGACCGCTGCCCCCCATACACAGCCGACCACCGCCCCATATATTGCCGACCGCTGCCCCCATACACAGCCGACCACCGCCCCATACACAGCCGACCACCCCCATACACAGCCGACCACCGCCCATACACAGCCGACAACCCCCCATACACAGCCGACGACCGCCCCGTACACCCCCGACCCGCTGCCCCGTGTACCACTGCTGCACCCGCTACCGATCCGCCGCCACTGCTACAGCCTCGCTGGAGTACGCCTCGACGAGAGCAGACCCTGTCCGAACAAGCCACATAGAGGTAACCACATTAAACCCCGTTTCTTCATGTTAATATCGTAGCATCGTATCGACGTATCAAGAAATGTTGATATCAATCACAACCACTAATTATGTTTAAATTGGATTAATGAATAATAAGGTTTAGAATCTGTTTATTCACTAGCATAACACCAAGGACTAACGTTTACCCTAAAACCTGTACATAAACCACGGGTAATGAACATAGAAACCAATGAGCATGTGTTCGCCAGAACGGTGATCGTGGTCAACCCGTAACTTGAAATTATTATCTCAAGGGCCGGGATGACCGAGTACAGAACACGTGTGCACCTTAGCTACGCGCACATGTGAAGCTGTATTCGAGCAGACGTGAACTTGAGATAATATTCAAATATCGCGTCATAGTCGTGTTCAATTAATGTTTAGCGTCTGATATTAGAATGTTATATTATATTGTGTTTAGGACCTTTGGATCAGCCAGGAGATATTGTAGGAACCAGCTTCTGGCATTCCCAGCTTCAGGACACAGGCAAGATACCTTGCTATATTTACTGTCTAATTTAAATATGCATAAGTTGTATTGTATTCTTGTTGCTCGTAATTTATACAACTGTGCGCGTCCGAGTTGTCTCGGATGCATTCGACGGATACGTCGATGATTAGTATATATGGACTTAGCTCTTAGTAGACTCAACCCATTGGACGATACTCTGTTATTGTCTGAGACCTGACATCTTACACGGTCACTGAGATATATTCATATTGGGATGCGGGTTTGCGCACTCGACTAGCTATCGTTGCGTGTAACCTACATCACGGTTAGTATGTAGTCAGGATATGATTTAAAGACTTGGCATATAGATACAGGGTATGCACGTCGAGTAGTCGATTTGTGTATCTACATTGGGCGGGGAGGACAACTAGTAGGCGTATGTGGTACACACATTGGAGCCAGAGTTCGGAGGAGCCTCGGATCCAATGATTTTCCTTTTATACTGATGCCACATTCTTCGGAGCGATATGGACGATATACTGTACAGATGCCACTCTCTTCGGAGCATGGACATTATGCCTATACCTACTCATACGCACCAGCGTTGTCCTCACATTGCATTCACTTAGATGGCTAACACACCCTTATTGTATTTATTTTATTCAGTATTCATATATGGCATGTTGTTTTTTTGTATCTTGTTACGTCCCTCTGAGGACCTGGTACCTTTCCAGCTTTAGACGAGGCTTACTTCTCCACCGTATACGGCCCGGGACAGGAGATAAGATTTGCTACAGCTGAGGAGTTGGAGGTACAACCGTCAGAGTTTCCGTGACCAGCTGGTAGGCCTTTAGCCTAGATGGAGGGCATCATTATCTACTCAGCTGATGCTCTAGTCATTATCTTTTATATCTCATTTCAGGACTTTATTTCGTCATAGTAGTGGGTTTGTTCCCACCAGACACTACTGGTTGTACTATGATATCTTGGGACTGGTATTTATTTAACCAGCAGTTTATTTAGTGTTTCTTGCTCTTTATATTGTGGATGAGATTAGATTACCTGTTATTGACTGATATTGGACATGTTAGTATTATAGGACAGCGTAGCACTCTTCGTGGATCCATTAAATTGGGATATCCTCGGAGACGTGTCAGCTGGCCATTGCCACGTGGCCTGGTTCCATATATATTTTGGGACTGGGGCGTGACATAGTTTTAGTGGTGGCCCATGCAGGTCGACTTTTTCGCTTGTGGTATGGTAACATTGTAGTGCCTCAAATCCTGATCCGACCGGGATGTGCACTACGTAATTGGGCTTGTGGCTAGTCCGTCTGAGTCGTAGTTTAGATCTTCGGCATCTTCTTGCCACGGACAAAATACGATGATCCTTTCCAACTCATGGAAAGGCCTCTATTGAAACGAGTCCAATAGTTTTAGTGTTTGGTTGCTTGGTTTTCTTGATTGCCGCTTTGGGGATTTTGATTTGGTGTTGCTTTCGATTTGCTTGGTTTTCGCTGCTGGTTTTATCGTTTGGAGCTTTGATTCTTGGGGAGTTCGGCAAGGAAGGATAGGCAAGATTCTAATTGGTGCTCGTGCTGTGCAGGTCCGCGTAACTGACGTTTGATCGTCGCTAGGCGGGAATCTTTGTTTCAGCTACATTTTCCTTAACCAGTGAGTGGTTTGGACCCTTCTTTCCTACTTCTTCATGCCAACATCTTTAATGTTTCAAACGTTCACTCGATGATGTCCGGTTGGACGCCTAGGAAATCCTTGCCACAATGCATGCCAGCCACTAAGAAAGGAACATGGGATTTGTAGACTAAATTTACTATATGCTTGCACACCTTATAATTTGAGTTGTTTATAAAGGGAATTGGTCATTGGTGGCGGCCTAGTGCCTCGGACGGAGTTTGGACCTAAGGGATATCAAAATCGGAACACCGTATTGAGAAAATATGAACTGTGCATGAGATATATATTGCTGCTTTACTTCTTTGTTTATTTCGATGCATTGTATGATAATATGAATTGTTCATGCATTTGTATGGTCTGGGACAACTTGTGCACAAGGTTTGGCATTTCCTCGAAACGGCTTTCCGGGGCACTGGAACCGTATCGATCCGGAGGGAAATATTTGATTCGTGCTCGTCACGATGCATTGCGGGACCTCCAGCAGGGCTTGCTACCCGGGCTGATAGGGTGTGCCGCTAATGCTTGAAATATGTCCCTAAGGTGTCGATCACACCAATGACCGCATAGAATAGAACACATGCTAATTTATTGTCTTGTGCAGATGGTAAGTATACTTGTGTTTCGTGCAGGGAAGGCGTGCATCGGTTGAGTAAGCAATCGATGCACTGGTTGGACTCTATGTTATTTTCATTCCTATCAAAACATGCAACTGATATGAATTGGATTCACTTGCCTCTTTATAGAAGTCATCTTAATGCATGCTCGTCCCTAATAAGCTAGTGTCGATTTAGTCGAGTGGGTTCATCCCACTCACCAGTACAAGTTGAGTACTGACCCACGTTGTGGGCAACTATTTCAGGCACTCAGACGGTGCAACGCTAGTGGATAGACGAGAGGCGTTAGGAGCACCTCTATTTTGAAGTATAGTTGGAGTCAGATCATTTTGGAGGCTTGGACTTTCAACCTATACAAGGGCGTAATGTATGAACGACGTGGACTATCTCATGGAGTGCGCCCTGCCTTTTGAGTTATCTTTTTGTAATGCAAATCAAGTAGCCGAGAGGCGCATCAATGTAAACTCTATGTAAATTACTCTGAATTATCAATGAAAAAGCATGTTTCTTTCTGCACTTGTGTTCAAATCTCTGTGAATGTGTTTTCTAAATTATGTTTCAAAATGGGTTCCTATAACTGCAAGTTCTTGCCTTGTACGAGCGCAACTCCAGGCTCGCACGGCATCACGCCCCAAGCGAGGACGAATCGGTTCCGTAAAGGATCAAGCGAGGACGACCGACCCTTTCGGGATCAGGGCGTGACATATTGGTATCAGAGCCTAGGCTTTACTTCCATGGGATTTCAAAAAGATTATAAAGGAGTTTGATGCACCTCTCAATTGAGTTGCGTTCGGCGTCCGTTGCATGAGATGAGTCGCCTATACAATGAGCCCATAGATACAAAATCTATCGTTTTTGGAGTGTTAACAAGCTACTCTCTTTTGTAGCCATGGCAAAGAAGAACACTGCAACTGCCAGCAGTGCTCAACCCATTCAGAGCGATCCAGCAAGCTCTGGAGAATCCGGAGGAGCGGGTTCAACCGGAATGGGGGAACGGCTTATGCACCTCATGGAGGCGCAGCAACAACAAGCTGTTATCCAACAAGCTAACATACAAGCGCAGTTTGCTTCTCAACAAAAGCAAATAGATACAATGATGTAACTGATTGCATCCCTGGTACCAAGCAACGGGGCAGCCACAGCGACGCCTGTCACGCCGCCGGCCGTGGCGGTAGAAGACGAGTCAGAAGAGACTCATCCTCCAGCAAGGAACTCCTGTCGAGCAGCAGAGTTCACAAAAATGCATCCGCCAACGTTCAATGGACGAGCAGAACCGGACGTGGTGATGGGGTGGATTGCTAAGCTGGAGGGACTCTTCAACCTGGTTGGCATCCGGGGATCCAAGCGAGTTGCCTGTGCATCGGTTCAGCTGGAACTGCGTGCGCATAATTGGTGGGAGGCAACGAAGCAAGGGATTTACGATGCCAATCCCAACTGCAAAATAACTTGGAAAATGTTCAAATCAGCCTTCATTGAACAATACATTCCCAGGGTCGTGCATCAACAAAAAGAAGACGACTTCAGCAATCTGGTCCAAGAAAGTTTGTCTGTGGACGATTATGATTCTGTGTTCGCTAAACTGGCCAAGTTTGCGGGGCACTTCCTGCCTAACCAGCAGGCGTGGTGCTATCGGTTTCAGAAAGGTTTGAATGATGAGTTGCGTAGGGACGTCATCAATCAAAAATGTCAAACCTACAGGGAATGCTACGAAGCAGCCCTGAACAGTGAACGGATCTTTGGGCGCCCTCTCTTAAAAGCCGAGGTACAAACCCCCCGTACCAATAACAATAAACATCCTCATAAAACGGGAGGGTCTGGAGCACACAAGCGTTCGCATACGTCTGATAATAGGGGGCGGCAAATCAGGGCATAAAGTGAATGAATGTCGGGTTCAAGGATGTTTTAAATATGGTTGTCTGGGCCACAAACAGTTTAACTGCCGAGAGGGCAAGCCGAATCAGGGCAACGAGAATCAAAACAAGGGGCCTCCAGCAAGTAATGCCAATGTTGTGCCAGTCAATCCACAATGCCAGGGTGCTCAAGGCCGAGTCTATGTACTGACTCGGGATAAGGCATCTGTATCCGACACCGTTGTAACAGGTACTCTACTTTACCGTAGATTGCCCCCTAGAGTCTTATTCGATTCAGGTGCTACGCATAGTTTCATATATGCTAATTTTACTGTTGAGCATAAATTAGCTTCTACTGCTTTAAATATGAACCTCTGCGTAAGTACCCCTTCGGGAGTCGACATGCCCGCCCATGCGATCTGTAGGGATGGTTATATCTGCATTGGGGGAAGAAAGCTTTCCTTAGATGTCATTGTACTAGACATCAAGGATTACGATATTATTCTCGGAATGGACTGATTGGGTGCTTGCCATGCAACAATCGAGTGCGCGGAGAAGCGAGTCGTATTCCGTCTACCCGGCGAGGCAGACCTTTACTATTCATGCAGCGCTGCACCGAAGACGGCAATGGTGATATCAGCAATTTCGGCTAGGCGTATGTTGCATTCGGGCTGTGAAGGGTACTTAGCTTCTGTTCGAGACACCCGGCGGGAATGTGCAGATGCAGCTCAGGCTGAAGTCATTGCAGATTTTCTCGACGTGTTCCCAGACGAGCTGCCTGGAATGCCTCATGATCGTGAGATCGAATTCAGCATTGACACTTTTCCGGATTCGCGACCGATATCGAAGGCACCTTATCGCATGGCCCCAACAGAGCTTAAAGAACTTAAGGTTCAGTTACAAGACCTGCTGGACAGAGGATACATTCGTCCAAGCATTTCTCCGTGGGGCGCTCCGGTGCTGTTTGTGAAGAAGAAAGATGGATCCATGCGACTGTGCATTGACTACCGAGAGCTGAATAAGGCGACCGTGCGGAATCAGTACCCATTACCAAGAATAGATGACTTGTTTGATCAGCTGCAAGGTGCTACAGTTTTCTCTAAAGTTGATCTCAGGTCAGGGTATCACCAGTTGAAAATCAAATCAGATGACATTCAAAAATCTGCCTTCAGAACCCGTTACGGACACTATGAGTTTCTCGTGATGTCGTTCGGCTTGACGAACGCCCCTGCAGCTTTCATGGATCTGATGAACCGCGTATTTCGGCCGTTTGTGGATAAGTTTGTAGTCGTGTTCATAGACGACATACTAATCTATTCCAAGAACGAGGCGGAGCACAAGGAACACCTGAAGATCGTGCTGCAGACATTACGAGAACATAAGTTGTTCGCTAAGCTCAGCAAGTGTGAGTTTTGGTTGAACAGCTTGGCGTTCCTTGGTCATGTCATCTCGGCCGAAGGCGTCACCGTAGACCCGAAGAAAATAGAGGCGGTGGTGGACTGGAAACAACCTACGTCAGCTAGCGAAGTTCGAAGCTTTCTGGGCCTAGCGGGATACTACCGTAGGTTCGTGAAGGATTTCTCTAAACTGGCCTCGTCTATGACTCGCCTTACTCAGAAAGGGATTGCATACGAATGGGGTGATGACTGCGAAGCCAGCTTTTGGGAACTTAAGCGGCGTCTTATTTCAGCTCCGATTCTTGCACTTCCAGATGGGGTAGAGGAGTTTCATATATACAGCGACGCTTCAGGACTCGGCTTAGGGTGTGTACTCATGCAGAGGGACAAGGTAATATCGTACGCCTCCAGGCAACTGAAGCCGCACGAGAAAAACTACCCGACGCATGATTTAGAATTGGCGGCAATTGTGTTTGCTCTGAAGTTGTGGAGGTATTATCTTTATGGTGTTGCTTGCAAAATCTTTACCGATCACAAGAGCCTCAAGTACCTATTCACTCAGCGGGAATTGAACCTCCGGCAGCGGCGTTGGCTAGAACTTATTAAGGACTATGACCTAACGATCGCGTATACACCGGGCAAGGAAAATGTCGTTGCTGATGCTCTGAGTCGGAAGCACGTGGGCTCGTTATCTATAGACAACCGTTTACTTCGAGATCTTGAGGCGATGGGCATCGAGTTTCGAGTTCGGCATCAAGGAGTGCAGCTGGCACCACTCCATCTTGAACTGGGTTTACGGGATAAAATCAAATCAGCTCAGGAGGGCGATCAGTTCTTAGCGAAGGTACGCGGACTGATCTCGGCAGGAAAGGCGTCTGACTTTATGGCAGGCGAAGATGGGGCCTTACAGATGAAAGGAAGGCTATGTGTTCCTAGCGACCCAGAACTCCGAAGGAAAATTATGGCGGAAGCACACTACGCGAAGTATTCTTTACATCCGGGGAGCACTAAGATGTACAAGGACTTGCGCAGGACCTTCTGGTGGCACGGTATGAAGCGGGATGTGGCGACCTTTATGTCACAGTGCATGGCCTGTCAACAGGTGAAAGCTGAACATCAGAGGCCCGGCGGGGAGCTTCAGAACCTCGCTATTCCCGAGTGGAAATGGGACAACATCACTATAGATTTTATTGTGGGATTTCCGAAGATGCCACGGGGGCATGATACGATTTGGGTCATAGTTGATCGTTTGACCAAATCAGCCCACTTTCTTCCTATAAAAGTTACTTGGAGCGTCGATCAGTTAGCACAAATTTACATAGATGAGATTGTCCGATTACACGGAGTACCTGCCTCAATCGTTTCTGACCGTGACGGACGTTTCTTATCTCATTTCTGGACTAGCCTACAGTCTGCTTTGGGAACCAAGCTACAGTTCAATACCGTATACCACCCGCAGACTGACGGACAGACAGAGAGGACAAATCAGATACTTGAAGACATGTTACGGCTGTGTGCGATTGATTTAAAGACTAGTTGGGACACGCATATTCCATTGGCAGAATTTGCGTACAACAACAGCTACCAATCGAGCATCCAGATGGCACCGTACGAAGCACTATATGGGCGCAAGTGTCAATCTTCAATCTGTTGGGACGAAGTCGGCGAGCGGCAGGTACTCGGGCCAGAGCTGGTAGAGCAGGCATTTGAGAAAGTTCGCTTGATTCGGGAAAGACTCCGCACAGCGCAGAGCCGACAGAAAAGTTATGCTGATGCACATCGAAGACATTTGGAGTTCATGGTCGGGGATCATGTCTTCTTGAAAGTAACGCCGATGCGTGGGGTGATGCGTTTCGACGTGAAGGGCAAGCTGAGTCCAAGGTTTGTCGGCCCCTTCGAGATACTAGAACGAGTGGCAGCTGTGGCGTACCAGATTGTATTACCTCCCGCCTTAGCAGAAGTGCATGACGTATTCCATGTTTCCCAACTCCGAAAGTATGTGCATGACTCGAGTCATGTGGTTAGCTTTGAGCAGTTGGAACTGCGCACGGACTTGTCGTACTCAGAAGAACCGGTGCAGATCCTGGATCGTAAGGAAAAAGTACTTCGCAACCGTACGATATCCTTGGTTCGCGTGCTGTGGCAGAACCATTCAGCTGGGGAATCAACCTGGGAGATAGAATCGGAGATGAAGGAGAAGTATCCTTCATTGTTCTTTCAGTCGGAGGTAGGACCTTGTTCTTAAGTTTCGGGGCGAAACTTCTTCTTAGTGGTATATTATGTAGTGCCTCAAATCCCGATCCGACCGGGATGTGCACTACGTAATTGGGCTTGTGGCTAGTCCGTCTGAGTCGTAGTTTAGATCTTCGGCATCTTTTTGCCACGGACGAAATGCGATGATCCTTTCCAACTCATGGAAAGGCCTCTATTGAAACGAGTCCAATAGTTTTCGTGTTTGGTTGCTTGGTTTTCTTGATTGCCGCTTTGGGGATTTTGATTTGGTGTTGCTTTCGATTTGCTTGGTTTTTGCTGCTGGTTTTATCGTTTGGAGCTTTGATTCTTGGGGAGTTCGACAAGGAAGGATAGGCAAGATTCTAATTGGTGCTCATGCTGTGCAGGTCCGCGTAACTGACGTTTGATCGTCGCTAGGTGGGAATCTTTATTTCAGCTACATTTTTCTTAACCAGTGAGTGGTTTGGACCCTTCTTTCCTACTTCTTCATGCCAATATCTTTAATGTTTCAAACGTTCACTCGATGATGCCCGGTTGGACGCCTAGGAAATCCTTGCCACAATGCATGCCAGCCACTAAGAAAGGAACATGGGATTTGTAGACTAAATTTACTATATGCTTGCACACCTTATAATTTGAGTTATTTATAAAGGGAATTGGTCGTTGGTGGCGGCCTAGTGCCTCGGACGAAGTTTGGACCTATGGGATATCAAAATCGGAACACCGTATTGAGAAAATATGAACTGTGCATGAGATATATATTGCTGCTTTACTTCTTTGTTTATTTCGATGCATTGTATGATAATATGAATTGTTCATGCATTTGCATGGTCTGGGACAACTTGTGCACAAGATTTGGCATTTCCTCGAAACGGCTTTCCGGGGCACTGGAACCGTATCGATCCGGAGGGAAATATTTGATTCGTGCTCGTTACGATGCATTGCGGGACCTCCAGCAGGGCTTGCTACCAGGGCTGATAGGGTGCACCACTAATGCTTGAAATATGTCCCTAAGGTGTCGATCACACCAATGACCGCATAGAATAGAACACATGCTAATTTATTGTCTTATGCAGATGGTAAGTATACTTGTGTTTCATGCAGGGAAGGCGTGCATCGGTTGAGTAAGCAATCGATGCACTGGTTGGACTCTATGTTATTTTTATTCCTATCAAAACATGCAACTGATATGAATTGAATTCACTTGCCTCTTTATAGAAGTCATCTTAATGCATGCTCGCCCCTAATAAGCTAGTGTCGATTTAGTCGAGTGGGTTCATCCCGCTCACCAGTACAAGTTGAGTACTGACCCACGTTGTGGGCAACTATTTCAGGCACTCAGACGGTGCAACGCTAGTGGATAGACGAGAGACGTTAGGAGCACCTCTATTTTGAAGTATAGTTGGAGTCAGATCATTTTGGAGGCTTGGACTTTCAACCTATACAAGGGCGTAATGTATGAACGACGTGGACTATCTCATGGAGTGCGTCCTGCCTTTTGAGTTATCCTTTTGTAATGCAAATCAAGTAGCCGAGAGGCGCATCAATGTAAACTCTATGTAAATTACTCTGAATTATCAATGAAAAAGCATGTTTCTTCCTGCACTTGTGTTCAAATCTCTGTGAATGTGTTTTCTAAATTGTGTTTCAAAATGGGTTCCTATAACTGCAAGTTCATGCCTTGTGCGAGCGCAACTCCAGGCTCGTACGGCATCACGCCCCAAGCGAGGACGAATCGGTTCCGTAAAGGATCAAGCGAGGACGACCGACCCTTTCGGGATCAGGGCGTGACAAACATGCCCAGCGAGCCTGCAATAGGATATAAATTATTAGGTCTCATCCACTTTTGATTCGTCCTTAAACTTCCTTCATACTGCTTCTAAATATCTGCATCCTGTTTGTTTGCTCTCGTGCTCTTTTAATGAAGCTCTATCTCTTACAGCAAGATGAATTTGCGCAGTGGACGAGGAGCACCCCGTGCCGCGGTGCCAGATAACACCACTCAAGGAGATGAGGTACCCCAAGGGCAACCCCCGCTACAGACGCCGCTGATACATTGGCACGAGATATCGCAAGGAGATCCTACACCGCAGCCAGAGGGACAGACTTCCCAGACGATCCCCACGCAGCATTGTGAGGGCCAGACTTCAGGAGCTATACCGATGCCGCAGACCGAGAGGCCGACATCTGAGGAAACGCCTACTGCACAACCAGAGATTATACTACTACCGCCTCCACCTTATCCACCCCAGATGCCACAGCTAGATGGCCAGCCACATATGCTACAGTTCTTCCAGGCAATGATGCAAGCACAGTGGCAGCAGACAGAGACATTACGACAGAGTCTGATGGCAGTACTAGAGAGGACACCTGTCACGACCCCAGTACCAGTACCTCCACCAGCCCCGACAGGTGGCACTGTTAGATGGTTCCGACAGATGGGACCAGATACCTTCTCAGGCAATGAGACTGCAGAACAGATCTCCGATTGGATCGCCAACACGGAGATGCTACTAGAGGCCTCACAACTGCATCCAGACCTTTGGATGACCGCAGTGAGAGCCCAACTAAAAGACAACGCCCATCACTGGTGGGATTCCATCGAGCGCAGTGTAGGCAAGAACCAAACTTGGGAACAGTTCTTGGAATACTTCAATGTGAAGTATTTTCCAACAACAGTCAGAAATGCCCTGTACTCCCAGTTCCTACACCTAGAACAGAAAAATATGATTATTGACGCCTATGACGCAGAGTTTAGCCGCCTTAGCAGATTTGGAGCCGTCCTGATACCCAATGATCTAGAGAAGGCTCAAAGATTCCACCACGGCCTCAATTTCGAACTACAGAGATATACCACCACACAGGCGAGGATTTCATATGAGGAGGTTCTCGCAGAGGCGGGGATCCAGGAGGCCATTGTCAGAAGAGTCAGAGAATATACTCGCCTGAGGTCCGGAGTAATGAATATCAAATAGTGTCTGAACTAGAGTCCAAGAGACCTATATAAGATGTATCAAGGTCAAATAGTATTTTGAAGTCAAAAATAAATTTAATTAACTCAAAACTAGATTTTTAGGTCAAAACTAGGTCACAATAGTCAAACTAGATCAAATCTAGGTCAACACAGTCAAACTAGGTTATTTCTTAGTTTCTAGGTTGATTTTACCTATTTATAAGGTTTATAAAATTATACTAGGTCTTAACAAGTCACTATTTGGTTTTTAGGTGCTAACTAGGTCAAACTAGTCAATACTAGTTAATACTAGGCCACTACTAGGTTTCTAGGCTATACTAGTAAGTTACTAGCATATATTATCCTAATATATACTTCTACATATAATTTCTAGCAATACCTTGGCCTATAGCTATTTACCTTACCTCGTATCACGCATTTACCTAATACCTTAGCTTGTATCTCAAATACCTTAACTATTAGTCAATATCTTAGTTCTAGGGTCAATACCTTGGCTAAACTATGTTTTAAAGTCATACAAGTTAGCTATGATATAATAATATCATATATACTATGTAGATATACTAATATATACAATAACTTAGTCTAACACTTAATACCTAGCCAATACCTTAGTATTACCTCATTACCTTAACCTATAACTTAACATATTACCCCATATCTTAGTTTCAAGATTAATACCTTAGCTAATATCATTACCTTGACCAATACCCATTACATTAACTCATACATTGGTACCTAATCCATTACCCAAGCTAGACACTACCCTTACCATGGTATCTTAATCCAATACCTAATATCACAACCTTACCTTAGTATCCTAGTATTACCTCATACTAGTTCTAATATTTTTGTGTGTTGGTATTCTAAATACCTTGATACATCCTAGGGTACCACACTCTAATTTATCCCACACATATCATATTTGTTTGTACATGGTACCACAGTACCATATTAGGTATCATATAAAATAAATTAGGAAAAATTTATAATGGCTCAAAAAATCTCCTAGATGCACAAACACCTCAAATAAAAATTAAATAAATTCTATATTCTCTATTTTGCACATAATTACTAAAATAATTAATTAAAATAATAAAAAATTAACTAATACGATTTTCAGGATTTGGGGTTTCACAATCTACCCAACTTATAAAAATTTCGTCCTCGAAATTAAAACCAAGCCACGGTAGAAGTCAAAGACGGCATAAGATATAATTTAACAAAGTAATTTATATCTTGGTTTATGAATAGGTTCGAAAAACGTTTACGCATGTCGTCCACACGCTTACAAGTAGATTCTTCTAGCGCGCCATGTTTCCATGCCACGCGGACCAAGGGAATAGACTGATTCCTCAATACCTTTTATCGATGATCAAGGATTTTTACGGGTTGCTCTTGATACGACAATCTCGGCCTAATGGTGATCTCCGAATGGTTGAGAACATGATTGCTGTCTGTCACATATCGCCTGAGTTGCGACACGTGGAATACTTCAAGTACTCCCTCAAGTGAAGGTGGTAGCGCAAGTTGATATGCCACTACTCCTACTCTTTCTAGCACGTCAATGGTCCAACATACCTTGGACTCAACTTGTTGCGTCCTCCGAATCGAATGGTGCCTCTAGTAGGTGATATCCTCAAAAAGACATGATCATCCACTTTGAATTCCACGGGACGATATTAACGGTCTGCTTACTGCTTCTGTCTGTCTTGCACTGCTCGCCAGTGTCCTTGTATTTACTTAACTGTCTCTACGGTGTTAACCACCAACTCTGGTCACGCAAATCCTTGTCTGGTACAATGCTGACTGTTATGCCGTGCCATCTTACGATTTGTCTCATATATAAGTTAGCTAAAGCTTCTGCAGACTGGCCAACTCTAAAGGTAAGAAATGTGCTGACTTGGTGAGTTGGTCCATAAGAATTCTGGATCCTTACAAGTCAACCTAGTCATAGGTGCTGCTATTCATTCAGGAGTCAGTCAATTGCTCATTCAGGTGAAATCCTTTTAGATCTCTGACAGCAAAATGATACTTTCTTTATCGTAATACTTGGGTTCTGAACTTGACCCAAGTTATGAGACAAAAATAAAATTTTCATGTTGTCATAGTGATGCACGTATCAGGAACGCAATAAAACGTAGGTAGGTAGCGAAGGTCATTCTAAGGGTAGCACAGTTTATAAACTGCAATCTAATCTAATAATAGGGTTTGGTAATTACCCAAGAAACAAACAAAAAAAGCTACAAAAATATTACACTTTTCGTTTTTATACTAAGTACGAGGTTTCGTCTTTCCGAAATAAGGGAAGACGGAAAACAGTAATCAAGAGTTCAAGGGGGAGGTAATAGATTAGAAGTGTGGGGATCAAGGCGTTTAAAGAATTCAAATAGGAATTGTCAAGGCAGTTGTAGATTGAAATCCTATTCTGGTAATCCCTATTCACATGCTCGTATTAGTACAGTTATGTAGATGATACAATATGCTCAGACATATCTAGCGGACAAGTACATCCTTCTACTAATCACTATATATCTCAATCCACGTAAAGTAGTTATGCGAAGGGCGAACCAAGTGTACTATGGTTGATCAGACCGTAATACACTGATTCTGAAATGTATTAGTGTAGTACTCCAATAATACATATATCATGAACAAGCTTGATAACGAATAAGCTTGCAAAACTAGGCTATACTAGCGGTATAAGTCAATGTAGTACATCAAATATAAGTACGCTAGATTATGATGTGAGAAGTACAAAACAATTCAAATTCATAAAAAGATAAGACTCTACAATCTCTACAGTTATTATTCTAATTCCTTGTCTAAGTCGCTAGTTGACCAAAAAGAGGTATGGTCTTCTAAGTTCTACAATCCTAGTAAGCACTATAGGCTGCCTGCATAAAACAGAGATTTCAAGGAAGTCCGCATAAAGTAGGGGTTCGAGGTTGTCTGCGTAAAGCAGAGATAAAATAATTTGGCGTAACGCATGGCTTCAGAGCTATCCGTGTAAAACAGAAAAGCGTAAGGTAGAGCTTCATAGCTGTCCGTGTAAAAAGTCTGTGCGTAAAAAAATCTCCTGCGTAAAGACTAGCGTTCGTTGCAGCGTAAAGTTGTACGAGAAACTCATGAGTTTGTCAGTCAAAATTAGTGAATCCTTATATCTGACAAAAGTACTTGCACAACGATCGAGTAGACGGTTTGTGATGATGATTTTGTACGGAGTCCCAGGTTGTCGTTTAGTGACTTTATTGGATACAAGTCATTTTTACGCTCGAGATGAGGCAAAACCAGATGTCCCGTCAAAAAGTTGTTTCTTTTTGCACAGGGCTCGAGGCGTATCTCTGGCCTTTAATGTACAAGATTTGGTCATGCCTGGAGAAAGCTAAGGCTGTAACAATACGCTCACATCCTATCCTTATGTTACGCCTAATCAGGTTACTCTACGCTGGTTATTTATTATTCATGAATCATCAGGTTTACGCAGGGCAGTTACCTACGTGGCTTGAATGATGTGTCATACGCAGGATAAGGAAGACTAAGGGAACGTGGGTAGCGGTTGTCATAACTGCGGCGTAAAGGAGATAATCTCCTACATAATTTGGCTTTTATGCAAACTAGAAAGTCATTTAGTTTTTACGCCAACTAGGCAGTTGTTTGGTTCTTATGCCAACAACGGTCAAATAGGTTTTACGCCAACAAGGGTAAAGGGTCTCTGGCGTAAAACTCTGGTTATCCAACATAGGATGAGGTTTCAGTCCTAGTATTTAACCTTAGATTTCTATGGGTTCCTCAAGACTAGGGTCAACATTATGGTCAATTCTCTAACTAATCCTAGTAGTGTTTATA
Source organism: Iris macrosiphon (assembly GCA_036927795.1). NCBI lineage: Eukaryota > Viridiplantae > Streptophyta > Magnoliopsida > Asparagales > Iridaceae > Iris > Iris macrosiphon. The sequence continues at coordinate 18,965,901 of JAYESA010000020.1, read as the reverse complement.
CTACTCTCCAGTCATACTTAAATACGTTAAGGGATAATGGTAATTTAATCTATAGGTAAATGATGCTAGGGTTCATTAGGTAATATGGAATGCTAGGGTTCATTAAGTAGTCTGAACTTAATAATGTGTCAATGCCCTAGTTGTGTTCTTAATATGATTACTACTCTAATTATCATCCTATCAACAGGAATTCCTATATTCTAGCAGGGGCTATACTCGAGGAATTATCAGGGAAGCACATGAATCAAGCAGGATGCAATTTTGTAAATAGGACAGACTGGAAGGAAGATAAGTCATAGTCAATTATGTATGAAATCCTATGCTCTAATCCTAGGTGCAGGCTTGCTCGGTACAGTAACGTAACTGAGACAATATGCTCTGACCTGCATGGGCCACCACTAAAAACATGTCACGCTCCAGTCCCAAAATACGTAGGACTAGGACACGTAAGCATGCTAGCCGCCTGTATATATGGCAACTCCAATATATGGAAACCATATATACGAGCGTACGCTGTATAATGAACAATAATTCATAAGTGGTAAAAATAATTACAAGTCACAGGATAATATCTAAATCTCATCCACAGATATCACATATACATGAATAACCAATAACTAGCTAACTAGATCTCAATACAGAGTATCTAAAGAATGACAGTCGGATGGAAACAAATCCACTGCCGAAATAGAATATAAAAGGAACCAGATACAAACCATATAAATACAACATCTAACCAACACGAGGCTCGAAGATCTTCTCAAAATATAAGTAGCCTGTCCGGATCTGCGCTCCCACGAATACTCAGGAACATCTATACCTGGAAAGGGACCAGGTCCTCAGAGGGACATAACAAGATACAGAAAAACAACATGCCATGTATGTAAATACTGAATAAATAAAGGGGGTGAGCTAACCATCTAAGTGAATGCAATTTAAAGACCTGATAGTACGCATGGGAATGTGTAGGCCTGACATATGCTGACGTAATTCACCAATCGTCGGGACTGGCTAGTATATGTGTCATATGCCCCCGGACACACGGGTAGCTCTGCAATCGACCATCTCCGAGGAGCATGGTACGAATGATAAAAGACTCAAGGAGGGGGGTGTCCCATACGCCTACTAGATATCTTCCTCGCCCAATGTAGATGTACAAATCGTGAAAACGACGTGGACATCTCATACTATGATGCAAGTCTCTATGAAATAAACAACTGAGCTACATACCGCTACACGTGTTGCTCACACTGATGGCCAGTCGCGCATGAGGCACGCGTCCCTACATGAACTCACTCTGTGACGTGTAATGATACGTGTCAAGGCCTGGGGAGTCATACCAATAACTCCACAACTTTAGGTGGGTCTACTAGACACTAGGTCAGACACAAGTCCTAACGTCAACGTCTTCGCTGACTGCACCCGAGTTTTCTCGGACGCGCACATTTATATAATATTAAGATCAATAAATATGTAACTAACAATAACTAAATTTAAACAGTACAACAAGGCAAGGTATACTTGTCTGGCAAGAGAGCTGCAAAATATAATGTCCAGATGTCAAAAGCCAAAAGTCAGAAACTATGGCCTCAGAATGAACGTCTCCGAATACTGAAATAAACATCACTAACAGTCTCAGAAAATATCAAATAGCTAGAAATGCCTGTCCTTAAGTCCAATTTGGAAACAAGGGCAAAGATCACATTTTCTGGTCAAAGCGGGGTCCACATGTGGGCCGCTTTGCACCGAAAAATGTGTCAGAACCAATGGTCTCCAAATTTGCCAAACTTAGTGTCGAAAAGTCCAGAACATCGATACGAACCCAACAGAATATCCAGAACTGGATTCTGATGTGCCGATCACAAAATCGCCCGTCAAGTGAAGCCTGTAGGGCCCACGATACGGAGTTTTGTCAGCGTTCTCAGAATCGAACCAAACTTGGATCACAGGACCAGCGTATTGCTACGAGTCTGATGGCGCAAGTTTCGTTTCGATCCGACGTGTGTACACAAAGTTACAGCGTGTTCCAGAACAGGCAGATACGGGACGTTGTCGGCGGATACGCGTTGATTTCGGTGTGCACGCACATCCGATTCAACTTCTGCGAAATCTCGCACGTCCGTATCAACGGCGCGCACATTTTGGTAAACATCGCGTGCGACCAAGTCGTCCCGTTTGGGGGGGCGCACTCAGTTCCAGGGTAAAACAGGGCGTTATTTTTTGTGTATTTGGATCGCGGTTCGCGATCGCCACAGGACGCGATGCACCGAGCCGGTTGCACGGGCATCGAGAGGGTTACATAGCCTACGTGTCATAACTGACGGAATAAAAAACGGAACAACGAGGAGAGAGAATGGGTTACCTGAACAGGGCTCTGTGGAAACTGAATTTCCCGTGTCCGGTCACTGTGCTGTGTCCTGGTTGCTGTGTCCGGGCTGTGTCCGGCTGCTGTCGTGTCCGGTACTGCGCCGTGTCCGGTACTGCTCGGGTCGGGGTCGTTGCGGGGTGGTCCGGAGCTGCTGTGCCAGACCGGACGGGTCAGGGGTGCTGCACGCCGGAGCCTTCAGTTGGTCGGACGAGGCTGCACGGCCGGGCCGGAGTCGACTGCTGTGTTTGCAGCAGGCTGGGTCGGGAGAAGTCTGAAGTCGGAGGGGAAGAGTCGAGGAGTGCTGCAACGCCGGAGCTGCGCGGGTCAGCCGGCCGGAGTCGGGGAGACGCACAGCCGGGCCGGATGGGGGAGGAACTGAACCGGAGTGGGGGTGTTGGGCCGGAGTGGCTGCTGGCGCTCGGCCGGAGCTGTGCAGCGGTCGACTGCTGCATAGTCGGGCACCGCAAGCCGGTCGGGGGAGGACTGAATCGGAGTGGGGAGGGGAGAACCGCACGGGCCGGACGGGGAAACGCTGGACAGGGAGGAGGCCGGACGGGGACTGCACAGCGGGGCTATGGTCCGCCGGAGCAGTGGCTCGGTCAGCCGCGGCGGGGAAGAAGTCAGGCCGGAGCGTGGTGGAGAGGGTGGAGTCGGGTTAGGCTTTGGAGAGTGGATTAATACATATAGGGAGAGAGAGAGTCGGGGGGGGTGTCTCCTAAACCGCTACTGCCGCGGTTTCTTATTTTCCTTCTTTCCTTTCTTCTTACTTCCTTCCTTTCTATTCGTACTAACTGTGCTGCTGTTTCTAAGTTAGTGGATTCTAACTTTGCTTTGCTGCTATTTCGATTTTGTGAGAATGGTTTTGATTTTGGGTCCATGGGTTTTGGGTTTGGATCCATTAAGGATCCAAACCCATTTCTATTTCTTTTTTTTTTTCTTTTTTTTTTCAACTAAACTAATATATATATATATATATATATATAAAATTCTAGAAAAATATATTTGTGCACACCATTTAGCTAGCCACTGTCCACCGGGTCTCCTACATGAAATAAATTAGAAAAAATTTATAATGGCTCCAAAAATCTCCTAGATGCACAAACACCTCAAATAAAAATTAAATAAATTCTATATTCTCTATTTAGCACATAATTACTAAAATAATTAATCAAAATAATAAAAAATTAACTAATACGGTTTTCAGGATTTGGGGTTTCACAATCTACCAAACTTATAAAAAAATTGTCCTCGAAATTAAAACTAAGCCACGGTAGAAGTCAAAGACGGCATAAGATATAATTTATTAAAGTAATTTATATCTTGGTTTATGAATAGGTTCGAAAAACGTTTACGCATGTCGTCCACACGCTTCCAAGTAGATTCTTCTGGCGCACCATGTTTCCATGCCACGCGGACCAAGGAATAGACTGATTCCTTAATACCTTTTATCGATGATCAAGGATTTCTACGGGTTACTCTTGATAAGACAAGTTTGGCCTAATGGTGATCTCTGAATGGTTGAGAACATGACTGCTGTCTGTCACATATCGCCTGAGTTGCGACACGTAGAATACTTTAAGTACTCCCTCAAGTGAAGGTGGTAGCGCAAGTTGATATGCCACTACTCCTACTCTTTCTAGCACGTCAATGGTCCAACATACCTTGGACTCAACTTGTTGCATCCTCTGAATCGAATGGTGCCTCTAGTAGGTGATATCCTCAAAAAGACATGATCATCCACTTTGAATTCCACGGAACGATGATGACGGTCTGTCTACTGCTTCTGTCTGTCTTGCACTGCTCGCCAGTGTCCTTGCATTTACTTAACTGTCTCTACGGTGTTGACCACCAACTCTGGTCACGCGAATCCTTGTCTGGTACAATGCTGACTGGTATGCCGTGCCATCTTACGATTTGTCTCATATATAAGTTAGCTAAAGCTTCTGCAGACTGGCCAACTCTAAAGGTAAGAAATGTGCTGACTTGGTGAGTTGGTCCATAGGAATTCTGGATCCTTACAAGTCAACCTAGTCATAGGTGCTGCTATTCATTCAGGAGTAGTCAATTGCTCATTCAGGTAAAATCATTTTAGATCTCTGACAGCAAAATGATACTTTCTTTATCGTAATACTTGGGTTCTGAACTTGACCCAAGTTACGAGGCAAAAATAAAAATTCCATGCTGTCATAGTGATGCACGTATCAGGAACGCAATAAAACGTAGGTAGGTAGCGAAGGTCATTCTAAGGGTAGCACAGTTTATAAACCGCAATCTAATCTAATAATAGGGTTTGGTAATTACTCAAGAAACAAACAAAAAAGGCTACAGAAACATTACACTTTTCGTTTTTATACTAAGTACGAGGTTTCGTCTTTCCGAAATAAGGAAAGACGAAAAACAGTAATCAAGAGTTCAAGGGGGAGGTAATAGATTAGAAGTGTGGGGATCAAGGCGTTTAAAGAATTCAAATGGGAATTGTCAAGGCAGTTGTGGATTGAAATCCTATTCTGGTAATCCCTATTCACTTGCTCGTATTAGTACAGTTATGTAGCTGATACGATATGCTCAGACATATCTAGCAGAAAAGTACATCCTTCTACTAATCACTATATATCTCAATCTACGTAAAGTAGTTATGCGAAGGGCGAACCAAGTGTACTATGGTTGATCAGACCTTAATACACTGATTCTGAAATGTATTAGTGTAGTACTCCAATAATACATATATCATGAACAAGCTTGATAAAGAATAAGCTTGCAAAACTAGGCTATACTAGCGGCATAAGTCAATGTAGTACAACAAATATAAGTACGCTAGATTATGATGTGAGAAGTACAAAACAATTCAAATTCACAAAAAGACAAGACTCTACAATCTCTACAGTTATTATTCTAATTTCTTGTCTAAGTCGCTAGTTGACCAAAAAGAGGTATGGTCTTCTAAGTTCTACAATCCTAGTAAGCACTATAGGCTGTTTGCATAAAACAGAGATTTCAAGGAAGTTCGCGTAAAGTAGGGGTTTGAGGTTGTCTGCGTAAAGCAGAGATAAAATAATTTGGTATAACGTATGGCTTCAGAGCTATCCGCGTAAAACAGAGAAGCGTAAGGTAGTGCTTCAGAGCTGTCCGCGTAAAAAGTCTGTGCGTAAAAAAATCTCCTGCGTAAAGTCTAGCGTTCGTTGCAGCGTAAAGTTGTATGAGAAACTCATGAGTTTGTCAGTCAAAATTAGTGAATCCTGATATCTGACAAAAGTATTTGCACAACGATCGAGTGGACGGTTTGTGATGATGATTTTGCACGGAGTCCCAGGTTGTCGTTTAGTGACTTTATTGGATACAAGTTATTTTTACGCTCGAGATGAGGCAAAACCAGATGTCCCGTCAAAAAGTTGTTTCTTTTTGCACAGGGCTCGAGGCGTATCTCTGGCCTTTAATGCACAAGATTTGGTCATGCCTGGGGAAAGCTAAGGCTGTAACAATACGCTCACATCCTATCCTTATGTTATGCCTAATCAGGTTACTCTACGCTGGTTATTTATTATTCATGAATCATCAGGTTTACGCAGGGCAGTTACCTATGTGGCTTGCATGACGTGTCATACGCAGGATAAGGAAGACTAAGGGAACGTGGGTAGCGGTTGTCATAACTGCGACGTAAAAGAGACAATCTCCTGCATAATTTGGCTTTTATGCAAACTAGAAAGTCATTTAGTTTTTACGCCAACTAGGCAGTTGTTTGGTTCTTATGCCAACAACGGTCAAATGGATTTTACGCCAACAAGGGTAAAGGGTCTCTGGCGTAAAAATCTGGTTATCCAACATAGGATGAGGTTTCAGTCATAGTATTTAACCTTAGATTTCTATGGGTTCCTCAAGACTAGGGTCAACATTATGGTCAATTCTCTAACTAATCCGAGTAGTGTTTATACTACTCTCCAGTCATACTTAAATACGTCAAGGGATAATGGTAATTTAATCTATAGGTAAGTGATGCTAGGGTTCATTAGGTAATATGGAATGCTAGGGTTCATTAAGTAGTCTGAACTTAATAATGTGTCAATGCCCTAGTTGTGTTCTTAATATGAATACTACTCTAATTATCATCCTATCAACAGGGATTCCTATATTCTAGCAGGGGCTATACTCGAGGAATTATCAGGGAAGCACATGAATCAAGCATGATGCAATTTTGTAAGTAGGACAGACTGGAAGAAAGATAAGTCATAGTCAATTATGGATGAGATCCTATGCTCTAATCCTAGGTGCAGGCTTGCTCGGTACAGTAACGTAACTGAGACAATATGCTCTGACCTGCATGGGCCACCACTAAAAATATGTCATGCCCCAGTCCCAAAATACGTAGGACTAGGACACGTAAGCATGCTAGCCGCCTGTATATATGGCAACTCTAATATATGGAAACCATATATACGAGCGTACGCTGTATAATGAATAATAATTCATAAGTGGTAAAAATAATTACAAGTCACAGGGTAATATCTAAATCTCATCCACATATATCACATATACATGAATAACCAATAACCAGCTAACTAGATCTCAATACAGAGTATCTAAAGAATGACAGTCGGATGGAAACAAATCCACTGCCGAAATAGAATATAAAAGGAACCAGATACAAACCATATAAATACAACATCTAACCAACACGAGGCTCGAAGATCTCCTCGAAATATAAGTAGCCTGTCCGGATCTGCGCTCCCACGAATACTCAGGAACATCTATACCTGGAAAGGGACCAGGTCCTCAGAGGGACATAACAAGATACAGAAAAATAATATGCCATGTATGTAAATATTGAATAAATAAAGGGGGTGAGCTAACCATCTAAGTGAATGCATTTTAAAGACCTGATAGTACGCATGGGAATGTGTAGGCCTGACATATGCTGACGTAATTCACCAATCGTCGGGATTGGCTAGTATATGTGTCATATGCCCCCGGACACACGGGTAGCTCTACAATCGACCATCTCCGAGGAGCATGGTACGAAGGATAAAAGACTCAAGGAGGGGGGTGTCCCATACGCCTACTAGATATCTTCCCCGCCCAATGTAGATGTACAAATCATGAAAATGACGTAGACATCTCATACTATGATGCAAGTCTCTATGAAATAAACAACTGAGCTACATACCGCTACACGTGTTGCTCACACTGATGGCCAGTCGCGCATGAGGCACGCGTCCCTATATGAACTCACTCTGTGACGTGTAATGATACGTGTCAAGGCCTGGAGAGTCATACCAATAACTCCATAACTTTAGGTGGGTCTACTAGACACTAGGTCAGACACAAGTCCTAACGTCAACGTCTTCGCTGACTGCACCCGAGTTTTCTCGGACGCGCACATTTATATAATATTAAGATCAATAAACATGTAACTAACAATAACTGAATTTAAACAGTACAACAAGGCAAGATATACTTGCCTGGCTAGAGAGCTGCAAAATATAATGTCCAGATGTCAAAAGCCAAAAGTCAGAAACTATGGCCTCAGAATGAACGTCTTCGAATACTGAAATAAACATCACTAACAGTCTCAGAAAATATCAAATAGCTAGAAACGCCTGTCCTTAAGTCCAACTTGGAAACAAGGGCAAAGATTACATTTTCTGGTCAAAGCGGGGTCCACATGTGGGCCGCTTTGCACCGAAAAATGTGTCAGAACCAATAGTCTCCAAATTTGCCAAATTTAGTGTCGACAAGTCCAGAACGTCGATACGAACCCAACGGAATGTCCAGAACTGGATTTCGATGTGCCGATCAGAAAATCGCCCGTCAAGTGAAGCCTGTGGGGCACACGATACGGGGTTTTGTCAGCGTTCTCAGAATCGAACCAAACTTGGATCACAGGACCAGCGTATTGCTACGAGTCCGATGGCGCAAGTTTTGTTTCGATCCGACGTGTGTACACAAAGTTACAGCGTATTCCAAAACAGGCGGATACGGGACGTTGTCGGCGGATACGCGTTGATTCCGGTGTGCACGCACATCCGAATCAACTTCTGCAAAATCCCGCACGTCCGTATCAACGGTGCGCACGTTTCGGTAAACACCGCGTGTAACCAAGTCGTCCCGTTTGGCGGGGTGCACTCAGTTCTGGGGTAAAATAGGGCATTATTTTTCCTGTATTTGGATCGCGGTTCGCGATTGCCACAGGACGCGATGCACCGAGCGGGTTGTACGGGCATCGAGAGGGTTACATAGCCTACATGTCACAACTGACGCAATAAAAAATGGAACAACGAGAAGAGAGAACGGGTTACCTGAACAGGGCTCCGTGGAAACTGAATTTCCCGTGTCCTGGTTGCTGTGTCCGGGCTGTGTCCGGCTACTGTCGTATCCGGTACTGTGCCGTGTCCGGTACTGCTCGAGTCGGGGTCGTTGCGGGGTGGTCCGGAGCTGCTGTGCCGGACCGGACGGGTCAGGGGTGCTGCACGTCGGAGCCTTCAGTTGGTCGGACGAGGCTGCACGGCCGGGCCGGAGTCGACTGCTATGTTGGCAGCAGGCTGGGACGGGAGAAGTCTGAAGTCGGAGGGGAAGAGTCGAGGGGTGCTGCAACGCCGGAGCTGCGCGGGTCAGCCGGCCGGAGTCGGGGAGACGCACAGCCGGGCCGGATGGGGTAGGAACTGAACCGGAGTGGGGGTGTTGGGTCAGAGTGGCTGCTGGCGCTCGGCCGGAGCTGTGCAGCGGTCAGCTGCTGCGTAGTCGGGCACCGTAGGCCGGTCGGGGGAGGACTGAATCGGAGCGGGGAGGGGAGAACCGCACGGGCCGGACGGGGAAACGCTGGACAGGGAGGAGGCCGGACGGGGACTGCACAGCGGGGCTGTGGTCCGCCGGAGCAGTGGCTCGGTCAGCCGCGGCGGGGGAGAAGTCAGGCTGGAGCGTGGTGGAGAGGGTGGAGTCGGGTTAGGCTTTGGAGAGTGGATTAATACATATAGGGAGAGAGAGAGTCGGCGGGGGGGGGGGTGTCTCCTATACCGCTACTGCCGCGGTTTCTTATTTTCCTTCTTTCCTTTCTTCTTACTTCCTTCCTTTCTATTCTTACTAACTGTGCTGCTGTTTCTAAGTTAGTGGTTTCTAACTTTGCTTTGCTGCTGTTTCAATTTTGTGAGAATGGTTTTGATTTTGGGTCCATGGGTTTTGGGTTTTGGGTTTGGATCCATTAAGGATCCAAACCCATTTCTATTTCTTTTCTTTTTCTTTTTCTTTTTCCTTTTCTTTTTCTTTTTCAACTAAACTAATATATACATATATATATATATATATATATATATATATATATATATATATATATATATATATATATATATATATATATATATGTATATATATAAAATTCTAGAAAAATATATTTGTGCACACCATTTAGCTCGCCACTGTCCACCGGGTCTCCTATATGAAATAAATTAGGAAAAATTTATAATGGCTCCAAAAATCTCCTAGATGCACAAACACCTCAAATAAAAATTAAATAAATTCTATATTCTCTATTTAGCACATAATTACTAAAATAATTAATTAAAATAATAAAAAATTAACTAATACGGTTTTCAGGATTTGGGGTTTCACAAATATGGTTAATTTGGTATTTTTAATTTATTTTATTTAATGGATTAAAGTATTAATTTTAAAATCCTTCTTTTATATATATGACCATTTGCCATGACTTGGATATTTTAAGCAATGCACAACCTTTTTTTCTTCCAACAAAATTTATATTACTAATCTTGAGTGTGCCTAATATATTTGGGACATGGATATTATATTTGTTTGACCTCCCCCATGCTCAAAAAATATTGTCAAACATTTAGAACCACGGTTACCGTAAAACTGCCTCATTTTGACTATAACTTGACCCAAACCCAACCCAAACGCTTATAGTCATGTAGTGCACACAAATACCCCCATGTATATATATATATATATATATATATATATTATATTTATATTAACTTTGTTCTATTTGTAGAGTTCTAATTATAGAAAGGGCCATAGGTGGCATCCTAGTTGGCAAACTACCTACCTACCTACCTAACTAACTAACTACCTAAACACCCAAGATCCTAATCAACCAAATCCCAACCATAACAACCCACCCCCTTTTCATAATTTCATGCAAGAACAATCCCCTTGGTGGTCGACCCCTATAAGCCCTAGGAACACCCCATCCTAGGTTTAAATCTATCCAAAAAGCCCATATATATATATACCCCCTTATCACAAAACCCTAACCCTAACAACTCTCTCTCCCCTTTTTGGTCGATCCCTCCCCTATCCTTCATGTGTAAGAGTATCCCCCCTTGTCATCTACCCCTCATAACATTATCTCATTCACCAAAAACCCTCTCCTCTCTTCTAAAGCTCCACCTTTTATCATATTTTTACCCAATCTCCACCAAACAACCATAAAGGCTCCACCATTGCCATCAAACTCATCAAGAAGTCATTGCCATCATCATCAATCCATTAAGAACCCATTTCCATCATCATCAACCCATCAAGAAGGGAGAAGCAAGACAAGAACAAGTAAGGAGGTGCGTTCTTGAACAAGAAGTGGTACCGTCATCCAAACCTTCAAAGCATTCGGGTAATGATTCAAACATTCCTTCTCAAATCTCCATGACATGACTCTCTTAGATTTATGTAAGTTTAATATTCTAGAACCCTCTTTTGCCATCTTTTTCCACCATAAAAATCTATAAGAAATTTTATGTTAGATTGATGATAGATATGACAACAGTAGGGCTAGTTTTAGACTTTGTGACACGGTTCTTGGAGCCCTTGTTGTTAATTCTTAAAACTGAATTTATTGGTAGTTTATTACTTAAAATAAATATTTTAGAATTATTTTTATGGTATTTTCATCAAAATTATGAACCCTAAAACTAAGGTTTACTAGCCTAGATTTTGGGTGATTTTGTGTCATAGTTTTGCCTATAAATAGGGGTTATTTTGGAAGAAATAAAAGGTAATTATTTTTTAAAATTAAAAAAGAATAAAATATGATATAAAATATTTTTTTATGAATATAAAACATATCCATGGACTGGCAATGCTCCGAACAAGTTTCAGACAAAACTAGTCAACTTAAAGTAGCCCTAATCTTGAAATATGATTATTTGTCAATTCTAGAATTTAATGGTTAAAATTAATATAAATCAGGTTTAAATCAATTTTACATGATTTATTTTCATGTCCTTCGATTGGGGACTTAACCGTGAATTTTGGAAGTCATAAACCATGAAACTAGGTTCCGAGACCTCCTAAAACGTGTAAGTTGTTGTGTCAAGAATTTACATGTTAGGATGAGGTTGGACTTGGGTATTAATAATTTATAATAAATTATATAATTTAGTTGTGGTTACAATATTTTTGATTAGATATTTAAAGTAGAAAACTTATTGTTTAGGTCAATTGGATTCCGGAGGAGTGAACGCGGGACCAACTTTGCAACTGCATACTGCAGACCCAGACAAGTATATCTTGCCAAACTTGCAGTAGATCCTGTTATATTATCATCTTATTTTTTTCATATATATATATATATATACATATATATATATATATATATATATATATATATATATATATATATGTATATATATATACTTTTGTGATGTACATGTTTAACCTAGGACCGTGAGACGTTGCTTAGCGTCTGAACAAGATTCGGATGTCGACGCCGTACGCGAAGTCGTGTAACGTCACTTAGAGAGTTGATTCCATGATCCTATTTTACGTGCTTGCTTTACCAAGTACGTCAGACCGTAGGACACTTGACACTATTTCATGTGACAGAATCTTTCTTGAGTTATTCATGGTGATTCTGTATAGGCTTACATAATTCGTGATATGAGACTTGTATATTATATAGATATTATTATGACTCGTTGTACTAGATAGAGGTCATGATCTTGTATGTTATGGACATGAGACGTCGTGGACATGAGATGTGAGGTTACATTGGGTGGGGAGAGACACACATGCTACAGGCTGATTATGTTTATATATATACTATGTTATTGGAGGTACTTTAGTCACTGTACCAGAGCTTGGCACATTTATTAGCCCTATGAGATACTACTTGCTGCTATGGGCTCCCCAACACAGAGCCTGTAGTAGTCTCAGCCTAAGTACTAGTGATGCTCTCATTTGTATTTTACTTAGCTAGTTACATAGCTTGCCCTGAGGATCTGTTTTTACTTATTGTATTCCATTTGGCTTGAGTGTTTATTGTACCTTGCTATGTCCCCTGAAGACCTGGATCTGGATTATGTCCCCAGGTGTAGACTAGGAGAGCTATCCCAAGGTTTACGGGGTAGGTGCTGCTATTGGAGACATACATGTTGCAGAGGACGAGGTTGTTCCGGAGGACTTCTCTTGAGCCCACAGTATTCTCACCATTCATTTATTATGCTTAGTGTTCTTAGATATTTGATCTTGTAGTGACTTCTGGATATTGTACTTGGAGTTATTTTCCTTTTTATTTTGATGACAAGTTATTCCCCGTCACATTATTTATATTGCTTTGGTTGGACAGATTATTTTATATTATTGTGACTGGACTTGTCTCTTTGTGATTTTGTTACTTATTGTGGATGAGATTAGATATATAAACTGTGACATATATTTTTATACCATTTTATATGTATTATAGCTTAAGTGCACTCTAACAGGTCCATTAAATTGGGTTTGCCCATTGGAGTTTTTCTGCTGGCCATTGTCACGTGGCTAGTCTCTTAGTATTTTGGGACTGGGGCGTGGCATGGTTTTTGTGGTAGCCCATGCAGGTCTACGAATATATTGCTTCGGTTCAACTAGACAAGCAAGCCTACAATTAGGATAGGATAAATTATAGGATCTCATCCGTATGTTGACACGTTCTTGACCTCTATATCGGATTCGAATTAATTTTTTGACTTGCATCATGCTTGATTCAACTGTTCGACCCTACACTGATCTCGACATAAGAAGAGAAGGTGAAGAAATTCTTTGACGGACTGAGTTTTGAGCTACAGAGACAGATTGGCTCTGTTGCACCTACTTCTTATACAGATGTCCTTGCCGCAGCTCGACGCATGGAGCGCATCCACAGGAGGAAGTCCAGCCAGAAGAGACCGCATGCATTAGTACCAGCCCGAGCACCACACGGGAAGCCTGCAAAGCCACCCTAGATGAATCCACCACAGAGAGCAGCATCACGAGCCCTAGCCCTTCCTACTTGTCACTATTGTGGCAAGGTAGGCCATATTGAGAGGGAGTGCAGACGCAAATTGGGATTATGTTTAGCTTGTGGATCCAGTCAGTATTCAGCCAGGGATTGTCCTAAGCGTCGAGGAGGAACACCGATGGTTCATCAACCCGCTTTACCAGCACCGGGGCCAGTCCAGCAACCACATCGACCAGCTTATCCAGCACCAGGAGCACCATAGGCGAAAGATGGAGGTTTCAGATCACTAGCACCGGGAGGATATCAGCCTAGGATACCCTTGGCATCACAGGCAGCACTCTTCCAGCAGGCCCAGCAACAACAGAGGGCACCACCACAGGGATGTAGACAGACTTTTGTGATGACAGTGGAGGAGGCACGGACTCGAGGAGTAGCGAATATGGGTAAGATTTAGTTTTATCATAGCTAGCTATAGTAACGAATATTTCTAGTAATACTTTAGCATGTGCTTGTTAGTTCTATTCCCTAGTCTATTTCTAATATTATGTTAGCATGAACTTGTTGGTCTAGAGTGGTAATATATAAGAGGTACCCAAGTTTTTAGAAGTTGTAGTTGATCCTCGTTATAATCAGACTCATTTACTTTTGAGTTACTTATCTCTCATTGCCTAGAAAAAAAAAATTATTGCTTCCCTACGTGTTCTGCTTGAACAAAACCCTCACCAATTCTCTTAATTTTTCTCTTGTTCATGGTCCCTTATCCTTTGTGTCGTGCTTCAACAAATATGTCATACTATCGTGTTATCTCTTCTGGAGCAAACCTTTCCTGGCCTGTTACGTTTCGTTTTTCTTAATTGCAAGGACACAATTCTTTTAAGGTGGGTAGATTGTAATCCCCCTCACTTTTAAATAGGGTTAATTTGGTATTTTTTAATTTAATTTAATTTAATTTAATTTAATTTAATTTATTTATTTATTTTAATTTAATGGATTAAAGTATTAATTTCTAAATCCTTATTTTATATATATGACCCTTTGCCATGGCTTGGATATTTTAAGCAATGCACAACCTTTTTTTCTTCCAACAAAATTTATATTACTAATTTTGATTGTGCCTAATATATTTGGGATATGGATGTTATATTTGTTTGACCTCTCCCATGCTCCAAAAATATTGTCAAACATCTAGAACCACGGTTACCTTAAAACTGCCTCCTTTTGACTAGAACTTGACCCAAACCCAACCCAAACGCATGTAGTCATGTAGTACACAAAAATAATCCCATGTACATATATATATATATATATATACATATATATATATATATATATACATATACATATATATATATATATATATATATATATATATATATATATATATATATATTAATTTGGTTTTATTTATAGAGTTCTAACTATAGAAAGGGCCATATGTGGCATCCTAGTTGGCAAACTACCTAACTACCTAACCACCCAAGATCCTAACCAACCAAATTCCAACCATAACAACCCACACCCTTTTCATAATTTAGTGCAAGAGCAGCCCCCTTGGTGGCCGACCCCTACAAGCCCTAGGAACACCCCCTCATAGGTTTAAATCTATCCAAAAAGCTCATATATATACCCCATTATCACAAAACCCTAACCCTAACAACTCTCTCCCCTTTTTGGCCGACCCCTCCCCTCTCTTTCATGTGTAAGAGCATCCCCCCTTGTCATTTATCCCTCACAATATTATCTTCTTCACCAAAAACCCTCTTCTCTCTTCCGAAGCTCCACCTTTCGTCATCCTTCCACCCAATCTCCACTAAATAACCATAAAGGCTCCACCATTGCTATCAAACCCATCAAGAACCCATTTCTATCATTATCAAACCATCAAAAATCTATTGCCATCATCATCAACCCATCAAGAAGGGAGAAGCAAGGCAAGCACAAGCAAGAATGTGTGTTCTTGAACAAAAAACGGCACCGTAATCCAAACCTTCAAAGCTTTCGGGTAAGGATTCAAACTTCCCTTCTCAAATCCCCATGGCATGATTCTCTTAGATTTATGTAATTTTAATATTTTAGAACTCTCCCTTTCCATCTTTTTCTACCATAAAAATCTATGAAAATTTTTATGTTAGATTGATGATAGATAGGACAATAGTAGGGCTAGTTTTAGACTTTGTGACACGGTTGTTGGAGGCCTTGTTGTTAATTCTTAAAACTGAATTTATTGGTGGTTTATTACTGTAAAATAAGTATTTTATAATTATTTTTATGGTATTTCCATCAAAATTTTGAACCCTAAAAATAAGGGTCAGTAGCCTAGGTTCCGGGTAATTTTGTGGCATAGTTTTGCCCATAAAGAGGGGTTGTTTTGGAAGAAATAAAAGGTAATTATTTTTTGAGATTAAAACAGAATAAAATATAAAATAAAATAATTTTTCATGAATATAAATCATACCCATGGACTGTCAATGCTCCGAACAAGTTTCGGACAAAACTAGTCAATTTAAAGTAGCCCTAATCTTGAAATATGATTATTTGTCAATTCTGGAATTTAATGATTAAAAATTAATATAAATCAGGTTTAAATCAATATTACATGATTTATTATGATTTATGTTCATGTACTTTGATTGGGACTTAACCGTGAATTTTGGAAGTCGTAAACCATGAAACTAGGTTACGATACCTCGTAAAACGTATAAGTTGTTGTGTCAAGAATTTACATGTTAGGATGAGGTTGGACTTGGGTATTAATGATTTATAATAAATTATATAATTTAGTTGCGGTTACAAGATTCTTGATTAGATACTTAAAGTAGAAAATTTATTGCTTAGGTCAATTGGATTCCGGAGGAGTGGACGCGGGACCAACTTTGTAACTACATATTGCAGACCCAGACAAGTGTACCTTGCCAAACTTGCAGTAGCTCCTGTTATATTATCTTCTTGTGTTTCTTTTCATATATATATATATACTCTTATGATGTACTTGTTCAACTTAGGACCGTGAGATATTGCTTAGCGTCCGAACAAGATTCGGGTGTCGACGCCGTACGCGGAGTCGTGTAACGTCACTTAGAGAGTTAATTCTATGATCCTATTTTTACGTGCTTGCTTTACCAAGTACGTCAGACCGTAAGACACTTGACACTATTTCATATGACAGAATCTTTCTTGAGTTATTCATGGTAATTTTGTATAGGCTTATATGATTCGTGATATGAGACTTGCATATTATATAGATATCATTATGACTCGTTGTACTAGCTAGAGGTCATGATCTTGCGTGTTATAGAAATGAGATATTGTGGACATGAGATGTAAGGTTACATTGGGTGGGGAGAGACACACATGCTACAGGCTGATTATGTTTATATATATACTATGTAACTGGAGGTGCTTTGGTCTCTGTACCAGAGCTTGGCACATTTACTGGCCCTACGAGATACTACTTGATCCTATGGGCTCCCTGACATAGAGCCTGTAGTGGTCGCAACCTGAGTACTAGTGATGCTCTCATTTGCATTTTACTTAGCTGGTAACATAACTTGCCCTGAGGATCTGTTTTTACTTACTGTATTTTATTTGGCTTGAGTGTTTATTGTACCTTGCTATGTGCCCTGAGGACCTGGATCCGGATTATGTCCCCAGGTGTAGATGAGGAGAGCTATCCCGAGGTTTATGAGGTAGGTGCTGCTATTGGAGATGTACTGGTTACAGAGGACGAGGTTGTTCCGGAGGACTTCTCTTAAGCCCACAATATTCTCACCATTCATTTATTATGCTTAGTGTTATTAGATATTTGATCTTGTAGTGACTTCTGGATATTGTACTTGGAGTTATTTTTCTTTCCATTTTGATGACTGGTTATTCCACGTGACATTATTTATATTGCTTTGGTTGGACAGATCATTTTATATTATTGTGACTGGACTTGTCTCTTTGTGATTCCGTTACTTATTGTGGATGATATTAGATATATAAACTGTGATAGGTATTTGTATACCATTTTATATATATTACATCTTAAGTGCAATCTAACGGATCTATTAAATTGGGTTTGCCCATTGGAGTTGTGCTGCTGGCCATTGCCACATGGCTAGTCCCTTAGTATTTTGGGACTCGGGCGTGACAAACACGCACACTAACTAACACCTATTACCTAACACTTATATATATATGCTATATCATACATATTCTTGGCAACATATGATACCTACACTCACTTGATATTTATACTACCTAGGCTCATAGGATACACAAAATGTCTATGTCGTATAGTCAGTTCTCTACTTATAACCAATAATGCACCTATTAGACCTATTCAATAAATTTTAGGGTTAAAGTATGTCGTAGCCCTTCATATTAGCTTCAGAAACTTTAAACAGGTCACATTTTCGTATCCGAAAGCTCCCAGAATCGCAAAAATATCGAAACACGTTCGCCTTTTGGACACCTGACACTCAAACAGTTTTATAGGAAGTTCCAGAATGAATTTGGCCGATTAATTTATATATTTGGAAACCTAACTTCGATACGGTTCTTTTAAAAAGTAAAAGATTAATCGGAGTCCTGAGTTAGGAGTTATGGCATTTCTAAGTTGCTATGACTGCTAAAAACGAGGCTGAATACTATGACAAATTTGGGTTATTTTGGACAAAAGAACGCATGCATACATCCAATTTATCAATTCCACCTATACGTATCATGATACAAACTCTATGTGTCTAATTTTGGACACAAGAACACCTTCACACCATCAAATAAACATCAATCGTCCTCATTAGGACACAATACACACACTCAATGGACACAATTGAGATTTTTACCAAATTAAGCCCCAAAATCATGACACCAACTTAGATCTATCAAATTGAGTGCTCATAGTACCTAGATCTACCATTGAAAAGTCAAATATAACCATGAAAATATTTTTACATGACCAAGGGATGTTCCTAACCATGAATTTGATGAAATTGAGAGAATTACCTAGTATTTTGGTAGCCTCTTTGGAGAATTCTGAATTTGGACGCAGAAGGGATGAGTCGGACACGATCTCCAAGCAAGCTCCTCTCCTATGGATCTCCTTGTGCTCTTTGATTGTAAACTTTTACACCCAAAAATAGGTATCTTGAGTGTATTTTGTATTTCTTGTAATTATTTTAGATTATTTTTCAAATCAAATAAAACTCAATGATTCTATTAGGACACTTCACCATGGTTTGGACATTAATAATATAGAATGGCCCCAAAATATGTATTTTCCTTCATAGGAAGTAGCCTATACAGGAGACACTACCTGTAGGATCTTTTCGTGGCACAGAAATTCAATCCATTGGTGTTAGTATGACATTAGTGTAAAGGCCATAGATTAATTATTAATTATTAAATATTTAGATATTATATATATAATTTAATTATGGTTATTTTCTAATTCTAAGTTTTCTACAATTAGTAGCCCATAATTTTTCGTGCCAAATTGGTACAATCCCTTTTGTAAGATTGCATATTATTTACTATTAACCTATTTTGTGGATAACCATTTAATTAATTATTTAGTTAATTAGATAATATAGTTATTTGATTTATTATAACTAAATAAAAATCTAATTATTAATTATAAAATATTTTCATAAAATATTTTGAGTGTAGCATTTATTAAAAGATTTACAAAGTATTTTTCTAGAATTTATTTAGTGTGCAAATATTATTTTTAGATTTTTTTATAACCTCATTTATATATGTGAATATATATAAATTAATATATAATAATAATAATAATAATAATAATAATAATAATAATAATAATAATAATAATAATAATAACAATGTTAGTGATAATAATAATAATAATAATAATAATAATAATAATAATAATAATAATAATAATAACAGAAAACAATAGAAAAAGGAAAAAAAAAAGCAAAACAAAGAAAAGAAAAAGATAATATTAATATAAACAAATCCTAACTTAACCTAATAATAAAATCTAAGCAACTAATCCCTAGCAACTAATCCCTTCCCCAAGCCAAAACCGAACCCAGCAGCACCTATCCGCGCAGCTCTCCCATCTCTTTCTTCCCCTATATATATATATATATATATATATATATATATATATATATATATATATATATATATATATATATAACCCAAACCTTAACCCTAGCCACCTAACGTCGACCCCGACGCCGCTGCCGCCACCCCCGCGCTGACCGCCGCCGCAGCCGCGCCGCCGCCGCAGCCGCAGCCCGGCCGACCGCCGCCATCCGTCCGCGTGTGCGTACCGCACGCGTGCACAGCAGCCGCAGTCTCGAGCCATCTTCAAGGTATCATATCTTTGTCATCTCTCGTCATTTTTTCGAGCGGTTTGTCCGTGTACGTTCATAACCTAACCCTATAGGATTTTTATTCAAGCGGGACGAGTTTTCGTGCCATATATTGGTTAAAAATTCGACCAAAAAATGACCAAAAAACTGACTAAAACAGTCCAGAAACTTTAACCCAATCCCCCATGTTCACATCCAATTTGCCATCAACCTGTTTAATATTTTCAAAAATTAATTGAAGGGTTTTCTTCTCCATATAATCGATAATTTTTTTGTTCTTTTAGTTTTTTTTAATTTGTTCTATGTGTAAAATTATTCAACCTCTAAAACGATCAAAAACTTGATTTTTCAAAACTAAAATTTTGTGATACGGAGTGCGCCCCGCCAAACTGGACCTCCTCGTTGTGTACCAATTGTACCAAAAGGCGCGTATGGTATATCCTGACGTGTGGACTTTCGTGAAAGCTGATTCGGACGTGTGTGCGCGTCGAAATCAACCCGTATCCGTAAAAAGTCCCCGTATCGCAACTTTTGTAAAATATCACCCATTTTGTGTATACTCGTCGGAATACGACGAAACTTACGCCATTGGATTCTTGGTATCACGCTGGTCATGTGACCCAAGTTTCACGCAATTCTGAGATAGTTGACCAAGCTGCCTATTTGCGGGCCCCACGGTTGACTTTAAGGGCGAATTTGTGTTCGGCTCACCGGAATCCAAAATTGGACATACCGTTGAGTTCGTATCGTCATTTAGAATTTATTTGATCTATAATTTGTGCTATTTAGAGACCTTTACCTCTGGCACGCTTTTCGGTGCAAGATGGCCCACTTGTGGACCCGTTTTGATCCAAAATAACCGTTTTGTCCATGTGTCCAAATTGGACGAGAGGGTAGTATTTTTTATCTATCTTGCTTGTTTTAGGAACGTTGGTGATGTTTATTTTAGCATCCGGAGACGTTTATTCAGAGGTCATAGTTTCTGATCCCGTGTACTTGACACTTAGACGTTTATATTACGCAGCTTTCTTGCCTGGCAAGTATACCTTGCCATTGTACTGTGATTTATATTCCATATGGTGCATGCATTTTATTTCTGTCATTTAGTTTATATATTTTATCTGCTATATAAACTGCGCGTCCAAGAATAACTTAGGTGCAACGACGGTGGCATCGTATTTTTTCTTTATTATATATTATACATGTTGACCTAGTTTTATAAGACCACCATATGATCATGAGGCATTCCTATGTTTCATTTGGCTGTGACACATTTTCTACATGAGTTGTGAGTCTCATATAGATCACGGACTTACATATTGACTGATCATCAGTACGTGTGGGACGTGCGATAGGGATAACTGCTGGTAGAATTTGCATGCTAGAAGACTTGGCAGTTATTAGAGGTATCATCGTGTCATGGATATGACATGCTTAGAGCATGGGGTAGGGAGGACAACAAGTAAGGCGTTTGGGCTCCTTTGCACTTTTCTTGTGTAACCCGTACGCTCCGTCGGAGATGCACGGTCATGATGACCACTATATATTATTATTATCAGGCGGCCTCTGGCGTTCAAAAGATGACATGCTTTGTAGGCCCCTGAATCTTCGAGAGAATCATGACAATTCTATTTTAGCCAGATAGCCCAAGTGTTGGAAAGTTGTTCTCAAAGTGCATTTACATAGGCGGTTAGACGACCATTTTTGGATATTTATTTTTAGTACTTTATTGGCATGCTTCTATGTATCTTGTTACGTCC
Source organism: Iris macrosiphon (assembly GCA_036927795.1). NCBI lineage: Eukaryota > Viridiplantae > Streptophyta > Magnoliopsida > Asparagales > Iridaceae > Iris > Iris macrosiphon. Next base: position 18,944,247 of record JAYESA010000020.1, on the reverse strand, counting down.
CTCTGAGGACCTGGTCCCTTTCCAGGTGTAGACGATCATGACTATTCGCAGGAGCATGGATCAGGACTTGCTACTTATATCTCTTTCGAGGAGGTCTTCTCTTCGAGCCTCTCTGATTATTAGTTGATGTACTTATTTTGTTTCTCTTATATTATAGTTTGGTAGTGGATTTGTCTCCATCCAACTATTAGTTCTTCTCGACTAGTTCATATTTGGGTTATTGACATAATGGATTATTTATTTATTTTATGATTTTTGTGGATGAGATTTAGTTATGCCCTGTAACTTGTGATAATTATATGCCACTTGTGAATTATTGTTCATAATGCAGCGTACGTATGTGTTATGGTTTCCGTATATTGGAGTTGCCATATACCTACGGCTGGCATGCTTATATTTTGGGACTGGGGCGTGACATATTTTTAGTGGTGGCCCATGCAGGTCGAGAGTATATTGTCTCGGTTACGTTATTGTACCGAGCAGGCTGCAAATAGGATTAGAGTATAAGATCTCATCCACATTTGTCTATGACTCACCTTCCTTCCAATCCGTTCTATTTAAATAATTGTATCCTGCTTGATTCATGTACTTCCCTAATAGTTTCTTGAGTATAGCCTTCTGCTAGAATATAGGAATCCTTGTTGTTAGGATAATAATTAGGGTAACCTTCCTACTAAGAATACAACTAGAATATTGACACATCACTAAGTTTAAAATACCTAATGAACCCTAGTGTCACGACCCGCACCCGAAAATCGGGCATGAGCCGTGGGTACGTCCAGCCTACGCCGCAGAATCGGCGGTAGAACGCTGTAAAGGTCCGTTCTAGGTCAACCAACTATCTAGATAACTCACAAAAAAATCCGGCATGACCCCTCCAAAAGGAGGGCAAAACCACGCAATATATATATGTGAATAAAATCCTCTCCAACAGGAGGGCAACCACGCAATATATATATGACAATAATCTCAATCACAAAATCTAGGGGAAGAAATAAGCACGATATGATATAAACAAAGAAAACCAGAACCAAGAGAGCAAGACAATCCAAAATAATACAGTCCAGGTCTAAAAGCTACAACATCACAGCATCAAAAGAATAAGTACAGTCATCCAAAATACAAACCACTGGAAATAACCCAGGAAACCCACCTAGCTAACTAGGGTGCTATCGGCGTCTCCTCGGCGCACTCCTCCTCGGGGTCACAACAGTCGTCGATACCAGGCCCGTAGAACGTAGGGCAATAGTCCTTAGGATCCTCTGGAAAAAATATGCCCAGTCAGGACTGGAGCGAAGTACATAACTCTGAAAGCAACTCCAAATGCATGGTAAGGTGTATATGACGAGCAATAGAAAAGTAATCAAGATGCACAGGAAATAAATATATGCTGGAGCACAATAAGTAGCTGCAATGTAAACTGGAGAACAATACAAGTAGTGGAAGAGTAACTGCAGGTGAGAAACATGAATACTAGCTAAGTGCCTTGAGCACAAGTTCGTTATATGATCGGCTTAGGTTGCACATGAAAGTCACTACGATAACTCCGTTATGCGTGAGTTGCATAACCGACATACACATGAATACTGTTTGGCTTTGATCATATAACCAACTCACTACTCCCCTCCCCCACTAATACCATTGGATCCAACCACAACACGCTACGTACATGATAATAGCTCGCGCACACGAAGGCGAGAGCACAAGAAGCACATGATAGCACATGATAATCAATACCCGAAGCACATGATGAAATACACGTGATAGAGTACCCGCTGAACACGGTAAGGGGGATAGCACCTCATGACGGGATCCACTAGTACCAGCTCGTGTAATAAAGTGTCAGAATCAAGTATTACAGTTCTAGAACAGGTGATATAAACGCTATCATGAAATGGAAACTATCAGAGGTAGGTACTCGCCTGATGTCCTGAGCAACTGATGAGGATCGAGGTCCGGACCGGTGACGCAAGGACCTAATGCGAAAAGCAAGGATTAAACAGGGTTCTAAGCATTTAAACTGATATAAAATAATTAAAAACAGGCTTCTAGGGCTATTCTAGGTCGAACGGGTCAAACCGGTGAAATCGGATCAAAAAGTCAACCCGGGGTCCAAAAAGTCAACTCTAGGTCAAAACTAGGTCAAATGTTGACTTTTACGGTCAACGGGGACAATTATGGTCAAAGCTAGGTCAAACTAGGGTGCCCCTGAAATTCTAGGTCAAACCGAGCTCATTAAGCCACTAAACTCTCAAACTCGCCTAATCGAGATACCGGGATACCCTCGGTATCCGATACCTCGCCCTAGGCCACGCACCCCGCCTAAACCCGCTAAAACCTATGCTAGCACGCGTAATTATATATATATAAACATACAAAAATCACTCCAAAGCATTTCCTAGGCTAATGCTCAAATACCCCGCTCGAAACTCAATACCTTGAATATCTCAAGGTATCGAGATACCTCGGTATCTCAAGGTATTGAAGTTTCGCCCTAAGGCCCTCTAACTAGCTATCTAGCTACTAATTATATACCTAGTTATTAATCTAGGCTAGGTAATATAGATATCTACTATATTTATATATATCTAAGTATGTATATACCTATGTATATAGATATCCACACACATTTACCCGATTACCCATCATCTTACCCTACGCATAAATATATATACTAACTATAATATATATCTAGCTCTAGGTATATATATATATCTATGCATATAGATATAGGTATCTACCATATCTACCTATCTATCTAGTTATCAATATATCTAGCTATCTAGCTATTTACCTATCTATCTATTACCTATCTATTTATCTTATATAACTATCTATAAACTTATCTATCACTATCTCTATAACAATCTATCTATATAACTAACTATCTAACTATTAATCTATCCATATAGATATATAGATCTATATAACTCACTCTAAGCTACCTCCTACTACCCGCTGCTTGCTGCTGCTACTGCTGCATCTCATAAACTGCTGCTGCTGGCTGCTCCTACATGTGCTGCTGCTGCTGCTCCTTCTGGAGCTGCTGCTGCTCCTTCTGGAGCTGCTGCTGCTGCTCTCCTAGCAGCAGCTAGCTGCTGCTGTTGCAGCTGAACTGCTGCTGCTGCAGTTCAGTTTCCCCCCCCCCTCCATCTCACATACACACACACACACATCCATATATATATCACTATCTATATATATATATACATACATATATATCTATATATCTATAACTAGATATCTATATATATATACACTCATCTACACACTCTAACACACACACTAACACACTCACACACTAATACACACACACACTCACAACACTAACAACACGCACACACATAAATATATATACATAGCTACATATATATATACACTCAAAATATATATATACACACACTCTAAACTATATATATATATCTACACACACTCTCAACTATATATATATACATACACCTATATATATATATATACACATACACACACACAAGCACACTTACACATATACATATATATATATACACATAGACATATACACACATAAGCACATAGATATAAATACACTCATATATATATAAATATATATACATAAACAAACATACATATAAATATATACATATATTTATATATATATATAGACACATATACACAACCACCACACAATGCACACAACACACAAACAACACGCCCCTCGCACGCCCAACGACCCCGACACTCACCAACACCCTAAAATATATAAAATATAGCCCGAAAACTCTAGCACACACTCCCCGATACTAACCCAACGCGCGCACAAAGCCGAAACGAGGAAACCAAGTCGAAATGGCCGTTCGGTCATTTCGACGAACACGTGGTGCGCGGCTCGGAAAACCTCCTGAAACGCACACCAAACGAACTCGGAATCGGCCCAAAATTTACCCACGCGCTCTACACGATGTCTAGATCCTAGAAAATGCGCTCCCACATCGATTCTAGGCCCGTGGCGGAAACGCACACGCACTTAGAATCGGCGACGACGAAAAGCCCCAATTTCGCCCGAAACGCCCGTTTCTCCGCGACGCGGCTCCCCGTGTCCAAACGGAGACACGCACTCACCCTCTAGACACCCGACAACGTCTACCTAGGTCCATCTAACCTAGGACATCACCCAAAATTGGGCCAAATTCGGGTTCCACCCGAATTCGACACAAAACCTAATGTCAAAGTCTCTAAACTCACCCAAACTAGTTCCAACTTCCTTCTACGGGTAGGGTTAGGGTCTAGGAGGGTTCTACAACACTAATTACACTACACAAAAATAATTAGGAAGGGGAAAGTTAGGTTTTACCTCTTGGGAGTTGGAATCCCAAGGCCAAAGTCTCACAATCCCTAGAATTCACCTCCCTCAAGCTCCAAGCCACCAATTCTAGCTCTCACACTAGATCTAAGCTCCTCACACCTAGGTTAGAGAAAATGCAAGGTGAGGGTTAGCTTAAATAAGAAGGAATGGAAGAAAGAAGAAGAAAAATGGAAGAAGAGACTTACTTTGGAGGAAGAAGGAGAAGAAGAAGAAGTGGAGAAGAAGAAATGAAGAAGAAGAAGTGGAAGAACACAAAGCAAAGGGGAGGGGCTGCTGGTTTTCTCACGGGTGGGGGGTAGGTAGGCCGGCCATGCTAATAAATGGGGTTTCCTAAGTTGCAAATTCCCAAAACGCCCCTACTCACTCGGTTTTGGGTTCCGGGTCTCCAAATGCACTCAAACTAGTTCCAAATCTCTCCAACTAACCTCCTAAAAATAAAATAATAATTCTAGGCCCCAAAATAATTCTCACAAGGGTGTGGGCTGGGTCGGACATGGGTCCACTAGGGTCTGACATGGGTCCAGGCTAGCCAAAACCCTAAAACAATCAAAATAAAAATAAGACAAGCACTAATTAATTATAAATATAAATAATTAAATACAATACACTATTTATCAAAATAAAAAAAAATATACCCTATTTTCTAGAATTGGGTAGTGACACCTAGCATCCCTTACATGTAGATTAATTGACCATTATCCCTTGATATATTTATGAAGGACTTGAGAGTAGTATAGACACTACTAGAGTTAGTTAGAAATTTGAGCATATTGTTTGACCCTAGTATGGAGGAACCAATAGAAATCCAAGGTTGAATATTAGGACTAAACCTAACTTTTATAGTGAGATTGTATTAGAGAACTATAAATTTAGCTTATTGTCTTGATATTAGCAGAACGGTACCTTAGGAAACCAAGAGGAATGAATAGAACATTTTTCTTGATCATACCTTGAACCCAGAGATTAGCATACCACCTTTCCTTAGGAAACCATGATATTATCAAGAGTCTCTCTATTTAATTTCATATCTTGTTCCTCCGAAACCTTAACGTTCGCTATTTGTGCGACGACTAATTTTTTTTTTCTTCACCTTTCAATTCGTGCCACCTAACCCTTCTGATTGTAAGCCAAGTGATTTTTTTTTATGTTAGGATATATAGTTTGCTAGGATTATAGTTGTTAATCTTGAATTTTGAAACTATGTGCTTAGTAGTTAGAACTTGATAGTTTGAGTTGCTCATTTAGATTATGATTTTATGATTATCCTTTAGTTTTAAATCAAGTAATTTGTACCCATATCTCAATACAGGTTATATCCTATTTTACTTAAGGGCCAGTAACTTCTCTAATCTTAATATTAACGCTTTTGTTCTATAAGCACTATGATTAAGACTTAAGATGACCATTACCTATATAGTGCACCAAGATATTTCCCTCGCATACCCTAACAAGAGTTTCAACGTTATCCCCACAAGGTAGTTACAATATTAGTTAATTCTTTTAAGTTGGGTAGTATGTCTCACAACCTAGTAACACATAGTCCTTTTGACCCATTAATGAAGTGTAACTGAATGACACCAACTATAGGCTTCCATAAGAAGATAATGTTTATCCAAACTGTAGAGCTTGGAGGCCCATACCCCCATTTGGTCAAGTAGAGACTTAGACAAGGAGTTAGTATGGCATCTGTAGAGGCACAACACCGGACGAGTCTTATCTTCTTTGTGAACTTGAATTATTTTTGTACCTTCTTTCATCATAATCCAGCGTACTTATATTTTCTGGATTACCTCGACTTATGCTGCTATTATAGCCTAGTTTTGCAAGCTTATTCTTTTATCGAGCTTGTTCATGACATATGTATTATTGGGTCGACACACTAATACAATTGTCTATTTAGAATCAGTGTATTATGGTCTAGCTAACCTTAGTGTGCTTGGTTCGCTCTTCGCATAACTACTTTACGTGAATTGAGATATAATTGACTTAGCATGTTAGACGAATATACTTGCCCTCTAGACATGTCAAAGCATATCATATCATATCAGGTACATAACTGTTCTGATATGAACATGCGACTAAGAATTTATCAAAATAAGATTTCAATCCACAACTGTCTTGACAACTCCCTTTTGAATTCTTTAATCGCCTTGAACCCCGTACTTGTATTCTATCACTTCCTCCTTGAATTTTTTATTGTTGTTTTCTATCTTCCCCTATTTCGGAAAGACGAACGCTCGTGCTTGGTATAAGTTTGATATACAGAGAGTACTAGATATACCCATAGACCAATTACATTACTTGGTGACTATCTTTTGTAATTAAGGGCATATCATAGGTGATATATTTGGTGTTAAATTTTTTGAGGATATATTGAACAACAAGGCTAAATAATTTGTGGAACTTTTTCTTAAATGTATAGCCTTATGTGATTGATGGGTAAATTCTAAGTTGGGTAGAAGTTGCATTGTCAACTTGAGGTAAAAATTTTTTTGATTGTGATCAAGTAAGATTAGATTGAGAGATTTAAGTCATTTTAATTTTAAAAATTTTTAGAAGAATGATTAAGACGATGAGGATTAATTAATTTTAAAATCTTGATATTGCGAACCAAATATTTATACTTTGAGCACATGATTTAAATTTTGAATATTGAAGGTTGAATCAACGATTTAAATTTTGAGGATAAATATAGAATTTTAGACTCGAACATTGGTGGATTGAGTTTAAAATTTTATAATTTGATGATTTAAATTACAAGTTGAATATTGATTGTTGGATCATCTATTTGAAATATTGAGGATGGAAATCGAATTTAAAATTTAAAGAGTACAAAATTCTTAAGTTGAGAATATGAATAAGATTTGATTAGAATTGTTTATTATTCAAAATCTAAAGGAGATTATGATAGTTGAAAATCATAATTTAAATTTTGATGTGGGATGTCATATAGATTTGAATTAGATTTGGATGTTGATTATTTAAAAATCGAGAAGAGATTACGAGTGGTTGAATTTTGATTTAAACAGTGGTTATTTTAAAATTTTGAAGAGATTGCGATAGACTTGTCTTATATACGAATGTGAAAGATTTAACAAATTATGCCTTATTTTTAATTTCGATGACGAAATTCTTTTAAGTTGGGTAGATTGTAAACTCTCTCACCCCAAAATAGGTATCTTGAGTGTATTTTGTATTTCTTATAATTATTTTAGATTATTTTTTAAATCAAATAAAACTCAATGACTTTATTAGGACACTTCACCATGGTTTGGACATTAATAATATAGAATGCCCCCAAAATCTGTATCTTCCTTCATAGGAAGTAGCCTACACAGGAGACACTACCTGTAGGATCTTTTCGTGGCACAGAAATTCAATCCCTTGGTGTTAGTATGACATTAGTGTAACGACCATAGATTAATTATTAAATATTTAGATATTATATATATAATTTAATTATGGTTATTTTCTAATTTCAAGTTTTCTACAATTAGTAGTCCATAATTTTCCGTGCCAAATTGGTACATTCCCTTTTTGTAAGATTGCATATTATTTACTATTAACTTATTTTGTGGATAACCATTTAATTAATTATTTAGTTAGTTAGATAATACAATTATTTGATTTATTATAAGTAAATAAAAATATAATTATTAATTATAAAATATTTTGAGTGTAGCATTTATTAAAAGATTTACAAAATAATTTTCTATAATTTATTTAGTGTGCAAATATTTTTTTTGGATTTTTTTATAACCTCATTTATATATGTGAATATATATAAATCAATATATAATAATAATAATAATAATAACAATAATTTTAGTGATAATAATAATAATAATAATAATAATAATAATAATAATAATAATAATAAAAGAAAAAGAAAAGAAAAAGAAAAAGGAAAGGAAAAGAAAAGAAAAGAAAAGCAAAACAAAGAAAAGAAAAAGAAAAAGAAAAAGAAAAAGAAAAGAAAAAGATAATATTAATATAAACAAATCCTAACTTAACCTAATAATAAAACCTAAGCAACTAATCCCTTCCCCAAGCCAAAACCGAACCCAGTAGCACCTATCCGCGCGGCTCTCCCATCTCTCTCTCTCCCCCTCTTTGTGCATATATATATATATATATATATATATATATATATATATATATATATATATAGAGAGAGAGAGAGAGAGAGAGAGAGAGAGAGACTTATAAAACCCAAACCCTAACCCTAGCCACCCAACGTCGACCCCGACGTCGGCGCCGCCACCCCCACGTCGACAGCCGTCGTCCATCCGCGTGTGCGCACCACGCGCGTGCACAGCAGCCGCAGTCTCGAGCCATCTTCAAGGTATCATTTCTCTCTCATCTCTCGTCCTTTTCTCGAGCGGTTTGTCCGTGTACGTTCACAACCTAACCCTTTAGGATTTTCATTCAAGCGGGACGAGTTTTTATGCCCTATATTGGTTGAAAATTCGACCGAAAAATGACCGAAAAACTGACCAAAACAGTCCAGAAACTTCAACCCAAACTCCCATGTTCACACCCAATTTGCCATCAACCTGTCTAATATTTTCAAAAACTAATTAAAGGGTCTTCTTCTCCATATAACCGAAAAAATTTCTGTTCTTTTAGTTTTTGTTAATTTGTTCTATGTGTAAAATTATTCAACCTCAAAAATGACCAAAAACTTGATTTTTTAAAATTAAAATTTTGTGATACGGAGTGCGTCCCGCCAAACGGGACCACCTCGTCGCGTACCAATTATACCAAAAGGCGCGTATGGTATATCCTGACGTGTGGGCTTTTACGGAAGCTGATTCGGACGCGTGTGCGCGTCAAAATCAATCCGTATCCGTAAAAAGTCCCTGTATCGCGACTTTTGTAAAACACTACCCTATTTTGTGTATGCTCGTCAGAATGCGACAAAACTTGCGCCATTAGATTCGCTCACGCTGGTCCTGTGACCCAAGTTTCACGCGATTCTGAGACAGTTGACCAAGCCGCCTATTTGCGGGCCCCACGGTTGACTTTAACGGCAAATTTGTGTTCGGCTCACCGGAATCCAAAATTGTATATACCGTTGAGTTCGTATCGTCGTTTAGAATTTGTTTGACCTATAATTTATCCCATTTAGAGACCTTTACCTCTGGCATGCTTTTCGATGCAAGGTGGCCCACATGTGGACCTGCTTTGTTCCGAAATTATCGTTTTGTTCCTGTGTCCAAATTGGACGAAAGGGTAGTGTTTTCTAGCTATCTCGCTTATTCTGGGAATGTTGGTGATGTTTATTTCAGCATCTGAGAACATTTATTCGGAGGCCATAGTTTCTGATCCTGTGTACTTGACACCTGGACGTTTATATTACGCAGCTTTCTTGCCAGGCAAGTATACCTTGCTATTGTACTATGATTTATATTCCATATGGTGCATATATTTTATTTATGTCATTTAGTTCATATATTTTAACTGCTATATAAATTATGCATCCAAGAATAACTTGGGTGCAACGACGGTGGCGTCGTATTTTGTCTTTATTATATATTATGCATGTTGACCTAGTTTTATGAGACCACCACATGATCATGAGGCATTCCTATGTTTCATTTGGCCGTGACACATTTCCTACACGAGTTGTGAGTCTCATACAGATCACGGACTTACGTATTGACTGATCATCAGTACGTGTGGGACGTGCGATAGGGATAACTGCTGGTAGAATTTGTATGCTAAAAGACTTGGCAGTTATTAGAGGTATCATCGTGTCATGGATATGACATGCTTAGATCATGGGGTGGGGAGGACAACAAGTAAGACGTTTGGGCTCCTTTGCACTTTCCTTGTGTAACCCGTACGCTTCGCCGGAGATGCGCGGTCATGATGACCACTATATATTATTATTATCAGGCGGCCTCTGGCGTTCAAAAGACGACATGCTTTGTAGGCCCCTGAATCTTCGAGAGAATCATGCCAATCCCATTTTATCCAGATAGCCCACGTGTTGGAAAGTTGTTCTCAAAGTGCATTCACATAGGCGGTTAGACGAGCCTTTTTGGATGTTTATTTTCAGTACTTTATTGGCATGCTTCTATGTATTACGTCCCTCTGAGGACCTGGTTCCTTTCCAGGTGTAGACGATCATGACTATTTGTCATTGCCCCAGTCACAAAATACGTAGGACTAGGAACACGTAAGCATGCCAGCCGTATATATATGGCAACTCTAATATATGGATACCACAATACACACGTACGCTGTAATATGAATATAAACTCACATGTGGTATAAATATTGTCACAGGTATGCTAATCTCATCCACACAACAAGTCATAGAAAAGAAATACTAAATTAGAATAAGGAGTCTGAAATATCCAAAATAATAGTCGGGTGGAGACAAATCCACTACCAAAGACTATATCCAAAACTAAAATGAGAGAGGAGTATAAAATCTCCAATATAAAATAATGTGATGACAAAAGTGTATCAGCTAAAAAGAATCCATCGCTAGATGTAATCAAAGATGCTCAGAAGGTAAGACCTCCTCGGCAGAAAGTAATGCGTCAGGTCCAGGCCCGTACTCCTGCGGATACTCCTGGTCGTCTATACCTGGCAAGGGACCAGGTCCTCAGAGGGACATAACAAGATACATAGAAGCAAGCCAATTTGAATACAGTGAACATGCATAACGTCTGAAAATATATAAGTATGCTGTACAAGACAATCTATATGAATGCAAATGAGGACAACTTTTCGACGTATGAGCAAGGGTAGGCTACTCGATCTACCTCACAACTCACACACACGTCAGTGGACATCAGAAATTGACATACCGCGGGGGTAGCGACCAGCGAGACTCCAGAAATTGATATACCGTGGGGGTAGCGACCAGCGCGACACACGCCCGTAGTGCGAACTATATACTACGGTTTACCAGAGTGGTTAAAAGTCCATACGCCTAATGATTGTCCTCTCATGATACTAGGTGTCAAGTGTGTGTCAACATATCTAATATATATAGTAATGACTGAACGAACTACATATGCAATGAATATAACTGAACGAAACTACACATGCAATGAATAAACAGAAATATAAATAGCATGCAAAGTACTGTAAACAATTTGGCAAGGTATCTTGCCTGGCAAGAAAGCTGAAAAATATAATGTCTGGATGTCACGCACGCAGGAGTAGAAGCTGCGGTCTCAGAATGAACGTCTCCGGATGCTGAAATAAACATCACCAACGTTCCCAGAATAAGCAAAATAGCTAAAAAGCCCTTCCCTTTCGTCCAATTTGGACACAGGGGCAAAACGATAATTTCGGATAAAAATGGGGTCCACGTGTGGCCCACTTTGCACCGAAAAATGTGCCAAGGGTAACAGTCTCTAAATGGGACAAATTATAGGTCAAACAAACTCTAAATGTCAATACGAACCCAACGGTATGTCCAAATATGGATTCCGATGGGCCGAACACAATTTTGCCCAAAAAGTCAACTGTGGGGCCCGCCAATTGGCGACTTGGTCAACTGTCTCAGAATTGCGTAAAAATTGGGTCACAGGACCAGCGCGTTGCCACGAGTCCAGTGGCACAAGTTTCGTTGCAATCTGATGAGCACAAAATACGCGCGACTTTCACAAAAATTACGATACGGGGTTTGTCCGTGGATACGGGCTGATTCCGGCGCGCACACGCGTCCGGGTATGCTGTGCGCACCGTTTGGTACACTTGGTACACGGCGGAGCGGTCCCGTTTGGCAGGTCACGCTCCGTTTCATAATTTTTGGAAATCTGAAAAAGTGTGTTTACGGGATTTTCCATCGAATTTAATTCTACCTACAGCAGTTAATAATCTAGGGTTATTTAACAGAACTTAAACTAGGTCAAGTGGTCTCAGCATACCAAAAAGAATCATCGAATTCGGATCTCTGTGGTGGGAGATACGAATCTGGAAACATAGGTGATCACCGCAGTTTTCTGCGATCCCAGAAATTGGTCTTTTCTGCCAACTTTGACGCTATTTTTGCCTATGGTTACGCGTTGTTCGAGGTCAACTATCAAATAGATATGGAAGAGGGTTAAGGGGTGAGCGTACCGGTGAAGACGGGGTGACGTTTGGTTAAGCGAGGCGACGGAAAATAACTCTGGAACACGGGTACCTCGCTGCTGAATTCTGCAGTGCGCATGGTGCGCGGGGTCGCGGTCGTCGGGATTGGTTTGGACGGCCTGGCGCGGTTCTCCGGCTGCGGTGGCGGCGGCGTTCAGGTCTAGATGAGAAGATGAAGAGATTGGATGATCTAGGGTTAGGGTTTTAGGATGAAATAGGTGATATATATAGATATATAAGAGAGAGAAGGGGGTCGGGTCGCATGCTATCAAAGGGTGTGGGCTTGTGTATGCTAATGTTGCTGTGTTGTAAAGAAGGGGCGGCTTCTTATTTTGCTAAGGGGCTGCTGTGGGGTTTACAAAGGGGGCGGCTAAGGATCCAGCGGGTGGGTAGGCTTGGTAGGAATGGGTTGGATAGTTATGTAGGATCCAATAGTAATAGTATATTAATGGGTTTTTTTTTTCTTTTTTTTTCTTTTCTAATCTTTCCATTTCTTTTTCTTTCTTTTTTCTTTATATATATATATATATATATATATATATATATATATATATATATATATACTCATAGAAAAAAAATCTAGAATTACACTAATGCATACCATTAGGCTAGCAACTGCTCAAAGGGTCTCATACATGAAATAAATTCGGAAAAATTTCTAATGGCCCCATAAATCTTCTAAATTCACCAACACTTAAAATAAAAATTAATAAAAATCTATTTCTCCTAATTAGCCACTAATTACTACATTTAAATTAATAATTAATAATTAAAAAGGGTATATACAGTTTCTAGGAATAAATTTTTTTTACTATTCGCAGGAGAATTGATCAGGACTTGCTACTTATATCTCTTTCGAGGAGGTCTTCTCTTCGAGCCTCTCTGATTATTAGTTGATGTACTTATTTTGTTTCTCTTATATTCTAGTTTGGTAGTAGATTCGTCTCTATCCAACTATTAGTTCTTCTCGACTAGTTCATATTTGGGTTATTGACATATTGGATTATTTATTTCTTTATGATTTTTGTGGATGAGATTTAGTTATGCCCTGTGACTTATGATAATTATATACCACTTGTGAATTATTATTCATAATACAACGTACATATGTGTTATGGTTTTCATATATTGGAGTTGTCATATACCTACGACTGACATGCTTACGTATTCCTAGTCCTACGTATTTTGGGACTTGGGCGTGACACTGATGCTCTAGGCCTTCATGATGGTGAGAATGAGTGAAATTGAAAGTGGATTGAGTGTAATTGGTATGGAATTGGGTTTACTTGGGGAATAAGAAGATTTGGAAAAAATGAGGCTAATGAGTGAAATAAAATGAATTGATGAGCCCTAAATTGAACTTATCTCTTATAGTAAGGTTTGGTCATGCCAAAATATTAAATTTGTCCGTCTCCATTTGTCATAAATGGAATATAATTAACTAAAGAAAAGAATCTCTACAACTAAGATGAATATTCTCTTCATGACAACTAAACTTAATTAATTCTAATTACTAAAGTCATTACTAACAATAATTAGCACTAACTAACACTTGCAAATTCTAATTGGCTAGCCACTAACTAACACAAATATAATTCTAGGCAATCACTAATATAAAATAATATATAAATTTTTTAACAATATGTAAAATTATTAAAATATCCGTATGGTGGAAAGTGGTAGTTACAGCAATGAACTTAGCTGGACTCAAAAACAAGCACGACCAAAATCAAAGTTACATAAAATATGGTGCTCTACACTATGAGATAATTAGTTTTGTAAAATACAAAGTTTTGGGAGATTAATCCCCAAGAAAATAAAAGTGAACCCATAGACCCAAACTCTGGTCCATGCAATTCCAACCAGAAAAATCAATAACGACAAGTATTAAAGATGAAGGGATGCTCGGTCCCAACAACATGAGCTAGAAAGAAACAAAATTTTATTAAGAATTAAAAGCATGCATAAATCCATGGTTCTTCTCTCTATGTAAGATATACTTGCCTACGGAGGGAGAGAAAACCTAAAAGAGAAATGGAAAGGAAAATAATGAGCAGAGAGAGAGAGAGAGAAATTGGAATATATAGGTTTAGGTTTGAGATGTGGACCGTTGGATCACTCAAACCCATCCAATCCACACATGCCACCAACCCAACCAAACCCACTCTTCTCCACAAATCATGAGTCTGGTCCAAACAAAGGCCGGGCTAGCAACCAACATGCGCCAAAGTGCGCCAAAGATAACATGCGCTAAAATGCGCCAAAAAATATGGCTGACACAGGTACCAACTTCGGGGGAGGCGCAGTGGCCTTGGCGTCCTGAATTTTGCTAGTCTTGTGGAGTCTGACGAGTCTCATTGAAGAGCTCGGTTTGTCCAGCATGTATTCGAATGCATGTTGGTCGAAGCGAACTACCAACATTCTCTGAGTCGAACCCAACTTGGTCATATCAGATTACGTCACCAACTTTTCGTTGGAGGAGAAGCTATTCCCCACCAGAGTCGTCATTTTTGTCCACATCGCCAAAAAAATAATGGTGTAAAGTCTGACGAACTTTTTATTTATTAGAAATTGACAAACAGTACAAGAGAATCCCTAATACAAAAGGATCTAAGTACAATAAAAAAATAAGATCTGGGCAAGTGTGACGGTGAAGATCGAGCACTGCAGCGGTTCCTTTACTCCGTTGACGATTCGGGACCAAGGAGGGTTGACGAGGCTTCAAACAACGCTTCGGTCTTCTTCTTCTCCTTTTTTTTTTCTTCGTCCCCTTTATGTAAGAAGAGCCCACTATTTATAGCCTTGAGAATACCTTATGTAGGCGCATATACGCGGGTTGCACGTCGACGCATGGCACTGCAGGCGTATGCTGTGTTAAGGCTGCCACGTGGCAAGTCGAGATCTGTGGCTGCTGATGCCCATAATACTCGTGACACGTATCCTGCCCTAATTTTAATGGCTGAGATTGCACCTTGGGAACACTACCATCTGGTGCATGAAAATTATCGAGGGAGTAGTGGCGCATGGCACTGCTGGCGCATGAAATCACTGGAGACATAGTGACACATGACTCTGTTAGCACATGGGAACACTTGAGACTTAGTGGCGCATGGCACATGAAAACACTTGTAATGAACAGGTTGACGCATGGCACTGGATCATTTTGGCGCATGTGCCTTGATCACTGCGACGCATGGCTCTTAATTATTGTCGGCGCATGGTAGAGATTTTTTATGCTTCTACATGAGCCAGAACCAAGAAACCAATAGGTAATATGGTGAGTCAAACACTATTCACGAAAATATCTAAATACTATTCATCAAAATATTAACATACTATTCATCAAAATATCAAAACACTATTAATGAAAATATCTCAAAATAAAAAATATCTCAAAATGAAAAACAACATATAGGCAAATCGGTATACCGTCGGTACACACCAGTACACCGGCGGTATGCCAATTAACAACACAACAGGTTCTGAATTCCAATAAACCGGTATACTGGCGGTACATACCAGTATACCGTCAGTATGCCGGTCAAATGGTAAAATTTTCTAATTTAGGAATTTTAAGGTATCCATTCTACACACGGGTCCTAACATGGGTCCTAACACAGGTCTATGGCAATGTCAATGGTTATTCTACTCGTCTGAGATAGTCTCTAATATCAAAAATAAAAATCCAATCACGATAACACAAGTATGAAATACACAAATATAAAGCACAACCTAAGTTAATTTTCCAAGAAGAATTTTTAAATACCAAAATTTATTAATAAATACATAAAAAATTGCGTATCCAGATACAAATATCAATACTGTGAGACGAGTCTCACAATTCCATATACTTATCATTTCTTATAAATACAAATCTAAATTTTTACTCACTTACCATTTACCAAATAGTCCCAAAATGTATGAACTGTTTTATAATGTGATTGTAAGTTCATATAACCAAATTAAGGATCTTTAATTATCTCATAATGTTATCCGAATATTTGGACAATCTCCGGGGGTTCTATCTCGCATATTTTTATGGTATAAATTATTTATTGAAAAATCTTCTCCCAACAATAATTTATATCACAATTTTATCATATGTAGCACAGATGTAAAATGGAGGTCCGTCATAAATTGTTTTCATATCTCATATAATTTAATATCATGTCATACTTTAAAACTAAATTATTAAATTAATAATTTTATTTCATGTCACGTAGGATAGAAATTTAGAACTATTTGAGAATATTTTTTTGTGTATAATTTTTATATAGAAATTATGCCAACCAGATATTAAAAAAAATACAATACCAAGTAGGGTAGAAAATAAATTTTAGAAATACCCGTTGGAGATAACTTTAGTAGCCTTTTTTGTCCAACTAGACGAGTACAAAATTGGATATATATATATATATATATATATATATATATATAGACAACAAGCTTTAACGGATTCGTGTTGGGAGCAAACACATATACGGGTTCAATCCGATCCACTACGCTACCTAACCCACCCGCGTCTGTTCCACAAGTTTACTTGCAGTTGCACATTAACCTCATACTTTGGAAATTTTGTTATACTGTGTACCAACAAGACCCCCCCAAAAAGTTTCCGAGCAAGAGGTGGTGGAGCGGAGAAGCATGGGTTCGGCTGACTCGCAAATGGGGGACCTCTTCGAGCAGAAGAAGCCCATCAAGAATCCTCTCGTTCCAATCGGTAAAGGCGCCTCCTTTATTCCTCTTTACTTCCTCGATTGGGATTGTGTCCATGAACTCATTGATATGTTGTTAAATTTACATTTGCGAACGACCCATGTTTTGGCATGTCTAGTTTGTGCTGATTCAATTGCAAAGATGGGTTCTTGAAGTCTGTGTTGCCCGGAGACGGATACGACACGACTCGGTAAGGGCACGGCGGTGCGGACACGCAACCTATCTGGGTGTGTCAGTGTATTTAGGAGTGTCCGTGTTGCGTCCAATACGTGTATCGGTTAGTGTCTGACACGACACGGCCCCCATTTTTGTAGTGTTTGTGCTTCCTAGCTTGAGGTGCATCTGTCGAAGATTTGTAGGAATGTAATGTACTGGTCTCTTGTTGACTTCCTAAATTTTACGTCTAGTCGTATTGTATTGAACTGCTGAATACATCATTCTTGCAAAGGGATGTAGTAAACTAGCGGGGACTAACGTATTATTATAAAACCCACTTGAGAAATCTTTAGGCAACTTGTTTACGAGGATTGGACACCAATTATGAAGCACGGGGGACTTCGAAAAATCAGTGCCCTGCCCGTGTCGGTTCATGTTGGACACATTTGAGGCTACATGTACACTCCAAAATACACTAGGATATAGTCAAAATCAATGCTGTAACCGTATTTTATTGTCATATCCATGTCCATGCTACATAGGACGCCTAAGAAGCTGAATTGACCATAAAGTCAATCCTCCAACAAATGTGATTTATTATCTTTTGAGGTTCTTACTAAAATCCCTGATTTTTGTGGCTCTGGAAAGTCCATTTTCTGAAGTCTAGACAGATGAATAAGCCAGTTGAAGCCTAGATTATCGTCAATCACGGTCATTGGTTGAAAGTTTGGAGGAAAAAACTTTGGTGGTTCATGCAAAATATCATTGGACCAACTTAACTACTTGTACAAATGTTGGATGTTTCAGGTTATCATACAGTTTTTTTTATAAGCCCTTGACTAATTTTTAATCTCCTAGACTCAATGAACTGAGTATTCGGAGCTTGAGGCTTAACAGTGTTACAACCAAAATGCCATGGTTGGGTTGAATAGTTAAAGCCTCATCTGACTAGCTGAAACAAGTGGTCATGATAATTGTCAGATCTTCGAGGTTTCCACAATTTTTAAGATCCTCATTTTTGAAGCCACCCATTAGACCAAAAACCACAAGTATGTGATCTTACAATATTTTAGTGAGAGTTTGGGTACTAATATCATGAGCTAGATTTATTCCAGATCCAATAGATAGAATACCCTCAAACTTGACAAAATCAGAGTTCTACAACATTCCTCCTGTCCGTTGTGTAGGTAACTGCAAGTTCCACAAAAGATATAGTAAGCAACATTAATGCAAATGCTTTGAGGGAGCTTGTTATAGTGCACTTGGACTTTACACCTATAACTTAAGCCAACATACTGACGATGGTTATATTGCAACTAAAAAAGTATGGATGCTTAATCATGCGAAATTTCATTTGGGGGGGGGGGGGGGGGGGGGTGCTTTTTATGCTTGGCACTGCAATAGTATAGTGTGTTGTATGAAACAAACTTTAACAAGGATAGAACCTCAGCTACTATTTCACACTATTTCTGGTTGATCATTGACACTTTGAACAAGATCGTGGTATTGAAGATATATTCCTTTCGATTGCAAAATCTGTAATAACTCATCAGTAATCCTACACTTTTCATGAGCTGAAACTGAAAGTTGAATGAAAATATGAAGATTATATTAAGTACACCTTTGAACAAGATCATTGACCCATGTTTTGGCATGTCTAGTTTGTGAGCTGAGTTTGAGCTTTAGATTATAGGCTCGTCCGAGCTCGTATTTTATCTAGCTATTTTTTAACTAACCCAAGCAAAGCAGGGTTCTTGGTCAAAGCTTGTGTTCATCCCTAGCTCATCAAAGAAGTTAAAAAAGGACTCATTCACCTCTTTATGGTGTTCAAACTTGATATCATTACAGGAAGTAACACAAATTTAATTGTGTGAGAATAATAAAAGAAAGAAGAAAGTGGCAGTGGATCTATCCTTCCCTTTTCATAATCTCTTGGACCAGGTCTCTCTCTCTCTCTCTCTCCTTTGCATCAAGGTATTTATGTTTGTTACTTTTCATGTATATAAAAAAGTAGTCATATGTAAGTGATAACAATCATCATAGGACTCAATTTCATGATAATTCTTGGCCTCCAACAGCAAAAATTCCTGACTTCACCATTTGTAGCACGGATATGGATACGAATACAATAGGACTGTGGACAATGTGACATGCCACAATATTGATTTTGGCGTCCTAGTGTATTTTGGAGTGTCTGAGTCGTGTCCAATATGTATATGATACACAAGATGCCGTAAGGCACCAAATTTGGGTTATTTGAGCTTCTTAGAACATATGCAATTTAATATCACATACATGTTCATCCCTTTGCTTGTGAGATTATGAAAGAGCTGAGGTTACCAGTCCCTGTTGCTGGTTAAATACTTTAATTACTTTATTTATGGTCAATTATTATGAAATATGAAAATTATAGTTTTATTTACATAAAGCAATCTTGAAAGAGGACCTTATTTTTGTTGAAGTATAGGCTGTTATCATAACTGTAGTTGGGGTATAGAACTAATCTGATGATTAGCTACTTGTGGGCCTGTGGCACCAGTTGAAATCATAATGCTTCATGCAATTACACATATACTAAGACAAATCAATTCTTCTATCATGTGTTAAGGATGACAACGAAAAGGGAAGACCTTACAGGATACTCTAAGCTACTTGCTATTTCCAAAAAAAAGGTGGATGTAACCTTTCACAATTTTCTTGTTGGTTAGTACTTTATTTTCCTTAGCAAGTCAATCTAAAATAAAGTAAACGTATAACAGTATTTTACGTAGAAATAGTATTCTTGCTTATTTTGATGATTCCCGATACAAAAGAAATAGTTCGGGAATTACTAAAATTCTCACGCTGCACCTTGCCCCCTGTTTACCATCGTCATGCTTAAAGCAATCGCCCATGACTAAACCTTTTTCAGTTGGGAGTGGACTTACTAATGAGGTATTATTAAAGCTAAATTTAACATCTAAAAACATCGATCATTTCAAATCATCTCACGGGACTAGTTTTTCCTCAAAATTTCACTCAGTTTTCGAGTTATGCTCACTGCTATGTTATCTTTATACTTGATCGTCATTGATACATAAAACATCATCCTTTCTGGATCGTTCATGATCTTTAAACTTTACTGAAATATGGGCTATTTCTTTTGAGTGTTAGTTGGATCAAATTGTATACTTCTTTAATCCAACTGATTCTTCAATTAGCTATATTGTTTCCTGAGTTTCTGATTCTTAGAAAGTTCTCTTTTGGATCATCTGGTTGCCAGCTAAATTTGGTTCTCCAAACATATATCCCTAAGAGAACCGATGAGGGACACAATTGAAGGCAGGAGTTTCTTGTCCTTTTTATGTTGTGGGAAGTTCGCTAATCCGTTGCAGAAATTATCACATGGATGCTGCTGTTTGTTGATACATGTGATGTTGTAGGTCGCAATTACTTTTCTATATATTACTGCATTGCATGTTTAGTGCTCTATGATCTTTTCAAGGATTCAAATTCAAAGGTTGTGTTTTACGGTCAAGTTTTTTTATGAAACATTAGATAAGCAGCAAGCTAGGGAGAAAAGACAGGGTCAGGTCATAATAATAATATGTTTGTGAATGTTTTATGCAGTTGACATTTATTATGTGATATTCTTAAGTCTAACCAATGAATTGCATTATGTTTTAGCCAATCTTTTGAATATGCTTCTATCAGTATTGAATGACTAGCACATGAATATGGATGCGTAAGTACAATGCTGACAATGGGAGTTAGCAAATTTGAAACACAGGACGTGTGATATCCCATAATATATCAAAGATATCAATATAAGTTCATATATTTATACAAAAAATATACTAATACTCAACTCATATATAAGAAACGATAAGTTTCAATTATATAATAAATTATTATCATTTTAATACCTTGTTCCCATGTACTAAAAAGGGAAGAAATTATGATGCAGATATAATTCATATCATACAAACATCATTTCATCCTCTCACTAGCATCATTTTGTTGTTTTGCTTTTTAAATAACAATGACATAAAGTTTTAAAAGTATCTGATAGTCTGGTATTTTAAACATTTTTTACCCGAAAAACATAGGTACTAGTGTGTGTTGACATGTATTCCCTGAATATCAGAGTAACCACGTGGTCAAGTGAACGATACGTACCTTACACGTAAAGACCACCTCAATTTAAGTGTCTGTGCTAAAAAGAAGACAAATAACAGCTCGAAAGATCCCTTATTGTGCACTCTGCTTCATTGTTATAGCAACAAATACCTTATTTAAGTTCTTGGATTATGCAATGGTTTAACTCATAATTTCACGACCCCAAAACCCAAATACTTTTGATCTTGAATTGCGACTTCTGTAGCTGTTAGATATTTTCCCTTTTGCATGAAGTATCATCCTACATCATGTGATCAGTACCAGAGAACATATACAATTACATTATATCTATAGCCTGTTGCTGATACTAAAATTTATATTTCATAATCAAATATAGTTACCTCAATGCTTGGTATCCTAACTTGTATTCTACATGATACCTTTATCCATTTCGATATAAATACACATATAAATCAAAATATGCAACATATATGGCATACTCATTAGGTTCAACAAGTCATCCTTACACTACGCACTAGGGGTCAAAACTTATGTAGTATCATTCTTCTGCTTTGAAGAATCACGTGCCAAAACTATGAATCTTTAATGAAACCTTGTCCATCTACAAATATGAAGTCTTTATCCCATAAAAGGGTGAGCAAATCACGACTCCAGCTCTACAAGATCAAGGACCATTTTATCCTTTTTATCTTTTATTAACATGTACAGTTTAGCAAGTGTTCAATTATAATCAGATATGGAACATGATGAGACAGACAGCATAATATTTTTTCCAACAGTTATGGTACTTGTAGCATGAGGTGGCCGAAATACAATTTACAGAGCAAATTCAACAACCAAAGCCAATCAAATTATGGCAAGAGTAACCTTACACTAGGAAGTGCAATAAGTAGGAATAGTTCAAGAGTTAAGCAGCAAGCAAAATATGATTTTAGATTAGTCATAAACAGAATATGATTCAAAACAGATTGTAATACGATTTATGAGCTTTCTTTGTCCAATAAAAACTAATGACGTCGTATACAATTTCAGTTTAGTTCAAATCCATTTAGCTCAGTTTACAGTTCAGATGAGTTCATGCATAATATATATATTTTGTACACATGAGAGACACATCAAACCTCATGCATAATAACACATGGAAACTCATGCGTACTCACACATAAGCGACACATGGGAGCTCATGCATAAAGCAATATAGAACCTCATCTGATAAGTGACACATGGAAGATCATGTGTTCTCACGCATTACAGACACATGGATTCCTGTGTTACTAAAAATGGTGATACTTTATTTTTTTTTAGAGAATTAAAACATACTTGTTCACATGTTAGCAAGCAATGACACTTGTAATCCAAGTGTCTAAACATCAAAATCCAAGTGTCATAAATCTATATAACACCTTGGCACATGTCATCCTATATTAACTATAATGCTTAGCTAGAGCTAGATTCTCGAAACCAGTCCAACTCTGTTTCTGTATTCGGCTTAATAGTCGTATTCTAACAATTATATCTACTACTTATCTAGTTCCATACCTGACTAGTATCCGAATCTTAGTCAACATGTAGATCACTACCGACTCATATTCGCTTCTCTTAATTATTTTGCTAGTTCTTGCTAATTAACACACACATGCCAGGTTCTCATCTAACCCCGATCTGACACTGCTTTTGTACCAAATATCATTTAGATGGATAATAAGTGAATAATAAACTATTAACTCATTCATTAGAAATTCAGTGCATTACAGATACAGTGATCTAGGGATCTTGGAAGCTTTAACACTTTGCTTTCAAATCTGCATATACGTGATGATATATACTGGTCTCACTATCACCACACTTGTGACAAATGCTTATTGACATTCTAGACATATGATCTGCAGTTCTTTTGTATGGAACTATGGATGTCTAATACTTACTCAGCACATCATCATTTACTTATTAATTCTTTTGTTGATTTCTTTTGGGATGATAATCCTTGTTAGTCATGATTGATATGTTCTATGTTAGATATAGAAATGGATCATCTTGATGGGGGTAGAGACAAATGGATAGAAAGCATGTTTAGGATTTATTTATTATCATCATTTATGCTTGATTATGGCAACTTTGGTGTTTCTATTATTATCAAGTTAATGGTGGGTGGTTTTTGTGCTAGTTTTATAACTTGTTGCACTTGTTTTTGTGTGTTCCCACTTGAATTCTTTACTTGTAGTTGATGAATGTTTTCTCTAAAAAGAGTTGCCTGAATGTTTAGGAGGGTATTCATATTGTTGGCCATTGGAATATAATAACTGATGTCTGTAACTTAATTTTTTTTCTTTGATTCAACGTTCAAGATCTTTTTTTTTTTTCTACTTTGCCCCTTCATTTTCAGTAAATTATCGCGTGCCAAAACTCTTAAGAAAGATTTAAAATATGGAAGGTAGGATCTAAATACGAATTTTTTGTGTATGCAATTGATGTTAGTCTCAGTATATTGATTGGATTTTGGGTCGATTCACTTTTGAAAGTAATTGGATTTGGCATAGGGTCAACCTAGGGTTAATCCACTTTGAATCGTAGTTATATTTGTTATATTATGGCTGTAAACGACCCGGGTTATGGCCAGATTTTTATTGATATAGATGACAACAATCCAAATCCCCTTCCCCCACCACCCAAACTAATTGTCAGGATTATGGGCTGCCCCACATTCCGATATCTAACTCCACCCTCTAATGTAGACAAATGAGAATGCTAATCAAGAAGAGGCTGCCACAGATAATATCAGATTAGAATCATTATAGGCACTGATCAAAAGAAACTATCTATGATAAGAAAGGATGTTTGAGTATATGGTTCTTAAGATAGAATGTCCAAGTATATGGTTCTTAAAAAGGAAATGTAATTATAACATATCAATTTTGCTGAAAATGGATCTCTCTTGTATCACAGTTCTTGTTATGTACGCTCACGAATCAGTTGTTTTGCTTCTACAGTTTGAGGATCGTATAATCTCTTATTTCCGTCAGGCGTCAACCTAATTTTTAAGTCGTAAAATAATTGCCGAACACCAAACTACTCAAGTATCCAAGTAAACCCTTTCAATGGTGATCCTTGTAGAGCATGTATATATTTTTATACAAGTGAGCTGTGTTTCTTTGAATACAGTACTACATGAAATTCGACGCATAGCGTCTTCAAATTCTTGTAACTCTAGGCCACGAAAATATGCTGTCACAGAGCAAATGATTTACTCACTACAAAATTTCCTGAGAATGGCGACGAAAGTATCCGTTGCTAAACCTTGCATATCCGTCGCTATCATCGAATAGCGACAGTCAACGATAAAAAACTCCATTTGGCAAACTCCATGTCTCTGACGAAATTCCATTGCTGATCCGTCGTTGCGGCGAGGAAATAGGAACAGAACGACGTCAACCGATAGGCAACTCAATGGTGAAAGAAGTTAATAGAGACACGACCACTAACAAAATTATATAAATCAAGAAACTCAGAAAGAAGAAATAATACAACAACCAATCAACGATGGTTTGATACAAAAAACAAATCTTTAAGGGTGATACATAATACAAGTTCACATATATTTGATACACAATAAATGGACAAATCAAATGTATGATAATAATAAGATACTCCAACTACTACTAATCTGGTGGTTGTACAAAACAAATGTATGATACATAATAAGATACTCCAACTTACCTGCGCAATATAGTGACGACCAATGACTGATATGTATCTCATGGGGGTCCATTGCAGATCCGTTGGTATTTCGTTGTTGGGTAGCGACTATAGTGCTTCAGTTGCAGTTTCTGTCGCCACACTAAGTAATTTTCTAGTGACTGGTACTAGTTGTATCTAATCCATAGTTTGGGCAGGTGTGTCCATGTGCAGTTTGTTCACTCATTTGTTTGAATCCCATTTGCATGCTTGTACCTCTTCCAGTCTGCATATAGAAAAGGGTATCCCAGTGCCAAAGCTCCTGAGTCTTAGTATTTACATATCTACGGTCAGGCACATGTTTTTGTGTGTGACATTTGGCATTTCATGTTTCACGAATCATAGGATTTTTGTGACTTATATTGTGGAGCTTATTTGATGATGAGCATATTCAGTGTATAATTATTTCCATATCTATATTTGCTAATGTAGAATAACCGGTGGCTATACATTTAGGTGTTGAGAATTTGCCAGATCGAACACAAGTGTCATCACAAGCCACTCAAAACCGTTGATTCAAATTCCACATTCTGAACGTAATTTGACATAGTTATTTGTTTATCATATTCCCAAAGTTTAGCTTGACGGAACGTGGACTACACTCACCTAGATCTTTATGAGAATTAGTTACACTCTTCATTTTGCTTAAGATGTTAAATTACCTCTCTGTCATGTAGATCTAATGTTGGAGTGTCTCAGGTGCACTAATGACTGCTGGGGTGCTTACGGCTGGCCTAATTAGTTTCAGACAAGGGAACTCCCAACTGGGTCAGAAGCTCATGAGGGCTCGTGTAGTTGTTCAGGGAGCTACAGTTGCCTTGATGGTTGGGAGCGCTTACTACTATGGGGAACAATTCACGGGTTCTAAGAAGTAAGCGGCGATGAGATAATATGGTATAGAATTATGCATTCACGTTCTAAGTTTCAGCAGTCTGAATTAAGCTATACAACTTTTACCGAAAGTTTTTATTTCCAGTAAGAAGAATGACAGTTGATCTAATCAGCTTCCATTTTTTTTTTCATAATGAAATGAAGCATAATCATTTAATTTATTCATCTTAAATTGAGGTGATTGTTATAGTTGCTGATGACATTTCATCAGCTAATCTTGCTTTCTTCCTCACCCATACCTTATCTACTGTCAACTGTTCCTTGCTACCTTTTTCACCCATCCCTTATCTGCTGCTGTTCCTGATCATAGCTTGGTTTGCTGTTGTTTTCTGCCATTCTGGACATTGATCAAAGACACTGTACCCATCCCTTGTCCACCATGTGATTGACATTTAGCCTAGAGGTACCATCTGCTGGAATTTCACACAATGTGGTAACAAAGACCAGTGAGCCTTTTTTCAGTTTGGTAAGCATTTAAGTGCTGGGTCTCTTTCTTACTTTTCTCCATGGAGAAAGTTTGACCAGAGCATTTAGACTGACACACAAGTACTGAAGGCATGTTCTTGCAAAGTACACCTTTTTTCCCCTAAGGTTACTGCTGGTGGTAGAGATGCCATTGGTATTTTCTTTTACCAAGCACCAAACCAGTGTCTCATTCTGAGAAATGTTGCGAAATAGTAGTATATCAACTTGAGAACTATTGGAGGGGTGAAATAATTGCATGCATTATTATGCTGTGGCTGTGGGCAACTTGCATTCTATCATTGGAAGCATGACATTCATCCTTAGGAATACACACATTCTTCTCATGGGGGCCGTTATTGCATACTCTTGGACGGGTTTGAGGATAATATTACATGTTATGGTATATACAAAGTCTGTCTCTTCTGCATGTGCTCATTTGGGAGGTGATACGAATCTACTATAAGAGTTAATATTAGCACTGTTCTTGAGGCAGGCCTAGCTTGTAGCATCATATCAAGTTACCGGCGTGAAACCTAACACAAGTTTTCTTGAGCGTCATTTTTGGATTGTTCTCGCCCGTCCTTCCCTTGAAGAAACAAGACTGGAAAAATATGGGCAACATGGGCCTGTTTCTTAGGGTGTGTTGAGTTCTTGACTGTTACATCTTGAACTAGATAGTTGATGACAGTACTATAACTAATAACATGTTTCCTGCTTACTGTTGCTGAAGATGTGGTTGAATTTATCATACATGAGCAGATATAGTTATGTTGTCTAGTGATGGGGAAAATGTGTAACTCCTTTTAAGACGGGGTATTTGTGCCCAAGATTGAATGAATATTCTACGCCAAGCCTATAGTAACTGAAGAAGCCAGTGCAATCCAAATGATTATATTTTTCCATTTTGTGCTTCTAAGTTAGGGACCTCTTCTTGGATCATTAGTGGTCTATCATTGGTCTTTTTAGGTACTTAATATCTACTTGAGGCCCAAAGAGATTTTTCAGAACATGGGCTCCATTATGACGAAATTAAATCTCTTCCCGTAGAGAATATCTTTGAATGAACTGTTTTCTAAATCAGTATTAGATATTGGAGCTCTGAGTCTACTCTCAAAGAAAAATAACTATGCTGGTTTAAGCTGACCTGTATACCCACCTATCTTTTCACGCTAGAGGGAGGTGCCATGAAAGCCTGCTTTCATCTATGTTATACTCTTCTAGTTCCTGATAGGGTTAAAGTCATCCCAAGAGTTGGTTACGACATCTTGATTGATCTTTTCTTCTAAGCCCTCTTGACTAAAGGATGTGCTGGATACCATATATTTTGTGAAGGTCTTGAATTTTGATGATCATTCTTGAGATTTTGTGGTTGCGCCAAATCGAGTTCGCTCAAGACTGGACAATTGGAATAACCTAGAAGTTAACATAGTTATGATTGAAAATGGACAATTACTGAGAACTTCTTCGAACTGAACCATATATTTAACATTATTCCTACCTCTTATTATACCTGATTGCTTGCGGAAGTGAAAAAATGGCATCCTGAATGTTGGTCAGATGAATGAAAGTAACTGCTGAATCTGATATCAACTGTTACCCTTCCCATATTTTCTCATTTCAGGAGATCCATGCCAGAGATCCTAAATGATTTACATGGGTCGCATGGACCAACGAAATCTTTATGCGAATTGAGCTCTTTGACGACACACCAGATGTTAACATCTGAAGAGTTTATGTTCTCGATGGAAGTCTAATTTGACGACTTTTAACATATATGATATTCCTATAATTTGTTCCTACCATCTATACGATATTTACCGAGTCGGTAAACTAATGAAGACTAAGTTTCACACCACCAGATGATGACAGGTACTTGATTTTAAGTTATGTGTATCAATGGGGTACGAACAATATCACACACAAGCTTATATAACCACTTGCTAAGATATGTATTCTGAGCATGTCTTTGTTCTTATTATGATTGTGCAGCTCACTTGATTTATGATGTACATGATTATTTTGAAGGAATTTGTGTACTGCAGGGTCCACACCATGCCCATACTCAGATTTAAACCCTCCCACTGACCAAGAGTGATTTTGTTAACTTGTACCATTTACTGGCACAATATGGGACTAAAATTAACCAGTCATTCTAGTCCATTGAGCTTGATACCGAATCATGGGATGGCCCCAATTGCCAAAGATCACACAAAGCTGTTTGTAGCTGTATAAGTGTAGCAATAATTGGAGAGCCATCACCACTTAAGATTCCATCATATTTCTTTTGGGGCTCCATATATTCCACATCTCCTCCCTGTCCTGACACCCTCCTGCAAGTGATAAAATCCACCAATGCAACTTGGTGATGTGATGGCCGTTAACTCACTTTTCCTTTTGCCTAATGATTTCACCCCCTCCTCCCCCCCATGTACTCCACCTACTTCTTGTTTGGTGAGGAATCTATCAATCAAAATGAGGTATAATAAGGAGGGTTTATCTCCTCCTTCCCATGTGATGTTCCTCCTGTAAAGGGTGTAGACTAGAAGGGACTATGTTGGCTTGAGTTGACATTAGGTTATACAAGCAAGCATCATGTTATTATACTATAGAGGAAGAGAACATTTGAAGTGTCCCTAGCAATAGTAGTAGTGGTTGTGTTAATGTGAGGATCCATCCTATGAAGAGGGACCAAGTCTTTTGACTCCATGCATTTGCTGGCCTTTTGGTGGTTAGGTGACACCTGCTTCTCTCATATCACAGGCTTACTTGGCCCTCCAATCTCCTCTATCCCTACTTGGAGGATTCCCTTAGAGCATCATTAGTAAGGTCCATCCCACATTCTAGATTCTAGATTTAAAATGTAGGAGCTTATTTTGTAGAATAGTAAGTTCCATCCCCAGTTCCAATTTCTAGATTTTGGGTCTTATTCCACCCATGGGAGCTATATGTTGGGCCTCCCAATTTCTAAATTCTATATTGTAGGAACTCATTTTGTAGAATAGTAAGTCCAAATTTGGAGTCCAACTTTCTAGATTCTAGATTTTACATTATTTTTTTCCATATCAATTTTTGACCACACAATCTTTGGGACCGGAGCTCACTTTATCATTTCCTACTATTTTCATACAAACTCAACCCATTCTACATTTATTTTTTTTGAAATTTTGGACCCCAAACTGTATTGGAGAATCTCAACTACTAATGATGCTTTTATGATGCTTTGCTGTTGTTCCCTTAGTCCTTGACAAGTTCTCTCATACCTGTTCTTCATGGTAGTATGTCATGTCTTGGATGTACTGTCTGTACTTCACTCACCAATATCATTGAAATTAGTTTTGCACATCTTGGTGATTTTTTTTTTTTTTTGTTCCTAGAGATCTATGTGAGATTTGCTTGCTTTTTCCTAGAGATCTCTAGTATTTATCTTATGGTCATAATCAACAACATATCTATGCCATTTTACTGCAGATATGGGTCTGTACATGGCATTAAGTGCTCCAATCAACATCAACTCCACAAGTTCTGCACCATTTCAACATGTTCCACTTCTGAATTTCTGCATCATGACTATATTTGAGTTGGGAGTACCAGAATGTAAAGGGTTTTAAGTAGTAACCTCTCTGTGTCATGCACCAATAGTTGACCCGCTACACTGGGTTTTTCTGCTAGGTGCATCTGAACCCAAAAAAAATCAGCAGCAGCATAGAATTTACAAGATTGTGCTTGTCTAAATTTTTAGGGGTGATGCATTTTGTAGTATCATCAGTAGTGGAGTTCCCTCATTGCAGAGGCAAATTGTAGGAAAGGTAAACATGGTGTTGATTACATGCCCTGCAGCCAAAAGCTAAGGTGCCTGTTCCCATCCCCCTAATGATGACTGTCCCTTTCACTATCAGGGAAAAGATAAGCAGATACTAACATAACATGAGGAAAAGTTTCCCTATAATGCAATTATTGTCTTTGCTCCCCTAAATCAGGATCTGCTGTTCCAGCTCCCTTCTGTGTCAATTCTGTAACTCTTCTATAAATGCAACATCCGTCCTCAGCTCCTAACTGGTGAAGAGTTTATTTTGAAGAACATCATCTATTTAAAATACTAATATATTTTTTATTTAAAAAATTAAACAATTGTGGATTCCTAAAGTAGGAACCGTTGAGGGCTAAAAACGTGTCGCATTTATAGAAAAATGATATAATTGGTACAGAATGAGCTGGGAGAGCAAATCCGCTCCTCCTAAATCATCACTTAGTCCAATCTAACTACTACAAATCTTGGTTTGGTTGGTTTTAAGGAAATGGTCCCAATATCCAGGGCCTGTCTATTCTCCCTCACTGGTAGCCATCACATCACCATGGGGTCTCAGCTATGTCACAGGCCACTCCTCTCCACTTGATGGTCAGAACCAAATCAATGGAGATAGGTTATTTTAGTTCACTCAATTCCTTTTTTGCTTCTCTCTTGTTTAGAGCATCTCCACCCCTATTGTGATTTTAAAAAAAAAGATTTTGCCACAGGAATTACAAAAT
Organism: Iris macrosiphon; assembly: GCA_036927795.1. NCBI lineage: Eukaryota > Viridiplantae > Streptophyta > Magnoliopsida > Asparagales > Iridaceae > Iris > Iris macrosiphon. The sequence goes on along the minus strand of JAYESA010000020.1, from coordinate 18,913,199 downwards.
TTGATTTGAAGTTCATTCTCCTATGCAATTGTCAAGTAAGTTGTGAAGATTATGTAACAAAAATTATAAAAGATTTTGTAAAGTTGGTTGTTTAGTTCTAGACAATGCACTTGACAATATCTTCATCTCCATGTCATCAATTAAGAATAAAAAGTATTTAAAAAGATAAGAAAATGTCGTGGAAGTTGAAAAAAGTAAGTATTTCAATATTTTTGCATAGGAGAAGACTTTTCTACTTCATTGTCTTTTGTGAATATAGTCTTGTCACCTAGGAAAGGCATTGTCTTGTGCCTCATGTCACATATTGTCTCTTAGGAAAGATATTGTCTTGTACCTCATGGCCACGTAGGAATCATAACACATTAGGCCATCTTCAATGGAAATTTCTCTCTCCTATTTCTATGGAAGAAACTTCTTGTAGAAAAAAAACTTCTCCCACCAATAGTTAATATCTCAATTTCTATGTTACGTGGCACTAATGTAGGATGGAGAATTTTTATGAAAATTTCTACCATAGAAACCTTCATAGAAATTATCTCTCTCTCAACTCAATTAATAATGGGCCTTACATTCAAACCAAATCATTAAATTGATCATTTTGTTTTCTTTCACGTAGGATATAAATTGAGAACCATTGTAGAATGTTTTTTCTTTTATATAATCTCTATGTAGAAATTCTCCCAGCTAGAATATAAATTTTTTTACAGTACAATGCCAAGTAGGATCGAAACTCAATTTTAGAAATCTCCATTGGAGATGGCCTTACAAGACAATAGGTTTGGAGATGCTCTTATAAGGAATGTAAATATTGTGAGAAAAAACTTGTAAATGTCCTTGAAACTTTTTAAAAATTCAATCAATAGTTCTTTTATAAACCCTGAAATGTACAAAAATCTATATACACATTATAGGGCGTCCCTCTTATGTAGGGTATGGGAAGTGTTGAGATGCATGCAGTCTTAACCCTATAAGTTTGTCATTTCTAGTCGTTGGATCGTCTTTAAGTCATCTAATCTTGACTGTTGTTTTGATCAACGGTCAATATTAGATGACTTAAAGCACCATCCAACAGACCACAGTGACGAAACTTTTTGGAGACTTTATAAACGGAACTCTTGATCCGTGTGTATATATATATATATATATATATATATATATATGTGTGTGTGTGTGTGTGTGTGTGTGTGTGTGTGTGGAGATGTTGTTTCTATGATTCAAATCCGTATTATCCGGGTTGCAAGTAACAAGTGTTATTGTCACCCAAATATGTCATCATTGTAATAATTCAAACATTCTTCGATGGGGAAGGGTTCAATTACTAGTTACGGAAAGTGATAGAAAGTCACCAGGACCGACCCAAAGAGTTGGGTTGTCTTTAGTTGAAACTAATTTTTGTTGTCCTTCATCTCTATTGAAAAGATACAGGTTTAAGCTTGGACCGGTTCTAAGAAAACTAAATGATCTGGGAGTTGTCTTATGGAGGAGGGTTATCCAATTTTGAAGTCTTGACATACTTATTCCACGACCGATCCTGATAGTCACGGAAGGTGATAGAGTAAATTCTATAATGTATAGTTTTATAGAAGAATTCACAAAGTTTTTACACATAGGACACCTAGGAAATTAGATGGGCGTAGTAAATTCTATGCTGTACGCTCAAAAGTTATAAAAAAAGGATCTTGAACACATTTGAGTAGTCCACTTTGAACTTGTGTTTCATGAGGGGTATGTTGGGACTCTAGAAAGTTCCCTTTAACCTGTGCAGAAATTTCCCTAAGCTTTTTGGTAGGCTATTTCAAACAAGTGGCCTTCAAGCTACAGGATGAGAAAGCAGACTGGGAAAGCAAATGCCAGATGAGAGGGGTTTGGACACCAGCAAACCTACAGAGGATCCAAATAGGGACCCCTATTTCTTGAGGTGGACTATACACACATAATATGTTGCAGTTTTGGCAGCTTAAATTATGCATACATCACCACACACACACATCTGGCTAAATATTTCTTGAGCGTCATTTTCTTGGAGTATATTGATAGTGATCATTGTGGTCATCGTCATCATCTTATAGTCCTTGATTTCCTAAATTACTGTAATCTGTCTGGTATTGCACTTGGAAAGTCTTTAAAGAAAAGGACAATGACAACTTATTGCACCCTTTGCCGACTAATAATAAGTGTTTACGCTGCAGCTTTTGCTCGCTGAGAGTGCATTGTAAGTGATTTGAATCTGTCACTTTCATTGCAACTGGTCGTTGGTGTAGACTGCTTCAGTATTTAGATATTTCTTGTAATTTCACTACAAGGGGTTGTGATATGACATTTAATTACAACTGAAAGATCCATTTTTTTCTTTCAGTTGGAGTAAAAATGGATTGAAACTCCATTACAAGTGGCTATGCTCGCCACTTTTTTAATTCTCACTTACACTATCATGTTGTCATCCAAACAAAATAATTTGAAACTCCTGACTTGCGGGGGACAAAAAAAATTATGTAATCTAAATATATTTAAAAAAAATGATATATTCATGCTTTCAGCACTTGCATTGCATTACAACATGTTAACTTTCACACTTACGAAGAGTTAAAAGCATCCAAACAATTCCTAAAATTGTTTTTCTTTTTCTTTATTGGTTTCTTGTTTGGACTATATGGAATGATCATGTGGCTAGGGCCGGCCCAGAGGGTGGGCAAGCTGGACGACCGTCTCAGGCCCCTCAATAGGCAAGATCTCCAAACATGGTCCAAGGTTACTTATTAGTCTAGTTAGCCCTTGCAATCAGTGTCGGATCTAGGATTATATTTCATTGGGGACACAATCATAAGGGGTTCGAGGACAGCGATTCCGAATTTTTTTTTGGAATATAATAATATTATATTATATTAAATAGTATTATTTTTATACAATAAAGTATTACATTTCACAATTATTTTCTACAAGTTTTCATACTTCCATAGTGTTTAATTACAACATCATTTGTAATACTACTAAGCAATACTTTTTCTATGAAGTATACTTTCTAAAAAATTATCGAACGTTTGAATTTTTTAGTATTTGTCATATTCCAATGTATTTCTAATTTGTAAGCTAATTAGAAGGAATTCAAGTGTTTGTTATATGTCCAGATAATTATTCTAATTTAGCATACTTTAGAAGTATAAATTTAAAATATGCAATAGTATGCTTCTATAAATTCCATCTAATTTAAAATTTCAGCTAATAAATTTGGAGTGGATATTATAACAAATACTAAATTTAAAAAAATAAATAAAAAATCATAGGGAGCCTGGCCTCCAGTCATGTGCACGTGGATCCACAATTGCTTTCACTGTCATATCATTCTGTTTTTGTTTTGCTTTGAATTTGTTATTCTTGTATTATTTTTTTTAGTTCTATTCTCTCTTTTGGGATAAGTTTACTAAATTTTTCTTTAATCGGTTAAAACAATATGTTTACATCTTGAAATTATTTTACCATGTAGCTGAAGTTAGCAGCGTTTTACAAGTTAATGACACATGTGCATTGGATGAGACTAGAGGAATTCTATCTATCATACTCGGGATATACATTTATAGCACATGCTTCTAAGCTCACGAGAATAACATTTAGCAAAGTTGCTGGCACTGCTGTGCAAGTTGCTGGCACTACTGAGTAAAAAAAAAAAAAAATTCACTGGGGGCACCGTCCTCTAGTGGACACCACATGCGTCTGCCACTGCTTGCAATGGGAAGGCCCAAACAAGCTTTAGAGCCATTTAAGTAGTATTTCGTAGTAATGACTTTAGTAGAAAAACGATCCAAAGATGGTCTACTTTCGCTTATAGTAGTAAACTTTAGTAACCAAAATGACAATAACAAGATTCGAATCATAGATCAATAAATGAATTGATAGAGAGATCACGAAATCAACTAATTTATTTGTTATTTTTTTTTTTCAAATATTTTTATAGTTTCTTGGTCATTTTATTTCCAAATAATTTTGTTTTTAGTTGGCTTGTTTGATTATTAGAAAACATTCAGCATGGTTAGTCAACTAGTTTCTTTTTATCAATTTTTTTTTTTTCCTTTTTTGGAAGATTTATTGATAAAAATAGGTATACGACAAAAAAAAAATTATTCTTATAATTCGTTTAAAAAAATTAGCTGTTTTCCATTATCCGTTCATGAGATCTTACTTTCAAATTTCGTCTAATTCCCGATTATTCTCGGACCGGCCTTTCATGTGGCTTGAAGTTATTGTCATATCATTATGGTACCAGCTGATATTACGGAAGTTGTATACGAACGTATCACAAGAATTACTTCCGAGTAATTTGACTTTATAGATATTTCTGTTAGGCAGTACTAGTTTATTAATAAAGGTTCACAACTGATTTTGATGGTATTAATACAATAATGCTAAGTTTACAATTAAAGGTTTACCACCTTCTTACAACCTCTTTCTCTTCTCTTTCCCACCCCCATACACATGGGTCCCACCTGATTCCACCTCCCCTCTCATCCTGCTACATGGGCTCCATCCGATCCCACCACTCCTCCCTCTCCTCCAATCGAATTCCGACATGTGGCCGTCACGTCAGCGGTTGTAAGAGGATTGTAAGAGCATCTCCAATTTTATTATCTTGTTTTGTGTTATGATTCCTATGTGGCATGAGACACAAAGACAATGTCTTTCCTATGTAGCAAGATTATATTCACACAAGACAATGAGATAGAAAAGTGTTCTCCAATGCGAAAGTATTACAATAAAAATTATTTTTTTCCAACTTCCAAGACAACTTTTTCACCTCTTCCTTTTTTTTTTTATAAATATTTGTATTCATAAATGATGATGTGGAATAAAGTATTGTGAAGTCCATTGTCTAGATCTAGATAACCAATTTCACATTGTCCTTGTTATGTCATTGTCATTGTCATTGTCATGTCAATTTTACAACCAACTTCACATTTGCATTACAGAAGGATTTTTGAAATAATAAGTTGTGAATCATGTGGCAACTATTTTTTTGCAAACTCACAACCAGCATCTCAAACCCTATTGTCTTGTTTTGTGGTGTGATTCCTATGTGGCATGAGGCACAAGACAATATTTTTACTATGTGGCAAGATTATATTCACATAAGACAATGGAATAGAAAAGTGTTCTCCAATGCAAAAGTATTGAAACGACAATAAAATCTATCCTTTTTCAATTTTCAAGATAACTTTTTTACTTTTTTTTTATAAATATTTTTATTCATAATTGATGATGTAGAATAAAGTTATTGTAAAGTTTATCGTTTAGATCTAGACAACCAATTTCATATTATCTTTATTATGTTATTGATATGTCAATTTTACAATCAACTTTTTGGAGAAAGATGTTTAAAATAATATGCTGTAAATCTTATTTGGCATCCATTTCTTCCAAAGCCACAACAGTGTTGGAGATGCTCTGAGCATTGGTTGTAGTCATAGCATTATTGTAATATTTAAGTAGTCCAGCTAGTCTAACGAGCACACATATTCAGTGTTCTAGTTTGAAGTCATGCTGCTGTGATGAACTGCAAATTTAATATTTCCTTACCTGCCGCCTATTATAATATGATTATAAATATAAGAGTCAATATCAATGATCATCAAGAGCCCCCCTATGATTGAGTTGTTGTTGTTTTGGCAGAGCTAATTTTAGTTATCATTTATTTTGATTGAAAAAATATAGATTTAAATTAGATTTGAATTGAATCTGTTCTATGAAAAATCAAAAGTCTAAAGTTTTGTGAGACTTCCGTAACGATGATAGACGATAAGTACAGGTTCAGTATGTTTCTTCACTTGCAATTTTCTCCATTATGAGTTTATAGTGATCAGGATCCTTGCATGTTTGCACATTCTCGACGACCTAATTATGCACAACAGTTGCTAGAACCAAGGGCGGCGCCAAAGGGAAGGGGTAGCCTCCCTAAAATATTTAGAAATTTTTTTCCCCGGATATATCAGTATATATCAGTATATATCATATTTTCTAATTCGTTTGTTTCTTTTAACTATTCGATGTTGAGATAATTTCTCCTATTTTTGTTTTTGTTGGTTAGTCAGATGATTTCTGATCTCTTTCGCGTCGTTGTTTCGACAGACAAAAAATGGTTATTGCTATCATGTTTGGCCCTTAGTTCAGCTGTCGTTATCGTGTTCGGTGGCTTTGTCATATCAAGAAATAATATATGTACATGAACATATAAAAGATAAATTTTTTGCCAACCGAAACTTAAATTAATTTTTTTTCTTCTTTCAAAAAGACTCTTCTTGTAGATCGACAGATCCCGTAAGCACAAAAGCACGAGCAGATCGCGAGCCGATGTACTTCTCTTTCTCCGGTTTTTTTTATTTGCCAACGGTTTTTTAGCGTTATAAATTTGTAACGGGAGAAATGTGTTGGAATTAAAAAAAAAAGAAATTGTGTTAGAAAAACATTGAGTGGTGCCTTGATGAGTATGGAAGTAAAAATGTTCTAAAGCACAAACAAAAAATAACTCTAATTCAACACATATTCGGTGGTCATATCTGATCTCATTTGATTTTCACCTTAACAAGAAATCTTCATTTTTTTTTTAGTGGTGTGTTAAATTATTATCTTGTTTGGATTTAAAGTATACAACAATAAAGTAATGAATAAGTCAAAAATTTGGAACTTTAGACGACACGATATTAGTATTCTCGTCCCACTCAAACTTCTCTCTTAATTTTGAATGCTAGCTGGCTAGAACTCATAAATTTCCGTCAAGGTGTTCACGACTGTGAGTGTTCACGACTGTGATAATTTCTAGTTGCGGCAAGCTCGTGGCTCGTCGACGGACTGTATGGTTGTTTTATCTTGGATTCTGTTATCAGAGATCTCATTTTGTGATCTGAAAAAGACATGTTTTCGTAATGAAACACAATCAAATTAAAAAATTCTGGTCAAAGTGTTTGATCAAAAGTTGAGGTCAGTCAAGGGGTGTACATGTTCAAATGTTTTTTTTTTTTGGCAAGGAGAGGAACACAGTGGAGAGAAGAGGGGATGGATCATGGATGAGGTGAGCCATTGAAGCTGGTTCCCAAAGGGAGCCCTGTTTTTACTGCAGAAAGGCATGGAAGGGAAAAGGTTCCTCTTCCTTTCCTCCACCCCCCCACTTTTTTCACTTGGCAAAGCTTTTTTGATGGCAAAGGGACGGTGACTGGCAAAATGGCTTCACGTGAGCCATTTGGCGTTTTTTTCTCATCATCATCAGTGGATGGAGAAGGCTGGAATTTGGTAGCACTGCTTTGAAGGGAGCATTGACCAAGCAAACTTTCTCCCAATGAGACTTTCTTCTTTTGTTTACTTCCATTTTTTCGTCTTCTTTCCTTTCAAAATAGACTTGCCATCTCTTCCTACTCTATATGTGTGTGTGTGTAGTAGCATCAATCCTCAAGTATCCCATCCATCAACTTCAGTCTTTGGCAAAGTTAAATGGGTGAGGATCTTGATTGGATTGCATCCTAATATTGGAAAATTTGAAGCACGAGGTGATGATTTAAACACACACAGAGAGAGAGATTGATAGCGGAACTTGATTTCCAATTTCACTAAGACAACCAAATAGTTACAACCTTCTTACATACAGCACCTCTCTCAACCAACCAACCCATTACAACCTTCTTACAACTCCTCTCTCACCTCCTGACACATGGGCTCCACCCCGGTCCCATCTCCCCTGCACCATGGGCTCCATCCGGCTCCATCTCTTCCTCTCTCCTCCAATGGAAGTCGGTCACTTGGCCGGTTGTAGGGATCGTTTGGTAAAATATTTAAAAATAATAATTTTTGAAATAAAATTTTGTATGATCTTTGTAGTTGTGATTGTGAGAGAATTAGAAAATTGGTTTTAACAAACATTTGAAGTCGTGTGAAGAAAAAATTGTCCAAATTTATGAAACATTTGCCAAAAAAGATACCGAGAAAAGAGATTTTTTCTTTTTTTTACTTCCTCCAAAGCTAAGTATAAACACTTATTCTGTGAAATTTTTTTTTAAAGTACATTTTGAGTACAATTGGCCAAAATAACCATGAGTGGCTACGATATTCTCAGTTTCTTCCTCTTGACCGAGAAACCATGCATAGTACTAAATATTTCTTCCTTCTTTATTATCATGCACCAGTATATATGCACGTGTATTGTAGGTATTTTATACTAATTGGAAAAAAAATTGGAAAGAGTAAACAATAATACCTTGACTGCTCGAGAAAAGAAAAAAATAGTCTCTTAATTTTTTTTAATATTTTGAAAGATCAAACAATATTTCACTTAATTTTTTGGTACGTAATTACCTAGCTATCTATGTTAAATTTAATAAATAATTTTAATTAGTAAACATAAATAAGAGTATTTTTGGAAGAAGAAAAAACCTTGATTGTAAACTATAGATTTTATTATTATTATATAGTTGTATCTCTACTATTATAATGTGGTTTGAAAACGGCTAAAAAATGATCCATCCAAGTTGTATGTATATCATCAACCATTTTATTAAAAATAAATTACAGTAAAAAAAAAACTAACTTTCTTTCCTCTCTTCCGCACAAATATATATATATATATATATATATATATATATATATATATATATATATATATATATATAACTAAATTTAAAAATTAATTCAAAATAAAATTTTGCAAATATTTTTTTTTTATAACAAATCTTAATTTAAATATTTTTAAATATTTGAAGCATTTTTTAACAATCTCTCTTCCGTGTGTGCGTGTGTGTGTGTGTATATATATATATATATATATATATATATATATATATATATATATTAAAATTAATTCAAAAAAAATCACAAATATTTATATTTTTAAACAAATTTTAATTTTAAATATTTTAAATATTTTTTAATAATATCATAAAAATATTTATATTACGTGCAACACACGTGAATTTACTAGTAGATTATAAAAGTCAAGTATATATACCATATGTCTAAACCACTTGTGTTTGGTTAGAGGGGGTGAGCATTATTCGGTTTTGGATCAAAAATCGAACCGAATAATAGATTTGGTTAGTTTTGAAAAAAAATTCGATTCAGTTTCGATTTTTGGAACTACTAAATTTTTATATTCAGTTTCGATTTCGATTTGGATTTGGATTTTGGTTTTGGTTTTGGTTTCGGTCCAAACCCGAAAATCGAATAAGACTAATACAATTATGTAAATATTCCAAATATATACATATTTTGTGATTAGAAATATATAAATTTTGAAAACAACAATTCTATGTATATATTTTGAAATCAAATTATGTTAATTTAACAATTAGTCCAACTTTGGACGCAATTTTAAAATACAATAATGTGTATATAAAAATTATAATTTTTAATATAATTTAATCACGGTTCTATGAATCCGAGTCATTAAACAATAGAAATAGTTCAACCGAATAAATCGAATCGATTATTTGGTTCGAATTAATTTTAATTTTGACTAATTTTAATTTAATATTAAATTTTTAAAATTTTAATTTATTTAATTTTGACTAATTGGTATCGATTGAAATCGAATATATCGAATACTCATCCCCTAGTTAGAGTCCCACGTGTGTCATGCATGAAGATGTGCATGGTCAGGTGAGTCAAATGACTTTCACCAATGACGATGTAAACCAACTCATGCACGCCACTAAAACATGTGCAACTTTTTTTTTTGATATGTTCCATAATGTTCTAGATGTCGGACTTTCATTTGATGGGTGGGAATGGGGTAAAGGACGTCGCCAGCTACTTAAAGCCATGTATAATGCATGCAAATGATGCAATGCATGACTGAATACTTATCTAAACCAAATCCTTCGAGAGAGCAGTAAGACGACTTCTTCTTCTTCTTCTTCTTCTTTTTTTCCAATATAACGTTTGGATCCGACATAATGTTTAAAATTTTATATATACTATATTGTATATCTTTGAATCTATTATTTTTCAACTACCAATATTTATAAATAAAAAAAATAATATATTTCGTTACTCGATCTACTAATTTTCTATAACTCAATCATCATCTTATATCCCTTGTCGGTAACTATAAGAGCCATTCGACAACAGCATGACTCATTTGTAAGCATATTTTGGGAAACTATTGATTCGTAATAAAGCCAAGTCTCATATTTTATGCATTTGGTCAAGGGACGCATGTGCAGATTCAACCATGCGTCCAACAATATGGCTGCATGCTGAGTTTGGAGTGAGTAGTCCAGGTCACATGCAAAGCAGGCCGCATGTAGCTCCTTCGTCCCATAACAGCAAGTTTTAGTCATGGAAAAACTCCAAGTCCTGAAAATGTGATTCTACATGAAATCCTCGTTTCCACCTCAAATCTAGAGCAGTAAAGTTCTAAATCACTTGAAATCAGATGCTCTCTCACATAGAAAAACTAGTTTTTGAAAAGACAATTTTTAAGAGATCAAAACCATAAAAATGTCAAGAACACATTAAACTAAAAATATAGATCTAGCCCAACCAAGCTATTAAAACCGAAAATACCAAGAAGTAAACATGCATAGGAGTTCCTTGTGCACGATATAGACTAATAAAATACAAAAAAAAAAATCCACAATACTGTAAAAGTACGAGTTCTCCATCATTGGCAAGATGTACTTACCTAGAACCACCACTAACTACTACCACTACCAAGGAAAAGGGGACCGGTCCTAGGCTGCTCTCGGCTAGGGAGGAGGGGAGAGGAAAGGAGAAGAAATGAAAAGAGGAAAAAAAATGAAAGAATAGGGAAGAGAGAGAAAGAGAGGGGTTATGTATCAAGGGTGGTTAACATTATTCACAAATCTAGAAATTACATAAGAGCAGCTAGAGAAATCCAGAAAAATATACGGGAAGCAATATACAACATTAGCACACATATACAAGATATGAACATGAAAAATACGCAATAGTGAGACGAGTCTCACACAAAAAATTTAAATCTCTATTTTAAGATATATTATTTTTAGGTTTGTTTTTAAGATAGATTATATTTGAAGATATATTTATTTTTTAAGATATATTATTTTTTAAATGACAAATTATTTTAAAAGATAGATTATTTTAAAATGAGGATTATTTTTTACCAATTATATTATAATTAACATTAAGTTAATATTAACAATTATTAAATTTAAAATTAACATTAAAATTTAATTTAATATAAACATTAACATTAAAGTTATTATTAACATTAATTTAAAATTAAAATTAACATTAAATTCCAAAATTCATATTAACATTAATGTTAATATTAACGTTAATATTAAAATTTATTTAAGTTTAAATTTAAATTTTAATAAACCATTATAACTTTTAAAAATAATGGATCTTTAAAAATAATATATATCTAAAAAAAAACTATCTTAAAATAATCTATCTTTAAAAACAAACACTCTCTAAAGCGATATTAGAAAAAAAAAAAATACTACATCTGTTTTTTTATAATTTTTGTAATTATCTCGTATGCTTACTAGAGCAGAACTATATATACTTGTAAATTCACGTGCTTTTGCATGTAAAATAAATATTTTTATGATATTATTAAAAATAGTTAAAATATTCAAATATATTTTTAAAAAAATTATTAAACAATTAAAATATTTTTGATTTTTTTCTTTAATTTATTTTAAAACAATTTTAAATTTACTTTTTTAATTTTAGATTTTAAAATATTTTTGTATAATTCTTTTTTAATAATGGTGGAGAATTTATAAACGACTTAGACAGCTCAAATTTTAGTCTTTTCTAAGACTCATTATATATATACTAGTAACGTTCACGTGCGTTGCATGTATAAACAAATTATATTACTATTAAAAAGTAAATTAAATTTTAAATTATATTAAAATATTTTAAATATACTTTGAATATAGTTTAATTATAATTTGTTATAAATATAATTTTTGAATTTTTTTTATATGTTTTAATTCGGTAATACCATATAGTTAGTTTAAATTTAATTTAAAATTTTAATATATTTTATTAGTTTTTATATATTTTGGTTTCTTAAAAAAAATTTAGCTACGTGAGAAAAGAAAACAAAGACGATAGTTATATATTTAAATTAATTGGTTGATGATATACATACGACTTAGACGGCTCAACTTGGAGTTGGTTCTAAGATGCATTATATTAGTGGAATATATATATATATATATATATATATATATATATATATATATATATATATATATATATATTCTAAAACCAGCTAGTCAATTTCATATTACGGAACCAACCTATGTTACAACAGTTGGATTTGGATTGCAAGACTGAAATTAAAAGGTGAGGGTATATTTAAAAGATACATGTGTAATCTCAACCTTACAATCCAAATCCAACGATTATAACATAAAATATTTCCATAATATGAAACCACACAGCTGATTTTTGAAATATATATATATATATATATATATATATATATATATATATATATATATATATTGGTTTAGACGGAGACACCCGTCCCGAGAGGTTGTTAGTTCGAGCAACGGGGGCGCCATTTAATTCCATTTAGGAAAAATTAAGAGGGGTAGGGGTGTGTGCAGTGCAGGTGCGGTGCGACCCGAGTGGTGCTAGTGCAGAGCTGGTGCGGTGCGCGGTGCAGTGCGGCTACGACCGTGTGAGACCTTCGGGCTGGATGGAGCCTTCGGACGTGGTGCGCCTTTAGGCCGGGATGTAACCTTCGGACTGGAATGGAGCCTCTGGGCTTGGGATTGTATATATAGACATTCGGACTGGATTGATTGTATGTCTTAGACTGAGTTGTAGCCTCTCGGAAGAACCTGAATAAAATTTATCTTTTTCAATATATATATATATATATATATATATATATATATATATATATATATATATATATATGATGAGAGATTATATGACTTAAATAAAATCTCGCGATTGTGAACATGGGGATGATTTGGGATACAAAAATACAGAAATTTTGATCCCTCAAATTTTTTTTCTTTCTTTCTCCAAGCGGGATCGTGGCTATATAAGCCATTAAGCCGTCCGGAAGAAAATTCGAACCCAAGATCTACCCATGGGTGTCCTCCCGCACTACTACTAGACTAGTGCCTTAGGGACTCCGATCCCTCATATATATATATATATATATATATATATATATATATATATATATATTCTTTTTTAAAGAAATAATTTTTATTAATGAAACTCAAAAACTATATGCGACCCTCAGAAGTGTCAAGTTCGTTTTAGCCATACGTGCCAAACAACTTGTTCCAGAACCAGACCATTCCGCTTATACGCAATGACCCATTTTCCTTTTTGACTTTTCACTTCTTCCACGACATATTCGAGCTCTCTTTGAATCGAGTAAGGTAGACCGAGATTGATGCGGTAGATATTCCAAATACTCCAAACAAACTCACAGCAGAAGAATATATGATCTCGGAGCTCATATGTATCCTCACACTATACAACTCCGATCAACACACTGAACACCGAACTGAGTGAGCCTATCTCGGGTAATAAGCATATGTTCTTCACCATTTTGTACAAGCAGAAACTCGTCTTGATCGCAGCTCCTTTAACTCACATAAGTTCAGCCTAATCCACATTAGGGTGTGAAGGACGAATATGATTCAACACAGTTTTGAAGGCGAATTTGTCTTCTCCATATCCTCCCAAATTCAGTAATCCTCCTAATGTTGCCTGTCAATCTCCATCGAACAAATGTCCTCCACATGGAAATTCCCTCGATTGGTTGATCCTGCAAATGCCACACCCCATCTTGAATAAGACAGCTAACATTTTTCAGAGCTGTCCATTATCTCATACACAGACTAGCCCTCCTTTGAATCTACTAGTGTGTTTTATCCAAAGGTCAAGTCACAAATTAGTCTGATTTTTCGAACAGATAACACGAATCAATCTATTCTTAGAAACGATACAGAGGCCCGTAATAGTTTCTACCTTAACCGAAAAATTGTTGTTGCTTCTTACCAACCAGAAAAAAGAAAAAGCAAAAAAGTGTGTGGATGATCAGAGAGAATGAAAACAAATTCACAAGAAGACATAAAAATGTAACAGGAAAAAAAAAAATGGGGGACATTTCAAGGAAGGAAGGAACACTGAAACTAAGGGCCCTTAGACGTCAGCAAATACAGACTTTATCTCCAGTTCTGGTCACACCCAGCTACCTGAATAAATGTCTCTTAAATAAGTTATAAAGGGCAAGCTACAAAACCTTCGGTGCTTTTCTTAGTACACACAACACTGGAAGAATTGTGAATCAAATTGTCCATGGAAAGATATCAAACAGGAATTATTGGTCCTTTTCTGACTAAATTGTGGTCCTTTTTTGACTAAATTGTGATAACAAGAGAAAAAAAGAAGAAGACCAAAGAAATTCACATCAACTTCCGAGAACAAAAACGAAAAAAGAAGAAGAAGGTCGTGTTAGTGTAATCCTTAAAACAAGTAACATTTTGCCAGGAATATCATCACAATTAGTTACTACTCGAAAAGGTGAGTATTAAAATGGATGATGAGAGAAAATATGATGATGACCAAACCTATGAAATGAGATGGTAAATCTAATTCATACAACAATTTCTCCATGCGAGAAAGAGGCAGAGCCAGTTGTGCTTTTCAAGAAAAAGAAAGGGAACATGGCTTCCTGTGATCTTGACCAGAGTTCTCTGCCATCCTCCCCTCCCCATACCAATCTATCCGTTCCTTAATTCCATTCCTTGTGTGTTCATTGATAAATAACACACTACTTTATGATCACCTACTCTTGCATATTAGAAGGTTCTAAACAAAAGACGATTCATATTGTTTGCCATGCATGCATGGCTGAGGTTTGAGCCCAAGGACTAATTCTGCTCATGGCTTTTGTTGGTTGATTGTGGTCCATGTGTTTAGCAGGACGATCAACTCCCGAACAAAAGACAACAATCTTAATATGGTTGGATTTGGATCCTAACGACAATATCTTCTAATGTCGCATATTGCTAATGTAGATAGAAACTTTGAGATGTTGACAATTTGTACGGACGATATCTTTGCTGATATCTCAGTATCTCATATAGTTTCCTCTCATTGTATTGAAAGAAAAAGTGTGTAAGAGTATAGATGGGGAATGCAAAAGGATTATATATATATATATATATATATATATATATATATATATATAGAGAGAGAGAGAGAGAGAGAGAGAGAGGGGGTAAACAAGATATAAATTATAGTGTTCATATTTCTAAATAAATCATGCACATGTAGACCAATAGTAATAGAGTGTACTAGTGGACATGGGTGCACATAAAATATAGTAGTCTAATATTATTGGTCCATATGTATATCGTTCATTTAGAAATATAAGCACTATGACTCATATTTCGTTTTTATATATATATATATATATATATATATATATTATATACCATACTTACCAACATGCTACTTCTTCATGTGTCACTCTCAGTGAGTTTATAGCCATGCATTAAGAAATAGAATGAAATATTTATTCTTTCAGAATCTCTAAACCTTTTCTCTCCCTTACCCAAAAGAAGACGGGAAATTATGAGGGATAGGTGCAGCAGTGTGTGCATGTCCGTGTCAATGACCAAATACTGTCTGCTTTAAGCTTTTGAGCAGAATGGTGACTTTGGCTACAGAGGTTCTCACATTCATAATGGTGCCTATAGTGCAATAGTAGTACCATTACCATGGTTATATGTTCCATGTAGACCTGTTAATGGTAGATCAAAAATTTGCATTTAATCCGCATTCGAACCGGTAATATTCGAAATTTTGAAAACAAAGACGGATGCGAAAAGTGTCATATCCGGTCAAATAACATCCAATCCGATAATGAAATAACTTAATATATAAAATATATTTTAATTATTTATGAGTTACTGAGTATATCTGAATCAAGTATGTCTTTATATATTGTTCTGACCTTAGTTCTGCAAGCAGCATATAAGTTCTCATGTATTCATTGATTTATTTTGATTAAAAGACCGGAGGAAATGTGTATACATGAATAACCAAATACTAAAGACTTTGTAATGGTTCTGAAGTTATTTTACTGATGATCTATTTGGAATAATATGTTTATTGGTTCAGATATTATCCGATATCCGTTAAAATAATCAGTAACGGATACGGAAGTCAAAACTCTCATCCGATCGGATATCCAATAGTTATTGGATATATCCAATAGCTATCAATTCAAATGTAGTAATGCCAACATCCGACCGATAAGTTACCATTGATAGATCTGTTCTATGAAAGGTCAGTGTGCCAATAAATTATGATGGGGATTAGGATGAGTTGTTGGGGTTATGTGCTATGGATATGATTGTGTGGGTCAAAGCCAAGGGCAAGGGAAAGAGGGATGGAAAGCTGTGGTCTGGTATCTCTGAAATCACTCCTTGGTCATCATGCAATCAACAGAGTACTCTGATCAATGGCTGCTCCATTTCCAAAGGCTCAGAGGTATCTTTCTTGACTCACAGCCACCCCCACCCAGCCTTTTCCCTGTTGAGCCTGAAGTACATGAGCAAGGGGAGGGGTCTGGTATTGGCTGGGTCCCCTTAAGGCTTGGGTACTGTTCTGTTTGCTAGTGCCCGTCATATAAGTACTCGTATAGTCTTCCAACATATTTAAATTTAGATACAGTTTTAGTTTATGCTTCAATAATGCAATTATGTTTACTATATGAAAAATGTAAACCCAAGAAAGATGAGAATGTCTAGAAAGATCATCCATTCACCTTAAAATTTACAATTTGGATTCTCGCCTCTATGAAATTTTTTTAGAGAACTCTGTGGAAATCAATCTCCATGATTGAGATATATTGTGATTCAATGGGATTTGCTTAAACAAAACGATACGATCAAATCATAAGCATTGTAGAGAGAAAATAATTGATTAATTTACTTTCAAAAGATGAAGTACATATATATAGGAGGAGACTGAGAGAAAATAATTGATTAATTTACTTCCAAAAGAGGAAGTACATATATATAGGAGGAGGCTAGCCTCCTTCTTATTTTCTATCCGATGTGAGACTAAATAAGTCCCTCATAACTCAACACTCTCCCTCAAAATGAGCGATAGATATCAATCATCCCTACCTTGTTACAAAAGGTATCAAACTCTCTAGGACCTAAACATTTACTTAAACAATCAGCTAACTGCTCCGCTGATTTCACATAGATCAAAGTCAAAACTTTTTTATTCAACTGCTCCTTGATGAAGAACCGATCAATCTCCACATGTTTGGTGCGATCATGATGAACTTGATTGTTTGCAATATCAATTGCTGATTTGTTGTGTAGCGACCCATTCCGTTCAAGCGGATAGCCGATTCAAACGGCGCAAGTGCAACGACCCGACCCGCTTTGCTCAGCGAGATAACTCGTTTGAGGCAAAGGATTTCCAAACTTGGCCCTTTAGGAGTTCCGACTTAGACTTTCAAAGACTCGCTCGGAGTATCGCTCGACCGAGACGAATCATCGCTAAGTGGGTGGTTACGATGGACTTGTCTTTACTTAGCCAGTATACTTAAAATATGGACGATACATGCTAGTCGCTAGATGAATCAACCACTGCATGCTAATAAAGAAAACAACGCACCTAGCTAAGGGAATAATCCCATCTTATATTACTTGTGTTATAATATGAAAATAAAACTTGGCTTATAAATGGACCCTCGCATGCTACCTTTACCTTGTGCAAGTAGACACCGCAATGCCTCGCGTAGATCGTTGTATACTCTCCATAGTGCACTGCTTCACTTGTTTACACTGCACGTACATAGATTATGTCGCTCGATATATTCCTGTACGGTTGCACTCCTCGCACTACCCCCTTAGACCGTGCCAATATAAATGCTTATGTTTCATATAAATGCATGCTTACCTGCTTACATTATAGTTTGCACTTGTTGCCTCATTTCAATGCTTGCCACACGAATTTATGCCATAATCAAGTAACATTATCTATATCGTGCATGCATCTAGTTAGCCAGTGTCACGCCCCAGTCCTAAAATACCGAGGGACTAGACACGTGGCAATGGCCAGCAGCACACACCAATGGGCAAACCCAATTTAATGGACCCATTAGAGTATACTTAAGCTGTAAAACAACAATACAGTAGTCTACGATATATGTCAAATGAATAAAACTAATCTCATCCACAGCAGATAAATTAATATCAAAATAACAACATATAAACCAACATCAAGTCTCAAATAAAATATATCGGAGAACAACCCGATAATGAGTTTGATACAGCAGTTCAATAGACAAAAAATAAAAGAGTCTAACAACAGCAAAGACTGAGTATAGATAAAGCAATACTCAGGTGAAATCCTCGGCCATCACCTCGTCCTCGGGTATCGGTATTGCTCCTGCTCCTGCTTCTGCTTCTGTCCCGTATACCTCGGGATAGCTCTCCTCTGCTATACCTGGGGTCATAATCCGGATCCAGGTCCTCAGGGGACATAACAAGGTACAAGAATAACTCAAGCCAAAATAAATGCAGTACAATAATAAATGAATCAATAGGGTAAACTATGTAACCAGCTATGTGATATGCAAGTGAGAGCATCACTAGTACTCAGGCTGAGACCACTACAAGCTCTGTGTCGGGGAGCCGGTAGCAGTAATATCACGTAATGTGCCTAGCTCTGATGTAGAGTCTACGGTCTCACAATAATAAATACATATATAAAATTAGCCTGTAGCCTGTGTGTGTCTCTCCCCACCCAATGTAATCACACGTCTCATGTCCACGATGTCTCATGTCCATGTCATGCAAGATCATGACCTCTAACTGATGCAGCAAGTCATAATGATAGCTAAGCATATGTAATATCTATGTCACGAATCATGTAACCTATACAGAATCACCATGAATATCTCAGAAAGATTATGTCTCATAAGCAGTGTCAGGTGTCATGTGGTATGACGTACTTGATAATGCAAGCACGATAGTATATAGGATCGCAATATCAATCTCTAGGTGACGTTACACAACTCCGCGGACGGCATTGGCACCCGAATCTTATTCGGACGCTAAGCAATGTCACACGATTCTAGGTTGAACAGATACATCATATAAATAAATTAATAGAATAATATAAAGCAAGTACTGCAAGATTGGCAAGGTACACTTGCCTGGGGTTTGAACTCCAACAGTTGCTCCGGTAACAACAAGATCTTCCGGTACTCCTCCGAATGCTGAGATAAATATTACCATCACTCTCAGAAGATATGAAATAGCTAGGATTGACTACCCATAAGTCCAATTTAGACGCAGGGGAAAAATTGACAGTTTTTGGTCAAAACGGGGTCCACATGTAGCCCACTTCGTACCGAAAAAATGTGTCAGAGACAAGTTCTCCAAATTTATCAAACTTAGTGTCTACAAGTCCAGAACGATGATACGAACCCAACGAAATGTCCAGAACTGAATTCCGATGAGCCGGTCACAAAATCGTCCGTCAAGTGGAGCCGTGGGCCCACGATACGGAATTTTGTCAACGTTCTCAGAATTGAACCAAACTTGGGTCACAGGACCAGCGTATTGCTACGAGTCCGATATCGTAAGTTTTGTTTCGAAACGATGAGCACACACGAAGTTACAACGAGTTTCAGAACAGCTCCGATACGGGATATTTTTGACGGATACGCGTTGATTCCGGTATGCACGCACAACCAAATCAACTTTCACGAAATCTCACACGTCCGTATTGACGATACGCACTTTTTGGTGCAAGTCGCACACGAAAAAGTTACCTCTGTTTCGAGAAATTTTGGATTTTGGAAACCAAGTTTTTTGGTCGATTTCACCCGTGAATAAAATACAGCACACAGCAAATTAAAATAAACTAATTACAGAGTTTCAATCTCGGTTATGTTGTCTAATTAACTTTTCAAACAGAATTCAGAAATAATACACAGGTTGGGAGAAAAATGACCGTGAACTTGTGAGTTCGGGACAATTTCTGAATTTCAGAAATTGGGTTATTTTTCATGTTTTTGCGTCGCGATTTACGACGGATACAGGACACGATACCCCGAACGAGTTACACGAGTTTCGAGAGGGTCACGCGGTCTTCGTACATGATTTGACAGAACGAAAAACGGATTAATGTACATAGAGTTATGCAAGCGGGAAGATGGGTACCTCGCTGATGTCTGCTGTCGTGATAGGAGGCGGCGCAGCGGGGCATGGCGGCGGTTGTCGTAGCTGCTGAGGCTGCTGGGGGTTCGTGGTGGGTCGGGGAGGTCGTCGGAGGAGTCACCAGAGGAGCAGCGGTCGTGGGTGTGCCAGAGTCAGAGAAGCGGTAGCGGTGGTTGATGGTGGTGATGGCGGTCGGGTTTGGCTCGCAGGGGGGTTTAAATAGGGGGAGAGGCCGAGCGAGGGGGGGGAGGAGACCGAGTGGCACGAGTTCGGGTGGCAGTCGGGAATGGGGGTCGTGCGGCAGAGTCCTCGGGGAAGTCGTGGGGGATCGGGGGGATCGTCGGAGTCAGCGGGGAGAGGGATTAGTTACTGTGAGTAAGCGGTCGGGCCGGGTACGGGTCGGGTTGGGTAGGACTCGACCCATTAGGTTAGGGTTTGGGTCGGTTGGGTTCAGTTGGGTCTGGTTCGGGTTAAGTTTAGCCCGGTTCGGTTCGGTTTAATTGGATTTAGTCTGGTTTAATTAAAATAGGGGTTTTTTGCTAATTAAAAATAGTTTTTGAGCCCAATAAATTCTAAAAAAATTACACAACATCCAATAATTAATTATAAACCAAAAAATATAATTTTTATAATATTTTAATACTTAATTTAATACATAAAAATATTAATCCCTGAATGACATTTATAATAATTAATTAAAAATCACAAAAATTTTAGATTTTTTTTTAAAAACAGGTTGTTATAATCTACCCATCTTAAAAGAATTGCGTCCTCGCAATTAAGAAACAAAAAAAAACTAGTCAGAAGAGATGACGCGGTTGCAAGACATGTTTGAAGCAAGACACAAAGGATAAAGAATCATGATCAAAGAGAAATCGAAGGAAAAGTGTGAGGATCAAGTAGAACACATAGAAAAGCATTTTTCTAGATAATTAATTAAGAGTAAAAGAATCTAGATAGAGCAAGGAAATCTACAACTTAGGAAACATAGGTATAATTACTAACAAGTTCAAAATACTATGTTTAAGGCTAAGGAAGGAATTAACAGGCACGTGCTATGGCATTACTATGAATAGATAGCTATGAATAACTTAAATCTTATGCGCATTTGCCACTCCGCAAGTCTGCGCGTCCTCCATGGTCATCGCAAAAGCTTGTCCGCGTCCTTGCGGTGGTGCCCTCTGCTGTTGCTGGGCCTGCTGGAAAAGTGCTGCCTGGGATGCCAAAGGTGGTCTCGGCTGATACCCTCCTGGAGCTGGTGGTATGACTCCTTCAACTCCAGTCTGTGGTGCTCCCAATGCTGGATAGGCTGGCCTCGGTGCTGGTAAAGCTTATCTGTTTACCATTGTTGCTCCCTCTCGACGCTCAGGATATTCCTTGGCTAAATGTTGGTTGGATCTGCAAATCAAACATAATCCTATTTTGCGTCTGCACTCGTTCTCAATATGGCCTCGCTTGCCATAATATTGACAGATAGGCAGTGCCTGCGGAGATGCTCTGGTTGGTTGGTGCATGTGAGATCTCTTTGCAGCTTCTTCGTGTGGTGCTCTAGCTGGTGCTGATGTGAAAGACCGCTTCAGGCTGGACTCTCTCCTGGTGACGCGCTCCATGCGTCGTGCTGCAACAAGGACGTCCGAGTAAGAAGTAGGTGCAACAGAGCCAATCAGTCTCTGTAGCTCAAAGTTTAGTCCGTCGAAGAACTTTTTAGCCTTCTCTTCTTCTGTCGGAATCAGGGAAGGGGCGAAGCGACTCAGACGGATGAACTCAGCATTATATTCTTCCACTGTCATATTGTCTTGAGTGAGGCGATTGAACTTGTCTCGAAGTTCTGATCGAGCAATAGATGGAATGTACATCTCCTGAAAGAGTCTAGAGAACTCTTCCCAAGTGACTAGGTCTGGTCCGAGCTGTGTCTCCTCATATAGCCACCAGTGATGCGCATTATTCATCAACTGCATCCTGACGACAGTCATCCATCGCTCGCTTGGAAGTTCAGCTGCTTCCAACTGGTGCTGAGTGTTTATGATCCACTCATGAACTTCAGTGGGCTCCTCCTTGCCAGAAAAGGTGTGGGACTTCAGTTGGCAAAAATCGGTGATAGAGCCTGTCGATAGCCGTCGTGCTGGTAGATTCGCCTGCTCCAGTGCAAGTACTAGGCTGTTCCTCAAGTTCTCCACCTCATGACGTAGAGCCTCTTGTTGAACCTGTTGTTGGGCTTGCATCATTGCATAGAACATTTGAAACATCTGCTGTCCGTCCATAGCCTGCCCTTGTGGAAAGATGGGCATTGGTGGAGTAAACTGCGGCGGAGGTGGAATATCATCTCGCCGAAATCTAGAAGCATGCTGATTTGCTTAACTGCTTTGTTGTGTTGTTTGACCTCCACCTGCTGGTGTTATTTCTTCTTCATGGGTAACCACAACACCTTGTGGTGTTCTTGCAGGAGTCTCGTCTCTTGCTGGTGGATCCATTACTCTGCATCCAAAATAAACTATAAGAGGCGCACAGAGGAATCAAGGCAGGATATAAGTCAAGAATTTAATTCGGATCTGATATAAAGATCAAGAACGATTCAATCAAGTGGATGAGATCCTATAACTTATCCTATCCTTATCGCAGGCTTGCTCAGTTCCTTAGTTGAAACCGAAATAATTTAGTCGTTGACCTGCATGGGCCACCACAAAAACTATGTCACGTCCCAGTCCTAAAATATCGAGGGACTAGACACTTGGCAATGGCCAGCAGCACACACCAATAGGCAAGCCCAATTTAATGGACCCATTAGAGTATTCTTAAGCTGTAAAACAATAATACAGCGGTCTACGATATATGTCAAAAAAATAAAACTAATCTCATCCATAGCAGATAAATCAATATCAAAATAACAACATATAAACCAACATCAAGTCTCAAATAAAATATATCGAGGAACAACCCGATAATGAGTTTGATACAGCAGTTCAACAGACAGAAAATAAAAGAGTCTAACAACAGCAAAGACTGAGTATAGATAAAGCAATACTCAGGTGAAATCCTCGGCCATCACCTCATCCTCGGGTATCGGTATTGCTCCTGCTTCTGCTTTTGCTTCTTTTCCTGTCCCGTATACCTCAGGATAGCTCTCATTTGCTATACCTGGGGACATAATCCGGATCCAGGTCCTCAGGGAACATAGCAAGGTATAAGAATAACTCAAGCCAAAATAAATACAGTGCAATAATAAATGAATCAATAGGATAAACTATGTAACCAGCTATGTGATATGCAAGTGAGAGCATCACTAGTACTCAGGCTGAGACTACTACAAGCTCTATGTCACGGAGCCGGTAGCAGTAATATCACGTAATGTGCCTAGCTCTGATGTAGAGTCTACGGCCTCACAATAATAAATACATATATAAATCAGCCTGTAGCCTGTGTGTCTCTTCCCACCCAATGTAATCATACGTCTCATGTCCACGACGTCTCATGTCCATGTCACGCAAGATCATGACCTCTAACTGATGCAGCAAGTCATAATGATAGCTAAGCATATGTAATATCTATGTCACGAATCCTGTAACCTATACAGAATCACCATGAATATCTCAGGAAGATTCTGTCTCATGAGCAGTGTCAGGTGTCTTGTGGTATGACGTACTTGATAATGCAAGCACGATAGTATATAGGATCGCAATATCAATCTCTATGTGACGTTACACAACTCCGCGGACGGCGTTGGCACCCGAATCTTATTCGAACGCTAAACAATATCACACGGTCCTAGGTTGAACAGATATATCATATAAATCAATCAACCGAAATGACGAGCACACACGAAGTTACAACGAGTTTCAGAACAGGCTCGATACGGGGTATTTTCGACGGATACGCGTTGATTCCGGTGTGCACGTGTCACTACCCAATTCTAGAAAATAGGGTATTTTTTTTTTTTATTTGATAAATAGTGTATTGTATTTAATTATTTATATTTATATTTAATTAGTGCTTGTCTTATTTTTATTTTGATTGTTTTAGGGTTTTGGCTAGCCTGGACCCATGTCAGACCCTAGTGGACCCATGTCCGACCCAGCCCACACCCTTGTGAGAATTATTTTGGGGCTTAGAATTATTATTTTATTTTTAGGAGGTTAGTTGGAGAGATTTGGAACTAGTTTGAGTGCATTTGGAGCCCCGAAACCCAAAACCGAGTTGCGGGAGGGTATTTTGGACTTTCCTTCATGTAAACCCCATTTATTTCATAGTGGCCGGCCCTACCTACCCCCACACCCGACAGTGAGCAGCAGCCCCCCCTTCTTTCTTCATTCCTCTTCATTTTCCACTTCTTCCTCTTCACTTCTTCTTCTTCTCCACTTCTTCTTTCTTCTCCTTCTTCCTCCAAAGTAAGCTTTTCTCCATCTTTCTTCTTTCTTTCTTCCATTTCTTCTTCTTTAAGCTAACCCTCACCTTGCATTTTCTCTAACCTAGGTGTGAGAAGCCTAGATCTAGTGTGGGAGATAGATTTGGAAGCTTGGAGCTTGAGGGAGTTGATTTGGAGGGAATTTGAGACTTTGGCCTTGGGATTCCAACTCCCAAGAGATAAAACCTAACTTTCCCCTTCCTAATTATTTTTGTGTAGTGTAATTAGTGTTGTAGAACCTTCCTAGACCCTAACCCTACCCGTAGGAGGAAGTTGGAACTAGTTTGGGTGAGTTTAGAGACTTTGACATTAGGTTTTGTGTCGAATTCGGGTGGAATCCGAATTTGGTCCAATTTTGGGTGATGCCCTAGGTTAGATGGACCTAGGTAGACGTTGTCGGGTGTCTAGAGGGTGAGTGCGTGTCTCCGTTCGGACACGGGAAGCCGTGTCGCGGAGAAACGGGCGTTTCGGACGAAATTGGGGCTTTTCGTCGTCGCCGATTCTAAGTGCGTGTGCGTTTCTGCCACGGGCCTAGAATCGACGTGGGAGCGCATTTTCTAGGATCTAGACATCGTGTAGAGCGCGTGGGTAAATTTTGGGCCGATTCCGAGTTCGTTTGGTGTGCGTTTCAGGAGGTTTTCCGAGCCGCGCACCACGTGTTCGTCGAAATGACCGAACGGCCATTTCGACTTGGTTTCCTCGTTTCGGCTTTGTGCGCGCGTTGGGTTAGTATCGGGGAGTGTGTGCTAGAGTTTTCGGGCTATATTTTATATATTTTAGGGTATTGGTGAGTGTCGGGGTCGTTGGGCGTGAGTAGGGCGTGTGGTTTGAGTGTTGTGTGCGTGGTTGTGTTTGTTTTGATATGTGTATATATATATATATATATTTATATATATATGTATGTGTGTTTATGTATATATATTTATATATATATGTGTGTATTTATATTTATGTACTTGTATATGTATATGTCTATGTGTATATATATATATGTATATGTGTAAGTGTGCTTGTGTGTGTGTGTGTGTATATATATATATAGGTGTATGTATATATATATAGTTGAGAGTGTGTGTAGATATATATATATATAGTTTAGAGTGTGTGTATATATATATATATTTTGTGTGTTTATATATATATTTGTAGCTATGTGTATATATATTTATGTGTGTGTGTGTTAGAATGTGTAGTTAAGTGTGTGTATATATATATGTATCTAGTTATATATATATAGATATATATGTATGTATATATATATATAGATAGTGATATATATATATATGTATATATATGGGTGTGTGTGTGTGTGTATGTGTGAGATGGAGGGGGGGAGAAAACAGCAAGTAGCAGCAGCGCAGCGGGAACCAGCAGCTGCAGCAGCAGCAGAACCAGCAGTAGCAAGTGCAGCAGCAGCAGAATCAGCAGTAGCAGCAGCATGGGCAGCAGCATCAGCATGTAGGAGCAGCGGCAGCAGCAATATGCAAGGGCAACAGTAGCAGTACGCAGCGCTAGAGCAGCAGCAACATTCGCAGGGAGGTAGTTGGTTTAATAGTTAACTAGATAGACTATATAGATATTAGTATTATAGATAGGTAGTTGGATAAATAGGTAAGAATAGTTATTAGATACTTAGATAGATAGATACCTATATCTATGGATACTAGATAGGTAGATAGGTAGATAGGTAGTTTTATCTATCTAGGAGATAGATATCTATATATCTATAGTTAGTTATATATATATAGATATCTTGATAGGTAATATATATATATATGTTATGATTAGGTAAGGTAATGGGTATCGGGTAAATGTGTGTGGATATCTATATACATAGGTATATACATACTTAGATGTATATATATATGGTAGATATATATATTACCTAGCCTAGATTAATAACTAGGTATATAATTAATAGCTAGACAGCTAGTTAGAGGGCCTTAGGGCGAAACTTCAATACCTTGAGATACCGAGGTATCTCGATACCTTGAGATATTCAAGGTATTGAGTTTCGAGCGGGGTATTTGAGCATTAGCCTAGGAAATGCTTTGGAGTGATTTTTATATGTTTATATATATATAATTACGCGTGCTAGCATAGGTTTTAGCGGGTTTAGGCGGGGTGCGTGGCCTAGGACGAGGTATCGGATACCGAGGGTATCCCGGTATCTCGATTAGGCGAGTTTGTGAGTTTAGTGGCTTAATGAGCTCGGTTTGACCTAGAATTTCAGGGGCACCCTAGTTTGACCTAGCTTTGACCATAATTGTCTCCGTTGACCGTAAAAGTCAACGTTTGACCTATTTTTGACCTAGAGTTGACTTTTTGGACCCCGGGTTGACTTTTTGACCCGAATTTCACCGGTTTGACCCGTTCGACCTAGAATAGCCCTAGAAGCCTGTTTTTAATTATTTTATATCAGTTTAAATGCTTAGAACCCTGTTTAATCCTTGCTTTTCGTATTAGGTCCTTGCGACACCGGTCCGGACCTCGATCCTCATCAGTTGCTCAGGACATCAGGCGAGTACCTACCTCTGATAGTTTTCATTTCATGATAGCGTTTATATCACTTGTTCTAGAACTGTAATACTTGATTCTGACACATTATTACACGAGCTGGTACTAGTGGATCCCGTCATGAGGTGCTATCCCCCTTACCGTGTTCAGCGGGTACTCTATCACGTGTATTTCATCATGTGCTTCGGGTATTGATTATCATGTGCTATCATGTGCTTCTTGTGCTCTCGCCTTCGTGTGCGCGAGCTATTATCATGTACGTAGCGTGTTGTGGTTGGATCCAATGGTATTAGTGGGGGAGGGGAGTAGTGAGTTGGTTATATGATCAAAGCCAAACAGTATTCATGTGTATGTCGGTTATGCAACTCACGCATAACGGAGTTATCGTAGTGACTTTCATGTGCAACCTAAGCCGATCATATAACGAACTTGTGCTCAAGGCACTTAGCTAGTATTCATGTTTCTCACCTGCAGTTACTTTTCTACTACTTGTATTGTTCTCCAGTTTACATTGCAGCTACTTATTGTGCTCCAGCATATATTTATTTCCTGTGCATCTTGATTACTTTTTTATTGCTCGTCATATACACCTTACCATGTATTTGGAGTTGCTTTCAGAGTTATGTACTTCGCTCCAGTCCTGACTGGGCATATTTTTTCCAGAGGATCCTGAGGACTATTGCCCTACGTTCTACGGGCCTGGTGTTGACGACTGTTGTGACCCCGAGGAGGAGTGCGCCGAGGAGACGCCGATAGCACCCTAGTTAGCTAGGTGGGTTTCCTGGGTTTTCCTTGTGGTTTGTATTTTGGATGACTGTACTTATTCTTTTGTGCTTCTGTGAGATGTTGTAGCTTTTAGACTTGGACTGTATCATTTTGGATTGTCTTGCTCTCTTGGTTCTGGTTTTCTTTGTTTATATCATATCGTGCTTATATTCTTCCTCTAGTTTTGTGATTGAGATTATTGTCATATATATATATTGCGTGGTTGCCCTCCTGTTGGAGAGGATTTTATTCACATATATATATTGCGTGGTTTTGCCCTCCTTTTGGAGAGGTCATGCCGAATTTTTCTGTGAGTTATCTAGATTGTTGGTTGACCTAGAACGGACCTTTACAGCGTTCTACCGCCGATTCTGCGGCGTAGGCTGGACGTACCCACGGCTCATGCCCGATTTTCGGGTGCGGGTCGTGACAGCACGCACATCCAAATCAACTTCCACAAAATCTTACACGTCCGTATTGAAGATACGCACCTTTCGGTGCAAGTCACACACGACGAAGTTGTCTCGTTTAGCGGGACGTACCCTGTTTCAAAAAAAATTGGGTTTTGGAAACCAAGTTTTTTGGTCGATTTCACCCGCGAATAAAATACAGCTCACAGTAAATTAAAATAAACTAATTACAGAGTTTCAATCTCGGTTATGTTATCTAATTAACTGTTCCAACAGAATTCAGAAATAATACACAGGTTGGGAGAAAAATGGCCGTGAACTTGTGAGTTCGGGACGATTTCTAAATTTCAGAAATTATATTATTTTTTCTGTTTTTGCGTCGCGGTTTGCCACCGACACAGGGCGCGATACCCCGAACGAGTTATACGGATTTCGAGAGGGTCACGCGGTCTTCGCACATGATTTGACAGAACAAAAAAACGAATTAATGTACATGGAGTTATGCAAGCGGGAAGATGGGTACCTCGCTGATGTCTGCTGTCGTGATAGGAGGTGGCGCAGCGGGGCATGGCGGCGGTTGTCATAGCTGTTGAGGCTGCTGGGGGGTCGTGGTGGGTCGGGGAGGTCGCCGGAGGAGCAGCGGTCGTGGGTGTGCCGGAGTCGGAGAAGCGGTGGCGGTGGTTGATGGTGGTGATGGCGGTCGGATTTGGCTCGCGGGGGGGGGGGGTTTAAATAGGGGGAAAGGCCGAGCGGGGGGAGGGGGGAGGTCGAGTGGCTCGAGTTCGGGTTGCATTCGGGAACGGGGGTCGTGCAGCGGAGTCCGCGGGGAAGTCGTGGGGGGTCGGGGGGATCGTGGGAGTCGGCGGGGAGAGGGATTAGTTACTGTGAGTAAGCGGTTGGGTCGGGTTGGGTAGGACCCGACCCATTAGGTTAGGGTTTGGGTCGGTTGGGTTTAGTTGGGTCCGGTTAGGGTTGTATTTAGCCCGGTTCGGTTCGGTTTAATTGAGTTTAGTCTGGTTTAATTAAAATAGGGATTTTTTGCTAATTAAAAATAGTTTTTGAGCCCAATAAATTCCATAAAAATTACACAACATCTAATAATTAATTATAAACCCAAAAATATAATTTCTATAATATTTTAATACTTAATTTAATACATAAAAATATTAATTCTTGAAGGACATTTATAATAATTAATTAAAAATTACAGAAAATTCAGAAATTCATTTTTTTAAAAACAGGTTGTTACAGCCAGAAGACTATCAAATAGTCCTTTTGTGCAATATGGACCTGCAAGTATCCGGGACCGTTAGGTCGTCAAGGCAGTTTTTGAACCAGGAAAATACATCAAGTCAAGTTTAACTCTGAACGGAAATCATGTCAAGTAAAGCAAAGAATCACAGCTCGTGGAGCAATGCTCGTTCAGAAAATGAATCAAGAGTTATCATGTCATGTTGTGAATCTGGAATGACCCAAGACTTTCATAGTCATGGACAATTCGTGCACGGGGTATCTGATTCCTCGGACGATCACCGGGGCACTAGGATCGTACCGACCTAGGAGGAATGAATGGTGTATTGCGTGCCAAATTCGGTTATGGTATACGGTACCGTCTTTGGGGCAGGACAATACTCGATATTCGGGCCTTGGTAGAGCATACTACCTTGGACTAGCCGTCAACCAATGATAGTCGTATGAATCGGCGGGATGGCGTGTAATGGCTCTTCTGTATCACATGTTCACCTTGAATTCTTGTCTTGTATAAAGCGTTGCACCCCATTCTGTCATGAGACTATAAATCGGTCATTTATGGCTAAGCCAGTGACCTCATGTTCATATAGATAAGTCATCCTCGCTTAGCGATAATACGCGTGCAAGTCATTGCATCGTATCTGGAATCTGAAACACCTGAACGAATATGAGTAAAAGACATATGTACATAACTGAACACTTGAACGTCTTTTGTAACACACCTGAACAATCCGTGTAACCCGTGCACCTAAAACAGGACCTCGCTCACGACACTTGTGTTTGCTTATGCAATTGCCCCTGGGTTTTATTATATATGCCCATGCTTGATTTTACTTGGTTTTTCTTGGACAGGGAAGGACGAATGGTAAGTTGGTAAGTCTCGCCGTATTCTTTTATATCGCACGACGTACTGCCATACGAGTTAGGCTTTTCATTATGCTATGAAACAGATCCTAAGGCAAGACTAGAAAGATAACTTAATAGATGGTGCACGAAACCTTTATAACATGTTTGGATTTGTCGAGCGGGCGAGAAGCCTCCCCTCCAGTGCATTCATGTACTGATAACCCACCAAATTGCTTGCAGGGTACGGAAGAACCTCGTTCGGTATGGAAACTCCCTTCGTGCGTGCTAAGGCATGGAGTTCGCTCTGGAGCATTGCATCCGGAGCTGAAGCGCAAATACAAGACATAATATTGGAACATCACCTATGTATCATTCCAAAAATATATCCACTTGGCACGCTTTTATTGTTTCAGAGAGAGAAGCTTGAGCGACTTATAATGTCGGCCTACCGCCGCTTGTTACACTTGTTCAATATCAATACAGAGCTTGTTTTACTTCTATACTTGTGTTATTTAATGCTTCCGCTATCGACAACTCTGTGAACTTGTTACCAATCGCCTGTTCGTTTCTTATTCCATTGTATTTAGACTATCGTTGCGACTCTGTGGCTTAGACATTTTACCGTCTGTTCGGATCATGGTCTTGCACGGGCGCAGCTTGTGCTCGTATGGCATCACATCCAGATGGGAAAGATCGTCCTGCGGGAGCGTTGGCACGGTGATTCGCGCTAGCGGGGACGACCGATTACCTGCGGGAGATCGGGGCATGACATGTTGTCACACCAAAGTTGCAGGGAGTCTCCTCTAAACAAATGCATCTCAGCCAACAAGCTCTTCACCCACATTATCTCGTACAAGCTAACTGACATAGCCATGTACTCGGCCTCAGTTGTAGACCTATCCACTACATCTTGCTTCTCGCTGCGCCAAGATACAAGATTGCCTCCAACAAAAATATAGTAACCTGTAGTGGACCTGTGATCGTCCATACAACCCGCACAATCGGCATCACAGTATCCTTGAACTCTCAGATGTCCAGAACTTCTGAACCATAACCCCTTTCCTAGGCTTTCTTTAATATACCTATGAATTCTGCGATCTGCCTCCATATGCTTCTCTCTGGGATCATGCATATATCTACTCACCACACTCACGACATAAGTAATAACAGGTCTCGTATGACATAGATATATGAGCCGACCAACTAATCTTTGATATTGCTCCTTACTCACCGGACCACCACCCTCAGCACACAACTTGTGATTCTGTTCGATAAGAGTAGAAGCAACCATGTAATCCAGCATTCATGTCTCTGAAAGAAGGTCCAGAGCGTACTTTCACTGAGAAAGTACTATACTCTTTAGTGACCTTGCAATTTCAATTCCGAAGAAATACTTCAACTGCCCTAGATCCTTAACTTCAAATTCCTCCCCAAGCCTTTTCTTCAGCCATAGGATCTCCTCAATATCATCTCCAGTAATTATAATATCATCAACATAGACTGCAAGGACAGTGATACGAGTATTGGAGTTCCTGTAAAACATAATATGATCTCTATTGCACTGCCTATACCCCATACCACAGACTGCAAGCTTGAATCTATCAAACCATGCTCTCGGAGACTACTTTAGCCCATACAAAGACTTATTCAATTTGCATACCTTCTCCGTTGCTTGGGAATTAGCATAGCCTGGTGGAATATCCATATACACCTCCTCCTGGAGATCCTCTTGCAAAAAGACATTCTTGACATCTAGCTGATGTAGTTGCCAATTAAAATTGGCAGCACATGTAACGACATGTTTCGCTCAAGCGGACAACCGATTCAAACAAAAAAGTGCAACGATCCGACCCGCTTTGCTCAACGAGAATACTCGTTTGAGGCAAAAGGATTCCTAGACTTGGCCCTTCAGGAGTTCCGGCTTAGGCTTTCAAAGGCTTGCTCGAAGAACCGAGGCGAATCATCGCTAAAGTGGGTGGCTACGATGAACTTGTCTTTGCTTAGCCAGCACACTTAAAATATGGACGATACATGCTAGTCGCTAGGTGAATCACCCCATGCATGCTAATAAAGAATCCAACGTACCTAGCTAAGGGAATAATTCTAACTTGTATTGCTTGTGTTAGAACATAGAAATAAAACTTTACTTATAAATGGACCCTCGCATGCTACCTTTGTCTTGTGCAACTAGACCCCGCTATGCCTCGAGTAGAACGATATGTATGTACTCTTCGAAGTGCACTATTCACTTGCAACACTGTACGACCCTAGATTATGTTGCTCGGTATGTTCCCTTATGGTTTTACCCCTCGGCTTACCCTCAGACCTTGCCAAACGTAAATGCTTAAGATTTTCTTATAAATGCAATGCTTGCCTGCTTATATGTTAACTTGTACTCGTTGTCTCGATTCAATGCTTGTCACATAATTGCATGCCAAAATCAAGTAAATACTATCTTGCATTCTTCCAAACCACTGGAAGACTATCTAATAGTCGTTCCGAGCCAAGTATGGAACAATAAAAGTATTCGGGACCGTTAAGTCGCCAAGGCATTTTCTGAACTAGAGAACTGCATCAATGGACAGTTAAGCAAGATAACATCATCTCAAAAAAATTGATACTCGTCTTGTACTCAATCTAACGGCTCAGGAAGACTATGCAAAGACAGATCATGCTATGTGATTGTCTCATGACCGTATTTCCTTAGATTGTATCAGGTCAAGTGAACACTGAACAAGAATCATGTCAAGTAAAGCAAGAAATCACAGCTCATGGAGCATACTCGTTCTGAACAAAATTGAGTTATCCTGTGAACCTGAAACCCAAGACTTATATGTCACGGACAACTTGTGCACAAGGGGGATTACAATATCCTATTTTGTGGACGGTCTCGAGGCACTGGGACCGATCCGGTCTAGACGAACTCCATGTTATTCTCTTCCTTGTTTATGGGGACGGTGCACAACGTCCATATTATTTTATATTCACACTATTCTCATCCCCATACTCATTGAAGAGGCACCTCTAATTGTTCGGCGGAATGGCCTGCGATGCCCTGTTCAAGCGTTACTCCTATTCTGCTAGTGAGACATCGTCTATTATGGCTATGCTAGTGACCCTCCATATAGATAAGTCATCCTCGCTTAGCGGTAATCCGCGTACGAGTCATTGCATCGCATTCAATAAATTGTAACACTTGAACATCCTCTGCAATACTTCTGGATAACCTGTATGCTTGTGCACCTGAAATAGAATCTCGCCCACAATACTTGTGTTTGCATATGCTATTGCCCTGGATTCATTATATATGCTCGTGCTTGAATTAACTTGGTTTGCCTTGGACAGGGAAGGACAAATGGTAAGTTGGTAAGTCTCGCCGTGTTTTCTCTTATATTGCACAATGCACTGCCACACGAGATAGGCTATTCAACATTACCATAAAAATGATCCTAAGGCGAGATTAGAAAGATAACTTAATAGATGGTTCACGAAACCTATATAAAGTGTTTGGATTTGTCGAACGGGCGAGAAGCCTCCCCACCAGTGCATTTATGTACTGATAACCCACCAGATTGCTTGCAGGGTGCGGGAGACCCTCGTTCGATGTGGATGCCTCCTTCGTGCGTGCTAAGGCGTGGAGTTCACTCTGGAGCCTTGGAGCATTGCGTCTGGAATTGAAGCACATATACAAGACATAATATTGGAATATCGCCTATGTATCATTCCATAAATATAGCCACTTGGCACGCTTTTACTGTTCAAAGAGAGAGGCTTGAGCGACTTGTAATCTCGGTCTAGAGTCGCTTGTAACACTTGTTCAATATCAATAAAGAGTTTTCTTTACTTCTATACTTGTGTTATTTAATGCTTCCGCTATTGACGACTCTGTGAACTTGTTACCAGTCGCCTATGCGTTTATTATTCCGCTGCTCTCGGACAATCTGTGCGACTCAGTGTCTTAGACCTCTTACCGCATGTTCAAATCACGACCTTGCACGGGCGCGGCTTATGCTCGTGCGGCATCACGCCCAGATGGGTCAAGCGATCGTCCCGCGGGAGTGCTGGCGCGATGATTCGTGCCTAGCGGGGATGGCCAATTTGCCTGCGGGAGATCGGGGCATGACATGTTGGTATCAGAGCGTGGCTTTACGCCTTTGGTCTTTGTTTCGATTTTCTCAGTTTCGAAAGCTCGTTCGTGGGTTATGTGCATGCGCTCTCTCTCAATGTTCCATCAGAATGTTCCAAACAATGAGTCTAAATACTTTCAAAAAGTTGCATATAAATGATATGATTGCTTGTACGAAATTGAAATACGAAGGCCTTTGTGCCAACATGTGTTAGGCTTGGTTGGAATAGACTCGTGCTAGAAATTGCAAGTTATGTACGAACCCGAATACTTATACGTGATTACCCAACTGGTTAGTGTGCGAAATAGAATATCGCTCGAATGGTTAGCTATGCACATAGCCTTTCGGCTAAGTTGTGTTCAGTATCGCGCGCCAAGACCCTTTGGTGCAAGCTAAGTTGCAAACAAGATTGGGATATCGTTCAGATAAGAAATAAGTAAGACTTAGAATAATAACCGATAGAAACATTATCAGATTTATCGCTTAGGCGAATACAGAGAATCGTGCTTGGATTTTGGAAAATAGCTCGAACGGTATTTCGTGTCAGAATATACAAATCGAATATGGTTTACTTGGATGACTATCAACGGGATATATACGAGACTAAGATTTATCCGACGATGCTAAGTATCATACAGAAATTCTAAGAAAAACTTGGTGAATATGCTAGCGATTGATGCGAACATGATTGAGAATTTGATTGGGTGACTCGATTCTGAGTGATGTATGGATCAAGTAAAAATGTCCAAACGGATTCATAGGTCTCGTGCGATAATCGGATTGAACGATTAGAAGAATGTCTTGAACAAGTAATAAGGCTTATATCGAATAGGGATTCATGAAAATGGGAATCGATATCTTGGTTAAGGAAACTTGTTAGAAAGCTTGGAGTATCGTGCGAGCAATTTTGGATTGAAACAAACGGATTGAACTTAAATACAATATCGCTTGAATAGAAGTGTAAGCGATAACGGATTTGACTTGGAGTCTGAAAGAACAATCTTGAAATCTAGTTCGAAAAGATAACATTCAAAATTAGTCCCAACGAGAACGATTATCCTGCGGAAGTGCCGGCGTAGTGATTCACGTACGGCGGGGATGATCGAACCCACAGGAATATGTTTAGTGATTATTCCAAACGAACTCGATGAGTAGAACGTATCAAAAATGGATGAACTTGGGATTCAATATTTGAAACTAGTTGCTTGAGAAATGCCAAAAGTAGACTATGGATTTACCGAACGGTAACATTAAAGTTGGATGATTTTGCTAGACGAATTATAATTACTGCATGAACGGACATGACTTGGTGGATAAATATATATAACTCGGATAGGAAAAAAGTGAAATGATAAGGTGTCTCGATCGTTTCGAAGATAACCATTACGCTTGACGTTCTTGTCTTATGCGAGCGTAACTCTATGCTCGTACATGCGTTACGTTCGGATTAGAATAATTATCTAGCGAGAGCGTTGACGTGGTGATCTCACGTCCAACGAGGGAGATCGAACTTGCGAGAGACCGGAGCGTGATAACTGATGGATCGTCTTGACTTTTGGTTCGACACAATAAGACAAAATTGGAAATGCAAGTGAATCAGAAATATTTCAGGGATAAGTTATCCTAGAAACTGGAATAAATCACGCTTGATGGTTTCGTAAACGTATACATGAATCATTGTTGGACGACTTGGAGTTATAATTAAAGGTTTAGAATTAAATCTTGGCTTGTGATCTAGACTTAGAAATGGATATATAGATTCTATCTAAAATGTTTGAGGAGATAGACTATGCAAATCACTAGGCTTGTCCTGCAACTTGGATATATCATGGATTTGACTGAACGGACTCGATCCCTGTACAAACGAATATGCTAATGAGAGTAGGATGATCCATGCTCGATATTTAGAAATCTGAGTGAGAAGAGATTGGGTAGAATACCCCATGCAAATGAATAATGGTTTGACCCTAGGATTTGGGACGAGCATCGTGCGACAAAATTGCACGATGAATTGCGTGCTTGAACTTATACCTATGACCTTGTGAGTTGACCTAGTAATTAGGCAGACGACCTTGTATCGAGTGAAAGAACCAGTGTGACCGAATTTAGCATATTGCTTGAATAAGCCATAGAACTGAGCCATAGAACTGGGGCAGCAAGACTTAGTATTAGACTTGGAACGGTAACGTGTGTTATGTTTGACCCGAACGGATGGATGCTAGTCGGTTGATCGGATAGATCGTGCTTAACAGTAGTGCAAAACTTAAATTGAGTTGGAATAGAAATGACTTGGATTTGATTGACCCTGTTGGTAGTATCATCAAAATTCATAAAACGAGAACCCTTGAGATTTTTGCAAGTAGCTTATCCGATTTCACTGTCACTAAGTTTGGTTGAATGCATATGTTTGAGGGACGCCTTGAAAGTGTGCACGATCAAAGACTCAATGATATGTAAAACTCGAGTGCTAAGACTTCGCTATCGCCAAGTTGGTGACATACATATGTTTAAAGGACGCTTTGAATATGTGCAAGATCCAGACTCGTGATATGCTGATCTCGAATACTAGTACAAGTGAATATCCGCATAAACAAGTATAACGACTTGTATAAGTTTGCCTCAGTCGTAGATCATTATTCACGATGGATTGAAATGTACCCCGCGTTAAACAACATGTTCTGCGCTAAGGCGCAATGAGACCGACGCAACATACACGCGACACGGTATAAGGAACGAGTAGGAGATTGTGTTCAAACGAATCTAGTGGTAGCGATTTCTACGCTTGGGATAGATTCGATAGTGCGGTAGAACAGCTTACGCTTAGGAAGTCTCGAGGATGAGACTTTTTCTCAGTGGTGTGTAATATAATGACCCGTTCCGCTCAAGCGGAGAGCCGATTCAAACGGCAAAAGTGCAACGACCCGACCCGCTTTGCTCAGCGAGAATACTCATTTGAGGCAAAAGTATTTCCAGACTTGGCCCTTCAGGAGTTCCGGCTTAGGCTTTCAGAGGCTTTCTCGGAGTATCGGTCGACCGAGGTGAATCATCGCTAAGGTGGGTGGATATGATGAACTTGTCTTTGCTTAGCCAGCACACTTAAAATATAGACGATACATGCTAGTTGCTAAGTGAATCACCCCCTATATGCTAATAAAGAATCCAACACACCTAGCTAAGAGAATAATCCCAACTTGTATTGCTTGTGTTAGAACATTAAAATGAAACTTAGCTTATAAATAGACCCTCGCATGCTACCTTTGCCTTGTGCAACTAGACCCCGCTATGCCTCGAGTAGAACACTATGTATGTACTCTTCGAAGTGCACTTCTTCACTTGCAATACTGCATGACCCTAGATTATGTTGCTCGGTATGTTCCCTTACTGTTTTACCCCTAGGCCTCCCTCAGATCGTGCCAAACGTAAATGTTTAAGTTTTTTTTATGAATGCAATGCTTGCCTGCTTATGTGTTAACTTGTAATCGTTGCCTCGACTCGATGCTTGTCACATAATTGCATGCCAAAATCAAGTAAATACTATCTTGCCTTGCATTCATCCAAACCACCAGAAGACTATCTAATAGTCGTTCCGAGCCAAGTATGGAATATTGAAAGTATTCGGGACCGTTAGGTCGCCAAGGCATTTTTCGAACTAGGGAACTGCATTAATGGACAGTTAAGCTAGATAACATCACCTCAAAAAAATTGATACCCGCCTTGTACTTAATCTAACGGCTCATGGAGACTATGCAAAGACAGATTATGCTATGTGATTGCCTCATGCTCGTATTGTCCTAGATTGTATCAAGTCAAGTGAACACTGAACAAGAATCATGTCAAGTAAAGCAAGAAATCACAGCTCCTGGAGCATACTCGTTTTGAACAAAATTGAGTTGTCCTGTGAACCTGAAACCCAAGACTTGCATGTCACGGACAACTTGTGCACAAGGAGGATTACAGCATCCCATTCCGCGGACGGTCTCGGGGCACTAGGACTAATCCGGTCTAGACGGACTCCATGTTGTTCTCTTCTTTATTTATGGGGATGGTACACAACACCCATGTTATTTTATGTTCGCACCATTCTCAACCCCATACTCATTGAAGAGGCATATTTAATTGTTAGGCGGAATGGCATGCGATGCCCTGTTCAAGAGTTACTCTCATTCCACTAGTGAGACATCGTCCATTATGGCTATGCCAGTGACCCTCCATATAGATAAGGCATCCTCGCTTAGCGGCAATCCGCGTGTGAGACATTGTATCACATTCAATAGACTGAAACACTTGAACATCCTCTGCAACACTTCTGGATAACCTGTATGCTCGTGCACCCAAAATAGAATCCCGTCCACAATACTTGTGTTTTCATATGCTATTGCCCTGGATTCATTATATATATATATATATATATATATATATATATATATATATATATATGCTCGTGCTTGAATTAACTTGGTTTGCCTTGGACAGGAAAGGACAAATGGTAAGTTGGTAAGTCTCGCCGTATTTTCTCTTATATTGCACGGCGCATTGCCACACAAGATAGGCTATTCAACATTGCCATGAAACTGATCCTAAGGAAAGATTAGAAAGATAACTTAATAGATGATGCACGGAACCTATATAACGTGTTTGGATTTGTCGAGCGAGCGAGAAGCCTCTCCACCAGTGCATTCATGTACTGATAACCCACCAGATTGCTTGCAGGGTGCGGGAGAACCCCGTTCGGTGCAGATGCCTCCTTCGTGCGTGCTAAGGCGTGGAGTTCACTCTGGAGCCTTGGAGCATTGCGTCTGGAACTGAAGCACATATACAAGACATAATGTTGGAATATCGCCTATGTATCATTCCACAAATGTAGCCACTTGGCACGCTTTTACTGTTCGGAGAGAGAGGCTTGAGCGACTTGTAATCTCAGCTTAGCGCCGCCTGTAACACTTGTTTAATATCAATAAAGAGTTTGCTTTACTTCTATACTTGTGTTATTCAATGCTTCCACTATTGACGACTCTGTGAACTTGTTACTAATCGCCTATGCGTTTATTATTTTGCTGCTCTCAGACAATCTGTGCGACTAAGTGGCTTAGAGCTCTTACCGCCTGTTCATATCACGGCCTTGCATGGGCGCGGCTTACGCTCGTGCGATATCGCGTCCAGATGGGTCAAACGATCGTCCCACGGGAGCGCCGGTGCGAGGATTCGTTCCTAGCGGGGACGACCGATTTGCCTGCAGAAGATCGGGGCATGACAGCACATGACACCAACACTCG
Source organism: Iris macrosiphon (assembly GCA_036927795.1). NCBI lineage: Eukaryota > Viridiplantae > Streptophyta > Magnoliopsida > Asparagales > Iridaceae > Iris > Iris macrosiphon. Next base: position 18,873,407 of record JAYESA010000020.1, on the reverse strand, counting down.
TACAATGCTCATCTTTGAGACCGGAGCAAAGGCCTCGTCATAGTCGATACCATAAGTTTGGCTCTAGCCTTTAGCAACCAATCTAGCCTTGTACTTGTCAATCTTGCCCTATGGAGTATGCTTAACAGTATAAACCTATTTACATCCAACAGCACGCTTCCCAGCTGGCAGTGGTACCAGCTCCTATGTGTCATTCTTCTTCAAGGCCTAAAGTTCCTCTTGCATGGGACTTAACCACCTAGGATCTTGCTTAGCTACCTGCCAGTTGTTAGGTACAAGCACTGAATCTAATGATGTAATAAAGGACTTATATGTAGGTGAAGTGGATGCATATGAAATATAATGTGCAATGTCAGTATCCCAACTACCAATCTTAGCTGAAGGTTTTCCAGCATTGACTCTAGAAGTTCTACGAAGTAAGACATGAGGATTAGAAGTATCAGGGGAGAAATTGTTACCAGGTGACTCAGATGGAAGGGCCGAAGAAGGTCCTGGAGAAGAGGGACTTGGGACATCAGCATTTGTGGGTACTGATATAAGGACATCATGAGGAAGCTCATTCTGCTCATGTTGCTCCTGTTGTTGCTGCTCATGCTCCAAATATACTCTCAGCTCCCCCTGACCGTCGGCTCCCCTTGAGACACCATCACTCCTCGGTGACTCAAAAGGACATAGAATCATACCAACCACGATGCCACTCTCATTCTCCCCCTTTCTACTAGCATCAGTAGAGCCATCCTCGAACAAGGAACTTAACTCCGTCTTCTCCCCATAAAATGGTTCAAACTCCCAGAATGTCATGTCTGTATTGACAAACAACCTTCTTTCAGTGGGACACAAGCATTTGTATCATTTTTGACTTGGTGAGTAGCCCACAAAGATACATTTAACTGCTTGTGGATTCAATTTGCTCACCATTATTCTGTGATCTCGCACAAAACATGTATAGACAAACACTCTGGGAGGAACAATAAAAATATTAGAGCCCAAGAGCATCTCATATGGTATCTTCATTCCTAATACTCTTGACGGCATCATATTGATTAGATAAGCTGATGTCATAACAGCCTCACTCTATAAGAATTTTGGCACATTCATTGTCAGTATCAAAGAACATGTCACTTCTAGTAGATGTATGTTCTTGCGTTCAACCATCCCATTCTGAGCAGGAGTTTTTGGGCAAGTGGTTTGATGAAGAAATCCCTGACTAGAGATGAAATTAGCAAACTCCTTGTTGGTGTACTCAGTCCCATTATATGTTCAAAGAATCTTCACATGTACTCCAAACTGGATCTTCATATATGCTGAGAAGTCTTGAAAATATTTGTACACCTCATATTTCTGCTTCATCATGTAGATCCAGGTCATACGTGAGTAGCAATTAATGAAGGTAACAAACCATCTGAATCCACTGATAGAAGTAGTAGGACATGATCCCCAAACATCAGAATGAACAAGTGCAAATGGCTCAAAACTTTGAAGACCAACCATTTTATAAGTAGAACGTGTATGCTTTCCAAGTTCACAAGCATTACAAAATAACCCTTTTTGTCTACTTTATTCATTATCTCATATTCTAACTTATTCAAACTATCAAAAGATAAATATCCTAATCTGTAGTCTTGGGGCATTCCTTCTGTCTCTGGACCTCCACTAGTAGTAGAAGCAAGCATTGCAGCCTTCCGGTCCAGGTACCAAAGACCATTACGCCTGATGCCAGTCCCAAGCCTCTTTCCCGTAGCCTTCTCCTGGAAAGAACACATATCCCGATCAAAAAGAACAATATAATTCAATTGATCAATGGAAGAGCTAACAGAAAGTAAGTTGACTGAAAACGAAGGAACATGCAATGTAGATGACAGGGTAACATATGAAGTACAATGGACCAAACCAGCACCCCTGATGGGTTGGGATGTCCCATCAGTAGTCTGAACCATCTCGGGATGCATATGCTTGCTCGGATAATATAATACAAACTCACTAGATGCACCTGTGATATGCCTAGATGAACCTGAGTCTATGATCCAACTAGTATAAAATTTAGTGGATGCAAGTGCCTGAACCGGAATACCTTTGCCCTTTTGAGCAGCGTAACCAGTAAAGTTACCAAGTTAGGTAGTGTTATTCAGATCCTGAGTGGTCAGTCCCTTGCCCTTAGAACTCTCAACCTGAAGCTTGAACTGACGTAGTTCCTCCAGCTCTATCATCTCAGCTCCAGTCATTTCGGTAGTGGTCTCCTCCGTCACAGCTAGATGAGCAACTCCCCGGCCTCCGCGTTCCCTGCCTCCTTGACTTGCACGTCCACCTATTTGTCCTCTGCCTCCTTGGCCACGACCATAATTGAGGGGTTGAGGGCAGTTGTAGCTGAGATGCCCTTTCTTCCCGCAATTGTAGCACTCCCTGTCATCGCTGCTGGGAGCACTAGGAACCACCAATGCAAAACGGACAACTGGTGATGTCTCATCTTTTACCACCTTCTGTCGGATCTCCTCTTGCTCCATCGATGCAACAGCCTCATCCAGGGACGAAAAAGATGGCAGATGACACATTGCTGCCCTCCTAGCCTTAAACTGCGGGTTCAGAACCTTGAGAAAATGAGCCACACGCCTACGCTCAAGGTACTGTTTTCCAACAAGAGCATCTGTCGGATTTTGTAATAATAGCGGATCATAGTAGTCCAAGTCCGCCCATAAGCGATGTAGCTCCGCTGCATATTGGAGTACTGTCTTCTCCCCATGTTTGGTAGCATCAATCTTCTCCTTAACTTCCATCATCATCATGACACTCCCAGCTCCAGAGTACATCCCAGCCAATGTCGTCCAGACATCAGCTGCACTATAGATCGACTCCACTATCCCAGACACAGAAGTCAGCAGCCAAGAAAATACCAGAGAATTAAGGTGACTCCATGAGCTCCACTCGGCACTCGTCTTATCCTTTGGCTCAGTGCACTCTCCCTTCACATATTTTTTAAGCCCCTTGGTCCGAAGGTTCAACAGCGCCCTCCTAGACCAACTTAGGTAGTTTCTCGTCCCCTCAAGTTTGATGTCATTGGACAGCAACTCTAACTTCTTTATCACTTGCGATGGTTCTGGTGTGGGTACGACTGCCCTACTGGATGAGGTCTCCTCTAATTTAGCCTGGAACACCCTGGCCACCCCCTCCAGTATCTCTTTCAACTCCTGACTAGTCACGTGTGTTCCGATCTCCACAGTTGCACACAGGGACGAGGTCAAACGCAACTCAAACACGTGTCGTGCGCCTACATGTGATCACGACTTTTCCCATCTATCTGTACACCCCCAAACTCATGCGGCATGAGAAATACACGATGGATAGAACTTGCCGGAACAAGGGCTAGAAATAGATATTTGTGCAAAATTTTCTAGGAAGTATGCTCTATAATCTTAGTACCCACGTTGAGATCGAAATCAGAGGATCACACAAGAGTTCCTCTCTGATTATCCACGATCCGACAACGGGTTTGACGACACCCGCAGGCAACCCCGCAGGGAACGCCGACGACATCCGAGGGTTGGGGGAGGGGGGGATCGGGTGAGAGACAGGGGGGAAGGAAATTCTCCTTGTTTTTTTGATTTTTTTTTTTTTTTGGAAAAAGGATTCAGAGCTTCGGCTCTGATACTATGTTGAGAGAAAATAATTGATTAATTTACTTCCAAGAGAGAGGGTACATATATATAGGAGAAGGCTAACCACCTCCTTATTTTTTATCCGATGTGGGACTAAATAAGTCTCCCATAACTCAACAGACATTTCCCATATAAATCTAAAGGTCGTGTGTTGCATAGTTCTCTACTCTACTCCCCCTAATATGAAACAAAAATTCTAGAGGAACTCACGAGTTCTTAATTTTTAAAATTAGACCATTAAGAACCGGTAGATTACATGTTTTTTTTTTTTTTTTTTTTTTAAGACCTAACCAAAAAAGCCAAATGACTAAATAGAAAAAATTGTAACTGCGTCATAATGGCAAGTAATCTTGGTGGGGCCAATGAATTTAAATGTAGCAGCATGATTTTGATGGAGCTTTACATCACATAACTCTATTAGATTTTGATAGAGGTAGTAGACTATGTTGATATTGTCATATAAATAGGTAAATGTGATCATAACTTACATTGCCTTCCCTATTGAGAAAGCTTGAGTAGGCGCCCTCATAATTTTGTGGTCTGGAGGAAAGTAGAAGTAATTAGGCCATGCCTTGGACACATTCAATAATTCTAGGATGAAAGGAGAAAAAGGGGAAGGAGCTCATGATCAAGTGCCTCGAAAAGATGAGATGAAGCTAGCTATAGGTTGGGGAGAAGGGAAAGTGGGGGGCAGCAAAATGCCTCTTGGTAAAAACTTCTCATGATTAAGCACTGTGCAGGAACAACATTATAGGCATATATATTTGGGCTTGTTTTTCTTTGGCTGTGGGTACCTTACAAATAGAGATGGTGGCTGGCTATTTCTTCTCATGAGGAGAATTTACTGTAATTAAAAGAAGACCCTCTCTTTCTCTCTCTCTCTCTCTCTCTCTCCCTCTCTCTCTCATTCTCATTCTCATTCTCATGTGGAGATGGAAGAACAGCAACAACTCAGCCCTCTGGCAGTCACTCACCTCCTCCAACACACCCTGAGGAGCTTGTGCATCCAAGACAACTCCCAGTGGGTCTATGCAGTCTTCTGGAGGATCTTGCCAAGGAACTATCCACCACCCAAGTAAGAAGGAAAACTTAAAAAAAAAAAAAAAAACTTGGCTAGCTATAGATTTTTCATTTACACATATTTATCTTATATTTCTGGCAGATGGGATCTCCAAGGAGGGGTATATGACAGGACTAGAGGCAACAGAAGGAATTGGTATATATATATATATATATATATATATATATATATATATATATATATAAAATTTTATGAACCATCTGATCGTAGCATGTTCAAATCGTTGGAGGCTTGATCTACCAATATTAATCTTTCAGGATACTGGTGTGGGAGGATGGATTCTGCAACTTCGCCGCTTCGTCGTGCGACCAAGCGGCATCGGCCGAGGCGCCGGGAAGCTCCTTGGCCTCGTGCGAGATAGGCCAGATCGTGAGAGGCCTCCAGCCCGAGCTTTTCTTCAAGATGTCCCATGAAATCTACAACTACGGAGAAGGGTGAGGCAGGAAGTAATATCGCAGAGGTAACTTAAAACTATGATCATCAATGGTAAATATATATAGTTATTATGTTGCAGTTTGATCGGGAAGGTTGCTGCGGACCACAGCCACAAGTGGGTGTTCAAGGAGCCTAGCGACCAGGAGATCAACTTCCTGTCCTCATGGAATAACCCAGCTGATTCTGTAAGTATAGGCAACAACTAGCTGGCTACTTGTTGTCCATATGATAGCTTTAACCTCTCACCAAGCATCAAAACCCCAAATCAAAGTCTTGCTCCATTTTTTTTTCTTCTTCTTCTTCTTCTGTTTTTCGCAGCAACCAAGGACATGGGAGGCTCAGTTCCAGTCTGGTATCAAGGTTCTCATCTATTACTTCTTATTTTGTGACTATTGCTCCAACAAAATAAATATAGCTAGCTAGCTTTTTACTCTAACGTGCTTCCCTTGCTCCAGACCATTGCTTTAATTGCAGTCAGAGAGGGTGTTGTTCAACTTGGAGCTGTCAACAAGGTTCTCTCTCTCTCTCTCTCTCTCTCTCTCTCTCTCTCTTGCTTACAATGCACAATTACACTTGCTCCTGCATGCACACCACACGTACATGGTGCAATCTATGTATATATGTGCTCATCGATCACACATAGGTAATGGAGGACTTGAGCTACGTGGTCCTACTCCGCAAGAAGTTCGCCTACCTCGAGAGCATCCCGGGGGTCCTCCTCCCCCACCCCTCCTCCGCCTCCGCCTCCGCCTCCCTCCCGATGATCTGCAGCCTTCCGCAGGAGATGGGCTGCTGGCCCCCTCTCCAGATGACGGCGTCCGCAGTCGCGGCAGCGGCGGCGGCGCCTATGGATATGTATGACCAGTACCAGCTGCAGCTCCAGCAGCAGGCGATGAGGATCACTCCCTCGATGAGCAGCCTCGAGGCCCTCCTCTCGAAGCTGCCCGCCGTGGCCGCGCCGGGCGAGGCGGCGGGCTCCTCGCTCGGCTACTACGAGGTGCAGCCGATGCTCCCGCCGAAGAGCCCCGCGGCCGGCCGGCCCGCGGTGGCGAAGGAGGAGGAGGAGGTTGATCAGGAGTACGGTGATGGTGGTGGTAGTAGCTCCATGTCCTCCTCCTACTATCATGCCAATGTGAGTAAATCAGCTGGCCAAGAGTTCTAGGGAGTTTCAGTTTATATAGCCTAAGTATTGGGGTGAGCTATAGTTGTTAATCTCTTAGTATTTGCATGATATCGAGCTTCCTAATTATTCGTTCCATATATATGTAATTCCTACGATGAGCATATGATCTATTAATTAATTGTAAGGTGTGGCAGCTAAGCTAAAATACATATATAATTAATATATATGGAAGTTGATCAAGTACTATTAGAAGAAACTAGTGCAATGCTGATCCTTATAATTATATGCGCAATTCTAATTTACTGACAAGTGCATGTTGTAATGTATTGTCAATTATCATTCCCTGTCGCTATCTTCTGCTATTGATGCCATATCATTTAGAGCATTTCATGAGATGCCAAATTCCCCAAAGAGTGTTAGTATACCAATTGGCAATAGATTTTGAAACAAAGCAGAATCAAAACAATAGAATTAATGCCTAAATATCAGTATTATCTGCACAAATAGATCATCGTTGGATTATTTGATGGGTGATGGCTAAAGTTCCGAGTCTTCTGAGATAAAGGGTGTGTCTGCTTGGATCGAGGGTGTAGAGAGTTAAGTTCCTACTTGATTTGAGAGTAGAAGTTTAAAAGGAGAGCGTTGTTCATTTTTTAACATGCACATCGGGAGGTTAATAAAAAAAAGTAAATGATTTTGTTTAAAAAAAAATAAATACCTCTTATATTTTTTTTTTTATGTATTTTTTTATTTTTTTTATTTTTCTATCCGAAACCTCCTCCCACCCCTTAGTCGATGTCGGAACTCGATGTCCGGACCTACTCGATAAATGTCCAGTAGCTTTATCACTAAGGTACATCTTAGGGGAGATACCTCTTGTATGTTCTATAAAATATAATGATATTCCTCTCCATTTTTTAAATTTTTTGTGACCAACTATGGATCTAACATCAACTATCTACTTTTGGTGTCAAATTTCTAATTATCAAAGTTGTGTCGAGCATGATAGAATTGTGCCATGATCCTACTTTTGGCTATGTACTTTAAACTCCAATCAAACATACATCTATTTAACAAACAAGATACAACTATACTTCTGAAGCACTCAAATCAAATATTACTGAAAATGAAGTAGTGAAACTTAACACCATAAGAAGCCCCAACAGGCTGTTACATCCTTAGCTCCACCGCCACCCACACGTCCATGACCCAAACCTTCGCTCACAGTTGTCTACTGATATTGATATATGCTCTTGCCATTGTGGATGTTAAGTGAGTGTGCAGTGAGCAATTGTGTATGTTAAATGTGCTCGCTCGCTCGCGCCATCGAATTCCGAGGAGACATCCCGATCTTAAGAATGGTACTGTTGTACAACAAACAGAGTACTGATGTCCTGAGCCGAACACATGATGCCTGAGTTTGAACTATGCATATACCATTGAAGTGTTGGAATTATTGTTGAACAACAGTACATATGCCAAGTGGAGCATGGCTCACTTCTACTGTGTGCAACTGGAGATATATATGTCATGCACCAAAAGATTAATTAACATGGATCGACACAACAGTGTGGAACTCTGGATGACATCAGATGACTGGCACTGGCCCAAAGGGAGGACGAGCAGCATAGCGGGCAAAGGAGGAGTTAATGGACTGTGCCTGAAATTGTCGGGAACGGAGCTCGGAATGCAATGAAATAATACAGTTTCTGACTTAAAAAAAAATATGTGAGGACCGAATTAAGTTATAGAAACCTGCAAGTGCACAATACCACAACATAGACGTACGATTGCAAACATGTAATATTTTTTTAGTACAAAGTCCGGTTAGGAAAAAAAAAAACAGGAGAGAGAATTTGAGTCCAGGCCCAAAACAACAACTATTGGAATAAAAAACGTACCAAGTTTCCAAACTTCTTTTATCGATCCATCGATTACCACAACTCACAAAAGGAAATGAATACATCCCAGTGCCACGTCTCGTTTCTGGAATATGGTGACTCGAATATGGTGACCCAAAGACATATAACATCTTAGGCTACACGCTATACAAATATATATTGCTATCTGTATCCACGATTGTCACATGTAAGTTCTAGAATTAGAGTACAAGTACTCTGAAAATCTATACAATCTGGAAATATAATAGCATAGTAACATAACAACTCATATATTTACATCATAGTTATAGTATATCAAAACACTTAACTTACATATATTACAAAAGTAAACGAAACCAACATATCTTTGAGGGACTGGCTAACAGAATTATTATTGTACAAAAATAAATACAAGCTGATATACATATCCTAGATCCAAGATAAATTCATTTTGTGTCTTGATTGGGATGATAATGTTGTAATATCTTATTTTGATTTTCAATAATATTTATCTTCTTCGGAAAAAAAAAAGATACAATACTTAACTAACATATTCTGGTACTTGGGATCCTCTGATCGTCAGTCTTCGACCTCGTCCACATTATTCATCGACAACCATATTACACACACACACACACACACACACACACACACACACACACACGAAGACTAAGGGACACAATGACCCTTAGTAATTAATCTCTTCCACTCTTTCACTAGGACTCAAACACCCGACCATCTGGCCCACATGTCTCTTCACTAACCACTAGACTAGAAAGTCATTGACAATATATATATATATATATATATATATATATATATATATATATATAGAGAGAGAGAGAGAGAGAGAGAGGGAGAGAGGAATGGCACATTGGTCCATGGTAATTAATTCCTTCTACTTTTCCACTAGGGCTCAAATATTCGACCACTCGGAACGTATGCCTATTCACTAACCACTAGACTAGAGGATCATATATATATATATATATATATATATATATATATATATATATATATAATAAATTGGATATGAGTCATAGTTTCATATACCTATATGAGCCAATGCACATATTGACCAATATAAATGGAATGTACTGGTGTACATGGAATGTAGAAGTCTATTTCTATTAGTCCACATGTATATGATTCATGTAAAAGTATGAACTAGTGGTTCATATCTTGTTTACCCACAGACTTATTATAATTGATTGATAATTATGATATGTTGTCTCTATTGACATAACGGAAAACAAAAAGAGCAAACTGCACTATACATGCAAACACCGGTACATTATGTTGGCGATTAAGCTAGCATTTAGCTTGGACAACGCACAAAAATAACATGCATCTACCGAAAATTAAGTCGGTGGGGCTTGGATTCTTAAAAAATCTTATGGGCCAAGAACCATACGACTAGAACGGGCCCAGCCCGAGCGCAACCTGTTACATCCATAACAATTTGGGAGGGTAACACTAGTGCAAATTGGCAGGGAAACCAAGGTTAGGATGATAAAGACTGGTAAAGTTTATTAAGAAGGTAACCCCTATTTTATATTATTTGAATTTTTTTTTTTAATTTTTTTACTATTTGAGTAGAACAAACAACATTTCTTAAATTTTTACTACTTTAGAAAGAGCAATATCATCTCCTTAATTTTTTACTATTTGGATAGAACAAACAACTCCCATGATATTTTTTCTATATGCAATTACGTAACTATCCATGTTAGATTTAATAAAAATATAGTTAAGGATATTTTTGAAAAAATAAACTTCCACGGTGAAGTCTCTAACTTTTCTTATTAATTAGTAAACGTAGTTAATAATATTTTTGGAAAAAATCGTCCACATTAATGCCTCTAACACTAGTTTTAGGGTCTCGTATAATAATATAAATTTGTGTTTATGCTTTTATAATGTTCATAATAGGGTTTGGGTCTCGCTCTAATGGTTGACTTTGCTGACCGTCCAAAATGAAGACCTAAACGTAAATTTTGAATATTATACGAGATTCTAAAACTAAACGAAAATATGTAAGAATTGTGTAACTTGGATTATTTAGGTTTGTAAGGTGGGGGTCGTGTGACTTGGATTACATGACCAATCGAGAATGAGACTTGTGACACCGTTGTTTCCTTCTATCCTCGTTTCAATAGCCATACAACCCTCCTACGACAGTTTCGATGTTGGTGACTTCATGGGCATCGTGTATTGGACATCGTGTATCATCAGATGTTTCTCATCCCGGTCGTATTGTTGAATGCTTGCAACTCAAGAGCTTCATAGGATTGTGTGACTGATGAGATCATGATAGAAACAAATAACAATATCATAAGTCTTATTCTCGATTGGTCATAAAAATACTAAATTATCTAAGTCATACAACCCTCAAATATTTTTCTATAAGTTTAGGGTCTTGTATAATATTCAAAATTTATGTTTAGGTTTCCATTTTGGATAGTTTTGTTGGTGCTTTTCACTTTGCTTTGGGAGTTTTAGTCCCACATCGGAAAACCACCAATGTGTATATCTCAATATATAGATTTGCTTAGTATTGGTATATGTACATGGGGTGGTGGCCCATGTGGGTTGACTTTTCTAGAGGGATTAAGTGTGAACTCATTTATAACAATATTAATTTTGTCACCACCTTTGGGAAATTTTCCTTAGGAGCTAAGCCCCAAAGGGGCTTAGTGACTCGGACTCGGGCTCAAGGGTGCAAAGTGGCGCACTTTGCACTTAGCATATCGCATGACGCTTATTTTATGCGCGAGTTGCATGCACGGTTGCTTGCTCGGACGCTATGCGGCCAAGAGCTATGCGTCTATGTGCTATGCTGCCTGGAGCTATGCGGCCAGACACTATGCGCCATGGAGCTATGCGGCCATGTGCTATGCGGCCTGGAGCTATGCGGCAAGGTGATATACGGTCTGGAGCTATGCTGCCAGGTCCTATGCGGATTGGAGCTATGAGGTCATGTGCTATGCGGCCTGGAGCTATGCGGCCATGCCCTATGCGGACTGCGAGCTTGTATGAGCGAGTCACATGTGGAGGGGACAAGATCGGCTGTTGGTGGCGCATGCGGCGCATGGTTATCCGTGCCATACAAATTATGCGACGTATGCGGCATGAGAGTGTCTGAGCACAATGGCTGCTAATTTTGGCGCTTGGTGGCGTTTGATGGTGATGTCCTGTGCAGTGTGACCAGCGACGACGCATGCTGGTCCGACGACGCATGTGGCTACGGCTAAGCATGCGGCATGGTGTCGGATAGCATATATGCGACATTGATCTTTCTCAGGCCGCATATGTGTAAACCCCCTGAATTTTCAAATTATTAAATCTTGGATTTTTTCCAATTTTCTGGAATTTTCTGGGAATTTTCTGTAATTAAAATCAAGGTTTTCAATTAATAAATAATTTTTAATTGGCAATAAATAATATTAAAATATTATAAAAATAATATTTTTGGGTGTAAAATTAAAAACTGGACTTAGGGTAATTTTTCTGGATTTTTTGGGCCTCAGACCTATTTTTAAATGCCTAAAAACTATTTTAATTAATTAATTAATTAAATAAATAATTATTATTATTCTTATTATTGTTTTTATTATTATTATTATTTTGTTTCCGGCCCAAGCCCAGCCCGCTCGGCCCGTCCCAACACCCGGCCCAGTCCCCTCCGGCCCAAACCCTAACGGGTCGGGTCGGGTCCGCTTGAACCCGACCCGCCCGGACCCGGATCCGCCTGACCCTCTCCCCACGACTGCCCGATTCCCCCGCCGCCTCCTGCGGCTGCCGCTCCGCCCGCGGCCACGTCGCCTCCCAGCCCGCACTCCCCGGCCGACGACCCCCCCACGTCACCGCCTCACCCGGCGCCTCCCCCGCTCGGCCCCGCCCCCTTTTCCCTATTTAAAGCCCTCCGGCCGTCGAGCCTCCACCGTCAGCCACCCCAGCCACCTCGCCCAGCCGCCGGACGCCGCCGCTGCAGCCACCCTCTTCCTCCCTCCTCCTCTTCTCCTCCGGCGCCGTCGAGCTCCGTCAACGTCAGCAGCAGGCCGCAGCAGCGAGGGACAGCAGCAGCCGCGCCGCCTGCCGCGCGCCTCCGGCCGACCTCGGTCGCCTCCGCCTCGCCGCCGTGCGCTACGCCGCCCTAGCGCCGGTCCCCTCCGCCTCCGCCTGGCCGCAGAACGCCGCCCTCCGGCCAAATTCCCAAACCCTAATTCCCAAATTCCCCTCCCTGTGTCGGACACGAGACACAGGACACAGTGTCCTGTGTCGTGTCGGACACGTGTCAGACCCCGGTTTTTGGGTCCCATTCAGGTGCGTGTAACTTTTTGTCCGTAGCTCTGTTTTCAATTCCGCAAATTGTGTTGTGAAGCCTGTATGACCCTCTCGGTGTCCGGACAAACTGTTCGGGGCATCGCGTCCTGTGGTGATCGCACACCGCGATCCAAAAACAGGAAAAATCAGACCCTGTTTCACCTCGGAACTGAGTACGCCCCGCCAAACGGGACGACTTGGTCGCATGATGTCTTCACAGATACGTGCGCATCGTCGATACGGACGTGTGAGTTTTTGTGGAAGCTGATTCGGGTGTGCGTGCACACCGAAATCAACGCGTATCCGCGGACATCGCCCCGTATCCGCCTTTTCTGCAATTCATCCTAACTTCGTGCACACTCGTCAGATCGAGACGAAACTTGCGCCATCGGACTCGTAGCGATACGCTGGTCCTGTGGGTCAAGTTTGGTTCGATTCTGAGAACGTTGACGAAATCGCGTGTCGTGGGCCCCACAAGTCCCGCTCGACGGGCGATTTTTGTGTTGGACTCATCGGAATCCAAATCTGGAAGTTCCGTTGGGTTCGTATCAGCATTCCTGACCTGTTGACACTAAGTTTGGTGAATTTGGAGACCTTTGACCCGAACACGTTTTCGGTGCAAAGTGGGCCCACCGGCGGACCCCGTTTTGACCCGAAACTGCCGTTTTTGCCCTTGTCTCCAAATTGGACCCAAGGACAGGCGTTTCTAGCTATTTGACATCTTTTGAGCATGATGGTAATGTCTATTTCAGCTTTTGGACTCATCTCTGGAAATTTCCCAAGAGCCAAAATTAATCAGATCCAAACAACAGGCAAGTACCGGCATTTCAAGTTTATTCTTTATATTGTGATAATTAATTCCCTGCTCTACTAGTACCCTTGATGATTACACGTAGTGTTAGAATTCTGGATTTCATGTCTTGGATACTGTATTTCATGTCGTGTTTTTCATGTCGGGTGGGAGAATACTGAAAGGCATGTAGTTTATCCTGACCCTTGCCATGTTTAATAGCTGTTGGTACACGACTGTCCATCAGCCGGATCTCAATTATTCGTGATTAATAGCCGTCTATGATGGCCGGTTTAACCTTATAAACCCCTACATGCCAACTAGGTATTCTAAATACAAGTTCACACACATAGTTTCTTGTCTTGTTGCAGTTCCTGTTGTCTTGTCACAGTTACATTTTTTCCTATTCATTCCTGATTTACTCATGCCCTGGTTTATAGCAATTAATCCTGTTTTACTTATAATCCTGATTTATAGCATTATTTCTCAGTTAATTTTTCTACTTACTTATGCATATTCTCACCATGATGTTTAGTCAGTTATTTTCTACCTGTCACACATATTTAGTTTAAATCTTGTTGTGCATTGTGTACTTTGCTCCTTTCCTGACTGGATCCGTTGTTTTAGGCGATGATGAGAACCTTGCCCCCACCTATTATGATCCCTATGACGTAGCAGGTGACACAGTTGAGAAGCCGGTTCCCACTCAGGAGACTACCTTTGAGGAGTAGCCAACCAGTTAGCTAGTTTTTTCCTTTCAGCATAATACTCGGGTTTGTCCCCGATTTATCTTCTGGCTTTGTATTAACTGTGGATTTGATTGTCACAGATTAAATATTATGAAATCCAAGCATGCTTATTCCTGTGATTATCCTTGCCTGTTTATTATTGTGGATGAGATAGATAGTTATTGATCCCAGAAAATGACCTAGACAGCGTACTACCGCCGACACTGCGGCGTAGGCTGGACGTGCCCACGCACTCGTGCCCGAATATCCGGGTGCGGGTCGTGACAATATGTGTTGTTCTCCTCTATATATAGAGGAGCTTCTCTTTCTTTCATGGAGGAGAAAAATCGAGAGCACCAGAGCGATATGCGGCAGCACTGAGTACCCTTCACAAAGTGTTTCCGAGTGACCCGAAGGTGACTAAGAGCTTTCCAGAAGTTTTCGTATGGACTTGCTGAATCTTGGGGACAGTTTGTTGTATAGCGCAAATCTTGCCTTGAGCTACGGTAGTTTGGATCACCCTAACAAGGAGTTTCATTCTTTGTTTTTCTTTTCTTGTTCCCGTTCATTCTCGTTGTAGCGTCTGCGAACGTAAAGAGAAGAACGGTTTTATGATTCTTGTTGTATTTGTATTTTCTTTGGATCGTCAGTTTGTAACATGTTCTTAGTTTAGTGCTGCTGTGGAGTTGTGTCACTGTAGAGACGCTCTCGAGTGACTCATAGTGCACCAACTTTTATAGAAGACGAACTCTTGAGTGAATCTCTACTTTTTGGACCTCCTCTACTTTGATTTGGCTTCAGGACTAACAATCTCAAGGCAAGATCCGAGTTAGAATGGACAACCGCTCAAACATTTTCGATACTAGCTTTCACAAGCTTGAGAAGTTTGATGGTGAATACAACATTTAGAAGAGGAAGATCTCATTGAATCTTTGTCTTGTCAAAGTTGCTTATGTGTTGGTTGATCATGAACCTACCATTCCCGAAGATGGAGGAGAGCTTGCAGTTGGTGTGGCGCAGGACGTGCTCTCCAAGTGGAAGGGCGATAATGACCTCTGGAGGTTGTTGATTCTCAATGCTAAGGATGACTCGATGGCAGAGTTCTACAACAAGAAGGAGAAGGAAAGAGATGTCTGGGAATCTCTTGAGAAGCACTACAAAACTGACGAAAAAAATATGGAAAATCTATCTCGTCGAGAAGTTCTTCACTTTGCAATTTGAGAACGAGAAGGTGATATTACCTCAAGTCAAGAAACTTCTCAAGATACAGCAGAAATTGGAGGAAGAGGGCATGAAGCAGGAAGACAAGTTCATGGTGGGGGTTGTCATCACCAAGCTTCCTCCATGCTGGATAAAGTTCAAGACTTACATGTGCCATAAGAAGATGGAGATCCAGCTCGAAGATCTTCTTCACTGGATTCACATTAAAGATGAAGCTAGAGGGCAACTTAAGTTGGACTCCTTGTCCAAGCAGTTGGCTAAGGCCAACATGGTACATGCTAGTGACTCTAAAGGGAAGCAGAAATTTTCCTACAGGAATAAGAAGAAGGACTTAAACTAGCTGAAGGTGAAGTCGGCTCAATTTAAGCCAAAGTCGAAGACTGATGAGATGTGCTACAACTATGGCAAGAAGGGTTACTACAAGAGTGGCTGCAGGTCAAAGCCTAAATCGAAAGAGCAAGGTGAGCTTAACCTAGTTGCTATGATTGCGCAGGTTGAGTCACATGGCGTGAACACTAACTGGTGGGTGGACACTGGTGCATCTTGCTACGTGTGCTCTATGAAAGAGCTGTTCGTCAAGTACGAGCCTACCTCTGAGAATGTCTCGATGGCGGATAAGTCTCAATTTGCAGTACTGGGGATCGTAGTGCTGAAGTTAACTTCTGAAAAGTCACTTTCACTGGAGAATGTGAAGCACGTACGAATGATCGCCAAGAATCTGTTTTATGGGATTCTACTGTGCAAGGCGGGCCTGAGGATGGATATCAATGCCAGTCAGAAGGTGATGTCCTACAAGGAAATATACTCCGGAAAAGCTTTCTGTATCGAATGGATGTTTAAACTGCAGCTCGTAACTCCTTCTATTTGTATCAATGCAGTTTTTACTTCTGGTTATTCTCTTGAGTTGTGGCACAATAGACTAGGACATGTGTGTAGCGCCCCGTTCCCCCGGTACGGGGAGCGCGGCTAAGAAACACAAGATGGTATCGTTCGATCGGGATAGATTGAAACAAAAACTCATCCTCGTTATGGATTTGTTTTTTCGGAATCGATTCCCATATTCAGTGGACCGTGCCCCCGGGATAAACTTAGCGGCAGAGTCAGGAGGGACCTCTCCGCTGTTATCTTTGATGCCTCAGATTTCGATATCGCTTGTTGCTTTTGTGCTTTGAGTTGGTTTTCGGATTTGCTTGTTTTTCTTGAACGGTTTCGATGGATTTCATTGTTTTCGTTCATTGAATTGTACTTCAATTCCGAGATTGGAAAGAGAGGAAGAAGTATTGATCGAGCTGTTCGTGCAATGGAGGTGAACGAGTAGTAGGCGTCTTACGAGCGGAGTCTTGAAGCGCCTCTTTCCTTCTCCCTTCCAACCAACTAAGTGAGTGGCTACCAACCCGATTAGCTAGCCCTACTTTCAAGCTTCACACCCTAAAAATCTTGCATTCTTCTTGCCCCGATCAAATGATACCAAGTAATAATAAAAGATACCAAGATAAAAAGGGAATAGACTTGGATTGTATTGCTTGTCATTCAACTTGGGAACGGTTTTACTCATGTGTTTGCTTGTTCGTTGGGAATGTTCTATACATGCTTCAATTTTAGTTAGAATGCATCTTCTTCCATAAATTGTGCTAAGTATGGAATACACTTGTTATGAAATAAACTGCCAGGAAGACTATGCAAAACGAATCATGCAATGTTGCTTGTCTCATGTTCATATTGCCTCAACTGCATCAACGTTAACGTAGCATGAACGATTGATCACGGATAACTTGTGCACAAGGTAAATGGTTCCTGCGGACAGTCGCTGGGGCACTGGCACCGATCCGGTCCGGGCGGAACATAACGTTTAGTCTCACATGATTGACGGGATGCTTGCAGCGCACCACGTGCTTTCGTTGCATACATCCTCGTCAATGACTATTGTCCATTATGGCTTCCAGCCAGTGATCGCAACGTGTATATTTAAACCTGTTGCAAACTAACTTGTGTCTTCGTGGCAGGGAAGGCATGGTAAGTATTGTGCAAGTGGTTCAGACGGGCAGGTAAAAGTTACCGAATGGTGACAAGTTCAGTTCAGTAAATTCTATATGTTGCTTACTTGTAAATGAACTAAGGCAAGATAGAAACCCACAATAGTATGCATGCTTCATTAAAATAACGTATTGATTGGTATAGTTGGGTTTAGCTCGCCTTTACCAGTATGTTTCGACATACTGACCCTCGTTGAAACAGGTTCCCCGCACTAAGGCGAACCGAGCGAGGAGCCGAAGTCGTCTTTCCGATCCAGTCCAGCTGTAGGCGCATCCTGATCGCGCCATCCTTGAAGCATTTGAAGCAGGAGCTTGCAACTCTATATACACAATGCAGCTCCGTGGCAAAGTCGCCCTCCAGCCCGGAGGTCTTTATCATTTTGAAGTTTAGTAAAGGGATATAATGTACAGGACTGCTATCTCATTTTGAGTCAACACTTTTGTAAGCCCGTGCGGCAAATTAGCTGACTCATTCAAGAGTTTGTAATAGATTTTCATTATCAATAAAGAGAACTTTTCCATGTTTTAATTTATCTGCGTACTCTGAATTTGTGCTCGTTATGCAAAACATTAAAGCCTTGTGCGGGCGCAACCCCAGGCCAGCACTTTGGAAGTCCTGTTGTCAGTGACAGTGTTAGCAGAAGAACAACTTCCCAAGATAGTTGAGGAGTTCTTAGACGTCTTCTCAGAAGAACTACCAGGGTTACCCCTATAGTAAGAGATGTTGAGTTTTTATAGAGTTGATTCCTGGAGTAGGACCAATATCTTGTAAAGTTTACCAAAAGGCACCATCAGAGCTAGACATACTGTACTAACATATAGAAGAACTAAAGTCAAAGAAGTTTATTCGAGTCAGTGGATTACCTTGGGGAGCGCCAATAGTTCTAGTAAAGAAGAATGATGGGTCATCACGGTTATGTATCGACTACAGACAGTTGGATATTGTAACAGTGAAGAATAAGTATCCATTACCAATGATCGATGATTTGTTTGATCAGCTGAGTAAAGCCAAGGTTTTCTCTAAGATTAATCTTCGATCAGGGTATCATCAAGTAAGAGTTCGGGAGCAAGACATACTTAAGACAGCATTTTTGTCATGATATGGGCATTACGAATTCTTAGTTATGCCATTCGGACAAACTAATGCTCCAGCGATATTTATGGATTTGATGAACCGTATTTTCATGCCGTATCTAGATCAATTCGTGGTGGTTTTCATAGACGATATTCTAGTATATTCCAGTAGCAAAGAGGAGGACGAAGAACATCTTCGGAAGGTCTTGCATATTTTGAGGGAACACCAGTTATACGCAAAGCTCGGTAAGTATAAATTTTGGTCGGATCACGTGTCATTCTTGGATTACATCATCTTTGGAGCAGGAGTAGCAGTAGATCCGAAGAAGGTTGAGGCCGTAGAGAGTTGTCCAGTTCCTAAGACAGTAGCTGAAGTGCGTAGTTTTTTGGGATTGACAGGATACTACAGAAGGTTCGTGGAAGACTTTACAAGGATTTCAGCACCTCTGACTTGATTAACGCACAAGGAGGCTAAGTTCGACTGGTCAGCAGAGTGCCAGACATCATTTGAAGAATTGAAGAAGAGGTTGATTTCAGCTCCGATTCTCACGCTTCCAGTAGGTTCTGGAGGGTTTATAGTCTATTACGACGCATCAGGCAA
The DNA here is from genome assembly GCA_036927795.1 of Iris macrosiphon. NCBI lineage: Eukaryota > Viridiplantae > Streptophyta > Magnoliopsida > Asparagales > Iridaceae > Iris > Iris macrosiphon. The sequence continues at coordinate 18,854,465 of JAYESA010000020.1, read as the reverse complement.
AGGACTTGGGTGTGTGTTGATGCAACATGGAATAGTTATAGCTTATGCATCATGAGAGCTTTGAGATCATGAGAAGAATTATCCGACTCATGATTTGGAGTTGGCGGCGATAGTATTTGCACTTAAGCTGTGGAGGCAGTACTTGTATGGTGATCGGGTAAAAATATTTAAGGATCACAAGAGCTTAAAGTATGTATTCACTCAGAAGGACTTGAACATGAGACAGAGGAGGTAGCTAAAATTGATAAAGGACTCTGATGTAGAACTTCATTACCATCCAGGCAAGGCAAATATGGTAGTAGATGCTCTTAGCAGGAGAGGTAGTACATTTATGTTGACATCGCAGCAACACATCTTTGAAGATCTTCGAGAAATAGGGATCGAGATAGTACTTCCACAAGAAGTAGGAGTATTAACTAGTTTATATGTACAATCTACCATTATAGAGAGGATTAAGGCTGCTCAGGCAGAGGATCCGAGAGTTCAGAAGCTTCGGGCGAATTATGAGTCTAGTCTCAGAAAAGAGTTGACGATTCATAAAGATATAACTCTTAGGTTTGGAAATCATCTATGTGTACCAAGTGGAGATATCCGGCAAGAAGTAATGACCGAGGCGCACAGTTCTCATTATTCAATTCATCCAGGAGGTACCAAGATATATTAAGATATCAAGCAATATTTTTGGTGGAACGGGATGAAGAGGGAGATAGCACGGTTCATTTCTCGGTGTTTGGTATGCCAGCAAGTGAAGGCCGACCAACAAAGACCGGCAGGATTATTACATCCGCTTCCTATTCCGGAGTGGAAGTAGGAACATATCACGATAGACTTTGTGACCGGTTTACCTAGATCCCCGACTGGTCATGATGCAGTTTGAGTAATAGTGGATCGTCTCACGAAAATAGCTCACTTTCTTCCTTTCTGAGTAGGACAATCCACAAAGAAGTTAGCAAAGATGTACATGTGACAGATAGTAAGATAGCACGGCATCCCATTAAGTATTGTATCCGATCGAGACACTCAGTTCATTTCATATTTTTAAAAAAGTTTGCACCAGAGTTTGGGCACCAAGTTGAGATTCAGTACCGCTTACCATCCACAAACAGACGGGTAATCAGAGAGAACCATCCAGACCCTTGAATATATGTTGCAAGCTTGTACTTTGGATTTTGGAGGGGAGGGCCTTAGGAAGATCATATTCATCTCGTTGAGTTCTCATACAACAACAATTACTAAGCAAGTATCCAGATGGCACTATTCGAAGCATTATGTGGGAGGAAGTGCAGGTCACCATTGGCATGGGATGATATAGGTGAGCGAAAGATGTTAGGCCCAGAGATGAGATGATCACACAGACAGTAGAAGTTGTCAAGCAAATCAGAGAGCATCTTTGGATTATACAAGATAGGCATCGGCATTGGACAGATCAGCATCGTAGGCCTTTAGAGTTTTGTGTCGGCGACCACGTGTTCTTGCAAATTTTGTCAACCCATAGAGTCATTAGATTCGGGGTTCGTGGGAAGCTTAGTCTGTGATATATCGTCCGTTCGATATTCTCGAGCGGGTGGGCGATATTTCTTATCGTCTTGCCCTTCTGCCTTCGCTACGTGAGGTGCACGATATATTTTATATGTCTCAATTACGTAGGTATGTCCCGGATCTGAGTCATATCCTCGACCATTTTGAGCTAGTCGTTAGTACCTACTTGTCTTACGAGGAGCAACCCGTATCTATCTTGGACCGAAGGGAGAAGGTGCTCAAGAATCGGACCATTCATCTTGTCCGGGTTGCTTGGGGTCATCACCCTTTGGGAGAGTCGATATGGGAGCGCGAAGACGATATCTGGTCTCGATATCCGTACATGTTCGACATGGAAGGTATATTCGTTCTTATGCCTTCGTATCTCGAATCTCGCGATTCGTTTACCCATGCTATGTGACATTATTTTTCTTCATTATAGGCTTGGATTTGATTGCATGTGTAGATATGCTTGTAGTTAGCGTAGTGTTTGTTCTGATTTCTCTAGCTAGCCTTGAGTTTGAATTTTGAGGTCAAATTTTTTCTAAGGTGCGTAGAGATGTCACTCCATATTTCCGATATACGTATTTGGAGCATATTAGTTAATCTGCTTATATTATCTGTTGCTTGCATGATTTATTAGGTTACATGCATGGAGACTAGATCCATTCTTTGGTTCAATTAGACCAATTGTTTAATTGTTGGGTTGGTTCATTCATGAGTCGAACCCATAGTCTAAACCTCAAACTCTAACTATAAAATCCAACATATTTCTCTCTCTTCCCTCATTCTCTCCATTTTCTCTTCTTCCTTCATTTAGGCAATTACACCTTGCACCACATAGAAAAATGTCTTGATTTTTGATTTCTTGCTTTTTTCTTGTATTTTATTAATCTATTATGTGCTCGTGATGATTTTAAACACTTTTAGTACTTGGGATTTTTGGTTTTAATGGATGGATTTGAATAGATCTACATTTCAAGTTTAGGATTTTCATGGGTTCCTTGAATTTTGGTGGTTTTGATCTACTAAAATATAGTATTTTTGAAAAATAGTTTTTTGGATGGTGGAGCACTTTATTTCTAGCGTTTTGGCTTTTGATTCACTCAATTCAGAGTTAAAATAAAGTTTTTATGAAGGAAATATTTTTTTTGTTTTTGGAGTTCTCGCCATGGCTGAACTTGCTGCCTGGAGAATACGAAGTCTCATGCGGCCAAGAGATCCATGCGGCCTTGATCCATATGCAACAAGTGAGCGTATGAGGCCTTGAGGTCATACGACCTCTGCAGTCAGCAGCTATGCGGTCATGCGGTCTGAGCTCATGCGGCCATGCGGTCTGAACTCATACGGCCAAGCGGTCTGAGCTCATGCGGCCATGCGGCCTGAACTCATGCGGTCATGCAGCCTTGAGCTCATGCGACCTCTGCGGTCAGCGACCATGCGACCCATGCGGCTTCCTATGCGACAACTGATCCTATGCGGCCTAGACCTATACGGAAACTGATTCTATGCGGCAGCTGATCCCCATGCGGCCTTGATCCTTATGTGCGCATGCGGCCCCTTGCACACGCTTTATTGGACTAGTTTTGTTTGAATATTCTTTTGGACTTTATGGGATGTATGTGTGACTTTGTGACCACAAGAGTATTAGACTCATCTAAGCGCCATGACCCGACCACTTGTATCCATGATGATACACTTACTACGTGCTATGTGTTCCTACGTGCTAAGTGTTCCTACGCGATTATATTACATATTTACATTGTGGTGTACCTATGCACTACGTGACATGTGATATGACTTAATCTCCAGCATGGACATAAGGGTTAGTCAATAACCAATCCTGGCTAGGATCTGTTGATTGTTGCATCACGCTGAGGTGAATCCAAACCGAACTATCAAGTGACAAAGTAGATTTGTATCTAGGGTGGTCGTACTATGGTACATCATATAAAAGGAGTAACATGTGATCACGCCATGTGATTCTGGTTAACAATAGGGTTAACTAGGCAACTTAACTTGTAGAGTATTGGGAGGGAATGAAATCTCGAGATCGGGCCTAACTAGCCACCTCTAGTCATCTGAATTAGGGTGTGCAGGCTAGTCCCCATGGATATTGTTTAAGTCCTCATTAGTGGATGACAATATCCGACTATTATACTATACTATGTGTTCTATACGATCTTAGCACGGTGGCCTTACGAGGGACCGGTGCGCAATACTATGTGCTATGCGACAATTTATGGCTCGGCTAACCCTGCTAGTACCTGGTTCGATCTGAGGATTCCTATATGCATAATACCTCTGGGATAACCCAGACTCCATCTAGAAAGCCGTACCTGTGATTGGCCAATTTCGTAACTGAGCTTGTTTGTGTATTGTACCTGCTGTCAAATATCTAGGGACATGGACTATCATGATGCGATGGTCCAACCCTTGTCCTTGCTTGGTTGTAGGGTTAGATCATTGTGTCATTATAGGCTATGAACTGAAACTACAAGACAAATATATATATATATATATATATATATATATATATATATATATATATATATATATATATATATATATATTTCATAAACCTGGTTTTATTTCTTCATTCGTGCTTTCTTTATGGTACTTGCTATTTGGTGTCTAACCCCACTGGTTTGTATGGCCAGGTTTAGAGCCATCAGCCGAGGATCAAGCGTACTTTCCCCTAAACAATGACGTGTACCAGACGGATGGCCGTTGAAAAAAATGAGTGGGTTTCTTCTTCCCTGCTCGTTATTGCACACTTTACTTATTTTGGGCGTTTAGCCACCGGTACTTGTTAGCCGTAAGATCTGGACATTTAGTTTCTTTTACATGATTGTAATTAATCAGAATGCAGCTGATCATGGCCATGCACTTTTAATACTCTGTCAGCTTTCTTATTTTGCCCAGTTGGTTTCCAGAATATCGTGGCAGGGCGTTTGGGACGCCTTACTTCATTGTCATATATGTTCTATGTTTACTGTTCTTGCTTGACTGGTTGAGACAATAGATGTGTCGTGTGACCCTAAGTGACTTGCTTGTAGTATGTACCCCCTTGTCTAATTACAGCCATGACCGTCGTACGACATTCTATACCTTGTACGGGGGAGCTGGCCATGTCCGTCTTCGTATTTTGGTACTGGGGCGTGACAGACGCAAAATGGCTCTTTGTTGGCGCACTTTGCACTTAGCACGTCGCATGGCGCTCATACGCTTATTTTATGCGCCAGTTGCATGCACGGTTGCTTGCTCGAGCGACGCATGCGGCTCCGATGATACATGCGGCTCCGGCGACACATGCGACTATGACTAAGCATGCGGCATGGTGTCGGATAGCGCATATGCGGCCTTGAGCTTTCTCAGACTGCATATGTGATGTTCTCCTCTATATATAAAGGAGCTTCTCTTTCTTTCATGGAAGAGAAAAAACGAGAGCACTAGAGCGATATGCGGCGACACTGAGCACCCTTACACAAAGTATTTTCGAGTGATCCGAAGGTGACCAAGAGCGTTCCAGAAGTTCTCGTGTGGACTTGCTGGATTCTGGGGGCAGTTCGTTGTATAGTGTGAATCTTGCCTTGAGCTCCGGTGGTTTTGATCACCCCAGCAAGGAGTTTCATTCTTTGTTTTTCTTTTCTTGTTCATGTTCCTTCTCGTTGTTTCGTCTGCGAACGTAAAGAGAATAACAGTTTTCTGATTCTTGTTATATTTGTATTTTCTTTAGATCGTCAGTTTGTAACATGTTCGTGGTTTAGTGCTGCTGTGGAGTTGCGTGTCACTGTAGATACGCTCTCGAGTGACTCACAATGCACCGACTTTTGTAAAATACGAACTCTTGAGTGAGTCTCTACTTTGTGGACCTTCTCTACTTTGATTTGACTTCGGGACTAACAAGTTCAACCCAAGTCAACTGTTAGGTTGAGACCCAAATTCTATTATAGACTTCAATATTATATGAGATCTTAAAATTAAATAATCCTATATGTAGTAATATATGTTAAATTTAATGAACAATTTTAATTAGTAAATAAAGTTAATAATAATTTTTGAGGAAATTTTTTTTCACCATGGAGCTTGTAACTTTATATATATTATATTAGTAGGATTGATAAAAGAAAGACTAAAAAAAGAGAGGGAGAGAGCAAGTCAAGTAATTTAGGAGCAAAACTCGAAAGTTTCATGGTTGAACGGAAATTGCATCCGGGAATGACCTTGACACCTTGTGGTAAATATGATCCAACAAAAGCGCAATTCTTCTTACTCTATTCAGGGAACGCAGTTCGTGACTACAAGATGCCACAATTATTTGACATAGTAATACATGTTTGAACCAAATAATGCATTAAAATCAACTGAAACTAGAAAAGAAAACAGCCATAATGTTTGTACTAGGGGTGAGCATGTTTGCACTAGTGGCGAGCATTCGATTTATTCAGTTTTAACCAAATCGAAATAGTCAAAATCGAATAAATCCAAATTCTAAAAATTATAAACCGAAATCAAACCGAAATTAGTCAAAATCGAAACCGAACCGAACCGAATATGCTATTCAGTTATTCGATTTGTTCGGTTGGACTATTGCTATTGTTTAATAGAATGGACCAAAAGTTAGAATTGTGGTTAAATTATATTAAAGATTTTAATTTTATACATATATTTGTTATATTTAAAGTTTGACTTCAAAACATATATATATAATTAGAATATTTACATAATTACATAAATCTTATTCGGATTTGGACCGAAATCGAAATCGAAATCCAAAACCGAAATCGAACCGAATCTTTTTTTTTTTAAACCGAACATAATCCCTTACTCGATTTGGTTCAGTTGGACTTTTGGTCCAAAACCGAATAATGCTCATCCCTAGTTTGCACATTTTTTTAATGGGTTCTACGTCAAACTCAGCCCAGAATTGTTCTTGAAATGTAAATACTTCCACCCCTTAGTCGATGCCGGAGCTCGATGTTTGGACCTACTCAGTAATGTCTCCTAGCTTTACCACTAAGCTACTAAATATATCTAGAAATATTTATTTACTATATATATTAAAAAAATTCGCAAATAAACCAAAAAATCGAATAAACGAATAAACTGAAAACCGAACCGATTTAATTTGTTTTGGTTTGGTTCTTATGGTCTAATTCGATTCGGTTTCTGTTTTACTTATTCGATTTTCGGTCGAATTCTGTTTTCCTTATTCGGTTCGGTTTTGAACCGAACCGATGCTCACCCTAATAGCTGTAAGGAGAGAGTGAGCCCAAGAACCATTTTTGTGACAATCGAAGATTTGTAGATATCGAAGACTGTTATCAAAGGAAGGTAGAAACATGGAGTAATTGAATTTGAAGACTGAAAACTGAAGACAAACGTTGAACATTAATTTTCTAGATTTCTTAGCTTTTCTACAAATAAATATTTTTTAAATAATTTAGGAAAATTTGTCCAATACTTTGACTTTGTTAAAATATTTATTTTCTTAATGACTTGGATATCCTTTTCTCGTGATTTTTGATATTTTTTTTAGGTAGTAACCGGTGAACCCGCAGTATAACTTGGTACTCGAACCTAGTGTGGACTCAGCCCAGACCGATTCTTCCAGGATCGTGGGTCAGGACTGGGTTGACCTTTTGGGATTAAAGTCCGGCCCGATCCAGCCTGGAAGGCCCAAGCCTGACCTAATCATGTAAACATCAGATAGGATCAGCCCAGCCCAGCCTGGCCCATTGAATTCCTTGCACTGGTGGTTCAAGTAATCAAAGAATTATTGAAAATACATTTCTTACACTTCATTATGTAGGGGAAGATGATGACTAGGATGGGAAGAAGTCATAAGCGATACATGTCATCAAACAAACGAGAAAACTACTACAATATGAAAGGATCTCAAAATTGTTTAAAGCGAAGCGAGATGCTACGAGTCTCGACACAAATTTGAGTTTGTGTACGCGATTGCGTAATAATATCATGTTACTCCACCGAGTCGCTTCACGATAGCTTACCTAACTGGCTACTTGGAGTCGTTGATCTGGACAACGAGGAGTAGGGAGTCATGACGTTATATATGTCCATCCTCAGACTTTGGCTTCATTTAGAGCTGGTTTTAGAGCCGTACCAAAATATCTGAAGGTCCTGGACTAATTATAAGGGCACTACTACTATTATTTGGGACTAGTCTATTGAAAATTTACAAAAAATTACAAGTTTGTCATCCTAAAAGTTATTTGGGTCTAGTCCAAACTCGGGACTGTTATAATTAGGACTGTCAAAATTTTGACAGTCCTACCACTTGGATGGACTGTCAAAATTTTGACAGTCCTACAAATTTTTAGGATTGTCATAATTTTTTGACAGTCCCACAAGCTATGTGGATTGTCAAATTTTTGACAGTCCTAATTTTAACCCACTGAAAATTTTATATAAAACTAGGACTGTCAGGATTTTAACAGTCCCACAAACAATGAGGACTGTAAAAATTTTGACAGTCCTCATTTTAATTGTCAGGATATTTTTTTTTTAGTTTTTTTCTATTTAGTTAGTTTTGGATTTTAATTTTTTTTATTTAGTTTAACATCCAAAATAAAATATGTTATCATTGAACCAAAAAAAAAAAAATCTACCGTACAAATATTACGTCTGTCGTCGATCAGACTTCGAACGGCCATAACTATTTGTTTTCAAATTGTTTTTGGTCACACAATATGTCGATTTATATGTTTTCGACGAGAGTAACACAATTCGTGTAGAGAAAATTTGCATCCGAAGTAAGACGTACATATTACAGGCAAAAATATAAAATATAAAACTTTAAAGTATCATAACTTTTGATTGGGAGATCGAAACAAGCTCTAGTTTGTGCCAAAATGACCGTATGGAAAAGTACTTTAGGATAAACCGTTTCACCATTTGACGGACTTCCCAAATTTTTAGAATCGCAAAAAAATGATGTTTCGACCTCCAAATTTTACTTTTGATAATTTTTTTTTTTTACAAAATATTTAATGTACCAATAATAAAATTTACTATTTTAAATAACAGAATACTTTAACAAATTTTAAGGATATTTTGAAATTGGCCCCCACAACAATTAATAAAAATAAATTAACAGAAAAAAAAAATTAGGACTGTCAAAATTTTGACAGTCCTTTCCATTGGTAGTAACCGGTCAAAATTTTGACAGTTCTAAAAATTCAACATATATTTTTAGGACTGTCAAACTTTTGACAGTCCTACCAATTGGAAGGACTGTCAAAAGTTTGGCAGTCCTAAAAATATATGTTGAATTTTTAGGACTGTCAAAATTTTGACAGTCCTAAAAATCAACATATATGTCAAATTTTGACAGTCAGTCAATTTTTAGATCATGATTTTTAGACTGTCGACTGTCAATGTCAAAAAATTTAGGACTGTCAAAATTTTGACAGTCATAAAAATTCAACATACATTTTTAGAACTGTCAAAATTTTGACAGTCCTTCCAATTGGTAGGACTGTCAAAAGTTTGACAGTCCTAAAAATATATGTTGAATTTTTAGGACTGTCAAAATTTTGACAGTACTTCCAATTTGTAGGACTGTCAAAATTTTGACAGTCCTAAAAATCAACATATATGTCAAATTTTGACAGTTCTTCTATTTTTTCATTTTCTTTTTTGGTTTCTTGTGTGCTGTTATTTTTCTTTGTCATTGTGTTATTATTTTTGTCTTCCGGCGACGGAGTGGAGGACCAGGTGGTAGCGACGGAGGAAGGAGGGGAGGGAGGAGCGTCGGACGTCGAGGGTGCCGAGATAGTCGAGCACCGAAAGGGAGTACGAGACGGAGGAATGGGAGAGGAAGGAGGCGGCGGGAGACGGGGGAGGAGGCGGCGATGGCGACGACGACGGGAGACGGCGACGGGAGGCTGCGGTGGAGGACAGGGGAGGACGGGGGAGGAGGCGGAGGAGGACGGCGGGAGGGGGGAGGGCTCCGGTGGAGTGGGGAGGGTTTGGGAGTGTTTGGGAAAAAGGGTTTCAAAGTGGGCTAGTATGAGTAAACTAATGGGCTAGTGTGAGTAAATTTTGCTCATTAATGGGCTAGCCCCAATCCTGGGCTAGCCCCAAGTAAAAGTTGTAGTGCCCTTATCAACAGCCCAAATTAAGTAAATGTGATTCCTTATTTGATTTTCTAAAATAAACGTGTCATGTATTTTTTATTTTTTTTTGACATACGTTCAGGACTTTGTGTACGTTACATTGTAGACCTTTGGGCCCACTGTCCTTCAACTCCCACTATTTTATAAATGGAAAGAATAATACGTCACCGTGGCTCGATCCACTGATCTTCTGCCACCCAGTCAGGATCTTATACTTCTTCTCGGTAACCACAAGAGTCACTTGAGTTCGATAATAAACGTGTCATGTATAGACCGAACGAATTGAACCATTTTATATACGTTTGACATAGACACTTGTGTGTTTTAATCGTTTAGATTAGATCAAAATCTCGTAAAAAAATAGATAGTTTAATAATCTAATATTAACGGTGAAAAGAAAAAATTCAATTACTGCTCCTTCGAAAAATATTTAAGAATATATATATATATATATATATATATATATATATATATATATATATATATATATATATATATATACTATTAATCTCTTCCATTTTCTAAGTCTAACCATCCCCCCCATTTTGACAGTCCTTCAAATTGGTACTGTCAACATTTTGACATTTTGACAGTCCTTCAAATTGGTAGGACTGTCAAAATTTTGACAGTCCGGAGGGGGAGGGTGTCTGCGCGAGACGAGACAAGAGAGGAGGAGGCAAGAGCAGCCGCGGCCGTCTTCCTCCTCCACCTTGTCGTCTTCCTCCTCCTCGAGCAGCTCTACCTCCTTCTCCCTCCTCCTACTCGTCGTCTTCCTCCTCCTCCTCCTCGAGCAGCTACGCCTCCTTCTCCCTCCTCCTAGTCATCTTCCTCTTCCTCCTCCTCGAGCAGTAGAAGCGATGGCGGCAAGAGCAGCTACGACGGTCGTGCTGTCCTCGCGCACGCGTCCGGTGTTTGGGGCACATGCGCGGAGGCCGGTGGAGGGTGGGGGAGGAACGGAAGGAGGGAGGAGGATAGGTGAACAACCTTAGTAAAAATTGGGCAAGCCTGAGTAAAAAAAAAATTGTAATTGGGCTAGCACCAATACTGGACTAGCCCCGAGTCTTTTTTGTAGTGTATTTATCAAGGGCCTTTAGAAAGTATGCTTCATGTAATGCTTTAGAAAGTATGTTTCATGTAATGTTTTCGAAAAATTTCACCCCGAGCAAAATAGTATCATAAATTTCCAATAAAAGCATTAAAGTTTCAAAAATTCTTGTGGAAGCATCAAAACGCCCTTACAAAGGGCGTTTTATGTTTTGCCGTTAAGTATTCGTTACCTCCGTTAACAGACGAAACTGTAAAAAAAAAAAAGAAGGTAAAACGTCCTTACAAAGGACGTTTTATATTTTTTTTATTTCTTTTAATCTCTCCTCTCTCATATCTCCTCTCTCTTTGTCTCTCCTCTCTCCTGTCCGCCCGCTCCCCTCTCTCTCCTCCTCTCTTTCCCGCTCCCCTCCTCTCCTCTCTCTCTCACACTTGGTGGTCGTCGACTCCCAGGAAGCCGGCATACGCCTTGTCCACACCCTCATGGCCTGCGTCGACGCGATCCAGCAGGAGAACTACAAGGCCGCCGCCGCGCTCGTCAAGCAGATCTCCTTCCTCGCCGCCTTGCAGGGTGCCGCGATGCGGAAGGTCGCCGGCTACTTCGCGGAGGCGCTCGCTCGGCGCATCTACCGGTCCAGCATGCGGCGGGCGGACTGCGGCTTCGCCTCGAGCTTCTCTGACATCCTCCAGATGCACTTCTACGAGAGCTGCCCCTACCTCAAGTTCGCCCACTTCACCGCCAACCAGGCCATCCTTGAGGCCTTCGCCGGCCACCGCAGGGTCCACGTCATCGACTTCGGAATGAAGCAGGGGATGCAGTGGCCCGCGCTGATGCAGGCGCTTGCGCTCCGCCCTGGCGGGCCTCCCTCCTTCCGCCCCAGCCCGACAACTCCGACGCTCTGCAGCAAGTCGGGTGGAAGCTCGCGCAGCTCGCAGACACTATCAACGTCGAGTTCGAGGGAGGAAAGAGGAGAGAGGAGAGAGGTTCCCGATTGAAAAAAAAAAAATACAATATAAAAAACGCCCTTGAGAAGATCACAAGGGCGTTTTCTATATTGTATTATTTTTTTTTTTTTTCCGGGAGAGAGAGAGAGAAAGGAGAGAGGAGAAATGTGATTTAAAAAATTAAAAAAAATGTAAAACGTCCTTTTGAAGGGCGTTTTACCTAATTTTAATAAAAAAAATTCCGGTTAGTGTAAGAGAAAGATAAGGGAGAGGAGAGAGGTTTAAAAAATTAATAAAAAATATAAAACGCCCTTAGAAAGGGCGTTTTATGTATATATAAATTTTTTTTTTCCTCCGTTAACGGAGTTAAAATTAATTAACGGAAAAACATAAAACGCCCTTTGTAAGGGCGTTTTGATGCTTTCATAGAAATTTTTGGAACTTTAATGCTTTTATTGTAAATTTATGAAAATATTTTGCTCTATGTGAAATTTTCCGTACTACAAAATCATTTATAATACTACTATGCAACTATTTTTCTTCTTATAAAACATACTTTCTAAAGCATTACATGAAACATACTTTCTAAAGCATTACATGAAAACTCGTAGAGAACAACTGTGAGATATGAGATTTTATTGTATGAAAATAGCACTATTTAATATAATATAATATTATTATATCTTAAAAAAATTCAGGAGTGTTGCTCCCAAACTCCCTTATGATTGTATCCCCAGTGATTTATAATATATATATATATGGAAAAAAGGGATATGAGCCATAGGCTCATATTCCTACATGAGCCAATGCACATGTGGACCAATAGAAATTGAGTGTACTAGTGCACATGGGTGCACATGGGATGTAGGAATTCATTCCTATTGGTCCACATGTACATGGCTCATATAAGAATATGAGCCTATGGCTCATATCCCGTTTACCATATATATATATATATATATATATATATATATATATATATATATATATATATATATATATATATATATATGCTTGAAAACGGTTCAAAATTGAGTCGTCTAAGTAGTAAGTAAATACTCCATTAATTTTTTTAAATAACTAATTATTTAACTACCTAATATTAATTATTTATAGCTAAACAATTCTAACTCAAGTGGTTAATGTGGGAGATATTTTTCTTGGTTGTTTGAGTTCGATTCCTAGAAATGACAATATTTATAATACTTTATATTTAAATTTTTAACAATTTTTTGTATGCATGTGCATGTTACTAGTATATATAATAAGGCTTAGAAACGACTCAAAAATGAGCCATCTAAGTCGTATGTATATCATCAATTATTAATATAAAAATTAAAAAAAAAACTACATCGTGTTTTTTTTCCACGTAGTTGATGAAAAAAATTAAAAACCGAAACATATAACAAATGATAAAATATTTTAAAAATTAAATTATATTTAAACTAGCTACATGGTATTATCTAATTAAACACGTATCCAAAATTCAAAAATATATTATAATAAAAATATATTAAAATAATATTTATAATATAATTTAAAAATATATCTATTTTTAATAATATTATATATATTTTTATACATACAATACAACATATGTGAATGTGACTTTTGTATATATATATATATATATATATATATATATATATATATATATATATATATTTCAACTGGCTAAGTTGGAAGTTATTCTTCGAAAAGAGTTCTTAGTTCAAGTCTTGAAAGAAGAACTTGATTTTGAACTAAAGTGAGCAGCCCAAAGTGGACATATGCTATGCTCAGGGTCGGTCCTATGCTCATGAAGTCCTGGACAAACTTTTAAAATAAAATCATATACATAATATAAAAATATATATATAATAAAATAAAAAATATGTTTCCACCAAAATTTGAATTAAAAATCTGTTGTGTAAATCTAATATAATAAACACTACAATTTTTTTGTGATAAAAAAAGTCCACAGTAAATACTAGATCTATTTCGATAAAAAAAATATTTATATATTTAAACAATTTTTTATTTATTTTATTTTTTTAGTTCATGTTATTCTGGAAGGTCATCATGTCCGTCCTGGACCAGGACCGGCTCTGGCTACGCTTTAGTTGCCATCGCAGTGGACCAGTGGTGGCAAGCCGCTAATGTCTCATGTATAAGTCTTTTAGGGCGTCTTTGGCAAATAAAAACCTTTATGGGCCTAAGCTAATGGCTTTAGTCGCCATAGCAGTGGACTCTAGGGGTGGCAAGCCGCTAATGTCTGATGTGCAAGTCTATTAGGGCTCTCTTTGGAAAATAAAAGCTTCTAAGAAACTTTAATTTTTTGTTTGTTTTCAAAATCCTAAAGGAATTATATTTTTAACCTAAATGATGTTTGTTTGATAGGAACTATAATATAAAAATTTATAGCTACTAATAACATGGCAATAGTAATAAAATAATTAATATTGGGATTCAAAAATGGATGTTTACTTTTCAAAAATATATACTAATAAAAATAGATAAATTCTATAGACACTATATAAATTGTTTAGGATAGACTAAATTTTTTTTTAGTTTATTTACAAGTTTGCCATCAAATTTTTGTACTTGAAGACAACCAAAATCCTCATATAAAAGCCAATGATTTCTATTTTTCAGCAAAAATTTTTTTCAGGACTGTAACAATGTTGACAGTCAACATTGTTATAATCCTAAATAATTAGGATTGTAAAAAAAAAAAACTGATAGTCCTTACAATTGGAAGGACTGTGAACATTGTTACAGTTCTAATTATTAAGAACTGTAATAATGTTGAGAGTTCTTTCAATTGGAATGACTTTCAAGGAAAAAGAAGAAGAAGAAGTAGCATTCCCACGTCGTCGTCGCCGTCCGTCTCGTACCCCGCCGTTCGTTCAGTACCCTGCCGTTGCCGTCCGTCCCACGCCGTCCCCGTTCGCCGCAGCCCAGTAGTCCCGTCACCCCGCTCGTCGTGTCAAGGAAAAAGAAGCAGAAGAAAAAGCAGTGCCGTCCCGCATCGTCGCTGCCGTCCGTCTCGCACTCCGCCGCCGCCGTCCGCCCCTAATTTCGTACTTCCGTCCTATGCCGCATCCCGAACCTCCGCCCCACACCGTCCCCTCCTCCTCTAGAGAGAAAATGAGAAAAAGAAAGGGAGAGAGCGACAGAGTGAGGAGAGGAATGAAAGAAGGAGAGACGGACACGTAGGACAGCCTTTTTCTTCCAATGTATAACAATACTCCAAAATCCTTTTTTTTTTCTCCACTGCAAAACAACACTACAAATTCAGCAGCCAAATACACTTTGGCTTTAATTTCACATTTAACTAATAACGTTACTTTTAACCGCCAAACCAAACAGTCCCTTAGTTCCCACAAATAAATAATTCGTCAAATAAGCTACTTAGAGCATCTCTAGTCCTATTGACTTGATTTGACTTGACTTGGGTTATGATTTTTATGTGATATAAGACATAAGACGATATCTTTCCTAGATGATAACACTATATAAAACTTTGTCCAAACTACACCTTCATTGTCCACATACTTAAAATATTGATGGAGGGTAGAGGACATGATCATATTTTCTTGTATGTATGGCCATCCCATTAAGACGTTGTAGGATACCTCTACATCAATGACGTAGCAAGTGACCACAATGTGAAGATCTCCTGTATGATATTTTAAGTCGATATTTCCCAAAGGATGCATGACTCCTTCCATGGTTGAAGTCCAAGATGATAGTGTTGGTAGCTGCAAGTCGGTGCATCAGGATTCCCAATACCTGAAGCCGACTCTGAGGCATGATATGGAGCGACGATCTTGGATCGATATGCATGTGATCCACCTTAATAGCCCGGTGTATCTCGTGTAATACAGTAATTTATCATGACGATTGTTCTTTAACAACATATCTTCTTGTGAGAAGGTTATGTTGGGTATCTTCTCCATCACACTATGGCAATAGGAAAAAACAGTAGGGTCATCAACTGGCGACTTGATCTATACCAGGTAGGAGTTGGCATGCAGTAGTGACTCACTTAACGCATTGCGGGTCTCTTTGGAGAGACAAAAAAGCTTGTAAATGGAAAGATGAGATGACGAATTTAGAAAATTATTCTCTAATGCAAAAAAATTGAGATGTTTACTTTTTTTACAACTTCCAAGAACTTTTTCTCTTCTCATTTTTTTTGTAAATATTTTATATTTATAATTGATGACATTGAGGTGAAAATATTGTCAATTGTACTGTATAAAAGTAGACAATCAACTTTACAATATCTTCTATAACTTTTGTCACTTAAGCTTTCTAATTTACTTAACAATTGTAATTGTATTGGAGAAGAGTTTTTAAATAAAATTTTTGTTATTCCTATGCGGTAACAACTTTTTTTTCCAAAGTCATAATAGTGTTGGAGATGCTCTTAGATTTTTCGTGTTGGAGATGCTCTTAGATTTTTCTACTTAGTTTTCAGACAAATAAATTAGGCGTCGGTTGGTTTGCGGAATCATGAAATTGAGAAATGAAAGTGATTATTTTCCTATGTTTGGAAGTCAAAAGAATTGAGGAGAAAAAGAAAGTGACTCCTAATGGAAAAAAAATTAGGAAAGAAAATGGTTCCCTCCATCCAACCAAGAATTCACTTTTCTATCTGTAAGTATTAACTTTCCTTTCCAATTTTTTTGGCATTTTCAAACACGAGAAAAAAAATCAATGAAAATTAATATAATTTCCAAAAGGAAAGAAATGAGTAAGGAATTGATTTCCTTTCTTTTCCGCGAACCAAACGAAGCCTTAATGTAGTCCGAGTAAGCGCAAAAGTGCTAATATTAATTCATACATCACCCTATATGATTCTTCTCTTAGACGTTTGGTCTCAAGTTCGAATGACTCCTCGTAGCAACGGCGGAACAATATATGATTCTTCTCTTAGACGTTTGGCCTCACGTTTTTAGGACCCATCCTTGGGCTTATAGGTGTCCGAGATGAACTTCAAGAACGTTATAACAAAAATATATTGTTACTACCAAAAAATGAACTAAGGACTTCTAGTGTTAAAAAATATCATGATAACCATTACACCACAATTATTTTGTTTTAACCATGCTACATTCATGTATCTTTTTTAGATACACCTTGAATCGTTGGTTCTTCGACTGTTGTTCAGTCTCCTCTGAACCAGGACCATCCCTGCCCCAAGAGGAACTAGAAATTCGAATTAGGATAGCCTAGGATGAGCTGAAATGGACTGAGATATGTGTTGACTTTATATTTATATATATATATATATATATATATATATATATATATATATATATATATAATTCTTAAATACAAATGTGTATCGATACAAGCAAAATTTGAACCATTGATTGTTGATCTAATAATCCAGATTAGAAGAATTTTTTTGTACTTTTACAATTTTATAATATAATTATATATGATGTATCGATACATGCTTTTATTGTAGAAGGACCATATATATATATATATATATATATATATATATATATAAAAGTGTTTTTTTTTGGTGGATTAGAGTCCACGCGTTTGAATAGTTCCGCCATTAACTGGTAACTATAACTTTCACTCCACCTCTGAGTCCAATGTTTAAGCTATGTGCATTGAGCTCTTGTTCTGATGCATAGACAAAGAGAGGTTAGCTATTTTTTCTAAAAAATAATTAATTATTTATCTATCTAATATTATTTATTTATAATTTAATAAATTCAATTTAAGTGATTAAGTTTGAAAATATTTTTTTTAATTGTTTGAATTCGATTAATATAAATGACACTATTTATAATAATTTTGTGGCGAGCCAAACGGATGGCAATTGTTTGAGATTACACTCAACACACGAAATGAAAATAGAAACAAGAAGTAGACTTCGTGCACACAAAGTCCGATCGAGCATTCCCCGCACCATGACTACGTACACAAATCATCAAGTACTAGACGTGTGGCCAACCGTCCGATGGTCTATACGCGCATGCAACAACTTAAAAAAACGTAAAGCATTTCCATTGGGTAATCAGTCAGGATAACCACACTTGACATCTTCTAATCTTGACTGAGGTATATATGTATTCACACAAATTAAAGAAAATAACGAGAAGTTAATTAGCGGTCAAAGTAATGAAAGAAGTAGCTATCTGTGGGCTTGCATTTCTTACACTTGTTCGTGTTGGACGTCGACAGAGACCACTAGCAAATCATAACCATCACAAATGTCCACGAGTCCATCCAATCTAGAGACTAGGTTAGAAGATACAAAATATATATAATGACGAGTGACGGACTTTAGAATTTGAGATTCTGAGACGTACACTAAATTTCCTAAAATTACTATCCTCAAAATTTAGTGTTAATATATATTTTTTCCAACCATGATAATATAATAGTATTTATTATCTACATAAAATTTAAAAAATAAAATACTAAAAATTTTATATTTAAAATAATATATTTTATAATGCAATACTAATAAAAGTAAAAAAAAAAATAATAATAATGTTTAGGATAGTTCATAATGATAATAAAATAAAATAAAATTTTTTTTTTAGGCCATATCAAATACTTGCTCAAATGTATCGCATAGTCACTTAAATATCTCGTCTCGTTGTTTTGGAGGCAAAAAAAAACTAGGGGTGCAACTCGGACAAACTAAATTCGAGTCCGATCGGATAAACCCGTTAATAGGTTGGATTAGGGTTAGAGATACACGAATACGGACTCAGGTTCGGACTCGGGTTAAAATATTTGAACCCGATCAAAAATTGAATTTGGCTCGGGTTCATGTGTCGGGTTACCCAAAGAACCCGCAATCCGATATATATAAAAGAATATATATATATATATATATATATATATATATATATATATATATATATATATACTTCTTAAATAAAAAAGTTTAAATCCTAAATTTTTTCATCCAAACTCCCCAACTTCTTATCATAAATCTCATTTTAGTTTTTATTTTGTAATGATTGAGACTTGATTGCTATTTGATTATGTGTTTAATATTACTCATGTTTAAATTTATTTTAAATATCATATTAGAGCTTGATAAATCCGATGGACCCGATCCAAATCATATCCTCTGGACTTGGTCTTGGGTTACATATATTGAGTCCGAGGTCGGGTCAGGCTTGGGCTCGGACTAGACTTATGATTCGTCGGGTTGGACTCGGGTTGAGTTCAAACCCGATCAAATTCGTCTGAGTTGTACACCTAAAAAAAATTGAGTAAGTTTGCATAATTAACTTTTTTAACTATTTGTTTGGTCTGACTAACTGATTTGTCTTTTGTTTTGTACATGACGTTTATATATATATATAAGAAATTTTTTTTTTTTTACCGGACTAAAAAAATTAGAATAAATCCGCTATACATTTGTTTAAAATTGTACTTATATATATTATAAAAAAAAAAAAAATGATGTTCTCTAAAATTTTATGCGTGGAACAACATTCCCTAGGACCTAGTAGCAAAGTCCGGACCTGACAATGACTTACATCTGGTCCTCAAGCATGTGATGCGCGATTTCAGGGTCGCGTCTTCCTCACAAATCAGCAAATAAATTCGACAAAGAAAAAAAAAATGCCACTTGTTTTCGAAAATTGATGGAGAGAATGAAATCGATGAGCTCTTAATTTGTAAATGGCGCGACGTACGCCATTCGTAAACTTGTCGATATAATTAACCAATTTCAAAAGTAAAGAATAGCTAGGATGATAATAACAGCCAGAGAGCGAGCATCCGTTAGAAATTGAATAATAAGAAATTAAGATATTGACAAGAAGCATTTAAATTTTGGTGGTACGTAGCAAGAACAACGAGATTAGGACCAGAACTTAGATTACTAGCTTCCGGTCCAGACGGAAGCCACCTGTCCGCTAGAATTATTCTTCCGGTCGCTATCGACTTTGGTGGACACTTTGTCGATTAGACAGGAGATAGAAGTCGACACTTTCGTCCCATCCACGGTGCAATATGTGACTGTCGATATCAAGCCCAATTATTGGTTAGATCCAGATCCAGATCCAGTCTCTTGCAAATTATAATTTCCGTACAGCTTTGACCCTCTGTCAATCGCTCATTGGACAATTGGTATTAGGGATGAACATTCGGTTCCAACCGAACCAAATAACAAAAAATTGAATTGGACCGAAAATTGAATAAGCAAAATCGAAATCGAACCAAAATAACCGATAATCGAATCAAACCGAACTGAATTAAATCGATACGATTTTCGATATATTCAGTTTATTCAATTTTTCGGTTATATATATATAAGAAATGGCTAGGATTTTGGAACCAGAAGAAGGAGGCGCTGGACAATCCGATCAAGGCTTGGAAGAAGATCCGGTGGCTCAAAGGGATAGAGGATGGCATGAGGAGGAGGGTAGGGAAGCTAAGGGTTGGGGGGGGGGGGGGTGCTGGACTACCGAGGCCAGGAGACAGGAAGAGTAGGGCTCATATCCGCAGAGATGGCCGTGCCGGCGATTGGAGAGGAGTGCATGGAAACAAAGACGGGCCGCGGTACGGCCGGGAGGAATCCCGCAAGGGAGATGGTCGACGGGGACCGACCGAAAGGGAGATTAATGAAAATAATATGGGTCGCTCCCCTTGGACGAATCGGGGGGCCGGTGGCCAACGAGTGCCGCAAGGGCAGGTTCCGATGTTGATGAGAAGGCAGCAGGAAGGGAGCAATTTGCAGAGGGGAAACCATGAATCATACGGGCCACCACCGGACTCCAGAGGAAATCAAGAGGGCGGTGGGGGCATCAAAAAATCATGGGTAGACACATGTAGGCCTGCGCAACCTCCGCAAAACGCAGCTATGCAATATGTTGAACCAGTGATCATAGATGGGAGGCCAATGGCTGAGTTTATTGATGAAGATAATGAAGAAACAGTGGTGTACTGGAGGAAAACGATAGTCGTATACGTCCTGGGGGAGAAGCCGTAGTATGGGCAAATCCGAGGTTACGTGTACCGGGTATTGAAGGTCCGTAAGGCAACTCTAGAGGGGGGTGAATAGAGTGCAGCGGAATAATCTATCCAATTAAAAATCAAGCGGAGTGAAGACAGCTACTAACTAACAGTATATATGCAAGACAATAATAAAATAAGAGTAAGAGAGAGCAAACGTAAACACTGTAAAGTATACTGGTTTTCCTCTTAGAGGACTAGTCTATTTTCGAGAACTCAAGCTCGGAGGTTTATCCACTATAATCACCAATAGCGAATCACAAACTTTGATCCAAAGGCTTGCCACTTCTTTATACCACGAGATTTGATCCGAAGTCTCGTAACTTCACACACGTGTGTTTGATACGAAGGGCACGCAAACTTCACACAAAAGAAGAGAGAAAACTGATGGAGCCAAAATCTTTACAACTCTTGTAGACTTCTAGACCAAGACCGCACTTGACACTTAGAAGGCTAGGGATTTGATCTTGGAGATAAGAAAGTTTAGGCTCTAAGAGTTTACTCACTATAGGATAGAAAGATTGAGAATGGTTGAGTGCGTAGGAATATAGAAATCCAATCCTATTTATAGTGTGTAGGCAAACATAATTCGGCCAGAATTTGGATGGTATTTAATTCAAATTTTTAACTGTTGGGCCAAGAAATCAGGAGCTAATTGAACTGGTCGATTTTATACCAAAAGGGTATCCGAGTTCGGGGCGAATTTGGTCCGAATTATGTTGTCTATTCTAGAGGTTTGGGTTGAATGTAGACTGATTTGTAGATAGGTTCATGGGTTTATTTGAGTGAACTTGGGTTATGCCAGTGCGACTCGATGTACATAAGTCCTAGACTCAAATAAAATATAAGATTATATATGAAAACCAAGAGCACTGATGACGCCAAATTTTTGAAACATCTGCTGACTTGAAGACGCTTTTTTTCTTGACGGCATTGTAAACCCCCTGATTTTTTTTAAAATTTTAAAAACTGGATTTTTTACAATTTTCTGGAATTTTCTGGGAATTTTCTGTAATTTAAAAACATGATTTTAATTATTCAATAATTTTTAAATGATAATAAACAATATTAAAATATTATAGAAATAATATTTTTGGATGTAAAATGAAAAACTGGACTTAGGACAATTTTTCTGGAATTTATCGGACCCCGGACCTATTTTTAAATGCCTAAAAAATATTTTATTATTTATTTAATTAATTAACTAATTTACTGATAATTATTATTTATTATTATTATTAATATTAATATTATTTTCTTTTTATTTTTAACCCAGCCCGTTGGGCCGGCCCAGCCCGGTCCAACAGACCCAGCCCAGCCCTACCGGGTCGGGTCGGGTCTGCCCGAACCCGACCCGTGCCCGCAACCCAGACCCGGCCTCACCCACGACCGAGTCCACCGCCGCGTCCGGCGCCGCTCCGCCCGCCTCGCGCCGCGTTGCCCGCCACGACGCCCTCGCTCCGCCTTGCCCGGCGCCCCTCTCCCTCACTTCCCCTATTTAACCCCCTCCACCCTCAGCCACCGCTCTCCACCGCTGCCACCGACCCACGACGCCGCCGCCCTCGCCGTGCCGACCACCGCCACGACCCCCCCCCACCACCACGACGAGCCCGCCGCGCCGCCTCCTTCTCCCCCTCCTCCGTCGAGCACAGCAGCAGCGCCCAGCCCTCTCCCCAGCGCCGCCGTGGACGCCGCGCCGCCCTCCGCCGCAGAGTCCCCGACCCTCACCGCCTGAGCACCGGCCGCCCTCCGCCGCAGCGCCGCCGGCCAGGGAAAAACCCAAACCCTAACCCTAATTCGGTCCCTGTGTCCGACACGAGTCGGACACGATTCGATCCTGTTTTTGGGTCCCATTCAGGTGCGTGTAACTTTTGCCTCGTAGCTCTGTTTTTGATTCCGCAAATTGCGTTGCGAAGCCTGTATGACCCTTTCGGTGTTCGGACAAACTGTTCGGGGCATCGCGTCCTGTGGTGATCGTACACCGCGATCCAAAAACAGGAAAAATCAGACCCTGTTTCACCCCGGAACTGAGTACGTCCCGCCAAACGGGACGACTTGGTCGCGCGCGGTCTTCACAGATAAGTGCGCGTCGTCGATACGGACGTGTGGGATTTCGCAGAAGCTGATTCGGGTGTGCGTGCACACCGGAATCAACGCGTATCCGCGGACATCGCCCCGTATCCGACTTTTCTGGAATTTACCCTAACTTCGTGCACACACGTCGGATCGAGATGAAACTTGCACCATCGGACTCGTAGCGATACGCTGGTCCTGTGGGTCAAGTTTGGTTCGATTCTGAGAACGTTGACGAAATCGCGTGTCGTGGGCCCCACAGGCCCCGCTCGACGGACGATTTTGTGATCGGCTCATCGGAATTCGAATCTGAAAGTTCCGTTGAGTTCGTATCAGCGTTCCTGACCTGTTGACACTAAGTTTGGTGAATTTGGAGACCTTTGACCTGGATGCGCTTTTCGGTGCAAAGCGGGCCCACATGCGGACCCCGTTTTGACCCGAAATTATTATTTTTGTCCTTGTCTCCAAATTGGACTCAAGGACAGGCGTTTCTAGCTGATTGATATTTTCTGGATATGATGGTGATGTTTGTTTCAGCAACCGGAGTACCGCCTGTAAATCCAACCGAAGTCAGAGCCGCAATCAGAGCCGGAACCACAGGCAAGTGTACCTTGCCAAAACTTGCAGCTTTGCTACCTAGCTCCTAGACTTAGTTATACATCAGTGGGCAAGTAAAGCTTGCCAAATTCTCAGATAATTCTGGTTAAAGTATTTTACTTGATTTCTGTAGCTTCATATGTGAACTTGTTTAACTGCTCAACCCAGGACACCTGACACTCTTCATGTGACGGAATTGTCTGAGATATACCTGGTGATTCCGTATAGGCTATATTTTCATGTCATTTCCAGTTTACATGCTTAGATTCTAGCCTGACTCATTGCATTAGTTCAAACTTGCGTGACTTGTACCTGTTATATTCTGGAACTGTGACGTGAGA
The DNA here is from genome assembly GCA_036927795.1 of Iris macrosiphon. Lineage (NCBI taxonomy): Eukaryota > Viridiplantae > Streptophyta > Magnoliopsida > Asparagales > Iridaceae > Iris > Iris macrosiphon. Next base: position 18,830,812 of record JAYESA010000020.1, on the reverse strand, counting down.
TTACATGGGGTGGGGAGAGTATTATCATATCAAGGCTGAATATAATATAATATAAATACTTTTATCTGGCGGTGCCTTAGACTCTGATACAGAGCTTTGGTTCCTTACTGGCCCTGTCGAGAAAATACTGCTATGGTTTCTTCGACACTGATCCTGTAGTAGTCTCAGCCTGAGTATGACTAAAACTCTCACTTGCATATCACTAGCTGGTTTACATATTTACCCTGTTGTTTATTTTATTGCTGCACTGTATATGTTTTGGCTTGTATTTTCTGTACCTTGTTATGTCCCCTGAGGACCTGGAATGGACTATGTCCCCAGGTATAGCCGCAGAGAACTACCCCGAGGTGTACGGAACAGGAGCACTTCTCGGAACAGAACAGGAACCTGAGGACGAGATCGTGGCCGAAGACTTCTTCTGAGTATCGGCTCCATATACTCAGTATTTCTATTTTTAGTTGATTTATTTCCTGTCTATTTACATTCAATGTACCAGACATATTCTCGGATTTTTCCCGAGACACTTATTTAAGAATGCTTATTTATTCTATTGTATTATTTCCGGCATTTAATCTGTGATTATCTGTTGTGGATGAGATTAGTATAGACTGTGACTTGTACTGTTGGATCTATTTATTGTTAGACTACAGCTTAAGCATGCCCTGATGGATCCATTAAATTGGGTTGTCCATCGGTGCGTGCTGCTGGCCATTGCTCACGTGCTCAGTCCCTCGTCATTTTGGGACTGGGGCGTGACAGGGTTTTTGTGGTGGCCCATGCAGGTCAACGACTAAATTGTTTGGTTTCAACTTCGGGATCGAACAGGCCTGCAATAAGATATGATAAGTTTTTTAGGATCTCATCCACTTGCTTGAATCATTTTGATATCTGTATCGTACTCGAACTAATTTTGACTTGCATCTTGCCTTGATTCCTGTGCGCCTCTTATTGGTTATTTTGGATACAGGAAAATGGACCCACAAGAATGCAACGAGACTCCCGTCAGAACACCACAAGCTACAGGTGTCACCTATGACGACGAAGTGACACCAGTCGGAGGAATTCCCTCAACTCAACAGAGCCAGCAGGCTGGTCAACCTACCTCCCGATTCCGGCGCGATGACATCCCACCTCCGCCGCAGTTCGTCCCACCAATGCCCGTACTCCCACAAGGACAGCCAATTGACGGGCAGCAAATATTTTAAATGATCTACGTGATGATGCAAGCTCAGCAACAAGTCCAACACGAGGCTCAGCGTCGCGAAGCTAACTTCTTAAGGGACAGCATCGTAACTGCATTGGGGCAGGCCAACCTACCAGCTCGACGGCCAACTACAGGCTCAATCACTGACTTCCGCCAACTGAAGCCCCGCAATTTTTCTGGAAAAGAGGAGCCCACAGAAGTTCACGAGTGGCTCACCAACATACGGCATCAACTTGAAGCAGCCGAACTTCCACGAGAACGCTGGATGACTGCCGTCCGAATGCAATTGACGGACAATGCCCATCACTGGTGGCTATCCGAGGAGACACGGCTCGGACCAGACCGAGTCACTTGGGAGGAGTTCTCCAGACTCTTCCAAGAGATGTACATTCCTGCCATCGCTCGATCAGAACTGCGGGACAAATTCAATCGCCTCACTCAGGACTCCATGACAGTGGAAGAATACAGCACAGAATTCATTCGTCTGAGCCGCTTCGCCCCCACCCTGATCCCGACTGAGGAAGAGAAGGCCGAGAAATTCTTCGACGGACTGAACATTGAGCTGCAGAAACTAATTGGGTCCGTCGCACCAACATCATACTCGGACGTTCTTGCTGCGGCTCGACGCATAGAGCGCGTCACCAAGAGAGAGACCAGACTGAAGCGGCCTTTCCCATCCGCACCAACCAAAGCAGCACAAGAGGAGTCTGCAAAGCGTCAACAAATAAGCTCGCCACCAGCAGCAGCACCAAAGGCCTTCTACCTTCCTACATGTTACCACTGCGGCAAGATAGGCCATGTCGAGAAGGAATGTAGACGTAAACTCGGGCTATGCTTAGGCTGCGGATCCAGACAGCATGCAGTGAGAGACTGTCCTGAGCGTAGAGAAGGAGCACCAAGGGCGAACCAGCAAACTCCACCAGCACCTCGAGCAGCACCCTACCAGCAAGCTCAGCAACAGCAGAGGAATCTACCTCAAGGACGAGAGCAGGCTTACGCGATGACTGTGCAGGACGCTGATGCGAGTAAGTAATTTATAGTTATCCGTTTTAGTCTTGTGTAGCTCGTGCCTATTGGTTCGTGACCTCAGCCCCAACCTAGTAATTTGTAACTTGATAACAACCTGGTTTTCATAACAGTTATAGTTTTCTTGTCTTAACTAGATTTTCTCTGGAAGTGCATAACTTTCATTGTTAGGGAAACAGTAATTCCCTAAGTATCTTGCGATGTGTTTTGCGAACGATGCTTGCGACCGCGTCATCTCTGTTGGCCGGTTATTCTTTGATTGCGAGGACGCAATCCTCTTAAGGGGGGTAGATTGTAAACCCCCTAATTTTTTTTAAAATTTTAAAAACTGGATTTTTCACAATTTTCTGGAATTTTCTGGAAATTTTCTGTAATTTAAAAACAGGATTTTAATTATTCAATGATTTTTAAATGATAATAAATAATATTAAAATATTATGGAAATAATATTTTTGGATGTAAAATGAAAAACTGGACTTAGGACAATTTTTCTGGAATTTATCGGACCCCGGACCTATTTTTAAATGCCTAAAAAGTATTTTATTATTTATTTAATTAATTAACTAATTTACTGATAATTATTTATTATTATTATTATTAATATTATTATTATTTTCTTTTTATTTTTAACCCAGCCCGTTGGGCCGGCCCAGCCTGACCCAACAAACCCAGCCCAGCCCTACCGGGTCGGGTCGGGTCTGCCCGAACCCGACCCGTGCCCGCAACCCAGACCCGGCCTCCCCCACGACCGAGTCCACCGCCGCGTCCGGTGCCGCTCCGCCCGCCTCGCGCCGCGCTGCCCGCCACGACGCCCTCGCTCCGCCTTGCCCAGCGCCCCTCTCCCTCACTTCCCCTATTTAACCCCCTCCACCCTCAGCCACCGCTCTCCACCGCTGCCACCAACCCACGACGTCGCCGCCCTCGCCGTGCCGACCACCGCCACGACCCCCCCCACCACCACGACGAGCCCGCCGCGCCGCCTCCTTCTCCCCCTCCTCCGTCGAGCATAGCAGCAGCGCCCAGCCCTCTCCCCGCGCCGCCGCCGCGCCGCCTCCAGCGCCGCCCTCCGCCGCAGAGTCCCCGACCCTCACCGCCTGAGCACCGGCCGCCCTCCGCCGCAGCGCCGCTGGCCAGGGAAAAAACCCAAACCCTAACCCTAATTCGGTCCCTGTGTCCGACACGAGTCGGACACGTGTCGGACACGATTCGACCCTGTTTTTGGGTCCCCTTCAGGTGCGTGTAACTTTCGCCTCGTAGCTCTGTTTTCGATTCCGCAAATTGCGTTGAGAAGCCTGTATGACCCTCTCGGTGTCCGGACAAACTGTTCGGGGCATCGCGTCCTGTGGTGATTGCACACCGCGATCCAAAAACAGGAAAAACCAGACCCTGTTTCACCCCGGAACTGAGTACGCCCCGCCAAACGGGACGACTTGGTCACGCGCGGTCTTCACAGATATGTGCGCGTCGTCGATACGGACGTGTGGGATTTCGCAGAAGCTGATTCGGGTGTGCGTGCACACCGGAATCAACGCGTATCCGCGGATATCGTCCCGTATCCGACTTTTCTGGAATTTACCCTAACTTCGTGCACACACGTCGGATCGAGATGAAACTTGCACCATCGGACTCGTAGCGATACGCTGGTCCTGTGGGTCAAGTTTGGTTCGATTCTGAGAACGTTGACGAAATCGCGTGTCGTGGGCCCCACAGGCCCCGCTCGACGGGCGATTTTGTGATCGGCTCATCGGAATTCGAATATGAAAGTTCCGTTGGGTTCGTATCAGCATTCCTGACCTGTTGACACTAAGTTTGGTGAATTTGGAGACCTTTGACCCGGACGCGCTTTTCGGTGCAAAGCGGGCCCACATGCGGACCCCGTTTTGACCCAAAATTGTTATTTTTGCCCTTGTCTTCAAATTGGACTCAAAGACAGGCGTTTCTAGCTGATTGATATTTTCTGGATCTGATGGTGATATTTGTTTCAGCAACCGGAGTACCGCCTGTAAATCCAACCGAAGTCAGAGCCGCAATCAGAGCCGGAACCACAGGCAAGTGTACCTTGCCAAAACTTGCAGCTTTGCTACCTAGCTCCTAGACTTAGTTATACATCAGTGGGCAAGTAAAGCTTGTCAAATTCTTAGATAATTCTAGTTAAAGTATTTTACTTGATTTCTGTAGCTTCATATGTGAACTTGTTTAATTGCTCAACCCAGGACACCTGGCACTCTTCATGTGACGGAATTGTCTGAGATATACCTGGTAATTCCGTATAGGCTATATTTTCATGTCATTTCCAGTTTACATGCTTAGATTCTAGCCTGACTCATTGCATTAGTTCAAAGTTGCGTGACTTGTACCTGATATATTCTGGAACTGTGACGTGAGATTACATGGGATGGGGAGAGTATTATCATATCAAGGCTGAATATAATATAATATAAATACTTTTATCTGGCGGTGCCTTAGACTCTGATACAGAGCTTTGGTTCCTTACTGGCCCTGTCGAGAAAATACTGCTATGGTTTCTTCGACACTGATCCTGTAGTAATCTCAGCCTGAGTATGACTAAAACTCTCACTTGCATATCACTAGCTGGTTTACATATTTACCCTACTGTTTATTTTATTACTGCACTGCATATGTTTTGGCTTGTATTTTCTGTACCTTGTTATGTCCCCTGAAGACCTGGAATGGACTATGTCCCCAGGTATAGCCGCAGAGAACTACCCCGAGGTGTACGGAACAGGAGCACTTCTCGGAACAGAACAGGAACCTGAGGACGAGATCGTGGCCGAAGACTTCTCCTGAGTACCGGCTCCATATACTCAGTATTTCTATTTTCAGTTGATTTATTTTCTGTCTATTTACATTCGATGTACCAGACATATTCTCGGATTTTTCCCGAGACACTTATTTGAGATTGCTTATTTATTCTATTGTATTATTTCCGGCATTTAATATGTGATTATCTGTTGTGGATGAGATTAGTATAGACTGTGACTTGTACTGTTGGATCTATTTATTGTTAGACTACAGCTTAAGCATGCCCTGATGGATCCATTAAATTGGGTTGTCCATCGGTGCGTGCTGCTGGCCATTGCTCACATGCTCAGTCCCTCGTCATTTTGGGACTGGGGCGTGACAACAGTTGTCCAAAGATAACCAGATCTGAAAATCTGAATACCTTTCAGGGGCTTCGCCCCCGAACCCCCACAAGGGGTGCTTCTCCCTCAACCCCCGTCCGCTGACCGGGCAGCGGAACCCCCGGGTGCGAGGCTCCAGATAAGTCGTAGATGGTTGGACAAAATCTTCTGGTATAACGTAGTCTTTGGCTCATCGTCATATAGCATATGTCCATTGATGATTTTGCTTATTGCTTTCTGCAAGTACATGTTAGACGAACAAGGAAATATACAGAAGCAAATATTATATATCTGGACAATGCTGAGTTTAAGTAGAAGATACTATAGTGATTGATCGATTACCATAATGCTAAACTTAATCGATTATCCATATTAAAAAACTCAACATAAACACTATGCCAACAGGTATGACGGTCGAAAGGGAGTTTTAAAGTGTTATCGCGAGAGAATGGATTCTTCTTTATTAGGTTCGGGATGGAGGAGGTTGTAAAGCGGATACTACAAGGAGGGCCATGGATATTTGATGGCAGGCTGATCATAGCAAAGAAGTGGGATGCGAGCACTAAATACGAGAAAGAATTATTCCACAAAATCCCGGTGTGGATCCGATTCCCAGACTTTCTGAAATTATACTAGAGCGTCCCTTTGCTTATAAAGATAGCTAGTCTAATTGGTACGCCGATAAAAGCGGACGAACCAACAGAAAAGAGAGCTCGAGTTACGTACGCCCGAGTGTTTATGGAAATCTATGCCTCTAAACCACTACCTCATATAGTGGAATACGTCTTGTCGTCTGGCCAGTACTTCAAACAGATTGTGGATTATGAATGGGTTCCACCGGTATGCAGTAACTGCCATTATTTTGGATATCTTGCTAATATTTGTCCGAATAGGCGCACCGAGGAGGTGGGGCAACAAGATGCCTCCCGACACAACAATATGGACTATGGAGGTGGGAGCGGTCAACTGGGGGAAGTAATCATGCACACGAAAGAAACTGGGGGGGGGGGAGGAGAAGGATAGGTTCCATCTGAATCACACCAAACATACACTCCTCATCATGTCCAAGGGAGATGGAAAGGCCATGTGAGGGACACAAATATGGACATACAGGAGACGGATAATAGAATGGTCACTTATGAAGGACTAGGCAGAAGAAATGAGAAGGGCGAAGGTGATGACAGGATGTGAGATAGTAAAGTAGCAAAAGAAAAAAGGGTTGTATGAGGGGACAAAGGGAGCCTTCCTGCAACGAGGAGCCATCATGACCAGTTACAGGAAGAAAAGGCAGGCAGTGGCAAACCAAGGAGAGGAGGTACAGGGGAACGACCAGATGGACGCTAACAAGGAGGCTCCGCTATGCACGGATAATGTAAAGTGGCAGGAAATGTTGCAAGGGGTACAACGTGAAGCAGAAGGTTCCAGAAAAGGAGTGAATAACATGGTGACGAACCCAAACTCTACTCCTAGGTTTGGTTCGGGAGGCGGTCAGGGGACACACCAGTCCTAATCCATGTTTGTGCTAATGTGTAACACGCGGGAAGAAAACTCGATGTAATGCCCCACTCCGCGTTGGCACCATGTACAAGAGATATCGCTTTGCTGGCTCGAGCGGAAGCCTTCTCGAAGAGTTTTTCGATCAAAACATAAGACGATTGATCTAGGTGAGTGGACAAAGCTTTATTATCTGATTCTTGTGTCACACCCCGATTTTGAAGAATCGATAGTCGTTCCCCGGGCGTGACGTCATGCGTGCCTAGGTTGCGCAACGCACAAGGGCTAAGGTATTTTTAGATAATGAGCACATATGCAGAGTACGCAGATAATTGAAACACAATATTGAAATATGGAAAAGTCTCTTTATTGATAATGAACATCTTTTACAAATTCTTGAATGAGTCGGATAATTGTCGCACGGGCTTACAAAAGTGGACTCAAATGAGATAGTCGTCATGTACATTACAGAAAATAGGGTTTTTTTTTTTGGTAAATTGTGTATTGTTTATAATTAATTATATTTATATTTAATTGATGGTTGTATTATTTTTCTATTGGTTGTTTTAGGGTTTTGGCTAGTCTGGACCCATGTCAAATCCTAGTGGACCCATGTCCGACCCAACCAATACCCTTGTGAGGCCTATTTTTGGGTTTAGAATTATTATTATATTTTTAATAAGTTAGTTGGAGTGATTATGAGTTAATTTGAGTGCATTTGGAACTCCAAACCCAAATCCCAATTAGAATGACTAAAGGAGAGGGTGTTTTGGTCATTTTGCTTTATGTAAACCTTCTTTACTTCACTTGGCCGCCCCCCTAACCTTATTCCCAGACCTGGACAACAGCATCCCCCCTCCCCCTTCTTCTTCTTCATTTCCTTCACTTCTTCTTCTTCTTCTTCTTCTTCTTCTCCATTCTCCATTTTCTTCTTCTTCCTCCTTCCAACAAGCTTCAAGTAAGTCATTTCTTCTCTTTCTTCTTCTATTCTTCTATTTGTGTTAACCCTAACCCTATACTTTTTCCTAACCTAGGTGTTTAGAGCCTAGAGTTAGTATGGAGGCTTGATTTGGAGGCTTGAGGGTGGTGATTTCAAGGGTTTTGGAGACTTTGGCCTTGGGATTCCAACTCCCAAGAGGTAAACCCTAACTTTTCTCTTACTAATTGCTCTAATATAGTGTAATTAGTAGCTTAGAACCTTCCTAGACCCTAAGGCTACCCGTGGGAGGAAGTTAGAACAAGTTTGGTTATGTTTGGAGACATTGACATTAGGTTTTGTGTCAATTTTGGATGAAATTCGATATTGGCCCAATTTTGGGTGATGCCCTAGGTTAGACGGACCTAGGTAGACGTTGTCAGGTGTCTTGAAGGTTAGTACGTGTCTCCGTTCGGACACGTGAAGTCGTGTCGCAAAGAAATGGGCGTTTCGGGTGTTTTGGGGGTTTTCGTCGTCGTAAGTTCTATGTGCGTGCGCGTTTTTGCCACGGACCTAGAATCGACGAGTTAGCATTTTTTTTTCTAAGATCTAGACATCGATTAGAACCCGTGGGTAAATTTTGGGCCGATTTCGAGTAGGTTTGGTGTGCGTTTCAGGAGGTTTTGCGAACCGCACACCACGTGTTCGTATAAATGACCGAACGGCCATTTCGACTTAGTTTCTTGGTTTCGGACTTGTGCGCGAATTGGATTAGCTTCGGAGAGTGTGTGCTAGAGTTCTCGGGTTGTATTTTATATATTTATAGTTATTTATAGGTATAGGGGTCGTTGGGCGTATGTTGGTGGGGTGTTGTGTGTTGTGTGTGTTGTGTATATATATGTATATATGAGTCTATATATATATGTATGTGTGTCTCCATATATATATATATATATATATATATATATATATATATATATATATATATATATATGCGTGTGTGTGTGTACTTATATATACATAAGTGTGTAAGTGTGTATATATAGATATATGGTTGTGTGTGTATATATATATATATGTATATATGTGTGTGTGTATATATTTATATTTGTTTGTTTGTGTCTGTGTGTGCGTGGTGCGTCGAGGGGGGGGGGGATAGCAGAGCGCTTGCAACAACGAGAGGGATAAAAGCAGCAGCAGCCATGAGCAGGGAATAGCAGCGCAGCAGCAGCTGCAGGCGCGCGTAGCACCGCGGTAGCAGCGCAGCAGTAACAACAGAATGAGCAGCAGCTGCGGCTGCAGGCGCGCGTAGTGCTGCGGTAGCAGCCCAGCAGCAGCAGCAGCGCATTGCATTTGTAATGCAGCAGCAGCAGCATTTGCGTGCAGCGTGGAGAGGCAGGCAGTAGCGCATCAGTGAGAGGGAGGGAGAGATCTAGATATATATGTTTGTATAGATAGATGGATAGATAGATAAATAGATACTAGTTAGAAATATATATGTATAGGTATGAGGTAAGGGATATATATATATATTTGTATTTGTGGATATATATACATATAGATATGTAGGTATATATATGTGTGTGTTAGATATATATATTCTAGCCTAGATTATTACCTAGGTGTATATCTATATGCATAGATAGTTAGCTAGATGGGTAATTAGTGAGGTATTGGAGGATATCTCAATACCTTGAGATATCAAGGTATCTCAATACCTTGAGATACCCAAGGTATTGAGTATCGGAGCGGGGTTTTTGAGCAATTGCTAAGGAATAGGTTTAGAGTTATTTTTATATGTATATGTGTATATAATTACGCGTGCTAGCATAGGTTTTAGTAGGTTTTAGACGGGTTCGTAGCCTAGGTCGAGGTATTGGATACCGAGGGTATCCCGGTATCTCGAGGAGGCGAGTTTGAGGGTTTACTAGCTTAATGAGCTAGTTTTGATCTAGAATTTTAGGGGCACCCTATTTTGACCTAGCGTTGACCATAATTGTCCTCGTTGACCATAAAGTCAACGTTTGACCTAGTTTTGACCCAGAGTTGACTTTTTGGATCCCGGGTTGACTTTTGACCCAAATTTTATCGGTTTGACCCGTTCGACCTAGAATACCCCTAGAACCTTGTTTTTAGTTATTTTATATCAGTTTAACTCCTTAGAACCCTGTTTAATCTTACTTTTCGCAATAGGTTCTTGCGATGCCAGTCCGGATCTCGATCCTCATCAGTTGCTCAGGACGTCAGGCGAGTACCTACCTCTGATCGTTTCTATTTCATGATAGCGTTTATATCACCTGTTCTAGAACTGTAATACTTGATTCTGACACATTGTTATACGAGCTGGTACTAGTGGATCCCGTCATGAGATGTTATCCCCCTTACCGTATTCAGCGGGTACTCTATCACGTGTATTTCATCATGTGCTTCGGGTATTGATTCTCATGTGCTATCATGTGCTTCGTGTGCTCTCGTCTTCATGTGCGCGAGTTATTTATCATGTACGTAGCGTGCCGTGGTTGGATCCAAGAGTATTAGTGGGGGAGGGGAGTAGGAGTTGGTTATGTGATCAAAGCCAAACAGTATTCATGTGTATGTCGGTTATGCAACTTACGCATAACGGAGTTATCGTAGATTATTCATGTGCAACCTAAGCCGATCACATAACGAACTTGTGCTCAAGGCACTTAGCTAATATTCTTGTTTTCTCACATGCAGTTACTTCTCTACTACTTGTATTGTTCTCCAATTTTATATTGCAGCTACTTTATCTGCTCTACCATGTATTTATTTCCTGTGCATCTTGTATACTTTTCTATTGCTAGTCATATACACCTTACCATGTATTTGGAGTTGCTTTCAGAGTTATGTACTTCGCTCCAGCCCTGACTAAACATATTTTTTTCAGAGGATCCTGAGAAGTTTTGCCCGACATTCTACGGGCCGGGCGTCGAGGAGTGTTGTGACCCGGAGACTGAGGAGGAGCCCGTCGAGGAGACGTCGTTAGCACCCTAGTTAGCTAGGTGGGTTTTTCTGGGTTGTTTCCAGTTGCTATTTTGGATGACTGTACTATATTTATTATTATTTTGCTCCTGTGAGATATTGTAGGCTTTAGACTTGGACTGTATATTTGGATATTGTACTTGCTATCTTTGGTTCTATTTCTTTGTTGATACCTTATCGTGCTTTTACTTTTCCCCTAGTTATTATGATTGAGGCATATATATATTGCGTGGTTGCCCTCCTTTTGGAGAGGTTATATTGACTGATCATTGTGAGATATAGATTGTGACCTAGAACGATCATTTACAGCATTCTACCGCCGATTCTGCGGCGTAGGCTGGACGTACCCACAACTCATGCCCGATTTTTCGGGTGCGGGTCGTGACAGTGAGTATCTTATTTCTGAGGTTTGCATCATTAGGAACACACAATTTTTCCTTCACCCGCATCATTCCATCCGAGCTCACCGCAAAGTCGGTCGCCTTTCCTGCTGAGATAAGATTTTGCATCTTCTCTAGGAATATGTCATCCTTCTGAGCGGACTTAACTTTCTCCAATAAGTCTGGTTCGAGGCGCAACTGAGCCACCTGCGCCCCCTTTGTGTATCTGATTCAGAGTGTAATGCCCAAACCTTTGAGATCCATTCGCAGCATGTCATCGATAGCCAAGCTCTCAACGAACACTCGACTCAGCGCATCAGCTACAACGTTGCCCTTTTTCGGTGTATATCTGATCATCAAGTCAAAGTCGCTAAGGAGTTCAAGCCAACATCGTTGCCGTAGATTTAAATCCTTTTGAGTATAAAGATATTTGAGGCTTTTGTGATCCGTGAAGATCTCGTACGGTATGCCATAGAGGTAATATCGCCATAACTTCAACGCGAATACCACCACTGCAAGTTCTGGGTCGTGTGTTGGATAGTTTCTTTCGTGAGACTTTAACTGCCTCGACACAAAGGCTATCACTTTGTTCCCCTGCATAAGGACACGTCCCAAACCCTTTCCTGAGGCGTCGCTATAGATCTTAAAATCATCGGGTCCGTCCGGAAGGGTAAAAATTAGTGTTGAGACAAGTCATTATTTTAACTCCATAAATGATTCTTCGCAGTCGTCCATCCACGCGAATGTTACTCCCTTCCGAGTGAGATGAGTCATAGGCGAAGCGATCCGTGAAAAATCTTTTTTGAATCTCTTGTAGTAGCCTACTAGACCAAGGAAGCTCCTAATGCCGCTGGCTGACTCAGGTCTTTTCTACTTCACGATGGCTTCAACTTTCTTCGGGTTGACTAAGATGCCCTTCGCGGAAATAATGTACCCAAGGAAGGATATGCTGTCCAACAAGAATTCGCACTTGCTCAGCTTCACGTACAACTTATTCTCTCGAAGGATTTGAAGCACCAGCTGCAGGTGTCCTGCGTGTTCATCCTTGTTCTTCGAGTACACTAAGATGTCATCTATGAATACTACCACAAACTTATTGAGGAATGGTCAGAACACACTGTTCATCAAACCATGAATGCGGCAGGGGGATTCGTCAGTTCGAACGGCATGACAGGAAACTTATAATGGCCATAGCGGGTTCGAAATGCTGACTTCGGCATGTCCTCTGGCTCGATCTTTAATTGGTGGTAGCCAAAGCGAAGGTCTATCTTCGAAAACACTGACGCTCCTTGCAACTGATTAAAAAGGTCGTCAATCCTGGGCTGGGGATACTTATTTCAGATAGTGACCTTATTTAGCTCCCGATAGTCTATGCAGAGTCACAATATCCCGCCTTTCTTCTTTACAAAAAGTACCGGCGTGACCCAAGGAGACACGCTCGGACGAATGTACCAACGGTCAAGCAGTTCTTGTAGTTGGCACTTTAACTCCTTTAGTTCAGCAGGGGCCATTCGATACGAGACTTTGGAAATCAGTTTGGTATTTGGAAATGTATCGATGGTGAACTCAATTTCTCGGTCGGGTGGCATGCCAGGTAGTTCGCTCGAAAACACATCAGGAAACTCTGCTATAATGAAAGAAGACTAAACGTTTGCACAATCCAGTTGCATGTCCTGAACCGACGCTAAGTATCCCTCACATCCAGAATATATCATCCTATGAGCTGACATCGCAAAAATGATCATGCATGTCTTTGACGCATCCGTTGCTGAACCACTTGTGTAGCAGAATTTGGACTCTCCAGATAGACGAAAGACGAATCATTTCTTGGCACATTCGATAGTTGTCGAGCAAGCGCCGAGCCAATCCATCCCCAAGATGATATTGTAATTCCGAACATCTAGGACCAACACATCGAGCGAGAGTTTTCTTCCTCCAATACAGACGTGGCCGCCCTGACATACTGAACGAACAAGTATCTTTGTGACCAAAGGGGTGCTAACACTAAGGTCTAGATATAATGGTGTCATTTCTACCATATTTTTTATGGCAAAATTTATGGATATAAAGCTATGTGTTGCACCAGAATCAAATAGCACACGAGCATGTATGTTATTGAAAAGCAATATACCTGACCCAACGGTGTCCACCCAACGGTGTCCGATGCTAGGGCCTCTTCTCGTGTCAACGTGTACACCCGTCCTTTAGCTTGACGGGGCTCTTATTGCGGTGCGACTCGGTTGGCTTAAAGTGTTGTAGCAAGATTTGGATGTTGAGGGCAAAGTTTGGAGGGGAGCGGACAATTACTATGCTGATGGGTTGGATCACCACAACGAAGGCATGACCCAATCTTTCGGCGACAGTCATTTTCAGTGTGTCTGTTCCTTCTACAATAAGTACAACATGGCCCTGGATTTGGACCCTGGTGACCGCCGTTGTTTGGGCGCTTGGAAGCGGTATTTCCTCCCGCATTGCTTTGGCGCTTGTGATTGGAAATATGCACAGTGCCGACAGCAACTGAAGGATACTGCGGTTCAAGAAAATGGGTATGATTGAGGACTTCCCATATAGTCATATATTGGAGAACAACTACGTGCGCATGGATAGCAGGTCGCATGACAACTTCGAATCATCTTGTGTGACTCTCTGCATCAGGTAAATATGAGCTTGCAAATTTGGCGAGCCGGTTGAATTCGGCGGAGTACTGCTTCACTGCCATACTGCCTTGACGGAGCTACATGAACTCGTTCTCCTTTTTTAGACGTACGTGAGGGGGTATGAACTCCTTCTCAAATATGCAACGAAAGGTAGCCCACATGATCGTCTCGTCTTCTACGTCTACGGAGAGAGATCTTCGATGCACGTCCCACCAATCGTGCACGTTCAAGCGAAGCTATAGTTGGGCACACGAAACTCGCTTCTCCACAGGTACCTATAAAAAATTTAAATTGATCCTCAAGCTCTTCCAGCCAATCTAGAGCCACGACCGGATCCGGCCGCGCCGTTATGGACGGTGTTCCTTGGCGCCCACTGCGCCGGGGGTTCGTTGTGCCGCCGCGCCGGCGCCGGGGCCGCGCACCGAGGTGCGGCGTCCCGGGCCGGCGGGCCGCACGGGGGCGCCCCCGCCCGGGGGCGGGGACACGAATTGTTGACACGTTCGCGGTCGTCCGATGGTTCGGTTCTCGACAATGATCCTTCCGCAGGTTCACCTACGGAAACCTTGTTACGACTTCTCCTTCCTCTAAATGATAAGGTTCAATGGACTTCTCGCGACGTCGCGGGCGGCGAACCGCCCCCGTCGGCGCGATCCGAACATTTCACCGGACCATTCAATCGGTAGGAGCGATGGGCGGTGTGTACAAAGGGCAGGGACGTAGTCAACGCGAGCTGATGACTCGCGCTTACTAGGAATTCCTCGTTGAAGACCAACATTTTGTTCAATTAATGATTAAACCAACATTTTCGTTATGTAAAGTTGGAAGCTAAGAAGACGGGATCATGTTTCAACATTTTGTTCAATTCCTCGTTGTGCCTAGGTTGCGCAACGCACAAGGCCATGGTATTTTACATAACGAGCACATATTCAGAGTACGTAGATAATTGAACAAAATGTTGAAACATGAAAAAGTTTTTTTTATTGATAATGAACATATTTTTTTACAAACTCTTGAACGAGTCAGATAGTTGCCGTCCGGGCTTACAAATATGGACACAAATGAGATAATCGTCCTGTATATTACATCCCTTTACTAAAACTTTAAAATGTTAAAGACACCTTCGGGCGAAGCTATCGCCTTTCCACGGAGCTGTATAAGTTATGTGAATGAGCTCCTGGATCTTCAAAATGATTCTTTGAAGGCACGATCAGGACGTGCCAGTAGGTGGACTGGATTTGGAAGTAGCATTAGCTTCTTGCAGGATCTCCTTGGTGCGGGAAACCTGTTGCAACGAGGGTCAGTACATCAAAATGCACTGGTGAAGGCGAGCTAACCCAACTATACCAATCAACACATTGTTTATATGAAGCATGTAAGTTATTTTGTGGTCTTTCTATTTTGCCCTAGTTTATTTACAAGCAAGCATTTGATATGGAAGTTTACTAAAATAAATATGCCACCATTCGGTGACTTTTATCTGCCCGTCTGAACCACCTACACAAATACTTACCATGACATTCCCTTACACGAAGACATAATTAGCTTGCACAGTTTAAATATACAAGAAATAAGTCACTGGCATGTTGCCATAGGAAGAGTTACAGTGTCGGGGCAAAGATGACGGAGGTACAGGTATCGCTATACGCCATTCCGTTCTGGACATGAATGGTGTGCAACGCAAGGGACATGGGATAGTGCACCCATTCCTGCCCGAAGTAGGTAACTAAACATGATGTTCCATCCGGATCGGATTGGTGCCAGTGACCCAGCGACCGTCCGAAAGAACTAAGATCTTGTGTACAAGTTGTCGTGACCAAGCAAAGTCTACTAATTTATTAATCGAGACAGTTTAAGGGATCACAAGCACGAGACAAGTAACATGGCATGATCCATTTTTGGATAGTCCCCTTGATCAGTTTATTGCATAGCAAGGTGTGTTCTATACATAGCAAAACTATAGGAGAAGTATATATATGTTATACTAGAATTGAAATATATTAAAGGAATATTCTTAACGAACTAGCATCCAGCA
Organism: Iris macrosiphon; assembly: GCA_036927795.1. NCBI lineage: Eukaryota > Viridiplantae > Streptophyta > Magnoliopsida > Asparagales > Iridaceae > Iris > Iris macrosiphon. The sequence goes on along the minus strand of JAYESA010000020.1, from coordinate 18,814,957 downwards.
AGGTAACCTTTCACAAGTTTATTGACAAGTTAGTAACTCCAAGTCTATTCCCCTTTTATCTTGACATATTTTAGTTATTATGGTATCGTTTGATCGGCGCAATCAAGAATGCAAGCTCTTAGATGTGAAGACTTGGAAGAAGGGTCAACTGAATCGAATTATAGCCACTCACTAGTTGGTTGGAGGATGAAAAGGAAAGCGGTGCTTCAAGACTCCGTTCATACGACGTCTACTGCACGATCACCTGCATTGCCACAAACAGATGATCAATACCTTTTCTACTCTTTCCAAGCTCGTAATAAAATGTAGTTCAACAAACGAAAGCAATAAAATCCATCAAAACTGTTTAAGAAAATGCAAATAAGAAAACCAACTCAAGAGAACAAAAGCAACAAGGTGACCGCGAAAACTAGGCAAAAAAACTTGCAGCAGAGAGGTTCCTCTTGACTCTGACGCTAAGTCCATCCTTGGGGCACGGTCCACTGAATATGAAAATTGATTTCAAAGAAGCAAATCCATAACGAGGATAAGATCTTGATTCAATCTATCCCGATCGAACGATACCGATTAGTATTTCTTAGTTGCGCTCCCCGTAAAGGGGGAACAAGGCACCACAGCTTTCATATTCTTCTACTGAAGATCTATAAGCATCTGATAGGTTTAGTTCCTTCAGGCAGATTGATCAACATCCAAATATTGTTATGGGGTTAATCTCTTCATGGACTGCCTCCTTCCAGCAGACCGAGTCCCTGGTCTCGATTACCTCATCATAGGTAAGTGGCTCGACAGGCAGCAGCAGGAGACACACAAACTCACAGAATTTTATTCACAGAGAAGAGATGAGATTTACAATGGAGATAGAAGAAAGCACACAAGAACTGAGGAGAATACAAGAAGAAGTTCACAAAGCATACAAGCTTCTCAAAACTCCGATCCCTCTTCTTTCATTCTGAAGCCCTTATTTATAGCACAAAGGGTCTGAGTATGACCCCTAATCTCCCGTTAGGGTAACCGGCATCTGTCTTCTTTAGTAATGATGATGGTACTTAGTGGGGGTCATTCCATTAGGGTGAGCTGGGGAGCTTTATTATGGTAGTGGAGTGTAATGATTGCCTTTTGTAGTGGAGAATCTTTTTTGGGTGGCAGAATGGTAGCTTTTTGGGTAGTGGAGTGTCTTTTATGGTAGTGGAGATGATGAGCTGTCCGCAGAATGGTAGCTTTTGGGTAGTGGAGTGATAATGAAATGTCTCTTATGGTAGTGGAGATGATGAGCTGTCCGTTTCATCATTAGGGTTGTAGGAAGAACTTTCTTCGTGGCGAGAATTGTCAGAGTTGCTTGTACTGTGACTATTGTTGTCCCGTAGCCAAATAGGGATTCCTTCGACAAAAAGTGGATTATCTCTATCATGTCTAGTATCCATAATCTGTTCTCTATCTTCAATTAGAGATCCAATCATCATTTCTCTCTCTTCAATGGACCTTCTTAGTTGATTAATTTGCTCTTGTAATTCTTGCCTCCTTGTGACGATTGCCTCTCTGATTTGTGCTAACTGCTGTGTTAGTTGCCGTCGTTGTAGTTGTTGCTGCTGTTGTTGTTGTCTTCGTTGTAAGGATTTCTCGGGAATTCGTCGAACTGTTTGTGGTCCCAATCTTCGTAAATATCTATTAAGAATAATTTTGTAACAAATCTTTTTCATTGGGTAATTGTAGGGTTCCACCATGCTTCTAATCTGAATTACCTTCGGAGTCCACCAAGATCCTCATAGGGTCGTTATTGATGAGTAAGTCTTCACTTCTGGCCAATAGGCCTATTCGGCCCATTGTCATATTATTCATAAAATCAATGATCTTGGATGGTCCCTCGTTGTTCTCAGGTAATGGCCTGAGGCGATCAATAAGAATAGTATGTTTGTTAGTAGAGACTTGAGCATTAGCCCTGGTAGCACTTCGTGCAGCCTCAAAGAACTCTGTGGCCGCCATAAGTCTTTCATGATCCTCGTCGAAACCTTGCTTTGAAAATTTGATATATTCAAAGAAAGGTTCTTCAACGAGCCTGCTTAGTTCCCAGAGTTGGTAAGACGGAAATAACTTGATATACTGCCTTTCCTCCCAGATACTCCAAATTCTGAATCGGAAGATGGTTTGAAATTTGGTGGCGTGAGAGAGCGCCGCCTTGACACAGATTTCTGGAAGACAGTCGCGGTAGTCGTCTTCAAAGATTGTATTCATATAAACTTCATGAACTAACCCCTTTTTTATATGGGGTCTGAACTTCTGTATTTTACGGAAACAGGCAAGAATACGGGGCCGTCTGTTGATGTTGAGGATGAGTTCTTCATTCTGAAAAAGGTTGGCAATTTCAGTATCTTCAAGCTTTTTGAAAAAGAGAATGAGTCTGGAGTCGTCCAGTAATTGCTGCTGATGCATGGCGAGCATTTCCTGGACCGTAACTTCCGCATTGAACTCCTCGATCTTCGGAGAGTTGATATCGAGGGATCTGAGTAGTTCCAGGACATCAGTCATCCTGAAGTTAACCAGGTCGTTTGTTCGAATCTGGGAGAAAATTGCTTTAAGCTCCTTTTGCTCGGTGGAAGTGCCAGTAAAAAGATCCTTTTCCCTGATGGAGAGCGCCTGTGATCTGGAGGTAGAGGAGAAGGTCATCATTCTGGAGATGAGTTGCTGGGCTTCCATTGTCTTTTTATCAAATTGCACATTTTTCTGCCTTTCGGCTAGTAGGGTTCTCTCGATTTGGGTCAACCAGTAACTGGCTCCCTTTATGTCGCGGGCCTGGAAAGCCCGAAAGCAGCCATTAAATCTCTCCCATACTGCTTTGTCTTTACTTTCCATTTCGGTATTGTACCAATTTTTGATTACAATATCCGAAAATTGTGCCTGTGTAATAGGTGGTCTGGGAGGGCCAGTAAAATGTGTAGGAGGAATAGCGGGTCTAATTGGGATGAACATAGGTCTAGGAATAGTTCCCAGTATATTTTTTCCTTTGTTGATCTGATTATTATTATTTTGGCTATTCGCCTGAGTATTTTGGCTATTCGCCTGAATCTTTTGGCTATTCGCCTGTTGGAATTGGCTGTTCGCCTTGAGGGAGGTCTGGCTGTCTACCTCCTGGGTTTGTTCAACCCTTGATGATTCTGCTATATTGTTATCTTTGGCCTTTTTAGGGGCCACTTCTTTGAACTCACCCTGCCTTTTCATCTCTTGAAAGAGATCACGAAACTTTTTATAAAAATTCTCGTCCTCCATCTATCATAACCTGGTAAGAGTATCCGCAAGGAAGTTAGTGTATCCAGGAATATATTTGACATCATAATTGAATATTTCTAGATACATTGCTATTCTGATTCGCCGAAGATTTTCTTCAGGATTATTAATAGTCTTCTTCTTCAAGAATTGTGCTACTGATTTATTGTCAGTTTCAATCAAGAAGTGTCTATACAAAATATAGATTTTTAGACTTTTTATGGCTAGTTTAACAGCTAATAATTCTTTGTCATAAGTAGCATATTTTATTTGTACTTTAGTAAACCTTCCTGATGTGTAAGCAACAATTTCTTTTTGCTTAGCAATTAATACACCCGCCCAGAAGTTATCTGAGGCATCTGTTTGTAGAACTAAAGTATCATTGTCAGGCGGAAAATAAAGAATATTTTCTACCTTTATGGACTCTTTTATCCTAGCAATCTCCTCAATTTCCTTTTGATCAAGGGAAATATAGATCTTGTCTGTATTCCATTTTCTTGGTTGTTCACCAGTTATTTCCTTGTATTTGGCTTGTTCAGCCGTGAGTTTTTCCTGTAAATGTTCTATTTTTGCTGATAGATTAGGAATAAATTTTCTACCATAATTAAGTAATCCTAAAAAACTCTGAAGTTCTTTAAGGGTTTTAAAGTTTTCTGGAAATTCTCTAATTTTGGTATATATGTGTTCTTGCAAGAGAATTTGTCCATTTTTAATGGTTTTTCCTAAGAAATCGATTTCAGTTTTGAATAATTCTATCTTTTTTGGACTTAAAATAATTCCATTATCAAGTAGTAATTTGCAGACATGCAATAGATGTTCCTTGTGTTCTACAACGGTGTTTGAGAAGACGAGGATATCATCAATGTAGACTACAACATAAGGAAGATGCCCAAAAATAGAATTTATCCATTTCTGAAATATTTGTGGGGCATTTTTCAATCCAAATGGTAAGACTAACCATTCAAAATGTCCCTGTGGGCAGCTGAAAGCTGTCAATTCAATAGAATTTTTATCTTCTAATTTTATTTGCCAAAATCCTGATTTAGCATCGAATTTACTATAATATTTAGCACCTTGAATTTGTTTTATAAGATGCTCAGCTGTGGGAATAAAATAACCATCGAATTTAGTATAACTATTTAACTTTCTATAATTAATAACCATTCTTGCTTTTCCTCTTTTTATTTCAGCGTGATTTCTTACAAGGAAAGCAGGGGAAGAATGTCTGCTGAAACTTTTCTGGATAAGCTTTAGTTTTAAAAGCTCACTAATTTGTTTAGAAAATTCTTCCTTGTCAGAAGGAGAAACCATAATGCTATTTACCCTGATATTGGTCTCTCTATATTGTTCTAATAGCTCTATTTTACAATATCTAGGGGCTTTATCAAAGGCTTTTAATGGGTTATCAGAGAAGAGTGGTTCTAACATTCCGTAAATGGTTCTTTGTATCTTATTATTATTGGGAAGATTGTAAGTGCAAACTTTTGTATAATCTATAAGTGTGACTGGTTTTTTACCACGCTGTGCTGTATGTGTAAAGTTGGAAGCTAAGAAGACGGGAAAATGTACTCTAGGAATGGATATTCCGTCTAGTTCAAATGTGTGTGTGTTGTATGGTTTATAATGTCTCAAATTATCCATACCAATAATACAATCACTATCAAAATCTCTTGGTAGTAATACAAAATCAAACATATAAGTGTTAGAATTCCCTTGTAAATCAGGGAAATGGACCTGAAGGTTTTTTACTTTATGGTTGACAGACACTTGTCTTCCCATAAAATCGTTTAATTTGCCTGGTTTATCAAGTTGTTGCCACAAATCCTGAGGGATAAAGGTTTCTTGTAATAAGCTAGCCTCAGCTCCTGTATCAACAAGAGCATGGATAGTAAATTCATTATATCCTGATATACAAATGGTAAGTGGTATGTATATATGTAATTGAGCCTTTACTTTTAGGTCCATGGTTCTAACCATGTTTACATCAGAAGGAGTGTCTGGGAGTTCTAGTACTTCTTTCCAAGTTTCTATAGAAAGATCTATATTATCAAGAGAAGTGCTAGCTATTTCTAATTCTAGGGTATCTTCAATGGAAAGATCTATAGTATTACTAGCAAGAGAACTAGTCCTTTTGTCAGGATTAAGTTTTTCAAATTTTTTAATATGTTTATCGATTACTTGTGTGGTTCTGTCCATATGTCTTAAGACAATTGTCCTATAGTTTGACTTTTTTACTTCTCGTATAATATCACGAAATTTTCGTAAAAGATGATTCATCTTATAGGCTTGATCTATCTGGCTTTCATTGTAACTAGTATGCTCCCTATACCAGTTAGTGGTTTTTGACATTTATTGGAGCGACAGAATTCTACTTCTATCCTTTATTTGTGATAAAGGAATTTTTACTGACATTTTTTCTGATTCATTAGCACGTTGGTTGTCAAGCATAGTCTTAGTTCTACCTTCTATTGGTGTGCTAACGCTCATCCTATGTTGTATATCCTGTAAAATGTTAGGTGTTAATTCAATACTAACTAGGTTGTCCATAGAATTAGAACGAGTGATATGGGGAATACTTGAAGTCGTGGTCTCCGACTCTTTTTGACTGCTTAGGGGTTGTTTTCCTCCTTCGATTCTAGTTGATATAGTATTTCCAGAGGCAATAAAATATTCGGTTGGTATTTCTATTTTTGGTTTCAAAGATCTAATAAAAACTTTCATTTCATTATCATTCTTAAGGTGTTCTAATCTAATAAGTCTAGGTTGGATAGTTTTTCCCATTCCTACCTCAAAAAGTCTTACTAGATTTTTAGGTGTGATAGATTTAAAAGTTGGCGTATCGTTTAATGCCATACAATGTTCCCATTGTATTCCAAGTACTTTAGAACCGGGCATTAATTCAATTCCTTGGAGGCTCACCGATAGTGTACAAGTTTTTTCTATATTATGATCATCTAGACTTATAGAAAAATCTGGGTGTATGTTGATGCCAAATAACCTATTAACAAGATTGGATTTAGTTCCTCCTATTATACTATTTAATGGATTATTGATGATTCTTTCATCCATGCAAACTACAAGAATATGAGTATCTATTCCTGTTCGGAATAGTCTCGTTATTTTAAGCTGTATTAGGCCTATATGTAAATATTTCATCTTGGGATATTTAGCCCTTAATTTCTCCATTTTTCTTTTGTCCAATAAACTGATGGAGGAGAAATCTTCATCTCCTTTTAATTCTATATTTCCTTGCATCCTTTCAAAAATATAGGTGTGCTTATTCAGGAATCTAGACTGAAAAGAGATGGGTTTATAAACTTCCTTTTTATCAGAATGTGGTATTTGCTTCTTTGAGTTTTTCAAGGTCATCATCGGTTATTTCAAATTGCTCCCCCTCACTTTGGGGAATACTAGAATTACTAGTTTCCTCTGAAGTTAGGGTATTCATATAAATTCTAAATTCGCAGTAGCCGTCATGTAATTCACTAGAACTTGATCCAGGGGAACTAATGCGGGGTTTAGGAGGAGTGTCTTCTATTATAGGTAAGTCTTCGTATTTATGTATAACCAATAAACCTAAAGGATTACCTCTTTCGACGAGATAGTCTCTATCCTCAAAGGAAGTGTTTTTCATTATTATGGAAACATTATTTCGAGAAACAGGTTCAATAAAACCATAAGTAATGAATATTTTTTTTGTAGCATGTAATGGTATATTATGAATAATGCCATAATAACCTAATGGCAAAAATATTCTGATATCTAATAATATTTCCTGGGTATGATATCTTCTAATTCTGCAACTTTTACTGGCATATATAATATATCCTGCTGCTGCCTAACTGGTATCAGAGCCTTGTTCAAACCCTGTGAGTATTATTACTAATTCATCATGGTAGCTTAAGAATCTAGTTCTTGAATATGATCTAATAGGACACAGGATGATTTTTCTTTCTTATATTTATTAATTTTATGCCCAATATCCTTACGCATGGGGTAGGAAACGAACCAATGCTGTGCTCCAGTTCTGTGAAGCGACAGTATAGGCTTGTGGTTGAAATACTCGCAGCCTTAACCCCGCCATAAATCCACGGTGTGCTAGGTTAATCGACCTAAGCAATGGGGATACTGTGACAAGCCGCAGAATTGTGGGTCAAAAGGGATAAATGGCGCAGAATTAATAAAATATATTCTAGAAAAATTATTCTGGGTAATATGATGATTATATTCAAGAACTACTAATACAAAGGCACATGAACAACGAACAACCTCTTTCAGAGCTTATTTATGCAGACACACACCAATGCTTTTTAAACCTTCATAACAATTATGAACACATAGTACACATGTCTACTAAAGATCACCCAGAACACGGGATATATAATTTTATAGTAGATCTCTTGCATGATATTAGGAAAGATATGAAACACATAATACAAAAATTACAAAGCATAAACTTTACAGACAATACAGGATTTGGAGATAAGCACAATCAGAACCCAAAAATTGCCCATTGGAATATTAATATGTTGAGGTATTCGTCAAAAGAAGATAATAAGATTAATATTAATGATATTAATGAGGAACACTATCGTAATTTCCTTAAACTACAAAGCCAAGAACTTCTTGGTGAAATTGACGAACAAGTTGTTTACGCTTTCTATGAAAAATATTCAGAAGCTATAGATTTTTTTAAATGGAAATATAGCACTGATAGTGAATCAGACGAAGATACCCTTCATGTCCTACACAATGAAGAAGTAGGAAGTACTAGTGGTGGAGGTATGACCCTAGAAGGAATACCCACTGAAGACGTTGGATCTATCGGACCTCCCCCTGAAAGCCTCATGCCAACCAGAGCTATAATTCCATACACCAAAAAACAACCTGAAAATAGGAAAGATTGGGTTAGATATCATAAAGCCAGTGAATATAGACATACTGATGGACTTATTTTTAACATAGATAATATTCCACATAAGAAGATAAAAGAATACGCTGGTGAATGGTCACAACAAATGGGTGGAATGATATATCATTTACCTGAAAACATTAACACTGCCCAATGGATACATTATGCAACAAGTTTTTGGAAGGGTAGCGCTAGAGCTTGGTTAGTTAGCCTTGAAACCACTAATAAAGAAAAAGGAGACAAAATTAGAGGAACCGAGGATCCTCAGGATGCATTGGCTAAATTATTAGGTCTCATGTTAGCCGACTTCATAGGAGAAGATGGTAATGATGATAAAGACTATGAGGTACTTCTTCATAAAATAATTTTATGCGATATCTGTTTACTCGAAGAATTTATTACTAAATATATTGGCTTTATATTTCGACTAAAAAGTACTAGACAAAAGGATTTCTGGATTAGAGGATTTTTTACAAAAATTCCTTATCCTTGGAATAATATTATTCAAGAACAATATAATAAAATAAGAAATAATGTCCACACTACGGGAATGCTCAAGAAAGCATGTATGAAAACTATGGAAACGGCATGTGAACAAGTAAGAGCACAAAAACAAATGGATAGAACCATTAAAAAATCTAGGTTAGGATATTCTTGCTGTTCTAAATATAATACGGATATTAATGCCGAGTTTGGATGTACGCCCGAAGCCAAAGGATGGAAGAAACAGAAAAAGAGATTCTTTAGAAGAAAAGGAAAAGGAAAAGGAAAGACCAAATATAAAATTACCAGAAGAAAGTGGAAACCAGCTTTTAAACAGCAACCCCATAAATATGAAAAAAGAAAGTTCATTAAACGAAAGAAATTTAGAAAAGGTTGTAAATGTTTTAAGTGTAATAAGGAAGGTCATTTCGCAAACGAATGTCCTAACAATATTCATACCATAATAGTTGATGACTTGGATACTTATGGTATCAACATTGGAACTATTAATGATATAAATAGTGATACTTCTGCCTCTTCTATATACGAAATAGAGTCTATAAGTTCGGATGAACAATCCGATGATACAGATGAACAATCTGAGGACAACATATATGAACCCTTGAAACATTTAAAAATTAACATGGTTACTATCAATAAAACCCAAAATTCAATCAGGATAACCCTATTAAATGATAATACAATATTACCTAAAAAGGAAGGAATATTGACATTATTTCTTATTTTATTATATTGTTCTCTTGATAATATAGATCTTTCTATAGAAACTTGGAAAGAAGTACTAGAACTCCCAGACACTCCTTCTGATGTAAACATGGTTAGAACCATGGACCTAAAAGTAAAGGCTCAATTACATATATACATACCACTTACCATTTGTATATCAGGATATAATGAATTTACTATCCATGCTCTTGTTGATACAGGAGCTGAGGCTAGCTTATTACAAGAAACCTTTATCCCTCAGGATTTGTGGCAACAACTTGATAAACCAGGCAAATTAAACGATTTTATGGGAAGACAAGTGTCTGTCAACCATAAAGTAAAAAACCTTCAGGTCCATTTCCCTGATTTACAAGGGAATTCTAACACTTATATGTTTGATTTTGTATTACTACCAAGAGATTTTGATAGTGATTGTATTATTGGTATGGATAATTTGAGACATTATAAACCATACAACACACACACATTTGAACTAGACGGAATATCCATTCCTAGAGTACATTTTCCCGTCTTCTTAGCTTCCAACTTTACACATACAGCACAGCGTGGTGAAAAACCAGTCACACTTATAGATTATACAAAAGTTTGCACTTACAATCTTCCCAATAATAATAAGATACAAAGAACCATTTACGGAATGTTAGAACCACTCTTCTCTGATAACCCATTAAAAGCCTTTGATAAAGCCCCTAGATATTGTAAAATAGAGCTATTAGAACAATATAGAGAGACCAATATCAGGGTAAATAGCATTATGGTTTCTCCTTCTGACAAGGAAGAATTTTCTAAACAAATTAGTGAGCTTTTAAAACTAAAGCTTATCCAGAAAAGTTTCAGCAGACATTCTTCCCCTGCTTTCCTTGTAAGAAATCACGCTGAAATAAAAAGAGGAAAAGCAAGAATGGTTATTAATTATAGAAAGTTAAATAGTTATACTAAATTCGATGGTTATTTTATTCCCACAGCTGAGCATCTTATAAAACAAATTCAAGGTGCTAAATATTATAGTAAATTCGATGCTAAATCAGGATTTTGGCAAATAAAATTAGAAGATAAAAATTCTATTGAATTGACAGCTTTCAGCTGCCCACAGGGACATTTTGAATGGTTAGTCTTACCATTTGGATTGAAAAATGCCCCACAAATATTTCAGAAATGGATAAATTCTATTTTTGGGCATCTTCCTTATGTTGTAGTCTACATTGATGATATCCTCGTCTTCTCAAACACCGTTGTAGAACACAAGGAACATCTATTGCATGTCTGCAAATTACTACTTGATAATGGAATTATTTTAAGTCCAAAAAAGATAGAATTATTCAAAACTGAAATCGATTTCTTAGGAAAAACCATTAAAAATGGACAAATTCTCTTGCAAGAACACATATATACCAAAATTAGAGAATTTCCAGAAAACTTTAAAACCCTTAAAGAACTTCAGAGTTTTTTAGGATTACTTAATTATGGTAGAAAATTTATTCCTAATCTATCAGCAAAAATAGAACATTTACAGGAAAAACTCATGGCTGAACAAGCCAAATACAAGGAAATAACTGGTGAACAACCAAGAAAATGGAATACAGACAAGATCTATATTTCCCTTGATCAAAAGGAAATTGAGGAGATTGCTAGGATAAAAGAGTCCATAAAGGTAGAAAATATTCTTTATTTTCCGCCTGACAATGATACTTTAGTTCTACAAACAGATGCCTCAGATAACTTCTGGGCGGGTGTATTAATTGCTAAGCAAAAAGAAATTGTTGCTTACACATCAGGAAGGTTTACTAAAGTACAAATAAAATATGCTACTTATGACAAAGAATTATTAGCTGTTAAACTAGCCATAAAAAGTCTAAAAATCTATATTTTGTATAGACACTTCTTGATTGAAACTGACAATAAATCAGTAGCACAATTCTTGAAGAAGAAGACTATTAATAATCCTGAAGAAAATCTTCGGCGAATCAGAATAGCAATGTATCTAGAAATATTCAATTATGATGTCAAATATATTCCTGGATACACTAACTTCCTTGCGGATACTCTTACCAGGTTATGATAGATGGAGGACGAGGATTTTTATAAAAAGTTTCGTGATCTCTTTCAAGAGATGAAAAGGCAGGGTGAGTTCAAAGAAGTGGCCCCTAAAAAGGCCAAAGATAACAATATAGCAGAATCATCAAGGGTTGAACAAACCCAGGAGGTAGACAGCCAGACCTCCCTCAAGGCGAACAGCCAATTCCAACAGGCGAATAGCCAAAAGATTCAGGCGAATAGCCAAAATACTCAGGCGAATAGCCAAAATAATAATAATCAGATCAACAAAGGAAAAAATATACTGGGAACTATTCCTAGACCTATGTTCATCCCAATTAGACCCGCTATTCCTCCTACACATTTTACTGGCCCTCCCAGACCACCTATTACACAGGCACAATTTTCGGATATTGTAATCAAAAAATGGTACAATACCGAAATGGAAAGTAAAGACAAAGCAGTATGGGAGAGATTTAATGGCTGCTTTCGGGCTTTCCAGGCCCGCGACATAAAGGGAGCCAGTTACTGGTTGACCCAAATCGAGAGAACCCTACTAGCCGAAAGGCAGAAAAATGTGCAATTTGATAAAAAGACAATGGAAGCCCAGCAACTCATCTCCAGAATGATGACCTTCTCCTCTACCTCCAGATCACAGGCGCTCTCCATCAGGGAAAAGGATCTTTTTACTGGCACTTCCACCGAGCAAAAGGAGCTTAAAGCAATTTTCTCCCAGATTCGAACAAACGACCTGGTTAACTTCAGGATGACTGATGTCCTGGAACTACTCAGATCCCTCGATATCAACTCTCCGAAGATCGAGGAGTTCAATGCGGAAGTTACGGTCCAGGAAATGCTCGCCATGCATCAGCAGCAATTACTAGACGACTCCAGACTCATTCTCTTTTTCAAAAAGCTTGAAGATACTGAAATTGCCAACCTTTTTCAGAATGAAGAACTCATCCTCAACATCAACAGACGGCCCCGTATTCTTGCCTGTTTCCGTAAAATACAGAAGTTCAGACCCCATATAAAAAAGGGGTTAGTTCATGAAGTTTATATGAATACAATCTTTGAAGACGACTACCGCGACTGTCTTCCAGAAATCTGTGTCAAGGCGGCGCTCTCTCACGCCACCAAATTTCAAACCATCTTCCGATTCAGAATTTGGAGTATCTGGGAGGAAAGGCAGTATATCAAGTTATTTCCGTCTTACCAACTCTGGGAACTAAGCAGGCTCGTTGAAGAACCTTTCTTTGAATATATCAAATTTTCAAAGCAAGGTTTCGACGAGGATCATGAAAGACTTATGGCGGCCACAGAGTTCTTTGAGGCTGCACGAAGTGCTACCAGGGCTAATGCTCAAGTCTCTACTTCCAAACATACTATTCTTATTGATCGCCTCAGGCCATTACCTGAGAACAACGAGGGACCATCCAAGATCATTGATTTTATGAATAATATGACAATGGGCCGAATAGGCCTATTGGCCAGAAGTGAAGACTTACTCATCAATAACGACCCTATGAGGATCTTGGTGGACTCCGAAGGTAATTCAGATTAGAAGCATGGTGGAACCCTACAATTACCCAATGAAAAAGATTTGTTACAAAATTATTCTTAATAGATATTTACGAAGATTGGGACCACAAACAGTTCGACGAATTCCCGAGAAATCCTTACAACGAAGACAACAACAACAGCAGCAACAACTACAACGACGGCAACTAACACAGCAGTTAGCACAAATCAGAGAGGCAATCGTCACAAGGAGGCAAGAATTACAAGAGCAAATTAATCAACTAAGAAGGTCCATTGAAGAGAGAGAAATGATGATTGGATCTCTAATTGAAGATAGAGAACAGATTATGGATACTAGACATGATAGAGATAATCCACTTTTTGTCGAAGGAATCCCTATTTGGCTACGGGACAACAATAGTCACAGTACAAGCAACTCTGACAATTCTCGCCACGAAGAAAGTTCTTCCTACAACCCTAATGATGAAACGGACAGCTCATCATCTCCACTACCATAAGAGACATTTCATTATCACTCCACTACCCAAAAGCTACCATTCTGCGGACAGCTCATCATCTCCACTACCATAAAAGACACTCCACTACCCAAAAAGCTACCATTCTGCCACCCAAAAAAGATTCTCCACTACAAAAGGCAATCATTATACTCCACTACCATAATAAAGCTCCCCAGCTCACCCTAATGGAATGACCCCCACTAAGTACCATCATCATTACTAAAGAAGACAGATGCCGGTTACCCTAACGGGAGATTAGGGGTCATACTCAGACCCTTTGTGCTATAAATAAGGGCTTCAGAATGAAAGAAGAGGGATCGGAGTTTTGAGAAGCTTGTATGCTTTGTGAACTTCTTCTTGTATTCTCCTCAGTTCTTGTGTGCTTTCTTCTATCTCCATTGTAAATCTCATCTCTTCTCTGTGAATAAAATTCTGTGAGTTTGTGTGTCTCCTGCTGCTGCCTAACTGGTATTACCTAAAAAGGAGGTTTTGCGAACCGCACACCACGTGTTCGTATAAATGACCGAACGGCCATTTCGACTTAGTTTCTTGGTTTCGGACTTGTGCGCGAATTAGATTAGCTTCGGAGAGTGTGTGCTAGAGTTCTCGGGTTGTATTTTATATATTTATAGTTATTTATAGGTATAGGGGTCGTTGGGCGTGTGTTGGTGGGGTGTTGTGTGTTGTGTGTGTTGTGTATATATATGTATATATGAGTCTATATATATATGTATGTGTGTCTCCATATATATATATATATATATATATATATATATATATATATATATATATATATATATATATATATATATATATATATATATGCGTGTGTGTGTGTACTTATATATACATAAGTGTGTAAGTGTGTATATATAGATATATGGTTGTGTGTGTATATATATATATGTATATATGTGTGTGTGTATATATTTATATTTGTTTGTTTGTGTCTGTGTGTGCGTGGTGCGTCGAGGGGGGGGGGATAGCAGAGCGCTTGCAACAACGAGAGGGATGAAAGCAGCAGCAGCCATGAGCAGGGAATAGCAGCGCAGCAGCAGCTGCAGGCGCGCGTAGCACCGCGGTAGCAGCGCAGCAGTAACAACAGAATGAGCAGCAGCTGCGGCTGCAGGCGCGCGCAGTGCCGCGGTAGCAGCCAAATATGCAACGAAAGGTAGCCCACATGATCGTCTCGTCTTCTACGTCTACGGAGAGAGATCTTCGATGCACGTCCCACCAATCGTGCACGTTCAAGCGAAGCTATAGTTGGGCACACGAAACTCGCTTCTCCACAGGTACCTATAAAAATTTGAAGTGATCCTCAAGCTCTTCCAGCCAATCTAGAGCCACGACCGGATCCTCAGTCCCTTTGAATGGCGTATTGTAGACCTTCTCAAAGTCGGCAAAGTCGAAGGTAGTCACTTCCTTCTTCTTTGGAGTTTGAGGCATTTTGACTTCAGGTGTAAGTTGCTCCACCGATGTCGTCGCTATCATGGCAGAATGGTTGGCGGCCAAGGTCTGAACGATCTATTTTAGGGTATCTACCTGCTTCTGTTGGACTGCAAATCGGGCTTCTAGATTGCCATCGAACTTGCTCTGTCGCTCTTCTGCCCTCTTCTCGGCTCGCTCATAGAGAGCCTCATCTCTCTGCTGGCTTACTTTAAGCATCCACAGCATTCGCTCAATCGGGTCAAAACGAGGCATGGTTCACTGGCTTCTGGAACTTCCCGAGGTATCGAAAATACTTTCCTGGGTTTCTACCATACCCTGTGCTAGTGATAATGCTTGCGCTTCAGTCATTCCTTTAAAAGGTAACTTATATCAGGCTCATAATTTATTATGGACTCACTGTATGGAATGCATCTCATTTTGGCCAAACGAGTTCAAGAGTTCGTATAGGGAATAGATCGTTAAAGGAACTTTTCCGACACAAGGGTCAAAGAAACTTGAAGCTGTGCTCTGATACCAATATGTCACGCCCCAATTCTGTAAAATCCATAGTCATCCCCCGAACGTGACGTCGTGCGTGCCTAGGTTGCGCAACGCACAAGGCCATGGTATTTTACATAACGAGCACATATTCAGAGTACGTAGATAATTGAACAAAATGTTGAAACATGAAAAAGTTTTTTTTATTGATAATGAACATATTTTTTTACAAACTCTTGAACGAGTCAGATAGTTGCCGTCCGGGCTTACAAATATGGACACAAATGAGATAATCGTCCTGTATATTACATCCCTTTACTAAAACTATAAAATGTTAAAGACACCTTCGGGCGAAGCTATCGCCTTTCCACGGAGCTGTATAAGTTATGTGCATGAGCTCCTGGATCTTCAAAATGATTCTTTGAAGGCACGATCAGGACGTGCCAGTAGGTGGACTGGATTTGGAAGTAGCATTAGCTTCTTGCAGGATCTCCTTGGTGCGGGAAACCTGTTGCAACGAGGGTCAGTACATCAAAATGCACTGGTGAAGGCGAGCTAACCCAACTATACCAATCAACACATTGTTTATATGAAGCATGTAAGTTATTTTGTGGTCTTTCTATTTTGCCCTAGTTTATTTACAAGCAAGCATTTGATATGGAAGTTTACTAAAATAAATATGCCACCATTCGGTGACTTTTATCTGCCCGTCTGAACCACCTACACAAATACTTACCATGACATTCCCTTACACGAAGACATAATTAGCTTGCACAGTTTAAATATACAAGAAATAAGTCACTGGCATGTTGCCATAGGAAGAGTTACAGTGTCGGGGCAAAGATGACGGAGGTACAGGTATCGCTATACGCCATTCCGTTCTGGACATGAATGGTGTGCAACGCAAGGGACATGGGATAGTGCACCCATTCCTGCCCGAAGTAGGTAACTAAACATGATGTTCCATCCGGATCGGATTGGTGCCAGTGACCCAGCGACCGTCCGAAAGAACTAAGATCTTGTGTACAAGTTGTCGTGACCAAGCAAAGTCTACTAATTTATTAATCGAGACAGTTTAAGGGATCACAAGCACGAGACAAGTAACATGGCATGATCCATTTTTGGATAGTCCCCTTGATCAGTTTATTGCATAGCAAGGTGTGTTCTATACATAGCAAAACTATAGGAGAAGTATATATATGTTATACTAGAATTGAAATATATTAAAGGAATATTCTTAACGAACTAGCATCCAGCAAGGTAACCTTTCACAAGTTTATTGACAAGTTAGTAACTCCAAGTCTATTCCCCTTTTATCTTGACATATTTTAGTTATTATGGTATCGTTTGATCGGCGCAATCAAGAATGCAAGCTCTTAGATGTGAAGACTTGGAAGAAGGGTCAACTGAATCGAATTATAGCCACTCACTAGTTGGTTGGAGGATGAAAAGGAAAGCGGTGCTTCAAGACTCCGTTCATACGACGTCTACTGCACGATCACCTGCATTGCCACAAACAGATGATCAATACCTTTTCTACTCTTTCCAAGCTCGTAATAAAATGTAGTTCAACAAACGAAAGCAATAAAATCCATCAAAACTGTTTAAGAAAATGCAAATAAGAAAACCAACTCAAGAGAACAAAAGCAACAAGGTGACCGCGAAAACTAGGCAAAAAAACTTGCAGCAGAGAGGTTCCTCTTGACTCTGACGCTAAGTCCATCCTTGGGGCACGGTCCACTGAATATGAAAATTGATTTCAAAGAAGCAAATCCATAACGAGGATAAGATCTTGATTCAATCTATCCCGATCGAACGATACCGATTAGTATTTCTTAGTTGCGCTCCCCGTAAAGGGGGAACAAGGCACCACAGCTTTCATATTCTTCTACTGAAGATCTATAAGCATCTGATAGGTTTAGTTCCTTCAGGCAGATTGATCAACATCCAAATATTGTTATGGGGTTAATCTCTTCATGGACTGCCTCCTTCCAGCAGACCGAGTCCCTGGTCTCGATTACCTCATCAAAGGTAAGTGGCTCGACCTCCATATGATAGATGATAAGATCATCTTCGGTCCTTCGACCTCCTGACTCTTCTTGCTGACAACTCTGCGAGTTTTGGTTGAAATATTGTCTCATTAAAGATAATTCCTTCCTGGACTACATTTTCTTCTACATAAGTGCCAAAGACTCTGGCAAAAAGATCCTCTGGAAGCTACTCATATGCCAAAAAAACCCTACAATCGAATGATATCCATGTGGATCAAACTTTTTGAACCAGAGTTACCTCAGAAGTGACGAGCATCACTTTTTTGAAAGTAACAGTAATTGCACTCTTCTCCCTCAAAAAATTTGGAAGGCCCGTGGTAAAATAATATGGATATAGATATTGTCAGCTACTTGTCCTTCCTATCTGCACCTTTAGAGAATTTGGAGAGTTCGAAGATGTCGTTTCATAGTCAATTCCATGTTCTGAGCTGAACGATACGAATCCAAAGAATGATACTCATTCCATAGTCAATTCCATGTTCTGAGATGAACGATGTGAATCCAAAGAACGATATTCTTCGTCTTGATTACTTCTGTGTCTATTGAGTTGCAGATCGGTTTGACTCTCAGCTTCAAGCTTGAAGTCCCTGATATTCTCGAATGCTTCATCCTTCGATTAAGGGAATATACGCGAATGCGTTTCCCGAGAAATTGTCGAAGAAAGAAGTGATAAAATTCATCCTGGCCTTTTGTGGAGAATAGAAGTTACGGATATTTTAGCGCACCAGCTCTAGAAGATCTGTACTTATAGTCGCCCGTCTAAACGACTTGCTGACTACTTGTGTCTGAGCACAGTCATCAGAACTCTCCACCTCCTTACCCCTACATCTTGGAGATATCCCTGGATTAGAAATATTTGTTTAAAAAAGATATGTTATCACGCCCCAGTACCGGAATACGGAGACGGACATGGCCGGCTATCCCGTACAAGGTATTATACATTGTACGGTGATCACGGCTGTAATAAGACAAGGGAGTGCATGCTACAATCAAGTCTCCTAGGGTCAAGAACTTCTATGTCTAAATCATTTAAACAAGAAAAAGTAAGCATAAAGCATATATGATAAAACAATAAGGCGTCCCAAACGCTTTCTCAAAATGTTCTGGAGGCCAGCTGTGCTAAATAAGAAGCTGAAAGAGTAACAAAAATACATGTCAGTGATCAGCTACAGTCAAATTTAATACAATCATGTAAGAAGACTAATGTCCAAACGAGCCGGCTAACGTGTACCAATGGCTAAACGTCCAAAAGAAGTAAATGCACAATGATGAGCAGGGAAGAAAAAAATCCACTCGCTATCCCCAATGACCATATTTCTGGTATGCGCCATGAGTACGAAAAAGGTACGCTGGATCTTCGGGTGCTGGCTCAAAATCTGGCCATTCAAAACAAGTGGGGTTAGACCCCAAATAGCTAGTACCACAAAGGAAGCACGAAATGGTGAAACAAAAATCCAAAAATATATATATATAGGTTCAGTGTCATAACTTAGGTCCATGACATATCCTAGCACAAAGATTCAACCCTACAACCAAACAAGGACAATGGTTGAACCATCACACTATGATAGTCTATTTTCCTAGGCTACTAATTGAATAATACAATAACAACAAAGTCTATTTTCTTTATATCGGTCAATCACTTGTACGGCTTGCTAATTGTGGAGTCTGAGGTTATCTCAAAAATAATGCATAATATGTATCTTCAGATCACGCCTGTGCAGAACATGAGCTAACCAAACCAATAGATGAATAAAATAGGTATTCACGAGATACACCAGTTTCCCGTAGGGCCACTGCACTAAAAATATGGTATTTGCGGTTCCAATATTTCTATAGTGAAACAGTGGCTCGACATAATAATAGGTCAGATACTGCACTCCACTAAGGCAGATGATATACAGTATCGGTGGTGTCCAGCTCACAACGTATTTAGAATGAATCTCTGTGGAAAGGTCCGTTGGCATGATCTCGGGATACTGTTCTATCCAATGTTACTACCATTTTTAGTTACCTAATTAGCCCTATACAAATTTTCCTTAAAATATCATACAAAGTACGGACACGCTAGATAAGAATCCATTGAAGTCAAATCTAGATTCACCCGAGCATGTATACAACATTCAGTCAATCAATATCCTAGCCACACTTTGGTAGTTGAGTCGGTTATTATGCCCGTATCGGGGAAACAATACATATTTATAATATCACGCGTTCAGGAATTTGGAGGCATTCTCGATGCACAACCTAAATATAATCACTTAACACGTGACACGATGTGTCACACCTGGACGAATATTAATATCATGGACAATTATTAGGCAATAGTGGTATCAGCACGGATACAATATTCGAGTCAAATTACTAATTATACATTGGGTCACGAAAGAATAAGAAAATCTTCAATGAAAACAAGTAAGGCCACATGGGTCTCTAGGTCGCATGGGAAGTCCAGGCCGCATATGACTCTAGGCCGGATGTGAAGTCAGGGCCGCATGAACCACTTGGCCGCATAAGGAGTCTGGGCCGTATGCTCAGGGTTGAAGTCTACTCCTTGGGACAAGTGTTGAAGTAGCGGCGAATAAATGAAGTGTTAGTGATGTGACATAAAGTGATTGATGTGACAAGTCATAAAGTATGTTAGAAAGAAACGACAAAACCATAGAAAGATGTGCCAAGATTTCAAAGTCATGCGTCCAAGGGAAAGTGTCCGCATGCACTACTTGCCGCATATGTCTTCTTGTCGCATATGGGTCGGTCGTATGCTGCTCTGTTGGACTTAGAGAATTTCTCATTCGTTCAGCGAGTGAACACACAAGGAGTTCAAGGATAAGCTCCAAAACACTTGTGTGATGGTAGTCATGCGTCGAACAAGATTGACGCATGCTGGTTACTATGAGACGAAAGCTCAGGCCGCATAGTCCTCTCAGGCCGCATAGAACTCTCAGTCGCATAACTCGCTGGCCGCATGAATACTTTATCTTCTCCAAACAGCAGGTTCGGCCATGGCAAAAACTCCAAAAACCAAAATCTTGTTTTGTCCATAAAATCCTTATTTTAAGTCCAAATCGAGTAAACCAAAAGCCAAAATGCTTGAAATTGAATGCTCTATCATGTAGCAAAAATTGGTTTTTAAAAATACATGTTTAATAGATCAAATCCAAGAAAAACTCATGAAACCCATAAAAATCCTAAGTTAGAAATATAGATCTACTCAAAACCACCCATAAAAACAGAAAACTCCAAGAATTAAAAGTACATAGAAACACATAACAAACAAAATAAACCAACAATATGGAGGGTTTCTCTATTTCTCATGCAAGGTGTACTTGCCTATGGAAATGGGAGAGAAAACACAAGAAAGAGAAAGAGAATGAAGTAACGAAGAGAGAGAAAGAAAATGTTGGGTTATATATGGTAGGGTTGATGGTTGAACCAAGGGTTCTCATAAATTGAATCAACCTACAAAATGAACCATGAACCAAGTTAAACCAAAGAATGGGTTTAGTCTCCATGCACATGCAACCATGCTAAAATAAAATACGTTCCAAATATGTATATCGGGAACGAAAAGTAACATATTTCTCAGTCAGATGCATCATAACTCAATAAGGGCAATTCCTTCCTCAAGCCGGAAGTCCAGAATCATAATCCTGATCCCTAAATCTTTTGCTTGACACTTATTCGCCATAGAGACATTCTTCTAAGATAGTGCTCTTCCTTGGTGAACTGATATTTCTCAGAGCATGCGCTGTCAGATGCATCAGGGTCTACCACTAGTCCGCAACCACGCTTGATGACTCAACCTACGCAATAATAGCAACCAAGTTAAGTAATCAAAGGAACCAAGTTTAGCTATACCTTGCTATATTGGTTCGGGTTGGTTCTACAGTCAAGCTCCAATTTCAGCCATGTGTTAAGTCTTATCAAGTACAAAGACCTTCATACGCAAAGGCCACCATGCGCCAGTCTTGGCAAGCGCCGAGACGTCCATGTGCGTAAGCCTTCATGCGTGTCCTGCATGCGCAGAGATCGTCATGCGCATAAGACATCATGCAACCAGCTCTGCCATGCACCAAGACCTTCGATGCGCCAAGATCCGCCATCTGGAATGCGCCAATCTCTGCCATGCGCCAAGCGTTTGCCATGCGGTAAGTCTTGTTATGCGCATAATCTGCAATCTTTATAATCTTTCTTCCATCTAGAATGCGCGTCCTGCAAACTCTATCTCCTCCATCCTGAGAAATGGTAGGTTCTGACAAATCTCTTTTAACATTTGATAAATGACTCATTCTCCCATCTAAATGTTCGAAGTAAATCATGTCAATCTTCTCAAGTTTGTGAAAACTTGTTGCTGAGAAGATTTGAACGGATGTTCTTCATCTTTCTTCGGATCTTGCTTTGAGATTTTTAGTCCCAAGGTGGACCAAAGATGGTAGAACATGGGCCATTATCAGAGCTCCAAGCGTGACCCGAAAGTCTGCTCTCTACTAGAATCCAAGTTGTCTTCGAGATCAAAGATTCACACAAGAGTTCCTCATCTGATATTTGTGATTCAACGAAGCACGAACTAATACAGGTTACAAACAGACTTCGAAGAAAATGAAGATTGCAACTAGCAACAAGAAAAACCGTTCTTCTCTTTATGTTCGCAGATGCTACAATGAGAAAGAACAAAGCAAAATTTTTTGAAGAAAAGCTCCTTGCTGGGGCGGTCAAAATTATCATGGCTCAAAACAAGATTCGCCGTACAGATGATTTGTCCCCAGGAACCAACAAGCTCATAAATGAACTTCTGGAACCCTCTTGGTCACCGATCACTCAAAAATCCAATATGTGGAAGGGGTGCTCGGTTGGCCGCATACGCTCTGGTGCTCTTGATTTTTTCCAACGTCACCAAATGAAAGAGAAGCTCATCTATATATAAAGAAAAATAACACCTATGCGGCCTAAGAAAGCTCAGGCCGCATTTGCGCCAACCGACCAGACACAAGCCGCATGCGTTGGCGAAGTCGCATCCGTCGTCGCCGCCGCCGGTCACGCTGCTCAGGACAACGCCTGGACGCATAGCCCCTGGCCGCATAGCGCGACGAAGCATGCGTCCAAGCAAGCAACCGTGCATGCAACTCGCGCAGAAAAAGAGCGCATGAGCGCTATACGATGATGCTGACGTGCTAAGTGTGCCATCAAAGCGCCACTTTGAGCCCTTGTGTCCGGGTCCGAGTCCAAGTCCGAGATGCTTCGGGGCTTAGCTCCTAAGAAAAACTTCCCAAAGGTAGTAACAAAACAAAGATTGTCATAAAGGAGTTCACACTTAATCCCTCTAGAAAAATCAAACCACATGGAGCACCACCCCATGTGCATATACCAATACTAAGCATAGTTATATATTGAGATATACACATTGGTGTTTTATAATGTGGGACTAAAACTCCCAAAGCTAAGTGGAAAATACCAACAGAGTTCTAGAGGACGCATTGCCGTACAAGTCTAAGTTGGCTTATACAACGCTTGGGAAAAATGATTCTCAATTCATATATAAGCAACATGACATTTTAAAAGGTGTATGTGAGTTCGTGGCCAGTTGGTTACGATGAGAGGCTTTCGTGAAGATATGTACGATTCGAATTTTTTTTTTAAACTTATTTTCTAACCAGATGAAAAGAACATATCAAAAAAAGAAAGAAAAAAAGATAAGTTGCAACGGAAAATAATAATATATGATGTAATGTCCCGCTCCGGATCCGGGACTTAATATTTGAGCCTTTAATATAGGGTCGAGATGAATATAAACCACATGTTTTGTGGAGCAGGAATGTTGTACAACCTTTATACATTTGAGCTTTTAATATAGGATATATGTTAGTCGCGATGTATGGTGTATGACTAATATTATACAGAAAATACAGATAAGAGTTTGTATAGGAACGTACACCATATGCTTACCATTCGTATTCCCACTCCCCTCTCTTACAAGTAACATGCTCACATTTCATAAATACTACAAAAAATATGGTAAACATGGTTACACTAAAATGAGTCCTTATAGGTCCAGATACATTGAACCAAACAGCATAGATCATAGATCTATGTATGTTCTGGTTACAATGAACCAAGACAAACTTCTAATGAAAGTATTTATTTATGTATATATACTTTTTTACCATACGTTCTTCTAAGGAAGCAGCAGAGAACTAGCTCTTGTTTCAATCTCCAAAGCACATGAGCATAATTGAAGAAGTAGAGAACAAGTCAATCCCGGAACGTAAAATAAGAAGTAGATAAAGCATGAAGAAGAGATTGTGGTAGAACTCTTCTCTAGGTTTTTTTCTTTTCTTTTCTTTTCTTTTCTTCATGTAGTAGAAGTTGTAGAGATTTTTGAGATTACCTCTTTGGAAAGAAGGTCTAATAATAGTACACAACTAATAATAAATAAGAATCAAAACGTGACACTTGTGAAATTTGTTCCACGAAACGAACATGCTTAGTATGAACCTAATCTTCATCTTTATCATCACATTATTTATTTATTTGCCAAAATATCATTATCAAGAAGTTGATGATTAGTGATTTAGACTTGGGGTAAAATATATTAAAAAAAAAAAACTAGAACCGTATAATTGGATACAAGTCCCAAAATTCTGAAATTATTGTTTGAACCTTCGATTGAGCCGACAAAAATGTGTCGATAAATTGAAAAGCAGTCGGTATCCAAAATTAACAAGTGACTCGTTGGCAAAGCTAATCCGGTCCAGTTGTGCGGTCAGGAGCAGACCTTCCGGTCCGAAGCCAAATTCCAGTTTGGTTCAGATGAACCCAGATCACCTGTCCACAGAGTCCAAATATTTGAAGAAAAACTATACTTTTTGTCACCGAATGTTTGCAAAATTTAAGTTTTAGATACTCACGACAAAAAAATTTATATAGAAAGTAACTAAGACTTAAATTTTGCAAACAATCAGTAACAAAAAATATAATTTTTTCAAACATTCGTCCAAATATATACATCGGCGTAGTTTCGGGGTAATTCTTCTTCTTCTAATATCGTTGAAAAATATTTTAAATATTTGAATAGACTTGAATTAAAATTTGTTATGTATATGTTTATAATATAATTAGTTTTTTTATGGATATATTTATATTTTAATTAGAATTTATTATAGACAGTTAAACAATTTGCTAGGATATTATTATTTTTAATTTTGATGGCTCATTTAAACTAAATTTTTTATTACAATTACAAGTTCGTTTTCGAAATATTATTTTCGGTATTTTTTTTAATTAATTGAGATTATAAATAATGTTAATTTTTTTACTCGTTTGAAACCACTTTATGATATATATATTTTTAAGTGGAACCATTTTATAATAGTAGATATATGGATTCGACATTAAACAGTACACAGCAAATAATTTGGGTCAAGTACGTGCGCAATTTGAACCCAAAATTAGGTCGTGTTTTTGTGTTACATAAATTTGACCTAAGCTTGACCCATCGGTAACTCTAATAATAGTTGTTGGACTTCAAAAGTGAGCCTAATAGTTGGGTTCCATATGACCTCATTTGAACTTGAAACACGATA
Organism: Iris macrosiphon; assembly: GCA_036927795.1. Lineage (NCBI taxonomy): Eukaryota > Viridiplantae > Streptophyta > Magnoliopsida > Asparagales > Iridaceae > Iris > Iris macrosiphon. The sequence continues at coordinate 18,789,924 of JAYESA010000020.1, read as the reverse complement.
ATAAAATATAAGTTTATTTACGTTAACTATTTTTATGTTTTATGTTTAATATATAAAATATTTTTACTTTGATTCTAATTATACGGAATATTTTTATATTTTATATTTTATATAGAAATGTATAACATTAACTACTCTCATGATTATTTATTTATTTCTAAAGGAGAGGAATATTCCGTATAATAAACATAAAACATGGAGTAGTTAATGTAAATAACCCTAAAATATATTTTGTTTAAGCTAAACAAAATAATTGATTTCAAGGAATTATTTTTATTAGAAAGAAAAAATTTGACTCACCCAAGACGGATTAGGAGAAAATAATTTAACCCAAAGCCTAACAAGAACAAAAAAACTTTGTAGGATTTGGACTGGATATTAGATAAGATCGTTGAATCGTAAGTCCTGATTCTGAACTTGTTGGAGCTAGGCCTGTTAATGATAACTTATAGGTCGAATGAAGGCACTACCACATCCGAACTGATAGCTATCAGATACATCCAATAACTATCTGATATCCGATCGAATGGAAGTTTTGGCTCCCATATCCGTTACCGATTATTTTAACGGATATTGGATAATATTCGAACCAATAAGCACATTATCCTAGGTAGATTAACATCACTAAAATAACTTCATAACCATTACAAAGCCTTTGATATTTGGTTATCCATGTATACACATTCCCTGCAGTCCTTTAATTCAAAATAAACCAATGGATACATGAGAACTAATTACATACTGCTTGCAGAGCTAAGGTCAGAGCAATATATGAAGACATACTTGATTCAGATATACTCAGTAACTCATATATAATTAAAATATATTTTATATATTAAGTTATTTTATTATTGGGTTTGATGTTATCGGACTAAATATGACACTTCATGTATCCGCATCCATTATTTGATAAATATTTGATAAGACATCCGAATCCGTATCCGAAATTTCGGATATTATCGGTTCAAATACAAATTTTCAGTCTACCATTGATGGATCTAGTTGGAGCATAAATAAATCTACTATAAATAAATTTCAATGTTTAATTGAAACAATAGTATGTAGTAAGAGAATTTTAGAACCACCATTGGTTGGAAAAACTTTCGTTTTTTTTTTTTTGCTGTGTGTTTATTGTTGTAGTGAATTGATTTTTAACAACTTTGTTGATTTTCCAAATATAAATTCTCCATTCATTTTACTAATGCATAACTATTAAATCCTCTACTTAAGAGTCACTTTGGTAATTGTTGGGCAGTTACAAGGTATTTTAAAACTAAACGATTACGAGAGGTCCGATTGTTAATGTTTTTAAGTAACAATTTTAAACGAATTCAATTTATGTTTGATATTTCATTAACGAACTGATCTACAAGTTGCTGCAAAGAAAAAAAAATTAATTATATGTCCAAATAAACAAAAGTCCTCTCAAAATGAAATTATATAATTATCTATTATTAAGTCATAAAAAAAAAAATATTGTTACTTCCAATTTGATGTTATGTGATTATGAATCAATGATCGTCGAGTGGGAGAAGGAGTATTGCAGACGAGTAAAACAAATACGATAAAAAAAAAATATATATAGTGTTAAATTATTTTAGCTAGCAGTTGTAATTTCTTTTTGTTGATAACGGTATATATGAAATAAAATAATAAAAATACTCAAAATTCATTATTTGAAAAGTTTTACCAAGCATAATTTTTCTTACAACACTTTATAAAAACACTAGCTCAAAAGCAATAAAAACATAATTGCGAAGCACCCTAAATGATTATCTACGGGCACTCTATTCTAAATCTATTCATTTGGATTATAGAATTTATGTTGACCAGTCCACTTAGAAAAGAATAATAATAATAACTAATATTTTTTATCCTTCCAAATTGTTTTTTCAAACTATCATTCCTTATGTGACAACTGACGTAAAGATTAATGTGACAGTTGACATTTCAAATTTTAAAATTAAAATTAAAATTAAAATTAAAATTAAAATTAAAATTAAAATTAAAATTAAAATTAAAATTAAACTAAAATTAAAAATTAAAATTTTAAAATTTAAATTTTGGATGACTAATTTTCTGTGTTAAAATGTTGACCAATCGCCTTTGAAAAAATAATTGGGTGACTAATTAACTGTCATATTAGATGTTTCATAGTGTTATTTAATATGTCACATTAACTGTCATATATAAAAAATTCGAGAGATGTTTTGAATAAATGAATAGTATAACTGATGTTCTCAAACTCCACACATAAGTGCGGTTGTATGACAGTTAAAATAAATAAATAAATAAATAAATATATATATATATATATATATATATATATATATATATATATATATATATATGGTCTTTGCAGGAGATTCTTGTAGGGGCGATTGTTTGGGTCGTGTGGAAGAATAGAAACAAGAGTATATATGAAGAAAAAACTTTTTCGTAGGGCAGATTAATGAAGAGGTCTCACGCCAAGTCTGAATTGTTATGACGGGATGCAAGCATGTCAGAGAGGGGGGGGGGGGGGATATTAGGCAGGGTCAGCCAAGGTTGTCACGTCCCGATTCCTGCAAGGACCGATCGTCCTCGCTTAGTGGTGATGTCGTGCAAGCCTAAGTTGCGCTTGTACAAGGCCAAAGCTTGAACAATAACAACATAAGTTATTTAAGGATAGAAGCAACGACACAATATGCAGAAAAGTAAAATGAACACAATGGCATAAGAAACAATCTCATTATTGATATCTAAAATGATTACAAGGCTTGCCAATTGGCTTACATCAATACAGAATATATGACATCGTTCCATACATTATATCCCTTTATACAGAAATATCTCAAAATATCCCGATATAGCTCAAGGAATCGACTCCAGATTTCAGGATCCCGAGGATGAGGAACTGCTATCGATTCTTTGAACAATCCAGCACCCGCGAACAGAACTGGTGGGGTCAGCACTTTTGTCACATCCCAGTACCAGAATACGAAGAAGGACACGGCCAGCTACCCCATTGTCATGACACACACCCGGAATATGGGCACGAGTAGCGAACCACGCCCAGCCTACGTCGTAAAAATAACATAGAATAATGTCTATATCAAAAATACTAACTAATCATCTCATACAATATATAAGGTACCTGTCAATGTCATCTCAACTCCAAACGGAGGAACAAATATAATAACATGATAATGATATCCATACTCAATCACAATATCAAACAAAGGAATAATAAGCACGATATGTAATAAGGAAGATGAAATAGGAATCACAATACACTCACAAGTCCACAATAAGAGTCTAGGCACAAAATAACTCCAAAATAATATACATGCTAAATGTCTCAATAAAAATCTAATACAAGTCTAAGCAATAAGTCTAAGCCTCCTCAGTATCTGGCAATAGGTCCTCATGCTCTAAGGGAGTATCCTCTAATGGTATGTCATCATGCGGCCCGTAGTAAGTGGGACACTGCTCCACTAGCCAGTCATCTAAAAAAATCCAATCAGGGAAGGAGCGAAGTACAAAACTCTGAAAGCAGATCCAAAGCATGGTAGCGCATATATAACAGGTAATAGAAAAGAATACAAGATAACTACAATAGGAAAATAGAAATGAACTAAAGTAGAAAGGTAATAAACTGAAAAGTAAAGAACATGCAATATGGAATGACTGTAAGTAATGGAATAGATAACACTAGCTAAAGTGCCATGGAGTACAAGTTCATTATACGATCAGTTTGGGTTGAACACGAATACAATATGGTAACTCGATTATACGTGTGTATATAATTGACATGTACACGAATACACTTGGGCTTGATCACATAACCAACTCTTACTCCCCCATCCTCAACCAATGCCTATGGATCCAATCACGACACTTTACGAACAGGAATATAAGCACACTGAACATGAGCAGTATGTGAACACGAAGTACACGATAATCAATACCCGATACACACGATGAAATACATGTTAAGGAGTACTCGCTGAACACGGTAGGGGATAACATCTTATGACATAATCCATCTAGTACCAGTCCATGTAGCTACTGTGTCAGAATCAAGTATACAGTTCTAGAACAAGTGATATATACACTATCATGAAATAAAAACTAACAGAGAGATGTACTCGCCTCTGGTCCGGAGCAAAATGGTAAATCGGTGTCCGAGCTGGTGTCACACAATCCTATAAATGAATATCAAGTTAATTTGGGTGTAATAAAGGTGAAATGAGTAAAGAACATGCTTGTAGGCCATGTCTAGGTTATCCTAGCTAAACTAGGTCCACCCTAAAGTTTTAGGTCTATATTGGTTACCAATTAGCTAATACTAGCTTATAATAATTAGACTAGGTTATTACCTAACTTTAACATAAACTCTTATTATACACTATTACATAGTATTAACTAACTAATCATATACTAATAATATCTAACTAGATCACACTTACAACTGGCATAACTAACTGTAACATAACTGAGAAGTTCATACACTAACTTATCTAATACTAACTATTGACATCTAATTCTCAGGCACCCTAGTACCCCAACTAACTGGTACCCCAAATTCACTAGTTACCTCAACTGAAAATATATTACTGTCATTAACTAATACATCAACTGACACCTTAACTAATACTCTAAATCTAACTAACTAACTAACTATATATTGGTATTAATTCAACTAATAACACCATCCCTCTTCTCATAATACTGCTGCAGAATACTAATGTTGCTGCTGCAACAGTCCTCAATTGTGCAGATTTGCACATTCTATACAAAGCTAAACTAACCTCTCTACCGCATGACTCGATTACCCCCAACATGCTCCAACTGCTACTACTGATTGCTATTTCTAATGCTTCATGCTATCAACATATATGCCCTTAATGTCCTGATACTCACTGAGTACCTACCCTCCCTTAAAACTACAACTGATACCTGCTAATATTCTTGGAACCCGACTGCTACAAGAATAGACCCCCACTCTAACAAACTCCAAATTTGTTGACTAACTGAGTGACACTTAAGGTCTATATGAACCTCATAGTGTAGTGTCTGGAGTTTCACTCAACACTCAAAGCACTCGAGCACTAATCCCTCTCCAAACCACTACACTTGATGTGGTGCACAAAGCACTGCTATATGGTATCAGATACTCAATTGACACTCTCAAATCTGAGAATAACCCCCTCACAATTTTGCACACACCCTGCATCAACATATGCACACAACCTTTCTCAACTCACTGTTCTCCTTTCCTTCCCTCACAGACACCACACCACAGACATAAATTCAAAACACACAACATATGTAAGTCTCTCCGTTACCACAATGGCCTGTACATTGCTTCTCCACACGCAAGCTCAATATGCCACACTAAAGAAGTAATGCCAACACACACACACACACACACACACACACACACATATATATATATATTATTAGATCAAACACTTGGTATGTATAATTGTGATACTCAATGATACGTGTTCAATCAAGTGTCAATATTCACCAATTCTCCATATTAAACTATCCACACTATCAATTACATCTAAAAATAACTATTACGACTCATTACAAAAAGAATGAAAGGAAAATACATAAAAACACACAAAATGGGCTCCGTATCGCACGGTATCGTACTGTATCGCGACCCAACCTACTCTTGTCCAATTATTGATACGTATCTAGCATTCCAACCCCGATCTAAGTCCAATTTGACTAAATTGGTCTAATGACACACTTGATGTGTCAATCCCAAAATTCTCCCAAATTGCATACAAAAACCTATGCAATATTCACAATACACAACCAATTAACCTTGAACTTTATCCTATAGGTAGCCCTATGCCATTGGGATTTTCCTAAAGTCAAATCCATGATTTAGGATTCAAATTAGAGATGAATTCAGATCTATACCTATTGGGAGATGGATTCCCAATAAAAAGTATAATGGACACGATCCGGACATAATCTCTCTACCAAAGCTCCTCCTCCTTGTGCTCCTTGCTTCTCCAAGCTTCAAAGCTCCTTGAGTGATGAGAATGAGAGAAAATGTGAAGGAATTGATAAATAAATTAATGAAAAAAGTGAAAAATTGGGGATCTAGAATTGGGGATCTAAAATGAATGCAAATGAGGAGAGAGAGGAGAATAGCCTATATGGTGGCCGACCCCCTTCCCCCTTCTCCAAGTCTCATTAAATGTCCAAGATGCTCCGCTCCATCCAATTATGAATAGGATTAAGGAAGGGCTATTTTGGAAAGCTTCTAATTAATTCTTATTAAGCTCATTCTTCTTAATTAATTAGTGAAAATGAGTCTATTGGGCTTGGTCCATGTTGGCTCACTAATTTGTCATGACAAGTCTAATTGGTTCACAAGTATCAAGTATAACTAATAGGCTAGTCCACTAATTAATAAATAAATAATATAAGGCACAAATAAATATATAGCACACTATTAATAATTAATTTATACAAAGCACTAATTTACTATATAACACACTAAATAATATTTAATTCCTAAAAATAAAATAACTAGGCCAAAATTACTAAATTATCCCTAATTGGAAAAGTGAGGGTGACACCCGTACAAGGTACTATACGTCGTACGGCTATCACGACTGTAACTAGACAAGGGGGTGCATGCTACAATCAGGTCACTTAGAGTCACACGAACTTCTAAATCTCAATCAATCAAACAAGAAACAGTAATCATAGAGCATATGTGATAAAGCAGTAAGGCGTCCCAAACGCTTTCATCAAAATATTCTGGAGACCAGCTGTACAAAATAAGAAGCTGGTAGAGTAACAAAAGTACATGACAGTGATCAGCTGTAGTCTGATTTAATACAATCATGTAAGGAAACTAAATACCCAGACGTACCGACTAACAGGTGTCGGTGGCTAAACTGTAACACCCTGTTCCGCTCAAGCGGGCTGCCGTCTCAAACGTCAATCAGGCAGCTGTCCCGACCCGCTTTGCCTCGATCAAGAAGCAAAGGATATCCAGACTTGTCCCTACAGGAATCCGGCTTGGACTTTCAGAGGCTCGCTCAGACGTATCGCTCTACCGAGGCGAATCATCGCTAAGGTGGGTGGCTACGGTGAACTTGTCTTTGCTTAGCCAGCACACATAAAATCTGGAATGTTTATGCTAGTCGCTAGGTGATTCACCCCTGCATGCTAATGAATCCAACGCACCTAGCTAAGGGAATAATCCCAACTCATATTGCTTGCTAGAACATGGAAATAAAATACTGCTTATATTCAGATCCTCGCATGCTAATTCCCTTAACGGTTTCAACTCTCGGCTTACCTTCGGGTCCGAGCAACGTGCCTGCTTATGTTCCTTAGAAACGCATGCTTGTCTGCTTGAATGTTACCGTGTTTTCATCCAAACCTCGGGAGACTACTACGTAGTCGTTCCGTGCCTGAACGAACCTGCAAGTATCCGGGACCATTAGGTCACCAAGGCAATCCCCGAACCAGGGGCACGCATCAGGGTAACGAATACTGAACGTGAATCCTTAACGTGACAACTGAATGATAATCACATCAAGTTTATGTCTGAACGAGAATCACGTCACGTAACGAACGAATCTCAGCTCTTGGAGCAAACGCTCGTTCAGATCACGAATCATGGATTATCATTCAAGTTGTGGATTGAACTAACCCTGATCCTGACCTGCATGTCGCGGACAACTTGGAAACAAGGTTTAACGGTTCCACGGGCCGTCACCGGGGCACTGGGACCGTTCCGATCCGGATGGAACATCACGATAGTCTCACGTGCGGACAGGATGGCGTGTAGCGCCACACGTGCTTCGTTGTACACCATCCTTGTTCAAAGACTAAACGGTCCTTTATGGCTATGCCAGCGACTCCTGTTCATATAGATAAGTCATCCTCGCTCAGCGGCTATCCGCGTGCGAGTCACTGCATTGTATCGACTGAACACCTGAACGATCATATTAAAATGACCCTCCTGTTTGCATATGCTTGCTTCCTGAATGCTTATACTTGCCCGTGCTTGAATTAACATGTTGCCTCAATGTTTGCCTTAGACAGGGAAGGAGAAATGGTAAGTTGGTAAGTCTCGCCGTATTTCCTCAAACATCGCACGGCGCACTGCCCGACACGTTAATCTATTCAATGTTTGCATGAAACTGATCCTAAGGCAACTAGAAAGACAACTAAATAGTTGTGCACGGAACCTGTATTACGTGTTTGGATTTGTCGAGCGGGCGAGTAGCTTCCCCACCAGTGCATTCAATGTACTGATAATCCACCAGTTTGATATGCAGGGTGCGGGAGAACCTCGTGCGGTGCGGACACCTCCTTCGTGCGTGCTAAGGCCAGGAGTTCCCTCTGAAGCCTTGCAACGGTGCGACCGGGACTGAAGCACATATACAAGACATAAGTTGTGAACATCGCCTGACCATCGCCTGTACAAATTATTCCACAGTTGTAGCCACTTGGCACGCTTTTACTGTTTCAGAGAGAGAGGCTTGAGCGACTTGTAATCTCGGCTATACGCCGCCTGTAATACATGTTTATGTCAATAAAAAGAGCTTGCTTTACTTCAAACTTGTGTTTTAATGCTTCCGTTATATTTGTCAACTCAGAGAACTTGTTACCGAATCGCTATGCGTTCATGACTCCGCTGCACTCGGACAATCTGTGCGACTCTGTGGCTTAGAACTCTTACCGCCAGCCAATGAACCATGGCCTTGCACGGGCGTGGATCACGCTCGTGCGGCATCACGCCCGGATGGGTTAAGCGATCGTTCCGCGGGAGCGCTGGCGAGGGTGATTCCCGCCTAGCGGGAACGGCCGATTGCCTACGGGAGATCGGGGCGTGACATGTTGGTATCAGAGCCTGGCTTCTACGCCTTTGGACTTCGATTCGATATCTCTGTTTCGAAAGCTCGTTCGTGGGTTATGTGCACGCTCTCTCTCAATGCCTCGATGGGATGTTCCAACAATAAGTCTAAATACTTTCAAAATACGTTTTGAATGATATGCTTGCTTGTCTGCTGCTATGCTGCGAGTGGCCTTTGAGCCAACCTGTGCGAACCCTTGAGAGTATCGCTAGTAGCTTGTCCGATTTTCACTAACCCTAAGTTTGGTTGAATGCATCTATTCGAGGGACGTCTTGAACTAGTGCACCATCCAAGACTTAAGAAAAGGTGAAACTCGAGTGCTGAGACTTCGCTATCACTAAGCTGGTTGACGTGTTCACACTAGAAATACATGTCGAAGGTGCGCACGATCCAGTCTAAGCGATATGCTAAGATCGACGCTTGTGCAAGTGAATATCCAAATAAAACAAGTACAAACGACTTGTCTAGGATTGCCTCAACCCTAGATTACTGCTTATCCTTAGTAAGTCTCGAGGACGAGACTTTTTCTAAGTTGGGTAGGATGTAACACCCTGTTCCGCTCAAGCGGACTGCCGTCTCAAACGTCAATCAGGCAGCTGTCCCGACCTGCTTTGCCTCGATCAAGAAGCAAAGGATATCCAGACTTGTCCCTACAGGAATCCGGCTTGGACTTTCAGAGGCTCGCTCAGACGTATCGCTCTACCGAGGCGAATCATCGCTAAGGTGGGTGGCTACGGTGAACTTGTCTTTGCTTAGCCAGCACACATAAAATCTGGAATGTTTATGCTAGTCGCTAGGTGATTCACCCCTGCATGCTAATGAATCCAACGCACCTAGCTAAGGGAATAATCCCAACTCATATTGCTTGCTAGAACATGGAAATGAAATACTGCTTATATTCAGATCCTCGCATGCTAATTCCCTTAACGGTTTCAACTCTCGGCTTACCTTCGGGTCCGAGCAACGTGCCTGCTTATGTTCCTTAGAAACGCATGCTTGTCTGCTTGAATGTTACCGTGTTTTCATCCAAACCTCGGGAGACTACTACGTAGTCGTTCCGTGCCTGAACGAACCTGCAAGTATCCGGGACCATTAGGTCACCAAGGCAATCCCCGAACCAGGGGCACGCATCAGGGTAACGAATACTGAACGTGAATCCTTAACGTGACAACTGAATGATAATCACATCAAGTTTATGTCTGAACGAGAATCACGTCACGTAACGAACGAATCTCAGCTCTTGGAGCAAACGCTCGTTCAGATCACGAATCATGGATTATCATTCAAGTTGTGGATTGAACTGACCCTGATCCTGACCTGCATGTCACGGACAACTTGGAAACAAGGTTTAACGGTTCCACGGGCGGTCACCGGGGCACTGGGACCGTTCCGATCCGGATGGAACATCACGATAGTCTCATGTGCGGACAGGATGGCGTGTAGCGCCTCACGTGCTTCGTTGCACACCATCCTTGTTCAAAGACTAAACGGTCCTTTATGGCTATGCCAGCGACTCCTGTTCATATAGATAAGTCATCCTCGCTTAGCGGCTATCCGCGTGCGAGTCACTGCATTGCATCGACTGAACACCTGAACGATCATGTTAAAATGACCCTCCTGTTTGCATATGCTTGCTTCCTGAATGCTTATACTTGCCCGTGCTTGAATTAGCATATTGCCTCAATGTTTGCCTTAGACAGGGAAGGAGAAATGGTAAGTTGGTAAGTCTCGCCGTGTTTCCTCAAACATCGCACGGCGCACTGCCCGACACGTTAATCTATTCAATGTTTGCATGAAACTGATCCTAAGGCAACTAGAAAGACAACTAAATAGTTGTGCACGGAACCTGTATTACGTGTTTGGATTTGTCGAGCGGGCGAGTAGCTTCCCCACCAGTGCATTCAATGTACTGATAATCCACCAGTTTGATATGCAGGGTGCGGGAGAACCTCGTGCGGTGCGGACGCCTCCTTCGTGCGTGCTAAGGCCAGGAGTTCCCTCTGAAGCCTTGCAACGGTGCGTCCGGGACTGAAGCACATATACAAGACATAAGTTGTGAACATCGCCTGACCATCGCCTGTACAAATCATTCCACAGTTGTAGCCACTTGGCACGCTTTTACTGTTTCAGAGAGAGAGGCTTGAGCGACTTGTAATCTCGGCTATACGCCGCCTGTAATACATGTTTATGTCAATAAAAAGAGCTTGCTTTACTTCAAACTTGTGTTTCAATGCTTCCGCTATATTTGTCAACTCAGAGAACTTGTTACCGAATCGCTATGCGTTCATGACTCCGCTGCACTCGGACAATCTGTGCGACTCTGTGGCTTAGAACTCTTGCCGCCAGCCAATGAACCATGGCCTTGCACGGGCGTGGATCACGCTCGTGCGGCATCACGCCCGGATGGGTTAAGCGATCGTTCCGCGGGAGCGCCGGCGAGGGTGATTCCCGCCTAGCGGGAACGGCCGATTGCCTGCGGGAGATCGGGGCGTGACATAAACGCCCAAAAGATAAAATATACAATGACGAACAGGAAAGAAGAAAATCGACTCTGTATCCTCGGCGGCCATGTTCCTGGTACGTGCCATGAGTTGGAGAAAAGTATGCTGGATCCTCGGGTGCTGGCTAGAAACATAGCCATGCAAAACCAGTGGAGTTAGACCCCAACAAGTACCACAAAAGAAGCACAAAATGGAGAAACAAAAATCCAAGCAATAAATATATAATATATATAGGTCCTGTGTCGTAACTTAGGCCCATGGCATATCCTAGCACAAAGGTCCAACCCTACAACCAAACAAGGACAAGGGTTGAATCCGCCATACTATGATAGTCCATTTCTCTAGGCTACTAACAGAATAATACAATCATAACCAAGTCCAATTAATAAAATCGGCCAATCACTTGAACGACTTGCTATTTGTGGAGTCTGAGGTTATCTCAGAATAATGCATAATAGGTATCCTTAGATTACGCCATTGTCAAACATGTGCTAACCGGGCAAAATAGATGAATATACAGGTACTTCACAAATTGCACCAGTTCCTCGTAGGGCCACTACGCTAGATCATGGTATTAACGGTTCTAATGTTCCTATAGTGAAACAGTGGCTCGACATGATTTATATTATGTCAGATACTGTTGTAGAAGCCTGAAAAATCATGTAGGCCGCATAAAGGTCATCCCCCTTAACAGAATAACCAAGCCGCAGAAAAGTCACGTGCGACCTGAACCGTCAAGCCGCAAAAGAGCCACATGCGGCCTGAACAATCAAGTCGCGGAGAAGCCATATGCGGTATGAACAATCAAGGCGCCGAGAAGACATATGCGGCTTGATCAACCAAGTCACATAGAAGCCGTATAGTATACTGTATGCGTCCTGAACGACCACAGAGCAGGGATACCGCATAAAATACCCCTGACACAGATTCCGATTTATGTCAGAAGCTTTGACATGTCACTCATCATTCTGAGACTCGTGAAGATGACGGCTCGAGAAAAGATAATAAGTCACATCAATGCATTAATTGCTTGGATAAACATGAAGACGAAGGCTTAAGTGTCCACTCGACCAAAGCCCGACGAGATCTTGCATACGGCCACAATGCCATGCGGCCAGAGTGTCCATCCAACCAAGTCCATGGTGTCTCGCCAACATGCGACCAGAGTGTCCATTCGACCAAGGCCCAAACGAGAGCACGTATGCGGCTACAAGACCCATACGGCCTCGCCATCATGCGGCCAGAGTGTCCATTCGACCAAGGCCTAAACGAGAGCACGTTTGTGGCTACAAGACCCATGCAACCTCGCCATCATGCGGCCAGAGTGTTTATTTGACCAAGGCCCAAACGAGAGCACGCATGCGGCTATAAGACCCATGCGGCCTCGCCATCATGCGACCAAATTTCTATGCGGCCTCCAGCTCACAAGATCTTCCCGTTATAACTGATGAAATCTTCGTACAGTTGGTGTTGACTACGTGTCTAGCTGACCAAGTCACGTACACAATGGGTTGGTAACAACCCCGAGATATCTTCAACAATATATCTCAACGAAGATCATGTGGCAATCGGTCCATGGCATGCGACAACAATTGCAACCACATTCTATTGAAGGAGCCTTATATGGCCACCAAACAGAGGCATATGTGACACCCATAGCCCATCAGCTCGATAGCTATAAATATGAGAAATTTGAACGTTCTAAGGGCTGTCTTTTTTTTCTACTTCAGAGAGAGAAATTTAAGCTTTCTCACCCTGCATCGGATCGTCCATGGAGTAAAGGAGACGCCATAGCACTTCTTGTCCATCGCCATATCCCAGATCAAAAAAAATATTGTACTTAGATTGTCCGTCCAAGACCTCTTTGTACTTTCTTTCGCTTGTTAGTTAAATCAAGCTCTTTTAGAACTTTTGAATTTAATGGCGAACAAGATAGCGAATCTGCTGGGGACATATTTCTCCTCTGATAAGAAAGTTGTGGCACAATCCGACGCAGCCAAGCTCGGGTCCACTCAAATGAAGCTGGTGGTCCGTTTCGACCAGCATGCCTTTGAGGACATGCTCTCCGAGGACAGCGCGAGTCCTTCTCTGAGGCAAGCAAAGCCCAAGAATACCCACAGGACGCGGGTAGCAAAGGCCACCGCACCTCACCCAACTGCGGAGCAGGCGCTCCCCGTCTCTCTCTCTGTCACAGGGATCGTACATCATGCGTCCACTGCTTATGTGGCAGCCTCTTCCAACCAGAAGGGTGCTCACCACTCGAAGACCCACAGGACGTGGGTAGCAAAGGTCACCGTGTCTCGCCCAACTACAGAGCTTGTGTTCCTCACCTCTCTCTCTGTTGCTGAAGTTGCTCGCCAGGCGTCCCCTCAGGCTGTCCATGTGGCATCCTCACCTGACGCAGAAAATGCTCAGCACCTAAACTCTGGCAAAATAAAATACTATGATGCCAGACGTTCGAGAGCTGATACAAACTTTATGCGGCCAAGGAGGAGGCCGCATAAGACTCTCTATACGGCATCGGTTTACGACCGCAGGAAGATGGCCGCATGTGACTCTGGCAGCAGCCGAACCTCTATTTTTGATCGAATATCACGCAGCGCTGACCCTATACGCCATGCTGAGAATGGTAAAAAATCCAAACTTGGATGCTTCGTACTATGCGCCTACGGGTGCCAAGTTGAAGAAGTATGGGGCAGTGCGAGCTCGTTATGCTCAAGCAACTGTCCATTCGGCTGATTGTTGGAGGGCACCGCTAACTGTTATGCGGGCCCCTGATGGAAAGTTGTATAAGATTGACCCGTGCATCAAGCCCTCAGCGACAAATAGACAGGGTCCGTCTCCATAGTCTTCTACTGACGATCTGAAAAAAGTTCTTGTACGAACCCTAGGTCAGGGAGCAAAAATAACACCCACGCACCCGTGCGCTCGGTCTACCCGTGCTCACGAAAAGTGTGCAAAGGTGAGTCAACCCTCGCCTGACTTGCGCAATGTGATCAATCACAAGCGCAAGACGAGGGAGGCAACTATGGCATATGAAATATCCTCCCCAGGATATCATTGTGCCAAAATTATCATCAACTGCTACAACAAAGTGGCAGTTACCTACAAGCAGGTAGTCGACATTCCAACCACTGCAGCCGATGGCACATATTCGACAATAATCCAAGGATCAGGTACAAACACCCGAGGAGGATGAGATACCATTTGCCTCATGTTATTTTGCTCAAAAAGGCCCTTTCACCTTGGGAGGGAAAAAGTCCATCACCTCCAGTCCGTCAATCTCAACCAGCGAATTGAGAAAGCGATTACCACGAGGACCAGCAGAGGAACCTGCGAAAGGAGTTTTTCTGGGCACCCACTCGAAGAAGAACCTATCAGCTGCTGGGGGAACCTCTCCCTCAGAACCCCTGGGGGTAACACAAACTGGGGTTAGTAATCCCCGGACCTATACGATAATCCGGTATTCCGAGAAGATGAGGATTCCCAAGGAACGGATGTTGAATTCCCTGGGGGTAGCCACCATCGGAGAGAAGATGCCACCTCCTACGCTAGGGGTAGTACTCCCTCTGAGTCCGAATAGGGCGCGACACTACCAACCTTCCCTGACGAATATTCGTTGCAAGAGTCTGAATCAGAAAGTGCTACGTCTACTGTTCCGTCCATCTCTCCTCATACAAGAATGACATACATGGCGGGGGATGAGCATGAAGGCCTTAGTGGTCGACAGCGCCTCGAGTTCCTCGAGTCCATGATGCAGACCATGAGCGAATCAATGCAAGCCTTGACCCAAGCAGTGCTAGACATCAAGGCAAGTATAGCCTCCCAACCATCGATGGCTTCTGGACAAGCAAGCTTGGACCCTGGGAGCAACGCAGACTCTGACGCAACCGCTCTTTCCATAGTCCGAAATAACCCTCTGCCTGGTTCATCTGTTCCTTCCGCGGGAGACGAAGCCAAAGAAGCAATGAGAAAAATTCGGGAACTTCAGGCTCGCCTAGATTCTATGGGCAGCTGGAACTGACTACGCGAGCTTGGGATACGACAACCGTACCCCCGCGAGTGGAGGGATGTTTCGTACCCGCCAAAGTATAAGCCCTTCAACCTGAACCCATTCGACGGTAAGGCTTCCCCCCATCAATACATGAGCTATTTCGAGACTGCAATGGGGCACCTACCTCGTAGTGACACACTCCTCACCAAGATATTTATGGGGACATTGTCTGGGGTCGCATTCGACTGGTTTTATAGCCTATAAGACAACTGCATCTCCTTGTTTGACGATTTTAAGAGTCTTTTCCTCAAAAGATACTATGACGGAGGAAATGACATGACGATGTCTTCCCTGATGGATGTCACCCATGGGGAAAGAAAACTCGCCCAAAATTATATCGTACATTTTTGCCAAGCAGCAATGAGGTTGTCTCTAGGCAATCCTGAGTCCACACTAATGGACATATGCCGCAGGAACCTACTGGTGTAGAAGCATGAAAAATACGCTGGCAAAAGCTACGCGGCGTATTGATACAGAGCAGCGCAAACAAAGGCCTTCAGTGCCATCAGGCGTAAGAGCTCAAGGGTGCAGCGCGTCCAAAACCGCTTCGACGTAGACGGGACCCCCCCCCATCGCCTCCAGGGCGTAAAAACTCAGCCGCCCTCAAAGCAGCGTTAAAATAGCGTACGAGGAACGCTTCATCTTCCCCGAAATGAACCTGTCAAGTCACGCAGTGAACCTGGCCTCTGACTCCTGACAAAAAGTGCTGCACGGCGACCCAGACGACGGCTGGAAACAGGCACAGACCCCTCGGGACGCACACCACAGTATGATGGCGGATCCCTGCATTTAATGCAGAGGATTGGGTTAAGATACCACCGAACCGTCGTTTACTGACGTCCCCTCAGCATAAACCGCTCTTTTTCGCACAGAGGGATACGCTGCATTGTTTTACACAGGCAGGCATAAGCCGGTTTACGCTCCGCAGTAGACAAATCGTCTACCACGTCAAAAGCTGCACATCATACGGGGCTCGAGGCACGTCTCTACGTCTAATTGTACGGAGCGGTGACAGGTTCAGTCAAGGCACGTCTCTGCAACGGATGCACAGAAGGGCTGCAGACCTTCGAAACACGTCTTCGCATTTAATGCACAGGATGATGGCAAATCTCTGTAGAAGATTTGATTACATCTTCGAAAGCCGTGATTCCGGCTAAGACGTCCCCGTCAGCACTCGGGCACGGTACGCAGCGGCTTCTACGCCCATTCAAGACCTGTGCCCCTTCGGCTCTCAACGCCTCTCCGGCTTCAACGCCTGTCCGGCTCCTACGCCTATCCGGCTTCAACGCCTCTCTGGCTCCTACGTCTATCCGGCTTTAACGCCTCTCCGGCTCCTACGCCTACCCGGCTTCAATGCCTCTCCGGCTTCTATGCCTATCCGGCTTCTACGCCTATCCGACTTCTACGCCTATCCGGCTTCTACGCCTATTCGGCTTCTATGCCTATCTGGCCTCTGTGCCAGGATGACAGTCATTTGGCTTCTACGCCAACCGTTTCTACACACGGGATACCTACCTGCGTGGCTCTTACACCGTGATCTTCGTAGCAATAGTACGCGTTGTGTTCCCTTAGTTGGACCCGCGTCATACGCTCATTCAAAAGATCATCCATACGCAGGCATTGGTTACTTTAACCGTTGTGTAAAAGGGTGTTGTACTTTCCACTCCTCGGTTTTTACACCGACGGAGTGGTCACTGTCACCAAAACTCTATAAATAGAGACCCCTATCAATGGGGAAGAGGAGGGCGAAAAAAGAATTATCATCCAGGAGAGAATTATCGTCCAAGGAGAGAGAGAGAGAGAGAAAGGGAGAGGGAGAGGGAGAGAGAGAGAGAGAGAGAGAGAGAGAGCCCGGAGAGCAGGCAAAGAGCAGGGATCGACGACCTTAGCCTCGTGCGTCCAACCTCTTCTGCAACCTTCGAAGCTGCTACCTGTCTTCCACGGCACTTCTTCAACATCGTGTGGTCCAAGGGCTAAAGTGATCGACCGCAGATCAGACACCTATAGCAATTTATACCCAGATTAAATAAATTGTACTCCCACATCCTCGTATAGGATTATATTGTACAAGTTTGTTTATAAACAGAAGGGCGCGGGTTTCGCATAAACTCCGTCATTGAAATACAATTTCATTCCTTTCGTTTAATACCACAAACAAGATGGCGACTCTGCTGGGGACATCTTTCTCTTCTGACGAGAAAGTAATTGCTCAACACGATACGGTATCCGTGGGAACCGTGAAGAAGATGCTGGTCGTTCATTTCGACCAGTCAGCCTACGAAGACATGCTTTGAGCCGGGGATAGCTCTCGCCCTCTCTCCGTCCAGGACAACAGGAAGCTGCTGTCACGTCCCAGTCCCAAAATACCGTGGGACTAGACACGTGGCAATGGCCAGCAGTACGCACCGATGGACCAACTCAATATAATGGATCCATCAGGGCATACTTAAGCTGTAAAACAAGTCTACGACAATCATGGCACAACTAATCTCATCCACACAGGATATAAAATATGCTCCACAGAATAATAAGAAATGTAAATCATCATCTAGTCTCACAAAGTACTTCGGAGAACAACCCGATAAATATCTAGTACAATGGTTCAAATGACCAGAATATAAAAGACTGAAAGAAATACTAAAAGATGAGCATAAACATGGATGCTCAAGAGAAGTCTTCAGCTAAGACCTCGTCCTCGGATGGTGGTACAGCTCCTGGATCAGCTCCTGCTCTGGTCCCGTAAACCTCGGGACAAACCACATCTGCAAAATCTGGGGACAAAAATTCGGATCCAGGTCCTCAGGGGACATAGCAAGGTACAAAGAGATCATGCCAATAAATAAATATGCAGTGCAGCAAATATATAACTAAATGAAACAATAGGGTAAATATGTAACCATCTAAGTGAAATGCAAGTGAGAGCAGCACGAATACTCAGGCTGAGACCACTACAAGCTCTGTGTCTGGGAGCCGGTAGCAGCAATAACTATGTGTTTTACTATGTGTTTACTATGATTTATATATATAATCAGCCTGTAGCCTGTGTGTCTCTCCCCACCCAATGTAACCACGCATATCATGTCCATAACGTCTCATGTCCATGTCAAGCGCGATCATAGCTAATGCAACAAGTCATAAAGTATCTAAGAGTATAATGTCCATGTCCTGTATCCTATACAGAATCACCACGAATATCTCGAGAAAATCCTGTCTCATGAATAGTGTCAAGTGTCCTGGGTCATATGGTACTTGATAAGACAAGTACGAGAATAAGGTGTCACGAATGTCCATCTCTAGATGACCGTACCCAACACTGCGTACAGTGTCGGCACCCGACTGATAATCGGACGCTAAGTACGTCATACGGTCCTAGGTTGAGCATGCACAGTAATATATATATAGCAAGAAAAATAAATAACTAAGCTGCAGAGTTTGGCAAGGTACACTTGCCTGATGTTTGAATATCAACTGTCGTCCTGGTATCGGTGGATCCGGTAGGTACTACTCCGAAAGCTGTAATAAATATCACCAACAGTCTCAGAAGATGTCAAATAGCTGGAAATGGCTGTCCTTACGTCCAATTTGGACACAGGGGCAAAAAGGTCATTTTCGGGCCAAAGCGGGTTCCACATGTGGGCCACTTTGTACCGAAAAGCGTGCCGAGGGTAACAGTCTCTAAATGGGACAAACTATGGGTCAAATAACTCTAAATGTCAATACGATCCCAACGGTATGTCCAAATTTGGATTCCGATGAGCCGAACATAATTTGGTCCAAAAAGTCAACTGTGGGGCCCGCAAATTGGCGATCTGGTCAACCGTCTCAGAAATGTGTGAAAATTGGGTCACAGGACCAGCGTGTTACCACGAGTCCAGTGGCGCAAGTTTCGTCGCAATCTGACAAGCGTGCACAAAATACTCGTGAGTTCCACAAAAGTGGCGACACGGAATGTGTTCGCGGATACGGCCTGATTCCGGCGCGCACACGCGTCCAAATCAGTCCCCACAAATTTTTACGTGTCCGATTATGCTGCGTGCACCATTCGGTACACTTGGTACACGGCGGGGCGGTCCCGTTTGGCGGGACGCGCTCCGATCTCCCACTTTTAAAAAACCGAAAAAAGTGGGTGCGCGCAGTTTTGTGACGACTACAATTTTGTCCACAGCAACTAATAGCACAAAGTTATTATACAGAAAATAAACTAGGTCATGTAATCTACAGGTATCAAAAAGAATCACCGAATTCGGATCTCTATGGTGGGAGATACGAACTCGGCAATATGGGTGGTCATCGCAAGTTTCTGCGATTGCAGAATTCTGTCTGCTCGCGCTGACTTGGGCGCTGTTTTTCACCTAGGGGCACACGTTTTCCGAGGTTGACTATAAAACAAATATTTGAGAGGGTTAAGGGAAGATCATACCTATGAAAACGGAACAGCGTTTGGTCGAGCGAGTCAACGGAAAATCACGCCGGAGCGAAGGTGCCTCGAGTGGGAGACTGCAGTTCGCGATGTCGGCGTCGACGGGATGGTTGGATGACTTGGGGAGGCTTCTCTGGCTGCGGTGACGGCTCTAGATGGGAAGGGGAAGTCTGGAGTTTTAGGTTAGAGTTTTAGAGAGCTAATGATATATATATATATGTTTGTTATATATATTAATAGGAGAGAGAGAGGGGGAAGAAATAGGTTCGGGTGAAGTCAATGGGCGGGTTCCCCTGGGATTGAAGTTGCTGTGAACGAAAAGGGGTGGTGAAACAAATTGCCTGCAAGTTGAAATGGATATTCCTAAAGACTTTAGGCTAATAGTAGTAAGCTATCATTATATTATTATTATTAGTATTATATTATTCTATTAACTTTTCTTTTCCTTTCCTTTCTTTTCTTTCTTTCTTTGAATAAAATATATATACATATATATTTGTATATACATATATATATATATATATATATATATATATATATATATATATATATATATATATATATATTCACACATAAGAAAATTTATATAATAGGGTATTGCACATCGTTAGGCTAGCAACAGCTCAAGGGGTCTCCTACCTGGAATAAATTCCAAAAAATTCCTGATGGTCCCATAAGTCCTCTAAGTGCCCGAACACCTAACATAAAAATTATTAAAAATCTATTTCTCCTATTTGGACCTAATTACTATAATTTAATTAATAATTAATAAATAAAAAGGTATATACGATTTTCTAGGAAGGGGGTTTTACAGCTGCGCAATGTGTGGATGCCCAAGACATCCTCTACTATTCCTGTGGACTCTCCGATCTCTCCGGACTCTCCGATCTCTCCGATCTCTTCGGCCAACGAGGTTGTAGCGACGCTCCCTCCGTGCCCTGCACGTAAAATTCAGTGTCCCGCTACGCGCGGTACAGACAAAACTTGGGCAAAGCCTTAGCGCTAACCCCGAAGAATCCACTGCGCTTTACGCGTAGGAAACAGTCTCCCGCTACGCGCGGTAAAGACAAAACTTCGGGCGAAGCCTCAGCGCTAACCCATAAGCCTTCACTGCGCTTTACGCGTAGAAATCTGCCTCCCGCTCCGCGCGGTACAGACAGAACTTCCGATGGTGCCTCGGCGCCAAGACGGAAGTACAAATCACGCTCCATGCGCAAGACAACATCTGACCTCTACGGAGAACCAGATGAACGCTGTGATCTCCGCAAGTGCAACGACAAGTCTGGGGGTAGTCTCCCTCGACAAAACCGAGCAACATCCAAAGCTGGGGGTAGAATTCTCTCAGAATCTGAAGATGATGCAACGATGACGATCTTCCCAGAAGACCATGGAACTCAAGCATCAGGAGCCCGAAGGCCAAAAGGGACTTTCTCCTTCAATGAAGATGACATCAGTGGAATCTTCAATACGTTGATGAAGGAAAACAAACTTCAGCTTCCCAACATCAGATACCCTGAGAGGGCTGGCAAAATTGATAACCCAGATTATTGTCTCTTTCATCGGTACATTCATCATCCTACAAAGACATGCTATGTACTAAAAAAGAGAATCCAGGAGTTGATCGATGCCAAGGTCATCACTCTGCATCTGTAAACGATGGTCTGACTATCGATTATCATGTTCATATTACCTCTGATATCGGTTGTCATCTCAACTTAACACCCGTACTTAACTCTAAGTACGTCAGTGGTGTTGAGTCCACAAAAATCTGCTACGTCCATATTACCTCTAGCAGGGCTTGTCTCAAACCTATTGCTTGCACTTAGGTGCACAAAAAGTGATGGGTCCACAAAATCAGCCATGTTCATATTACCTCTGAGCTGTAATCCCCAGCTGAGTTTGTTATGTTCATATTACCTCTGAACAAACCATCCTGGTCCGACCATCGATTATCATGTTCATATTACCTCTGATATCGGTTGTCATCTCAACTTAACACCCGTACTTAACTCTAAGTACGCTAGTGGTGTTGAGTCCACAAAAACTGCTACGTCTATATTACCTCTAGCAGGGCTTGTCTCAAACCTATTGCTTGCACTTAGGTGCGCAAAAAGTGATGGGTCCACAAAATCAGCCATGTTCATATTACCTCTGAGCTGTAATCCCCAGCTGAGTTTGTTATGTTCATATTACCTCTGAACAAACCATCCTGGTCCGACCATCGATTATCATGTTCATATTACCTCTGATATCGGTTGTCATCTCAACTTAACACCCGTACTTAACTCTAAGTACGCGAGTGGTGTTGAGTCCACAAAAACTGCTACGTCCATATTACCTCTAGCAGGGCTTGTCTCAAACCTATTGCTTGCACTTAGGTGCACAAAAAGTGATGGGTCCACAAAATCAGCCATGTTCATATTACCTCTGAGCTGTAATCCCCAGCTGAGTTTGTTATGTTCATATTACCTCTGAACAAACCATCCTGGTCCGACCATCGATTATCATGTTCATATTACCTCTGAACAAACCATCCTGGTCCGACCATCGATTATCATGTTCATATTACCTCTGATATCGGTTGTCATCTCAACTTAACACCCGTACTAAATCTAAGTACGCCAGTGGTGTTAGGTCCAC
The DNA here is from genome assembly GCA_036927795.1 of Iris macrosiphon. NCBI lineage: Eukaryota > Viridiplantae > Streptophyta > Magnoliopsida > Asparagales > Iridaceae > Iris > Iris macrosiphon. The sequence goes on along the minus strand of JAYESA010000020.1, from coordinate 18,767,421 downwards.
AAAATCTGCTACGTCCATATTACCTCTAGCAGGGCTTGTCCTCAAGCCTATTACTTGCACCTAGGTGCGCAAAAAGCAATAGGCCCACAAATCAGTCATGTCCATATCACCTCTGAACTGTATTTCCTTGGAGAATCTGCCATGTCCATATCACCTCTGAACAGGCTTTCCAAGATTCTGACCATCGATTATCACCTCTGATATCGATCGTCACTTCAACTTAACACCCGTACTAAATCTAAGTATGCCAGTGGTGTTAGGTCCACAAAATCTGCTACGTCCATATTACCTCTAGCAGGGCTTGTCCTCAAACCTATTACTTGCACCTAGGTGCGCAAAAAGCAATAGGCCCACAAATCAGTCATGTCCATATCACCTCTGAATTGTATTTCCTTAGAGAATCTGCCATGTCCATATCACCTCTGAACAGGCTTTCCAAGATTCTGACCATCGATTATCACCTCTGATATCGATCGTCACTTCAACTAACACCCGTACTAAATCTAAGTACGCCAGTGGTGTTAGGTCCACAAAATCTGCTACGTCCATATTACCTCTAGCAGGGCTTGTCCTCAAACCTATTTACTTGCACCTAGGTGCGCAACAAGTAATAGGCCCACAAAACAGCTATGTCCATATTACCTCTGAGCTGTAAACTCTAGTAAAGCCTATCACGTCTATCTCACCTCTGATATATATAAAATCAACCTGTAGCCTGTGTGTCTCTCCCCACCCAATGTAATCACGCATATCATGACCATAACGTCTCATGTCCATGTCAGCGGGATTATAGCTAATGCAGCAAGTCATAATGTCTATAAAATATCACTGTCAAGTCCTGTATCCTATACAGAATCACCATGAATGTCTCAGGAAGACTCTGTCTCATGAATAGTGTCAAGTATCTTGGGTTCTGGAGTACTTGAGAAGACAAGTACGAGAATTATCGGGTCTCGAAATCCATCTCTATGTGACGTTACACAACTCCGCGTACGTAGTTGGCACCCGACTGGTAATCGGACGCTAAGTACGCCACTCGGTCCTGGGTTTTAACAGTTAAACAGGTTTATATGCATTTAAACAAGAATTCAGGCAAGTTCTAGAACAGGAATTACTGCTAATGGCAAGCTTTACTTGCCCACTGATGTATAAACAAGTCAATGAAAATAAATAGCAAGCTGCAGGGTTTTGCAAGGTACACTTGCCTGTGGTTCCGGCTATGTTTGCAGTTCTGACTTCGACGGAAAATGCAGGCGGTACTCCGGTTGCTGAAACAAACATCACCATCAGATCCAGAAAATATCAATCAGCTAGAAACGCCTGTCCTTGGATCCAATTTGGAGACAAGGACAGAAACGACAGTTTCGGGTCAAAACGGGGTCCACATGTGGGCCCGCTTTGCACCGAAAAACGTGTCCGGGTCAAAGGTCTCCAAATTCACCAAACTCAGTGTCAACAGGTCAGAAACGCTGATACGAACCCAACGAAACTTTCAGAATTGAATTCCGATGAGCCGTTCACAAAATCGCCCGTTGAGCGGGGCCTGTGGGGCCCACGACACGCGATTTTATCAACGTTCTCAGAATCGAACCAAACTTGACCCACAGAACCAGCGTATCTCTACGAGTCCGATGGCGCAAGTTTTGTCTCGATCCGACGTGTGTACACAAAGTTAGGTCGAATTGCAGAAAAATCGGATACGGGGCGATATCCGCGGATACGCGTTGATTCCGGTGTGCACGCACACCCGAATCAGCTTCCACAAAATCTCACACATCCGTATCGACGAGGCGCACGTATCTGTGAAGACCGCACGCGACCAAGTCGTCCCGTTTGGCGGGGCGTACTCGGTTCCGGGGTAAAACAGGGTCTGGGTTTTTCCTGTTTTTGGATCGCGGTGTACGATCACCACAGGACGCGATGCCCTGAACAGTTTGACCAGACACCGAGAGGGTCATACAGGCTTCGCAATGCAATTTGCGAAATCGAAAACAGAGCTACGAGCAAAAAGTTACGCGTACCTGAAGGGGACCCGAAAACCGGGATCAAATTGTGTCCGACACGACACAGGACACGTGTCCTGTGTCGGACACAGGGGAATTGGGGCTTAGGGTTTACTGTGCTGGCTGAGCTCCGGCGGAGGGCGGCGGTTGGACTGCGGCGGAGGGGCCGGGGCAGTGCGGCGGCGCGCTGGGGACTCGTCGGCGGCGGAGACGAGCGGCCGGAGGCGGCGCTGTGCGGTGCGGGGCGGCTCGTCGTCGTCGAGGGAAGGAGAGAGGAGGGAGGAGCCGGGGAGAGGCGGCGCTGGGCGTCGACGGTGGCGGCGGCGCTGCGAGGGGCTGCCGGAGGCGAGGCGGGCAGCGGCGCTGCGGAGGGTGGCAGCGGCGGCGGAGGGCTGACGGTGGTGGGTGAGGCCGAGAGGGGGAACGGGGGGGTTCTTATAGGTGGTGGCGGCGGTCGGGGAGGCCGAGAGGGGCGGAGAGGTGGCGGAGATGGCGGTGGTCGTGGGGCGGCCGAGGCGGACGGCGCGCCGGGCGGGGCGGCGCACGACGCGGGGAGGGGAGGGAGTCGTGGGAGAGAGGGAGAGGGCCGGGTCGGGTCGGGTTCGGGCGGGCGGATCCGACCCGACCCGCTAGGCAGGGTCTGGGCCGGGCGGGGCTGGGCCCGGTTTGGCCCAATGGGCCGGGCCGGGCTCGGGTTTATTTAAAAAAAAAAATAATAATAATAATAATAACAGTAATTTAATTAATAAATAATTAATTAAATAGGTAAATACTTTTTAGGCATTTAAAAATATGTCCGGGGTCCGATAAATTCCAGAAAAATTGCCCTAAGTCCAGTTTTTTATTTTACATCCAAAAATATTATTTTCATAATATTTTAATATCATTTATTATCAATTAAAAATTATTTAAAAATTAAAACCCTGTTTTTAAATTACAGAAAAATCCCAGAAAATTCCGAAAAATTGTGAAAAATCCAGTTTTTAAAATTTTGAAAATTCAGGGGGTTTACACTGTTTACGCTCCGCAGTAGACAAACCGCCTGCCACGTCAAAAGCTGCACATCGTACGGGGCTCGAGGCACGTCTCTACGTCTAATTGCACGGAGCGGTGACAGGTTCAGTCAAGGCACGTCTCTACAACGGATGCACAGAAGGGCTACAGACCTTCGAAACACGTCTTCGCATTTAATGCACAGGATGATGGCAAATCTCTGTAGAAGATTTGATTACATCTTCGAAAGCCGTGATTCCGGCTAAGACATCCCCGTCAGCACTCGGGCACGGTACGCAGCGGCTTCTACGCCCATTCAAGACCTGTGCCCCTTCGGCTCTCAACGCCTCTCCGGCTTCAACGCCTGTCCGGCTCCTACGCCTATCCGGCTTCAACGCCTCTCCGGCTCCTACGTCTATCCGGCTTCAACGCCTCTCCGGCTCCTACGCCTACCCGGCTTCAACGCCTCTCCGGCTTCTATGCCTATCCGGCTTCAACGCCTATCCGGCTTCTACGCCTATCCGGCTTCTACGCCTATTCGGCTTCTATGCCTATCTGGCCTCTGTGCCAGGGTGACAGTCATTTGGCTTCTACGCCAACCGTTTCTACACACGGGATACCTACCTGCGTGGCTCTTACGCCGTGATCTTCGTAGCAATAGTACGCATTGTGTTCCCTTAGTTGGACCCGCGTCATACGCTCATTCAAAAGATCATCCATACGCAGGCATTGGTTACTTTAACCGTTGTGTAAAAGGGTGTTGTACTTCCCACTCCTCGGTTTTTACACCGACGGAGTGGTCACTGTCACCAAAACTCTATAAATAGAGACCCCTATCAATGGGGAAGAGGAGGGCGAAAAAAGAATTATCATCCAGGAGAGAATTATCGTCCAAGGAGAGAGAAAGAGAGAGAGAAAGGGAGAGGGAGAGAGAGAGAGAGAGAGAGCCCGGAGAGCAGGCAAAGGGCAGGGATTGACGACCTTGGCCTCGTGCGTCCAACCTCTTCTGCAACCTTCGAAGCTGCTACCTGTCTTCCACGGCACTTCTTCAACATCGTGTGGTCCAAGGGCTAAAGTGATCGACCGCAGATCAGACACCTATAGCAATTTATACATCATTCATCATCACCGCCGTCGACCCTGAAAAGAAGGTTAAAGACGCCCGGCTCCTGGGAATATAGATCCCTATCGCCGATGACAGGGGAAAACGTCCCAACAATAACAACAACGGCTACAACAGTCGCGAAGGAAAAGGGAAGCAGGCCTTGGTGGCCAACTTAACCAAGAAGCCCGAGTAAAAGCCGGCTAAGGTTCCAAAGCCCCAGGAGATTTACTCCTTCGAAGATGATGACATCATGCCTATCTTCGATGTATTGATGAAGGGTGGCAATCTTAGTCTCCCTGACGTCAAGCGCCCTGTAGAGGCAGCCGAGATGAACAATCCAAAATACTTCCACTACCATTGCTACGTCCACCTTGCGACGAAGGACTGCTACACCCTCAAGCGATACATCCAGCACTTGCCTGACACAAAGGCCCTTACCTTGGACTTCGACGACAAGAAAGTTGTCGCCAACATGGTGTCCCTCCAGTTCCGTAACTTCTCGGCGACGAAAGCCCAGGACGAAGTCATTTTGATTCTGAGGACAATAATATAGGTAGTCAATCTTCCACCAGCTCGCGACCAAGTAGTCGGGCTGATATCTCTTACTACACCTTGGGGCGAGATCACGTGGGTCCACCCGAATCTTGTCCCAGACTTGATGCAGTAAGCATCACCTTCAACCGTTAAGTCTAAAGCATGAAAAACCAAGTCCTGCCACATGGTTTCTCCGACCGCTAAGGAGGCTTGGGCAAGGGCAGCCAAGTCGGGCCTTACCTACCAGCTGGATTTCGAGGCTTCCGACGTCAAAGCACCTTCAACGACCAGTTCAAAGGGAAAGCAATGCAGGCTGGGTCACATGATCCTTTCCTTAGAAAACATAAACTGTAGACTTCGGATGCTCAGCACAGCTCAAAGATCCAAGTCTCGCATGACTCATCAGTAATAGCGCATGATAGGCAGTGTTCCCCTGCACGATATACAAAAATACGCGGCAAGCGGGGGTCCTCAGCATGGTAGATAATCGTGCACACGCGGCAGTGATCTTACGCGCACAACTCAGCCAACTCTCTCGTGATTACGTGACAGTGTTCCTGTGCACAGAGCTTCTTATTCTACACAAGCTAAGTTATCAATAATATTCCATGCAATAAATGATGAGCTGCCACAGATCCATCATTACTGCCAACAATCACTCCGTCTTATGCAGAAGATGGGCTATGACCTCGAAAAAGCTGAAGGTCTGAACTTTGGTAAGGGATGACGTATTCCTTTACAATCCGACCATTATTACAACATCACTCGTACAGGGCTAGGATATGAAGATGCTAGTATGCGTTATCACTCCAACAAGGGGATAACTTGTAGGGCTAAAATTCTAAAATTATAAACTTTCAGCCATGGTTGACAAGACGGACATCGAGGACAATGCTTTCTCGATACAACCTTCTATCAAAGACATCAAGGACAATGTTTCCTCGATTCAAAAGTGAATACAGGCTCGCAGAGGCTAAGGAAGTTTTGCTAATCAGGGGCAAAATTCTCTCGCAAATGCAGAATATACAGTACCTACATTTTGCACAGTATGCACTTCTTCTACACGAATCACCGTAGAAGCTATTATCTGTATTCAGGAGTCATGAATATGCAACAGATACTGGATCCCCAAAAGTTCTCCAGTAGAACAACCCTCAGGTCTATCTACACTCCTAAGTAGTCCACCCTCAGTAACCTGAGTTCTCTTGGGCATTAGTTCACATCCGCATTACCTCTGAACTACAGCCCTCACATCCTCCCCAGTAGAGTTTGCCATGTCCATCTTACCTCTGAGCAAACTTCTCTATTTGTTTGTCGATCATCACGTCCATATTATCTTTGATATCGATCGTCATCTAAACTTGCCACCCATACTCAACTTTATGTACGCCAGTGGTGTTAAGTCCACAAAACCTATCACGTCCATTTCACCTCTGATAGGGTTTATTTTGAATCTATTACTTGCATCCAAGTGTGCAATAAGTAACGGATCCTCCAAAAGTTCCCCAACGGAGCAGTTCTCAAGTCCAGCAAAACACTTTTGTTGAGACTACCCAAAACTCGATTCCTTCCAGCCCTCAGAATTCCTGCACCCAATGGTCGCATCTTGGCCGTTTGAAGCATGGGGGATGGAATTATCGGACCAATCACTCCATCTTCTTATAAAGGGCATCGGTTTATCCTGGCTATAACCGATTACTTCTCCAGATGGACGAAAGTTGTTCCACTCGCTGAAGTAAAAATATCGAACATGATTAGCTTTATCAAGCATCACGTCATATACCACTTCAGCTTGCCATGAAGGATCGTCCATGACAACGGTCCACAGTTCACAAGTCACGTGTTCTACCACTTTTGCAACAAAAACCAAATTTCGAATGTAGCGTCAACCACCTATAACCCGACAGAAAATGGTCCGGTGGAAGCCTTCAATAAGACCATCATAAAGCTACTCAAAAAGTTCGTATCTTCCAATAAATGCGACTGGAACGAGAAGTTGGGTGAAGGTCTCTGGGCCTACCGCACAACGGTCCTGACAGCTACTGGCAACACGTATTTCTCGTTGGTGTACGGAAGCAGCCGGTCGGTGCGAGTCAAGTCGAAGCGCGCTAGACTTCAAAGCGGTCCTCCCGCTCGAGATCCAAATCCCTTTATCCCGAGTAGCCCTTTCCAACCAATTAACCATCGACGACAATTATCGTCGCCGGCTACAAGAGTTAGAAGCACTCGACGAGAAACGTCTCTTAGCTCAACAGCGCATTGAGCTATACCAAGCGCGTCTCTCAGGAGCCTTCAACAGATAGGTCAAGGCGAGAACTTTCCAAGTGGGAGACCTCGTCCTGACCGTGAGAAGATCGATGGTCATTACCCACAAGACGGCCGACAAATTTTAGCCTAAATAGGAGGGCCCGTTCATTGTTGAGTCTGTATTCTCCAACGGCACCTACATGCTTGTGAAACCCAAAGACGACTTGCTTATGATGCCTATCAACGCCAATTTCCTAAAAAAATACTATGTCTAAGCTAGACTTGTACTCTCCTTATCTCCAGCGGGATAACCCAGATGTACATCTCTACACTCTTGGTTCTTCATCCCCTCCAAGTGCCTATGTGCAACTTTTTCTTCTTTTTTACAAATTCATGTAAAATCCATCATCTATATCCAGGAAGCCTAGATACGCAATGGATGATGGATCTTTTAAGTCTCCCCAACGGAGCACTCCTTAGGTCCACTTGCACACTCCCGCAGAGACCACTCAAAAACCAATTTCGTTAGACGCTAGCCATGTTCATATTGCCTTTGAGCTATCGTCCTACCAATCTTCCTAGCGGAGTAATCGTCAGGTCTATCCATACTCCCGGATAGACTACACACATCAAATCACTCCTCAGCGAGTTTTTCGGATATCGGTTCACGTCCATATTACCTCTGAACTATCGTCCTAACATTTCTCCCCGGCTGAGTTTGCCATTTCCATATTATCTCTGAGCAAACCTCTCGGGTCTTGGCTATCGATCATCATGTCCATATTACCTCTGATATCGGTTGTCATCCCCACTTATCACCCGTACTCACCAAGGTATATCAACTGTGTTAAGTCCACAAAAACTGCTACGTCCATATTAGCTCTGGCAGGGCTTGTTCCAAGAACTATTATTTGTACTAACGTTCGTAAAAAGTAATGGGTCTATAAAAACTACAACGTCCATATCACCTATGGAAGGCCTTGTCTCAAAATAATTACTTACACTAACATGTGCAAAAAGTAATGGGTCCACAAAATCTATCACGTCCATATTATATCTAATAGGGATAGTTTTCGAATTTATTATTTGTACTCAACGTGCACAACAAATAATAAGTCCACCAGAGTCCCCCAGTGGGATTTTCTCAATGGAAGCAAACATCCACGTCCATACTACCTCAGGCGTGCTTTCTTCTCCTTCACAAAATTATCAGGATCGTACCTAACCTCTTAGTATGGCTATTGATCAGCTCATGTCTACGTCACCTCTGAGCTATCGTTCTCACATCCTCCCCCGAGAGTGTATTATGTCCAAGTGACCTCTGAGCAAACCTCTCCCTACGACTATCACCAGTCGTCATCTCAACTTATCACCTGCTCTTAAATTTAAGTGCGCCAACGATGTTAAGTCCACCAAACTTTCCATGTCCATATCACCTCTGGCAAGGCCTGTTTTGAACTTATTACTTGTACCATAGTGCGCAAAAGGTAATAAATTCACCAAAGATCCTCCAGCGAGATATCCTTAAAAGGCTACGGTATTGTACTACGTCCATATTACCTCTAGTACAATACCCAAAAGTCCACAACATACAAAATTCTAAAAATGTGAGACTTTATTGATTAATATTCAAGATCATGAGTACATATGATGGAAATCTATTACATTCAAGATTTTTTTATTAGTATTCAAGGTCGTGAGTACATATGATGGAAAAATATTTTAAGGGTTTCCATGGAATCTCACTGATATGAACATTTTTCATTAGAAGCGCTCCTCCGAGCTGTCATTGCTACTGATGCAAGTCGAGCCCGCATCAGAACTCAATGCTTTCTAGATCATCCCTCCACAGTACAAACCTCACTATATGAAAAAGAATCCATACCGACGGATAACAAGGGAGGAACATGAGCATGTGCTCTATAATCATGCGGAAAGACCGACGAAAAGAATAAAAATTAGTCCAAAACCTGTCATCGACCCAGCAGTCTCCCGGCCGATAGCAAACCACATAAAAGGGAGAAACACAGCTCGCACACTGCATGAACAAGGATAACTCTACGCACGACGCATGATGTTAATCCTCGTCTCCTGGATTAGTTTTTGCCAAACTGTCCTCGTCTCCTGGATCAGTTCTTGGCAAACCGCCATATAAAGTTGGTCTTTATCCCAAATAATGGATGTTATGATATCCTTCCATGCTCCATCATGATCCACGTGAGAGGAAAAAGCCTGCACAAGGAAAATATATAACATCGACATATAAAGAAAAAGTTGACGTCTATGCGGTAGAGCCTAGTTGGTGCATGAGATATCTTCCATGCGATAGAGCCATAGTGGTAGCATGTCCGGATCGAGCTTTCATCCATGCGACAGAGTCATGGTTGTCGCATGTCCAGATCGAACCTTTATCTATGCGGCATGATCTTAGTTGCCGCATGATGGTTGCCCATCCATGCGACAAACTAATGAAGAAATCCTGTGCATGTTCATGATGATATCTCGTCCATGCAGTAAGACTATGCATGGGTGTCTCTGTGTCCATTGAGGCCCGACACGAAGAACGAGGTGCTCCCATACCTCTGAGTAGAATACCGAAATTAGGGGGCCAAGGATCAAGACCGCCCCTGACAAACTCCTCGGCGAGAAGGGTCGCAGCCTGCGACATCATTCGCAAGAAAATGAGAAAGAAATCAAAGAGATAAAAGTTCTCTCTCCCTCTGATTGCCTATTTATTGGCTCCAAAATTGCATAAAAGAATCGAGACAATGAACTGAGCGATTAATGAGATAAACCTGACACCTCGATCCGTGTGATCCCCCTTAATCTCCTCAAAAACCGATGCTTCGAACCCCGTGTCAGATGACGATGCAAAATTCTAAGAGATCTGGTCAAAGATAAAGCAAATCTCCTCATTTAATGATCGGATAGCCTGTCAGAGACAATTATGCGGCAACGAGACTATGCGTCATGCCCTTCATATGCGGCCAATAGTGCTCGTCCATGCTTCTTTCAAAGTATTCCAAACTTATCATTTTGGTAACTTTGAAGGGGGCCTTGTAGAAGCATAAAAAATCATGCAGGCCGCATAAAGGTCATGCCCCCTCAACAGAACAACCAAGCCGCATAAAAGTCACGTGCGGCCTGAACCGTCAAGCCGCAGAAGAGCCACATGCGGCCTGAATAATTAAGTCGCAGAGAAGCCATATGCGTCCTGAATAATCAAGGCGCCGAGAAGCCATATGCGGCATTATAAACCAAATCACAGAGAAGCCGCATAGTATACTGTATGCGGCCTGGACGGCCACAGAGCATGGAGGCGGCATAAAATACCCCTGACACAGATTTTGATGTCTGTCAGAAGCTCTAACACGTCACTCATCACTCTGAGTCACTTTGAGACTCGTGAAGACGACGGCTCGGGAAAAGACAACAAGTCACATCAATGCATTAATTGCTTCGACAAACGTGCCATGCCACGTGTCCTACGTATGCGACCTCGTCGCCATGCGGCTTAAGTGTCCATTCGACCAAAGCCCGATGAGAGCTTGCATGCGACCACAATGCCATGCCCCCAGAGTGTCCATCCGACCAAGTACAAACGAGAGCACGTATGAGGCTACAAGACCCATACGGCCTCGCCATCATGCGGCCAGAGTGTCCATTTGACCAAGGCCCAAAAGAGAGCACATATGACGCTACAAGACCCATGTGACCTCGCCATTATGCGGCCAAAGTGTCCATTCGACCAAGGCCCAAACGAGAGCACGTATACGATCGGAGTAAAGGAGACGCCATAGCACTCCTTGTCTATCGCCACACCCAGATCGAAAAAAAATTGTACTTAGATTGTCCGTCCAAGACCTCTTTTTACTTTCTTTTGTTTGTTAGTTAAATCAAGCTATTTTAGAACTTTTGAATTTAATGGCGAACAACTGCACTCCACTAAGGCGGATGATATACAGTATATGTGGTGGCCAAACCACAACGCACTAGAATGAATCTCTGTGGAAAGGTTCATTGGCATGATCTCGGGATACCGTTTTCTTTCAATGTTACTACAACTTTTAGTTGCTTAATTAACCTTATATTGTTTTGAAATATCAAGGCGTGGCCACATCAGAATTTTTCTTAAGATATCGTACAAAGTACGGACACGCTAGATACGAATCCATGGAAGTTCAATCTGGATTCACCCGAGCGTGTATGTAACATTCAATAAATCAATATCCTAGCCACGCTTTGGTACTTGACTAGCATATCATGACCGTACTGGAGGAAAAGTATATTTATAGTATCACGCGTTCAGGAATTTGGAGACATTCTCGATACACAATCCAAATATAAATCACTTAACACATAATACGGTATGTCGTGCCTCGGTGCACATTAGATCATGAAACACATCAAATAATAATTATATCAGCACGGATACAGTATTCGAGTCCAATTACCAAGATCATAAGCATGAGTTCTAGCACACGGTCAGGTTATTGAGTCCATTCTCCCCTAGAATCATAACACAAGCAATACCCAGGATCAACCACATAGATGATGATAAGAAACATTTTAAATAAAATAAATGAACACATTATGAAAGTACTACGTATACGTATGAGGTCGCTAAGGATAACAAACACATGAATTTGTACGCATGAAGGTCGGGCACATGAACCAAACAAGCACATGCTCAGGGTGCCGCATAGAGTCAGGGCGCATAAAGTCATATAAAGTCAGGGGCGCATAGACGAGGCAAAGTCCACTCTTCGAGACAAGTGCCGAAGTGACTGGCAATAAATGAAGTGTCAGTGAAGTGACTGAAGTGATGGACGTGACAATCAATAAACTGTGTCAGAAGAAAAGATAAAATAATAAAAAAGAAGTACCAGGGCGGGGCTGAGTCATGCGTCCAAGAAAATGAGGACGCATAGCTCACGGCCACATAGATGACTTTCATGCGCCTAGGAGAGACAACACAAAAGTTCTGACACTTAGCTTTTTCAAGCTCAAGTTTCAGAGCGCATGCGTCCTTCAGTTATGCGCCAACAAAATTGATGCATGCTTGATGCTCGACGCATGGAGCTTTATCCTCTCCACAACAAATTTTGGCCATGGCGGATACCCCAAACAAAAAGTTGGGTTTCTCCATAAAAACCTCGTTTGGGGTCAAAATGTCACTACCCTTTCCCGATATACGTATTTGGAATGCAATTTTATTTTAGCATGTTTGTATGTGCATGGAGACTAGTCCCATTCTTTGGTTTAACCTGGTTCATGGTTTATTTTGTGGGTTGGTTCAACTCATGAGAGCTTTTGGTTCAACCCTCAAACCCTACCATATATAGCCTAATATTTTCTCTCTCTCCTCACTTCTTCATTACTTCCTCCTTCTTTAGCTTTCTCTCCCCATTTCATAGACAAGTACACCTTGCATGAAAAATAAAAAAATCCTCCATATTATTGTTTCATTATGTTTATTACGTGTTTCTAAGCACTTTTAGTTCTTGGAGTTTTCTGTTTTGATGGATGGATTAGTGTATATCTATATTTCTAAACTTAGGATTTTATTGAGTTTTATGAGTTTTTTTTGGTTTTGATCTATTAAACTTGTGTCTTTAAAAATCAGTTTTTGCTACATGATAGAGTTTTCAATTTAGAGCATTTTGGCTTTTGGTTCACCCGATTTGGACTTAAAATGAGATTTTTATGAAGAAAACAAGATTTCAGTTTTTGGAGCTTTTCCGTCATGGCTAAACCTGCTGTTGGAGAAGACGAAGTTTCATGCGGCCAGTGAGCATATGCAGTCGAGTGTCATGCGGCCCGAGAGGGTTATACGGCCTAAACTCTTGCCGCATATTGACAACATGCGTCCATTTTATTGGACGCATGACTACTGATTTACATAAGTGTCCTTGAACACATTGTGCTTTCACTCGCTGAACGAATGAGAAATTTCGCTAAGTCCTAGAGAACCCCATGCGGCACCGACACCCATGCGGCCTGGAGAGCATACGGCCCCTATTTTCTTGGACGCATGGCTCATGTCTTTTTAGTCAAAAATATAATTGAAATAAAAATCTATTAAAGTAGAAAATAACTAAATATGAAAAAAAAGGAATTGAAGATCCATATAAAAGGATCTTTCAGAAAACAAAAATTAGCGAGTTATATATCTCATGTCTTTTCAGTCGAATCATTCTTAACGTGCTGTCCAGCTACTTTAAAAATCTGGTCCAAAATAAAAATATACTTTCCAGATTTTTTTTAATAAATTACTGTTAGCAATCATATTTTATAACTGATTTCCAAATGGGAGAAAAAAATTAAAAATTAAAAGAAAAGATCAATTCCAAGCCTTTGGTCCAGTCCAATGTCAACCCACAAAAACACGTGCGCTCCACACGTTCTCCCCGTCAAGTGGTAGTCTCCGTAAATCCACCCACTTCCGAGGGCTATCTCCCTCATCCTACGTGCACTCCCGCTATACGTCCCGAGAACCCGCGCACTCCCCTTCTCCCGCCAACGTGTCGGTTCCGTCCACCTCAACCTCGCAATGATTTGGCCAAAAAAAATTGTCAATTCCCACCGGAAAAACCAACACACTCCAGTGGGACCAACATTCAACGGTTCAGATTCCCCTGTATTCGAAACTCCAACTCTTGACCGTCGGATCGATCCGATGGTCCAAATAAAGCCACAGAAGAAGACAAAGGAACGACGACGAAGAAGATATAACTGCTCTCGATTGCAGGCTTTCCTGCCATATTAGCTCGCCGATTTTTTTTCGATTCGGAATCCGACTAGGGAAAGAGTAAGGATTTGTTATTCTTCTTCGGTTATTTTTAGTAAAGTTGTGATCTTTACTTTTTTTTATTCTTTGCTAGAATTCCATCGCGGAAGAAGGAAAGAGTAAGGATTTTTCTCTCGTTATTTTTAGTAAAGTTGAGATCTTTATGATTTTCTCCCTCTCTCTCTCTCTCTCTCTTCATTTCTTCTTCTTCTTCTTCTTCTTCTTCTTCTTCTTCTTCTTTGTTTATTCGTGCCTAGATCTGGTTCTCTGATTCACAAGTAATATTGTGATGTTTTTTGAGGTGTTTTGGTATGGATTCTGTATCATTTGGAGTTGATTTTTTGAGAAATGTTCAAATTTTTTTTTTTCGTTTGGGTAAAATTAGGTCGCGTTTGTTTCACTTTTACATTATTTCTTCGTGTTTTGATTTGATTTTCTCCTAATATTAGCAATTTGCCCAATTTTTAAGTAATATATTGCTGTTATTTTTAGCAAATTGGCTCTTTTTTACGTTTATGGTACGAAAGGCGGATTTTTACGTCCTTTGGAGTTGAAATTAGATAATTTTCTGTAGAATTTCTTGAGCTCAATCTAGAATTTAGGGATTTTTTCTCGTTATTTTTAAAATTTTTAAGATATTTTGTTGTCTGGACAAGATTAGGGTTCCATCTCCGTCATTGTTTTAGCGACTCCCCCAATTTCTAAGTAAATATCTAATCTTTATTGTTTAACAATCTTTTTATTGGTTAAGCTTATCTAACAAAGTTTTTAGGTTTTTTGGTATAAAATTGGATTTTGTATCATTTGGAGTTTAGTTTTGATAATTATTGATTTTAGGGCTCTAGTGGGACGATGGCAGTGGCTTTCAACCTTTGAATTCATGGATAATTTCTCGTTATTTTTAGAAAAAGAAGGATTTTCTCTCGTCTTATGGATAAGTTTAAGGTTGCTTTCTCTTCGCTTCTTCTTCATTCCTTCTTGGTTGGATCTGACTGCTCATTATGTTTTGCAAATTAGATCTTTTTTTTAAGTTAATATTTTTGGTATAAATATCAGATGTTGCATCTTTCGCGGTTTAATATGATAAATTTCCCCAAAACTTCTTCATATAGGACTCAAATCTTGAGGAGAAACTATGGCAATGACATTCACCCGGGTTTCCTACTGGCTGTGGCGAGGAAAAGACCACGAAGTGCCGAATTCTTCGCTTTCTTCTTCCTCCGACTTCCCTTCGGGGTACCGGGAGCCGGATTCTCTCAAGTTTCCTTCAGCGAACGGGACGGAGATGAGGTCTTCCTCGTCAAGGAGGATCGGGAGGAAGTGGCGAAGTAGGGAGGAGAGGAGGATCGACAGGGAATACGATATAGTTTTGGTGCCGTCGGATGGCGGGTGCATGTCCGGCTCTGAGTCTGACGATTCGGATTGGTCGGTCGGGTGGCTGGAGCCGCACGGTCCAGACTTCGATAGTGACACCGAGAACAGCTTTGCTGTCTTGGTGCCATGCTATGGCCGGGGACGGTGCGAGAAGGCCGAGGGGCCCAAGAAAGGGGCTGTTATTGGGGCAGCGGTGGATTGCCGGACCATGTTTTCTGGTGAGGGACTTCCCCCATAATAATTTCTTTCAGACCTTTATTGTGTGAAACAACTTATTGGATATATTTATGGTCTTTAAATATCTATGAGGTTTGAAAATTTGGGAGATAAATCACTATAATTGTGCAGGAGGGTTCTAAGCAGTGATTATTTGCTTTGTTATGACCGAAAGAAATAACTTTTGCTTTAGCTCACTAGTTACTACCCTAGAATCTAGGAATCACAGACTCCAAATTTGGGGACGTGTCATATTGTGTCCATGTCTGATTTGTATCAGACAAGCCACGATACGGACATTCCAAAAATACAATAGAAGACACCAAAATCAATGTTGTGTCCATATCCATAGTGTGTTGTTTTGTATTCATGTCTCCGCAATATAGGGTTCAATGCATGAGCTTAATAATGTTGGAGATATATCCCACTTACAATGGGTTTGGCTATGAAGCACGATTTTGATGTTAATATAATTTCTTGTTGAATGATTATCCGAGTGCCACTAGGTTATTTACCTATTTGTCTAAAAAAAACCTGCTATAGAGCACAATTTGAAATTGGGAATGCTCCTCGAAGAAGTTGGCCAACGTTTATTAGGTGCTAACTTGACGTCAACTCTCTCAATGGGTCAGGTTGTTATGCTCATTTATATTTCGGTGTGTCCATGTAAGTTTCACGTCAAACATGGAGACGACACCTAATTTCGTATTTCTGTGCTCTTTAGCTAGCAACTTTAGAGTCTGCTTAGATTGAGGGTGAAGAGAGTTAAGTGAGGAAAAAAAAAATTCTACTTAGTTTGAGGGTAGGAGTTTAGGAGGGAGAGTCATAGAAGGTTAAATGAGGATTCGTTTAGCCTTTTTTTGTCCATTTTTTCAACCCTACAAATCATAGTTAACAAGGGAAAGTGTGCGGTTTTGTTTAAACAATTATAAGTACCCCTTATTTATTCTATAAAATATTATGACATTCTCTTACATTTTTTTGCTTTCAACCTACTTCTCCGTTGTCCTAATTTCAACCTATTGCTCCGTCTTCCTGACTTTCATCCTGCTGCCATCTATGTGCTTCGTCTCTTCTCGTTTTCTCTTATTAATCCTCCTCCCACTCAAAACCATATGTAATAAGGATATTTTGGTAACTATTATTTTTTATTAGTCCTCCCACTCAAAACCTCCGATCCAAGCAAGAATTATTAAACACACTCTACTTAACACTCCCTCCAATCCAAACAAGGTTATATGTATTGACTCTCCTCCTCCTCACTTAACTTCCCTTAACTTATTCACCCCACCTTCCAGATGCTTGTAATATAGAGGGTGCTGTTTTGGGTTTTTGGAAATGCGGAGACAACCTTTCCTCACAAAGGGGTGCAGATCTTGGCCATCCCCAACCCCGATTAATCCTCGTGGCAGTTGGACACCCTTCAAATGTGATGTTATATAGTGACATGGTGTAGTACTTATAGGTTATAAAAGATTACAAGTTTTAGGAAAAGTGCATGTGCAAATTGCCTAATTATATTTGTTATCTCTAGTCTTGATTTGTCTCATGTTATTGAGATTGACTAATATATCCAAAATAGGTTTTTTTTCTCTCTGGGGCTATTAATATACATAGTTTAGGTTTCACAATGGTTTCTTATATATTTGCACCATAATTTTATTTACCAATCATTGCTTGGTTTCTTTAGATCAAAATTCCCTGTATTGTATAGGTCTTTTAGATATTAACTGTAATGCCAAACTTAAATACATAATTTTTAGATGCAAATTATGCTGACACTTATTGTGGGAAGCCAGATATAACCTATTTAGTTATTGTAATCGATGTATATAATTCTGAATACCTGATGCTGGTAATCGATGTAATTATGACTCGTTAACCTCTCCTATCACTGACTTGGAATCAGGAAGAGCTTTGAGGAATAAGTATGTAATAAAGGACTAATGGTTTTACTATCACTTGTTCTGTTGTAGTCATACCATGTTGTGACAGACACAGTAAGCCTTGTTTCTCAGTGACACCAATTTGTATAGTCAGCCTTGCCATTGGAAATCTTGCAGTATTGTAGATTTAGTTTTGACAGGGAGGTCAATGTGTTAAAACCTAAGGTTCACACTATCGGTATTAGAATGAGTATCGGACCCTTCCTAAGAGCATCAGAATCGTCCATATCAGCAATTAAGGATTTTTTTGGTATCAGAAAGCAAATAACTATTAAAAATTGAGAAAAAAATATTTTATAGATTTAACCATAGTTTTAAGTATTTTATGTGTTCTTTCTAAATAATTTTAAAATTGAATGAAATAATAGCTATCCTTACAGATTGGTTTACCTGCGAGAAATAAATTTTCTTCATTTAGATACTTTTACAAATTTATTAAGATTTTACGTCCTTACTGATTCGTCTTTTTTATTCAATTTTCTCTAGCAAATTGACGGAAAGAGACCCCCAACGTCGGTATCGGTTGGTATGTGATTAAGACATGCCAATCCGTATCGGTATCGACCATATTGGATTGGTATCGGTCAATACTGTAAACTTTGGTTAAAACAAAAGTCTCGTTGCCTCGAGCTCATGCGTAGGGAGTGTCTTTGAGGCGTATCGGATTCCCTGACGCTCAGGCAAATATTTAGACATGAGATCTTTGAGGCGTCCGCCTTGGAATAAGAGCACTCATCTTGAATTGCCTTGGAGTGTCTCAACCTGCCTTGGATCGGCTTAAGTGTCTTGACGTAAATTGACTTAAATGAAACCTGGCCCAAGCGACTTTTTAAATTTGGAATTTGACCTAGGCTAAATAAAAGATATAGATATTATTAATAATTAAATATAAATATTAGAGAATATGAGAGGAACAATATTCTTTCCTCTTCTAGTTTCTTTCCCATATATGTATGTATGTATGTGATGGAAAACAAATATAGCTTTATTGTTATTTTTTAGTTTTTTCTGTTATTTTAGATAGTATCTTTCTGTTTTAGTAGTTATGATTTAAGATAAGCTTTTAGAGATTGATTTAATTTTCTTTTATTTCTTGAGAGCCTATAAATAGTTTGTATCTTCATAAATTATAAATCGAATAATTGAGAGCGAGAAATCTAATATTGAGTTTCTATGTTGTGATGCCAAAACCCTAAAGTGGATCTCTCGATCTTATTTCCTTCTCCGCTTTCGACGTTGACGTTTCCAACGGTTTTTCCAGTTATTATTTTCATATTCCTATTATAATTATTTGTCATAAATCGATAATAGATTGTTCATCTTTCGTTTAAAGTTTTTGCGCCCAAAATTTTGTATAAAAATTATATTCTTCCTTTGGGGTTTTGTCCCACGTCAAATTGGTATAAGAACTAAACCCTTATTTCAGAATATATTTATACGTAGGTAGGTAAGATCCAAAAATGTCTACACAAAATTTTTCACAACAATTTTATGCAATAATCGATGATATATATATGATAAGATGCATACCATCATTAAAAAACTTCTCGATGAATATTTCAACCAGATTAGAAACTATTGTTAACGGTGATCATATATTCTTAAAGAAATCATTAGTAGAACCTACAGAGTACGAGTCACCAGTTAGATCCAAGTCCGAGTTTAGGTCTAGATTTAAACCATTAATAAATTTTGATCATTATATATCATCATTAGAAGAATTAAATAGGTCCATTGATGAATTTAAAGAACCTATATGTCTTTTAAATATGTTGAACGTGTCCCAATAATTAAATCTGTAAACAATTTATATTATATGTTTGTTACAAATAATTGTAATAGTTTGCAGGAAATAATAACTAGTTTTAGGGACATCTTGATTATTTGGATGCATCGACGAAACCACCAGTTATTGAGAAGCTTGATGATAGGTCCATAATGGACATTTTGCTTCTTCCACATCCGCCAGTACCACTGAGGATCGTCTTGTCAGAAGCATCAATATTGACTACCTTGTCGAAGCATAGGCCTCCGTCATGACCGATTTGGAGGACATCAATATAAGCATAATTCTCGGATTTAATGATTCACCGGTATGTGAATTTTTCGAAGCCGAGGAGAATGATTGAAAACAAATATAGTTTTATTGTTATCTTTTAGTTTTTTTCTGTTATTTTAGATAGAGAGTATCTTTCTGTTTTATTAGTTAGGATTTAGGATATGCATTTGAAGATTGGCTTTATCTTATTTTATTTCTTGAAGAGCCTATAAATAATTTGTATCTTCATAAGTTATGGATCGAAGAATTGAGAATGAGAAATCTATTTTTTGAGTTTATATGGTGCGATACCAAAACCCTAAAGTAGATCTCTCGATCTTATTTTCTTCTCCGCTTCCGACGTTGTCGTCTCCAACGATATTCCTATTTATTATTTTGCATTTCTATTATAATTTTTGTAATAAATTTATAATAGTAATTGTTCACAATTTATTTTTCGACTTCCGCGTCCAATCTTTCTCAAATCCCTAATTTCATATAAATCTTATTTTTCTTAGGTATTCGTTCCGCGTCAGTATGTCTTAACCCACTTTATCCCGTCTCTATTTAAAACTACAACGGATACCTGTTACCCAGACTACGTACTTTAGGCCGAGGTACCAGGGTCAACACCACCCGACATGGATATAGATCCGGGATTCGGGTCGAACTTGTCAAGGTGACCATCTAACACATCAAAATAATGAAGAAGAAATTCCAATCACAAAAAAAAAAAAAAAACTAGTAAAAGATTACGATTTGAGCAAAGAGAACAAAACTAATATATTCTAGTATCAACAAATTGAACGGATTGAGTGCATAAATTCATTGATTGAGCAAACAAATGATAAAAATACAAACAATATGATGATTTTCCATAATAAATCCAATATATATATATATATATATATATATATATATATATATATATATATATATGATTTTGAATGGAAAAAATGTTGGAATCATCACCTCGAGCGGATGCGAAGAGATCGAATCATCCAATTAGGGAAATTGGGATCAGGGTTAGGGCATCGCAGCCATGGGTTCGAGAAGGTGATGGAGGAACCGAGTTTTTTTTTAACAATTTAAATTTGGGTTGGATTTTGAGTATTCCACCACCCGAACCCGTTTGTCTTTAGAACATATGTTGTATAGGTGGACAAACTTTATTAAAGAGTAATATATATCAGCCAGACTTGAGAGATGTGACCATATGTGTATAATCTTTTCCAAATTGTCACAGAAAAGAACATATGGGCGAGACTCGAATAAAACAATATTACTGAGTTAATGCATAATACATGTTCTTTATCGAGATCCTTGTTAGTAATTGGCTAGTAGAGTGTGCCATGCATACTATTAATAATTGGCTAGTATGCACAAAAGATGAATCGATTCTTAATTAATTGGCTAGTAACTTGCCACCACATAAAGATGAATCGTTTATGTTAATAAATTGGTCAAGAGCATGCTTCATTACTTCTCCCTTGTAGATGAATCATTCAATGTTAATAAATTGATCAGTCGCCAGTAGCTTGCTCCATTACTTTCCCCTTGTAGATGGATCACTCATTGTTAATAAATTAGCTAGTAACTTGTGCCACCACAGAAAATAAATCATTCACTATTCTGGCTGCTCTATTGCCATGCACAGAAGATATCAACTATAGATATAAGATGATGTCTAACCGGTTTAGAATATGAAACAAGAAATATTAGCAATGATTATATAGGGAAAAGAAGTGCCACTTTGGCTTTCCAAAGAAAAAGAAAGTTTATATGGAGAAAAGACTCGAGGATCATATTTATTTAGCAAATATATTTATTTTAATAGCCGTATCCTTGGTATCCGTACCAAAATTTTTAGATCATTTTTAACCAAATTCGCTTGTCCTTCGATTATGATTTTGAAGGGCCAAATTTTGGATATCTACATGTACTCGACATCTGAACCCGAGTATAAGTAACATAGACGAACACTGCCACCAACCAATATGTAACTCTCTTTATCTATTGGTTGCATCTTTCCTAGCCAACTCTTTCTTTGTTTTTCTCCTATTCCAAGATCCAATGATCTCGACGCTAATGATGACTTCTAACAGATGTTGGTCTCTTCGATAAGCATCTCTCCTTTTTTCTGTTTTAATGAATTTTTGTTCTCTCCGATAGGGTATTTTTCTCCTCGGCTTCTCATGTGAAGTTTAGGAAACACAACCATTCCCAAAATCCATGTCGTATCTATGTCGTACACGTCGTACACATCATAAACACTAAAATATACTAGGACACTAGAAGAGGCATTGAATACATGTCATTTCTGAAACTTACATGTCATTTCTGAAACACAACCATTCCCAAACACTTGTTGTGGGGGAAGGGTTTATTGATCAAATGTGGCACATATTCTTCTCAGGATAGTCACTTATATTTACTGATGCCACGGTTCTTCTTGGTGGTGGAGGGTTTTGTTGTTTGTGAATTTCCACGACAATTGAGTAATGAAACTTGAAAAGATGAGTTTTCCCCTTTTTGTTTTGTATGTGACAAACTGTTCTTGTACAGTCCAGTGCATCCAACTACATATACAATCACCTTAATTTGCCATTTTTTTCTTGCTTTTCTTATTTCTTCTTTGTTTTTCCCTGTGCTTCTCCTGAGAGTTCTCCACCAGTTTGGTTTCTTGCCCTTGTTTCCTTGATATTCTTAACATTCTTTTTCTTGTACCCTTTCCATTGATTGCTCCAAGGATAATACACCTGATTAGTGAAGAAAGCATGCGCATAGTGGGTTGTGTGGGTTTGCAGTCATCATGATCATTTTCAGTTTGTTGCGCTTGGCTTTAGTGCTTGTGTTGCTTTAATGGGACTAAGGTTCCACCATGATATCTTCTATGATAAAATGCTTTAATGGGATTGAAGATAAACCTCCACTATGCAAAACTAAATAACCCAAGTCACACAACCCTCACATTTTTTCGTTTGGTTTTTGTCATATAATATTCAAAATTTACGTTTATGTCTCCATTTTGGACTGTCAGCCCAGGTCAACCGTTAGGACAAGACCCAAATCCTATTATGTACAATATTGATACCTAAACGCAAATTTTCAATATTATACGAGACTCTAAAACTAAATAATCCTTTTACTTTTCATTGAGACCCAACTTATAATTATTAAGGTTCCACCATGGTATCTTCTATAATAAAATGCTCCCCTGTTTTTATTTTGTTTGGATACTCTTGGATGTTACTAGTTTGTGATACTACTATGTAGCACCAACTTTTCTATAGAATGCCTCTTCGTTTTTACATGTTTAAGTGCTGTTGATTAATATTAGTAGTTTTGTGATATTATGTAGCTTTGCATTGGTTCGCATGCCATTCAATTCTCATTCTTAACAATGGAAATAGAGTCAGGCTAAAAGAATTGAGTTGCTAGCCCGTGTGTCTTGCAAGTGTGTGCACTTATTTGTTCCTAGTTAGTATTCTTTATTTTATAAAGTATATAATGTATTCTTTGTTTTTTGAATGTGCAGATGGCAAGGATTATCTCGATCAGTGGCTTTCTTCTCTCCAGAACACATAATTCTTTGAACTAACTATATGCTTAGCTTGGCCTTGTAGAGAGATGCTTCCTTCTTGTGGAATATCCTAAAGCTGTTATTACAGCACGAAACACAAAACTATATATGAAAAATGGTATATTTGAAAACCAGAAAGGGGAAGAAAGTGGCGAAAGCTATGTAGCCTCCTCAAAAGGTTTTTCTCCTGCTTGAATTGATCGAGGAGGCCAATTTGCTCACTTTATCTCCACCCTTGTGTCCAGCCTCCTCCCATGTACATACTAATATATATTTGTTTTAGCATATTCTTGTGTAAACGACCGTACATATTCTGGAAGCATCAGTGCCCAAAATTTTGCTGTAAATACATTTTGAAAGGCCAAACTTATTAGCAGCCTGCAAGACATTTTTTTCCTTTTCAATCTTCACTTGTTGGTACTATCATTTGTATAATATCATCACTATTGCCAGTCCCATTGAATGGATTGAAACATTTTTATTGAATGGATTGAGACATTTTTAATGATGTTGTTAATATTCACTCTCTATCTGTTTTCTCTTATAAATGTCTTTGCATTGACTGTGATCAGCCACTCTCATTATATAAATCATCGCCTTGTCTTGTTGTTTTAAAATACTGTAATAATCTGTTCCCGTCTTTTTGCGAAGAAAGGGATATTTGAATGTGCTTATGATTATTCATATATTGTTTGATGGTTATGCATCAGCTGATTCATTTTGGTAATAGGAAAAGCTTTCAGGAAACTCAAATGTTTATTACTGGAGTGAACTGTTTAAAGGGTATTTCGTCTTCCATTTTGGTTGAGATTTCATTCCTCAATTATCGGGCAATTGGTGTTGGAGTTGACTTGAAGTCCTATTTATGGAAAGAGATGGAAGTCCAATCTATAGAAAGAGATTTTGACAGAGATGAAGTCCTACTTAGAGAACATTGCTTGAAAGAGATTTTGACAGAGATGAAGTCCTACTTAGAGAACATTGCTTGATGCAACATTAAGATTGGCTGCTTTCATCATTCAAGTTGCGAAAACCACCTCTCTCTCTCTCTCTCTCTCTCTCTCTCTCTCTATATATATATATATATATATATATATATATATATCTATATATATATATAGAGAGAGAGAGAGAGATGATGTTGCGTACATCTTGACTCTCTCTAGGCCTGGCGCTAGCAGAAGCCCTCGTGTCACTGAAACGTCATTCTTGTTACGGTGACCACCGATGTTTCTCAACATTTAGATCCCAAATGACGAGGATGCCTTAGGCCAGTTAATAGTTAACCATGTCTCTTCTTAAATCAAATTGTCAGTGGCAATTCGAGGAAAAGTGCTACGAGCACACGACTATCTAGACTAGGTTCTGGGAAATGGTTTGTGACACACAGCATAGCATTACTGTGAACTTGTACTAGATTTAAGCAGTAAATGAATCCAGAAGAGTTTGCCAGCCAAAGACTTCTGATGCAGACTGTAGCGATTGGATATAGCTCTACAAATGCATGTGATAAGTTACGAAAGCCAGTGAGTGTCTTAGGAAAGTCAATAAAGATGATTCATTAATAGCTTGGGATTTTATCACCATTCATCACAACCACGTCCTTCTCGATCATCATCAATGTGCAACCGGTGGGCACTTCAAAGGGGGTAGGGGGGTTCGTCAGGGATGCCCATTATCACCATTAATCTTCCTTCTTTGTTCAGATGTTCTGTCACGTATCTTTCACTGTTATGAGCAGATGGACCTTTATTGAGGTATCCGTATTAACCGATATTGCCCATCTGTTACCCACCTCATGTTTGCTGACGATCTGCTTATCTTTGGCCATGCTACCACAGAGTCCCTGTCTCAAGTTCATACCATCCTTAAACTATTCTCCTGTTGGTCCGGGCAGAAGGTCAACTACGATAAATCAAGTGTCCATTTCAGTAAAAAGCATGTAAGCCAAGAGATGAGACAATCAATTGCAAACATGCTTCATTTCAAATTCATGGACAAAGAGGATACATATCTTGGCCACTCTCTCTTAAAGTCTAAAGGCAAAACCATCTACTTTTGATTTCCTTACTGATAAGTGCCACAACAGACTTGCGGGGTGGCAGAAACATTTGCTTTCACATGCGGGCAGATCCACCTTAATCACCTCTACTCTTGCTTCACTCCCGATTTATTATTTGTCGACCTAGTTGATCCCATCTTCTACATCAAACAAGCTTTACCAAAATGCAGAGAAACTTTTGGTGGTGACATGATTATGGAGTTAGGAAAATGCATTTTCTTGCATGGGATAAATTCACTATACCCAAGCGAGAAGGATGTCTTGGATTTCGGAATATTGACT
Organism: Iris macrosiphon; assembly: GCA_036927795.1. Taxonomy (NCBI): domain Eukaryota; kingdom Viridiplantae; phylum Streptophyta; class Magnoliopsida; order Asparagales; family Iridaceae; genus Iris; species Iris macrosiphon. Next base: position 18,742,248 of record JAYESA010000020.1, on the reverse strand, counting down.
GGCTTACAATGCTAAGGCAACATCAAAACTCATATCATGATGCACCGAAATTCCACCAATTCCTGGATGAAAGAGTTAGCCTTACTTTTAGTTGGCAAACTAACTTGGAGATTTCTTAGCTCACCTCAACAGCTTTGGGCACGTATCCTCGTATCCTCGGAGGAAAGTATCTGCAGAATGTATCATTCTGGAAAGCCAAAAAACCAAGGCAGGCTTCAATTCACAAGTCTGGTCCAGTATGTTGAGTTGCAGAAACATTCTTTCTACTGGAGTCTGCTGGAAGACTAAGGGCGGTTGGATAAACATATGGGACGAACCTTGGATTCCAACTATTCCAGGGTTTAAGATTGAAGAACAATTCAAAGATCACCAAGGAGTCAATCTAGTTCGTGACCTTTTCAACACTGCTAATAGAGAGTGGAATTCTCCCTTACTTCATCGTCTATTCAGGCCTCACGAAGTCACTGAGATACTTAAAATCGGCCTCTCTACAGGTGAGGGTGAAGATTCATTGCTCTGGACAAAGTCTTTATCAGGAAAATTTACTGCAAAGTCTCTGTATGAAAGTATTTGAAGAAATACTCCCTCCTCTTCATGTCCTATGAAGCATCCTTTTGAATGGAAGAAGCATTGGAAAGTTACCGGTCTCGCCCCCAAAATCTCACTTTTCATTTGGAGATTGATAAACGAAGCACTACCTATGAAAGCTTCTGTAGGTAAACATCTGGAAAATGTTGATACAACTTGTCCTTTATGTGGCTCCTCTGAAGAAACCTACAACCATCTATTCCTACATTGCACTGTTGTGAAAGCCCTCTAGTTTGCTTCCCCATTGGGGCTACATGTTGAACTTTTCAAATCTTGGTTAGATACATCGGACTCCTTGGATGCATATCGTATGGGAGCGGTCTTGGCCTGGTCTATATGGAAAGCTCGGTGTGATCAAATCTTCAAATTCAAAAAATTTCTTTTAACCAAAGTGCTAGAATCTGCCTCAAGACTCTACTCTACCTATGACAATGGCAACGTTGATGGTCTGTCCCGACTCTAGGAGCTCAGATACAAAGCTACGTCAATCCAGCCTCCCAACAGGTAAGATTGAAATCAATGTAGATGGCGCAACCTCTTCTTCTTCTTTTGCAGCAGCGGCTATAGCAAGGAATCACAACGAGACTTTCCTTTCCGCATTAACTTGGCATTCAACCTATCCTCTTCTCTCTGGGTTGTGTGTTGAAGCTGAAGTTAAAGCTTTCAATCTGGGGATACAACTAGCAAAAAAATCTCAAATCAAATGATGCAATTATTGAAGGAGACGCACTGAACGTGGTTCGCATGCTACAAGGAGAAGACGAAATCATCCCATGGCAAGCTCATCAACAGATCATCCGAACAAGAAGCTCATTACCTGAAGGATCAAACATCTGCTTCTCTTACATAAACCGTGAGGGAAACCACGTTGCAGATATCTCGGCAAAGGAAGCTCTGGAATTAAAATTGGATGATTCCTTACGTGAAACTCCCCTATGTATCCAACAAAGGCTTTTGGCCGAAGCTGCAAACTGTATTCCTGATATTGCTGTTTCCATCAGCAGGAATGAATGAGATCTTATTTTAGTAATAAAAAATAAAATAAAAATTGTTGTAATTATGTAATATGGTTGGTACTAATTCCAGTACCAATAACGATTTGGAATCATTCTTTATTCAGGAATTATGTTACGGACCAAGGATCGCAGGGGTTCTTCAAAGAGAAACTCAAGTTACTTCCTATCTAGTGTCGCTTGAGAATTCATACCGAGCCTACAGTGAACTACGTATGTGTTGGGGCACAACGAAAATAAACCCCAAAAATAAAAAAAATATTTCAGAAAAAATTCACAACCGCAACGACAAGAATTTACGTGGTTCGACCAAGATGCTTACTTCCACGGACGAAGGTGATTCAGTTCCACTATGAAGAAGAAAATGGATTACGATTGCTCTCTCAACCAGTGACGGATTCAGGATAAAAATTTTTTGGGGGGACAATCATAAGTTGGTCCGGAGACAATATTTTTGAAAATTGAACATATAGAAACAAAGTGTAGAATTAAAAATTGAACATACAAACCACTCCAAAATTTACCTTTGCAGAAACATGATTTTGATCTAAATTTTTATTAACCTAAATTAATTTTGACATAATTTAATTTTAAAATTTATCTTTGTAGAGGTTGCTTTCCTTCGAGCAGCACCTCCGTGAACTGGGTCCTCCATTCCTCCGAGTCTCCGACCCAAAAGCAACTCCTTTTATATATATATATATACACACACGCCGGTTGTACAAAAAAGAAAGAGGAGACGGAAGAAAAAGAAAGTTGATGATAAAGGCACTACAAAATATACTCAGGACTAGCGCAAAATTTTATTAGGACTGTCAAAATTTTGACAATCCTTCTAATAGGTTGAACTGTCAAAATTTTGATAATCCTAAATAAAGTGTGCAGTTCAATGTACTGTCAAAATTTGACAATATAACCTATTGGAAGGATTGTCAAAATTTTGACAGTCATAATAAATTTTTATACTAGTCCTGAATAAATTTTTAAATAAAAATATTTATAAAATAAATTAGATCAATCCTGAATGTATTTTGTAGTACATTTATCAAGGACCAAAAAGAAAGAAGACGCGAGCAGAGAAGAGCAAAGAAATGACTTGCTGAGTTCTTGGCTTGTGGTTACGTGTGGGGACCATACGTTCAGAAAAAAAAAAAATTAAAATCTCAAACACCTGCTGCTACTGCCTCCTCTTTTTTTTTGGATTTTTTTTGTTGACTGGGAGCCCATCCGAATACAATACACTTCCTTCCTCCTACTTGATAGTGCAGCTTCATAAAAAAAATTTGATTTTTTTCAAAAAAAAAAATTCCCCTAGGGGCACCGCCCCCAATGCAGTACTTGTCCGTCCGTAATGCTCTCAATACTTCTCTTTTGCTCTCAAGAACTCTCTACCACAAAATAAAGAAGAAAAAAAAAATTTTCTCTATCAAAACTTTTGTGTTGAATTTATTCAACAATTTTTATTAAGCACAATTGAGATATCTTTAGGAAAACCTTTAGGCCCTTTATTAATGTCTCGTGTCCATATATAGAAATTCAACATTACGTAGACCTAGAAATCCAACATAGTCTTTCCATATATATATATATATATATATATATATATATATATTAAAAATCTATATACGGTAATCCAATATATATTCAAAGTTAAAGATATGGTCAAAGGTCAAAGTCAAAATATACTTTCCTTCGATATGAATTGCTCTGTGGATGTGTAGTGCCATATATATGTTGTCCTGCATATGAATTTTTCCAGGCATGTGTAATGCCATGTATATGTTGTCCGGCGGAAGCAACAAACAATTACCTAATGAGGGAGATACTAACAAGCTATAAATAACTGAACAATAACAATTTTCCGTGGGATCGTGGCCTGTTGGTTATGATGGGGAGATCCTGTGAGACTCGTCTCACCATTTTTGTATTTTTATCTTCATATCTGGTATACTTGTATTATTTTCTGTATATTTTTTGTGTGCATTTTTCTGGATTTTCTAGACTACTTTTATGCAAATTCTAGATTTTGGTTGATGACTCACCCCATCCTTTGTATATAAACCTCTCTTTTTCTCTCTCTTCTCCTTATTTCATTTCCTTCTCCTTATTTCATTTCCTTCTTCCCTTTCCTCTCCCTTGGCCGAGAGCAGCCCCGACCCCAAGACCCGGCCTAGACTTGCACCCTTGGTGGTAGTAGTGATAGTGGTGTGGGTTTAGGCAAGTACAACTTACCAAGGATGAAGAACTTGTTAAACTTCATTTATAACTTTTCTTATATTTTAATTGCTTATATTGTGTGTTCTTGAGTTTGGGTGTTATTGAGTTTTTCTTGGTTTTGATCTCTAAAAACTTGTTGTTTTCAAAAACTTGTTGTTCTATGTTGATGAGAATTTGATTCTAAGTGTTTTAGAACTTTCATTTGTTGGATTTTGACTCCACATGAGACTTTCCTTTGGCGCATGAGACCTTCTTAGTTCCTTTGGCGCATGAGACTTTCTTAGTTCCTTTGGCACATGAGACATTCTTAGTTCCTTGGCATATGACCTTTCCTTCGCACATAACATTCTTGGCCCATGCACCATATATCCCATGCGCCAGTGGCACTTGTTACTAGAAATTTACTTTTATGGTATTTTCTTGTTATTTGATGGTTGTCCCTTATTTGGCATATTTTGAGGAATATCAATAAATGCAAAGTTTTCCTTAAAAATACTTTAAACTGACTGTGGTATTTACCTGAACATGAAATTTCTGAACATGGATTGTAGTTACACTGTTAATCATAAACTCCTGACTCCAGATACCTGACATGTACTGATACTCCCAATAGTGGCTCAACGAAGCGCACTCCTGACATACTAGAATTTTCAGAACGAAATTACTTGAACTGTTAAGATAACTTACAGTGGTTGATTGCTTGTCCTTGTCCTGATTGTACTTGTCAAGCTCCTGTCCAGTCTTGCATTATGTCTAAGGCCAAATCCTGAGCACCACGGTCAGGAATTCTTGATAACTAGTTTATGCTAATAACTAGAATAATAGTAATATAGAAAGCATCTAGAGAGATTTTTTGGGTACATGCAATCCCGGCATCCCATCGATACCTGATGGATTTGGGGCTCTCCGTCGTGAGGAACACTTCTAGCACGACGTCGAGTGTTGCATTACCAGAAAAATAATTATACATGATAAAATCTATATTATGTATCCTTGCGTTTGGATAACCCGGATAGTCTACATGATATGTGGTTGTATGTAATGTCAACTTGCATGTGCTAGTAATTAGGGTTGTGATAACCTTAATTAGTAAATGGTAACAAGTCGTAGGACATGATTGGTCGTGATTGCTTGATTTTCTAGTCTAGTCCTGTCTTGCTTCATTCTAGTTATTGATCTTGAGTAATAACTTGAGCACTGATTATAGATAGTCTCCAGAATTGTTAAACTGTTAGATTACCTGTTGCACTTATTTACTAAATTTCTTATGATATTTCTTATTGATTTATCTGCATACTGATATTTAGTTCCTAAGTTGGCTCCCTTGTGGTACTTTGCTGTTTTGGGGTCTGACCCCACTGGTTTTGTATGGTCAAATTTTGGAGCAACACCGCAAGATCTTTCGTACTTTCCTCCTCAAGATAGTGAACACGAGGAGCACTCGAGGACATGAGTGGGTTTCTCCTTCATCGCCCACTTAATCTTGTATAATTATTATTTTGAGGCGTTTAGCCACCGAGCACGTATTTAGCTCGTGTTTTGGAATATTGATACTGCAGCCAGAGGGCCTACATGTAAAGCATATTCTAGACTATAGCTAGAGCTAAATCATGTAATATTGTACTCTGCTAGTTCTTCATTTTGATAACTAGCTTCATGATCATCTGTGTATATATAGTTTGGGACGTCTTACTATTATATGTTTGGTGATCATAAATCCTGTGACTTGTTGCTTGCTTGAGATTGAGACACCTATGATTCTTAATCCAAGAATGACTATTGGATTATAGAGTAAACCCTCACATGTCTAGACAACCGTGACCGTATCTCGTGGTATAGAGTACTCTGGTGTACGTAGATAACTTTGTTTGCCCCCGCTCTCCAGTATTCTGGTTCTGGGGCGTGACAAATCCCGTGTGGATGGGCACGATTCGATTTCTTCCTATGGAACTTAGTTCCTAACCCAGTGAAAATGAGGACAAGAAAATAATAACTTCATTAAACCAACAAGATTACCTTACAATGATTACATGCAATATTATGATTACATAATATTGTAATGCAAAATTATCCCTCAATGAGATCTCCAAAACTCTTTTGTAAGCCTCCTTAAACTTTAAGACCACCTCCAATATAGAGCAAAATAAGACTCTTAAATAGGATCTCCAATCATTTTCAAAGTCATGAGAAATCTGGACCGTCGATGACAGGTCCTTTAGATATGTACCATTCCAGGGTCCCACCCGATCTCATCTCACCTGTATAGCATAATTTATCGCCGGTAATACAATCAGAAGATACTGGGAGTGACTTTTAGGCCTAAAAACTGCTGGAAACAAAAACTTAAAGGACCCTCAAACCTACTGGAACGAAAACATACTTCACTACTAGATCGATGATATTATGTCAGAATGCCGATTTAATACTCATGACGCTTTTCATCGATGTATCATTGTGTTTGACTACATCAAGGCTTCTCTGATCATCGAATGATGCTTGTAACACTTCCACTACAAAAAATATTAAATTAACGATGGAATTTTTTGTCTATAAATTTTATATTCCGTTGCGAAATCAAAATAGCAACGACAAGGCGATCAAAAGTTCCGTTGCCAGGACCAACGTCGTTGTTCAAATTACTTTGCTAAGACGTTGGTGTTTCGAAAAAATAGTAACATATAACAAGATCAATTAGTGACTAAAATTAATGGTGACGAACTTTCATACATAGGATAGTGTTTCCTAAAAAAAATAAAATTAGGAACCTTCGTTCTTAATTTTTTCTTGACACAATTAAAAACAATTAAAAATTTAGAATTTTTTTAACTTTGTTCCTAATAATCGTGACACAATTTAAAAAATTTTAAAAGTAAATTTTTTTTACCTGTGTTCGAGGAGGCACGGTTGGGAGGAGGAGACGGCGCACGGGACGAGGGGCCTGGGGGGGGGGGGGGGGGGGTTGTTCTGATCCTCAGCAGAGTGGAGGAGAGGTTTGGGGAGAAGGGGGTATGACCGGAGGAAGGAGTTGGGATCTGATCGCAGAGGAGGAGTTGGGATCTGATCGCAGAGGAGGAGTTGGGATCTGATCGCAGAGGAGGAGGAGGAGGAGGTCGAAAAGTTTGGAATTTTTTTTTTGTTTCGTTTAAAAATTAGGAAATATGCTCTCGACCCGCATGAATTATATTTCGTAGCGCCGTAAGCTGGTCTGTTGCTGAATGGATTATGACACATTCGCCACGGACTAGAGACGAAAGTGTGTACTTGTTTTTTCTATCCACATTTTTGTCTAGAGGAAGTCGCTTGTCCATCGCTAGTCAGTACTGTTTCAGATTCCGTCGCTACTTAACAACGTTTCAGATTCTATCGCTAGTCAGCGATGTTTCAATTAAGTTTCATCGTTGTAGTCAGTTGCTGATTTGCCTTATTTTTGTACTGGAAAGCAGAACAATGACATCACTTACTGTTGCCATAAAGAATTTGAATTCTCGACTGTTCGCTTAGTTTTGATATCAATTGTTGTCCTGCAAAAACGACAAACAATAACCTTACGTTGATGAGAATAACAAGATACAAATAAACGAACAATAGCAACCAAAAACATAGTCGCTAACATATAATATAATATGAGTTGACCTAGATTGACCTACGTCCACGGAACAAAAGAAGAATACCATTTTTGAAATTAATAAAAAAAATCTTACAAGAAAAACATACAATCTTGACCAACGAGCTTCTCCTTTTTCCTTGATATAACTCCTTTAATATTATCCATGACTCTTTTTAAGTCTCCTTAAACTTCAAGCCACCTGCCGCCTGCAACACTGTACCATTCGCTTCTTAGCAAACCAAATGACATATGAAAAGGATTACATGGTATTTGATGAACATATACCGGCAGTATTCCGACGAAATATCGGTACGATATTCATGGCTTTTTTACCATGTTTCATTATTTCGACTCTTCTCGGACTCTTGTCGGTGTCCGTCGCACTCACTAGTTCAACCAGCCATATACGACGGTATACACCAACTGATGGACTTTCGTTTAAACTTATACCAATTTTTTTGTTTTATGTTGTGGACTTGTATTTTCCAACAATATTAGTGCAATGCCCACAAAAGTTCGAGCTGTGAAGCTGTAACCTGAAGTGCATACTTATAGCTGAACATGTACACCGTAACTAAAGAAGCTTTCGCTCTCAAAGTTGTGGGGGATTCATTTCCTATATACACACACCTGTATAAGCACATAGCTAGTTTCGCTTGTCATCTAAGTAGGTTTGTCTTGAGGGTTGTGTTATCCTATTTAAGAACGGATCTAAAAACTGAATCTGAAATGGACTATCATGGATTATGATGGACTAGAGGTGAACTAACACATATAAAAAATATATATATATAAATTTTTTTTTTTTGGTGGGATGGAGCCCACCCCACTCAAATGTTGGGCACGTAGAAACGTTTTGCCAACCCACCTGAGACAACCAATCCCTGTCTAACAAACACCAAGCACAGATGAAGACAAGTATATGGCGGTAACTACGTCACCTGGACAAATCACAACCTTTATAACTCAGATAAAATTACAAGATTGACAAAAATCAATGTTGAACCCTTTCTCCTAATAGGTTCAACCCCCTCACCACTCTCAAGAAGAAAAATAGAATATTACAATTGAAATCATTCACCAACCCCGTAGCAATTTTTCTGAGCAAAGACGACGACTCCTCGATCAGATCTCCTTCTTCCTTCTGTCTTGGATGACGAAGTCCTAAGAGCAAAGCACGGACTTTCTCTTAGATTTTCTGTGGACGAGCACCCTGAATCTCCAACTTGTGCTATATTCATTGTGTCTCCACCCTCAATCCATATATATACGATGAGAAAATCCTATTCTAGGTCATAATAGAATTTTCTAAATAGGAAACCCTAAAATAGTAATCCTATTATACCTAAAATAGCTACTCCAATTTCAAATTAGACTCCAACAATAGGTCATAATAGGATTTCCTAAATAGGAAGGTCAAAAATAGAAATCCTATTATACCTAAAACAACTAATCCTAATTCAGACTGGACTCTAACAATATCCCCCTCCAGACTGTTGAGAGGGTGTTGACCCGATGGCTCCTCAACTGGACTCCATGTCTATCATCCCGCGACAGAGTTCTTCGATCCCCCGAGTTTCTTTGCATCTTTCTTCGTCTTCAGCTTCTTGTCTGTCATGTTCCAAGCTCCCGCAAGTTCGATTGTCCCCACTGGACGAGATCATCACGCCAACGCTCCCGCAGGATAATCGTTCTCATCAGGACGTGATGTCGTACAAGCCTGGAGTTGTGCTTGTATAAGGCAATGACATCAAACATCATGGTTATCATCGAAACGACCAAGTTACAGCGAAAGCCAAGTATTTTTTACAAACCAGATCACATCAGAGTATACGGAGCGAAGCTCTCAAAATGTCCAAATAAAAATATCACAAAGGAGAATGCCACAATGGCTTGCAACACACTTTCTCTTTCTCTTGTCCACAAGGGTACTTACCGTTCCATATATCATATTCCGAATATCCAAGCTGAGCCACTACACCCGCGTACCTGAAAATAATGCCCACAAACGTGGGTCAGTACACATCCGTACTGGTGAGCGGGATAACCCATTCGTGTAAACCGACACTAAGTAACATTAGTGAATACAAGCAGTTATATGGTAATTTTTTTACCTGAACCTAGATTCATTTCATTGCAGTGGCATGAACATGTTAAGAAAAGTTATAAAACAGGTTAAGCATGCAAGCATCGAACTCAAGTTGACACACTAGCAGTTTTATCAATCTCAAAGGAAGCTAAGCAAGCAATCCGTTCTACTCAAATTACGTAAGTAAAGCGCGAACCTATCGAACCACATCACCAACCAAGTCTCAAATCCATCATCGATGTACACACTCTTGCCCGAGGCAAGGTGGCCGCCCGCCGCATACTCAAACGAAACAATCTCAAAACGATTTCTATCTATATGAAGGTGGTCACTGGCCAAGCCATAAAGAACTAATCCAAGGTATTTCGATCCGATCCAGCGCTGAGTTGCAAACCCGCCCGGTGGTCTCGAACTGCAAGTATTCTGATTGTCCGATCTGTCCGAGGTAGCAAGCATCAACAGTGGGTTCGCAACACCCGTGCTTCCAAAGTACATTTCAATGTTTCCTCCATGGCCGAACGATCCCGGTTCCCCTATGCCAATCCCGTTCGAGGAAACCAAATCATGTGCGCAACAGATTGTTCGTGACCATGCAATACTCCGATAATATAGGTATCACTCCCCGATCTTCCACAGGAATCGGTCGTCCCCGCTAGGTACGAATCATCGCACCAGCGCTCCCGCGGGATGATAGTTCCCATATGGACGTGATGCCGCATGAGCATATGTTGCGCCCGTGCAAGACCATGAATCGAACAGGCGAAGAAATATCTAAGCCACAGAGTCGCACATATAGTCCGAATGCACCAGAATAAGAAACGAACAGACGATTGGTAACAAGTTTATAAAGTCGTCATAGTGGAAGCATTGAATAGCACAAGTATGGAAGTAAAATAAGCACTTTATTGAAATTGAATCAGTATTACAAGCGGCGCTAGGAGGAGATTACAAGTCGCTCAAGTCCTCTCTCTCGAAACAATAAAAGTGTGCCAAGTAGCTACAATTGTGGAATAATACATTTGCGATGTTCCAACATTATGTCTTGTATATGTGCTTCAGTTCCAGACGCAACGCTCCAAGGCTCTAGAGAGAACTCCATGCCTTAGCGCACACGAGGGATTTTTGCACTGAACGAGGTTCTCCCGTACCCTGCAAGCAATCTGGTGGGTTATCAGTACATGAATGCACTGGTAGGGAGGCTTCTCGTCCGCTTGACAAATCCAAACACGTTATATAGGTTCTGTGCACCATCTATTAAATTGTCTTTGTAGTCTTGCCTTAGGATCAATTTTATGGCATAATAAAAAGCCTAGCTCGTATGGTGGTACGTCGTGCGATAAATGAGTAACACGACGATACTTACCAACTTACCATTCATCATTCCCTGTCCAACGATAAAACCAAGTTAAACCAAGCACGAATGTATATATATGAAATCTAAGTCAAATTGCATAAGCAAATAAGAGTGTCACGAGTGGGGTTCGGACTCAGGAGCACGAGTTACACGGATACTCATGTGTGTTGCAGAAGATGTTCAAGAGTTCAATTATGTACAAGCGTGCACATATGTCTAATACTCATATCCGTTTAGTATTCTAGATTCTAGGTGCGATGCAATGACTCGCACGCGGATTGCCGCTAAGCGAGGATGACTTATCTATATGAACAAGAGGTCACTAGCACGACGCCATAGAGGACAATATAGTTTCAGGACGAGATAGTGTGCAAGCAAGAATGGGGGCATTGTACACATTCTGTCCGACGTAGGCGACTACAGTCAGGAGGTTCCGACCGGTCGGATCGGCCCCGGTGCCCCAGAGACCGTCCGCGAAACAAGATTTAAAAATCTTTCTTGTGCACGAAGTTGTCCATGACCATACAAGTCTCTAATCTTTCGGGCCTCTTGTCAAGTACAGGTTTAAATCAGGATCTTTTCAGGTACAAGTTCAAGTTCAAGTTCAAGTTCAAGGCACGATTGTTCACAAATATAAATCGACTCTCCCCGAGACATTCTAATTCTGTATTGATCGAGTATTTCTCCATAAGCTATGGTTCTTGCTTTATTGACATGATGCAATCCCCTGGTTTGGGAACTGCCTTGGCGATCTAACGGTCCCGATTACTTTCAGGTTCATACTTGCACGGAATGACTAATCGATAGTCTTCGGGAGAACTTAGACGAATGCAAGACAAGATAGTGTTACCGGGGGTCGTGGTTTGAATTCATGTGACGAGTATAGCGAATATGTAAAGCATCCATCATTGAAACATTGTTGAAACATAAGCATAAGTAAACTTGCTGCATAGCCTTACTTAAAAACATAAGCGATTACGCTAACACAGGTCTAAGGGGTAGTGCGAGGAGTGAAACCGTACAGGGACATATCAGACGACATAATCTATGAGACAAGCAGTATAACATGTGAAGCAGTGTACTACAAAAAGTATATAATGATCTTACTAAAAGCATTAGCGGAGTCTACTTGCACGAAGCTAAGGTAGCATGCGAGGATCCAATTATAAGCCAACTTTTATTTCCATGTTCTAACACAAGCAATACAAGATGTGATTATTCCCTTAGCTAGGTGCCTTATATTCTTTATTAGCATGGAAGGGGTGATTCATCTAGCGACTAGCATGTATCGTCTATATTTTTATGTGTGCTGGCTAAGCAAAGTCAAGTTCATCGTAGCCACCCACCTTAGCAATAATTTGCCTCGGTCAAGCGATACTCCGAACGAGCCTTTGAAAGTCTAATTTTGAACTCCCAAAGGGCCAAGTTTGAGATCCTTTGCCTCAAACAAGTCTTATCGCTGAGCAAAGCGGGTCGGGTCATTGCACTAGCGCCGTTTGAATCGGCTCTCCGCTTGAGCGGAATCGGTCATTACATTTGTCACGCCCCAGTCCCAAAAATACGTAGGACTAGGACACGTAAGCATGCCAGCCGCATGGATATGGCAACTCCAATATATGGAAACCAATCCATACGTACGCTGTAATATGAATGTAAAATCCACAAGTGGTATAAAATATAATACAAGTCACAGGTTATAATCTAAATCTCATCCACCAAAATCATATAGAAATAAATAACCAGTATCTATATAACTAGATCTCAACAAGAAGGATCTAAAGATAATAGTTGGATGGAAACAAATCCACTACCAACTCGAATGGGAAAGTAAATACAATATAAGTACAACTCACTCGAACAATATAAGTACCAGCTACCAATCACGGCTCGAAGAGAAGACATCCACGGAGCATCTATATCCTTCCAATCTGTGCTCCTGCAAATACTCAAGAACAGGTACACCTGGCAGCGGACCAGGTCCTCAGAGGGACATAACAAGTATACTTAAACACATGCCAATAAAGTACTGAAATAAATATCCAGAGGGGTCGCCTAACCGTCTAAAGTGAATGCAGTTAAGAACAACTTTCCCCACAAGTGAGCTATCTGGCTGAAAACTGGGATTTGGCATGGTTCTCTTTTGAAGAGCCAGGGGCCCAAAGGCACGTCGTCTTTTGAACGGCGGAGGCCCGCCAATGTATATATATGGGTCATCACCACCCGTATCTCCAGCGGAGAATCCGGGCGTCACAGAAAAAGTGCAAAGGAGCTCAAATGCGGTACTTGTTGTTCTCCCCACCCCATGCTCTAAGCATGTCACATCCATGACACGATTTGGTCCATAGCCTATTCTTAGTACCCTAGCCCAATCCTGCAACCAAACAAGTACAAGGATGGGACCACCGTACTATAATAAGCTATGTCCCTGGACCTCTAATAACTGCCAAGTCTACTAGCATGCAAAGTTTCTAACAACAGTTATCCCTAACGCACGGCCCATACGTACCGATGATCAGTCAATACATGCGTCCGTGATCTATATGAGACTCACAACTCGTGTAAAAATATGTGTCACGGCCAAATGAACCTAATGATACTATATGATAATGGGGTAGTCTCATGTACAGGGTCAATGCAATACATAAGTAAAAACATATCGCGACGTCACCGTCGCGAGCATTTTATATAACAATTAAAATATATGAACTAAGGACAGAAAATAAAGATGCATGCAACATATGGAATGTAAATAACAGTACAATGGCAAGGTATACTTGCCTGGCAAGAAGCTGCAAATGTCACGTCCAGATGTCCAATACACAGGACCAGAAGCTATGGCCACAGAACAAATGTCTCCGGATGCTGAAATAAATATCACCAACGTTTCCGGAATGAGCAAAATAGCTAAAAAGCACATCCCTTTCGTCCAATTTGGACACAGGGGCAAAACGGTAATTTCGGACAAAAGTGGGTCCACGTGTGGCCCACTTTGCACCGAAAAGCGTGCCGAGGGTAACAGTCTCTAAATGGGACAAACTATGGGTCAAACAACTCTAGATGTCAATACAAACCCAACGGTATGTCCAAATTTGGATTCCGATGAGCCGAACAAAATTTGGTCCAAAAGGTCAACTGTGGGGCCCGCCAATTGGCGATCTGGTCAACCATCTCAGAAATGCGTGGAAATTGGGTCACAGGACCAGCGCGTTACCACGAGTCCAGTGGCGCAAGTTTCGTCGCATTCTGACATGCGTGCACAAAATACGCGCGAGTTCCACAAAAGTGGCGACACGAGATGTGTCCGCGGATACGGCCTGATTTCGGCGCGCTCACGCGTCCGAATCAGTCCCCACGAATTTTCACGTGTCCCGTTATGCTGTGTGCACCATTTGGTACACTTGGCACACGCGCGGGGCGGTCCCGTTTGGCGGGGCGCGCTCCGATCTCCAACTTTTGAAAAACCGGAAAAAGTGGGTGCGCGTAGTTTTGTGACGAATATATTTCTGTCCACAGCGGCTAATAGCCCAAAGTTATAATACAGAAAATAAACTAGGTCATGTAATCTACAGGTATCAAAAAGAATCATCGAATTCGGATCTCTGTGGTGGGAGATACGAACTCGACAATATGGGTGGTCAATCTAAAATTCTGCGATTGCAGAATTCTGTCTGTTCGCGCTGACTTGGGCGCTGTTTTTCACCTAGGGGCACACGTTTTCCGAGGTTGACTATAAAACAAATATTTGAGAGGGTTAAGGGAAGATCATACCTATGAAAACGGAACCGCGTTTGGTCGAGCGAGTCAACGGAAAATTACGCCGGAGCGAAGGTGCCTCGAGTGGGAGACTGTAGTTCGCGATGTCGGCGTCGACGGGATGGTTGGATGGCTTGGGGAGGCTTCTCTGGCTGTGGTGACGGCTCTAGATGGGAAGAGCAAGTCTGGAATTTAGGTTAGGGTTTTATGAGAGCTAACTTTATATATATATATATATATATTATAGGGAGAGAGAGAAGGGGCGGATCAAGGGGTCCGCGGGATGGAAGTTTATCAAAGTGCTAAAAAGCTAAAGCAATGGGCTAAAGTTGCTGAGTATACAAAGGGGCGGGTCTGTGAATGCAATGTCCAAAGGGCGGTCCCTGGAAGCATCTGAAGTGGGGGGGTCTTCACAAGCAAAGTGCTAAAGAGTCTTAATAACTAAGTAGTAGTATTTAATATTATTATTATTATTATTATTATTTAGTTAATAAATTCTTATTTTTATTATTAAATTTCTTTTACTTTTTTTTCTGTTCTTTTATAAAATATATATATACATATATATATTTGTATATACATATATATATTCATAAGAAAAATTTATAGATTAGGGTATTGCACATCGTTAGGCTAGCAACAGCTTAAGGGGTCTCCTACATGGAATAAATTCCGAAAAATTCCTGATGGTCGCATAAGTCATCTAAGTGCCCGAACACCTAACATAAAAATTATTAAAAATCTATTTCTCCTATTTAGACCTATTTACTACAATTTAATTAATAATTAATAAATAAAAGGGTATATACGATTTCTAGGAAGGGGGTTTTACATTCTACCCAACTTATAAAAATTTCGTCCTCGAAATTAAAATTAAGCCACGATAGAATGCAAGGATGGTGCAAGATTTGCATTGTTTAAAATGCACGGCTAGGTTTAAAGGGGTGGGCGATGTTGCTCGTCGCACATCCCGAAAAAAAATTCATGGAAAAATCCATATGAGCGAAAAATAGGTTTCTTCATGTGTCATGTCCAATGGTGTGGACACATAAATGCTCTTTTGCATAAAAGCGTCCAACAATTGGAAAATTGTACAAAGATGAGGATTGGATGATTGGGCATGTCTAGGATAAGGGTGTAGAATTTGTAGGAAGGCAGTGGCTAGTGTAGTGCTCCAATTATCGGAGCACGGTAAGGCGTGTCAAGTGATATCATGATGTAAAACTAAATAAAAATACCGTGTTCTATTTCTAAGTGGATTCGTGCAAGCCTCAGTCTCACTATCTAGGCCGAGTAGATCAAATTCTTAGGTGAGGGGGGTTTCACAATTCAGCCAACTTAAGACAATGTCGTCCTCAAAATTAAATAAGGTAGAATCGGTTAATCCTTTATGTACAATAAGGCAAGTCAGTCGCAATCTTCTTGCGATACTAAAATCCTAATCATATCCATTGCAATCACTTCTAGGTTAAGATGACCACTGCTCCAATCAAAATTTATCCTATGGTTATCTCTTCTCCCCTTGTTTCAAATTATCTATATCCATATACATCTCCAAGATTTACATACGCATATAACTTTTACCTCACGATCTCTAACGATCATAATCTCCTTTAGAAGTGGTTTGAGTCCTATATATTCCATTTTCACTTATAAAATTTTGTATGCCTCAACTCTTTAAATTCTATTCACCTCCTCATTATTTTAAATAGGTCGTCCAACCAAAATTTTAATTCTTAATTCAAATCACCAAATTAAAAAAATAATTTAAATGCAGTCCACCAATATTCAAGTCTGAAATTCTATATTTATCCTCTAAATTCAAATTGGTGATTCTACCTTCATTGTTCAAAATTTAACTCATGCACTTAAGGTATAAATATTGGGTCCTCAATATCAATTCATTGATCCTCATCATCTTAGTCATTCTTCTAAATTTCTCAAAATTATAATGGCTTGAACCTCTCACAATCTAGTCTTACTCGATCATAATCTAAAAGAAATTTCTCTCGAGTTGACAATGCACTGTTACCCAACTTAGAATTTACCCATCTATCACATAAGGCTATATACCTTAAGAAAATATCCCTTAATTTATTTACTCATGTCGTTCAATCCTCGAAGCTTCAACGCCGATCATATCACATATGATATGTCCTTAATTATGAAAGAATAATCCTCAAGTATGTGATCGGCCTATGGGGTATATCTAGTACTCTCTATGTATCAAACTTTATACCCAGCACGAGGTTTCGTCTTTCCGAAATAAGGGAAGACGGAGATCAATAATAAAGAGTTCAAGGGCAGCGTAATAGAATAGAAGTATTGGGATCAAGGCGTTTAAAGAATTCAATTGGGAATTGTCAAAGCAGTTGTGGATTGAAGTCCTATTTTGGTAGTTCCTATTCACATGCTCGTATTAGTACAGTCATGTAACTGATACGATATGTCAGACATGCCTAGGGCAAGTATATTCGTCTACTAATCACTACATATCTCAATCCACGTAAAGTAGTTATGCGAAGGACGAACCAAGTGCACTAAGGTTGATCAGACCGTAATACACTGATTCTGATTAGACAATGTATTAGTAGGCATCCCCAACAATACATATCTCATGATCAAGCTCGATAAAAGAGTAAGCTTGCAAAACTAGGCTATAATAGCAGCATAATTCAAGGTAGCACAGAAAATATAACGCTGGATTATGATGAGAGAAGTCACAAATAATTCAAGTTGCAAAAACAAAACAACATAAGCAACAATAACAAAAGCCTCTACAATCTCTACAGTTATCATATTAATTCCTTGTCTAAGTCGATAGTCGACAAAGTAGGGGTGTGAGCCTCTAAGTTCTATAGTCTGAATAAACACTATCATCTTATGTTAGCATACAATTACTGCCATTCAGTTACACTTCATCAATGGATCACAAGGGCTATATGATACTAGGTGGTGAGGTATACTACCCAACTTATAAAAATTAAACTAATACGGTGACAGTCTTAAGAGGGTCCTACAAAATAATCTTGCACATGTAAATAAAACAGAAACTCTTTATTAGGGTATATGAGGAAAAATCTTGGTATTTATTAGGGTATCCTATTGCATTATATTGGTAAGGGTCACCTTAAGTCTTAATCATAGCACTTACAAGCAAGTGTCAATGGTAAGGATAGAAGAGTTACTGGCTGTTAAAGGGGAAAGGTCTAACGTATATTGAGGTGAGGGTACAAATTACATGATTTAAAACTAAGGGTTAATCATCGGTCACAATCTACAAAACAACTTAAACTTATCAAGTTCTAACTACCAAGCATAAAAATTTCACACTCAAGGCTACAACTATAATCCTAGCAAACTATGAGCCCTTAACAAAGAATAAATTTACTTGGCCTACTATCCGAAGTGTCAGATGGCACGAGTTGAAAGATGAAGAAAAAAAACGTAATTAGCCGTCGCAAGATAGCGAGCGCTATGGTCGCAGGAAAACAATCTAAAACATAAAGATAGAGGGCTCTAGATAGCATCATGGTTCTCTAAGGGGAGTGGGGTGTTAGATGCTATGTTCGGGTATGATCATGGGAGAAGTGTTGATTACATTCCTCTAGGCTTCCTAGGGTGCTGTCTACTAATAACAAGATAATGATATAAGTTTATAGTTCCAATATCATCTAACTATGAAGGTTAGGTTCAGTCCAAATATTAAGTTTTTTTTTTTTTTCTATGGGTTCCTCAATGCTAGGGGCAGACATTATGGTAACCTTCTAACTAACTCTAGTAGTGTCTATACTACTCTTAAGTCTTCATAATACATCCGGGTAATGGTAACCAATTATAGGGATAAGGGATTTTAGGGTTCGCTAGATTTTCTAAACTTAGTGGTGTATCTATAATCTCGTTGTATTCTAAATAGGTGTGCTACTCTAATCATCATCCTAATAACAGGGGTTCCTATATTCTAGCAGAAGTCTATACTCAAAGAACTATTAAGGAAATACAGGAATCAAGCAGGATGCAATTGTTCAAATAGAACAGATAGGAGGAAGATGAATCATAGTTAATTGTGGATGAGATCCTATACTCTAGTCCTAGGTGCAGGCTTGTTCGGTACAGTAACGTAACCGAGACAATATGCTCTTGACCTGCATGGGCCACCACAAAAATATTTCACGCCCCAGTCCCAAAAATACGTAGGACTAGGACACGTAAGCATGCCAGCCGCATGGATATGGCAACTCCAATATATGGAAACCAATCCATACGTACGCTGTAATATGAATGTAAAATCCACAAATGGTATAAAATGTAATACAAGTCACAGGTTATAATCTAAATCTCATCCACCAAAATCATATAGAAATAAATAACCAGTATCTATATAACTAGATCTCAACAAGAAGGATCTAAAGATAATAGTTGGATGGAAACAAATCCACTACCAACTCGAATGGGAAAGTAAATACAATATAAGTACAACTCACTCGAACAATATAAGTACCAGCTACCAATCACGGCTCGAAGAGAAGACATCCACGGAGCATCTATATCCTTCCAATCTGTGCTCCTGCAAATACTCAAGAACAGGTACACCTGGCAGCGGACCAGGTCCTCAGAGGGACATAACAAGTATACTTAAACACATGCCAATAAAGTACTGAAATAAATATCCAGAGGGGTCGCCTAACCGTCTAAAGTGAATGCAGTTAAGAACAACTTTCCCCACAAGTGAGCTATCTGGCTGAAAACTGGAATTTGGCATGGTTCTCTTTTGAAGAGCCAGGGGCCCAAAGGCACGTCGTCTTTTGAACGGCGGAGGCCCGCCAATGTATATATATGGGTCATCACCACCCGTATCTCCAGCGGAGAATCCGGGCGTCACAGAAAAAGTGCAAAGGAGCTCAAATGCGGTACTTGTTGTTCTCCCCACCCCATGCTCTAAGCATGTCACATCCATGACACGATTTGGTCCATAGCCTATTCTTAGTACCCTAGCCCAATCCTGCAACCAAACAAGTACAAGGATGGGACCACCGTACTATAATAAGCTATGTCCCTGGACCTCTAATAACTGCCAAGTCTACTAGCATGCAAAGTTTCTAACAACAGTTATCCCTAACGCACGGCCCATACGTACCGATGATCAGTCAATACATGCGTCCGTGATCTATATGAGACTCACAACTCGTGTAAAAATATGTGTCACGGCCAAATGAACCTAATGATACTATATGATAATGGGGTAGTCTCATGTACAGGGTCAATGCAATACATAAGTAAAAACATATCGCGACGTCACCGTCGCGAGCATTTTATATAACAATTAAAATATATGAACTAAGGGCAGAAAATAAAGATGCATGCAACATATGGAATGTAAATAACAGTACAATGGCAAGGTATACTTGCCTGGCAAGAAGCTGCAAATGTCACGTCCAGATGTCCAATACACAGGACCAGAAGCTATGGCCACAGAACAAATGTCTCCGGATGCTGAAATAAATATCACCAACGTTTCCGGAATGAGCAAAATAGCTAAAAAGCACATCCCTTTCGTCCAATTTGGACACAGGGGCAAAACGGTAATTTCGGACAAAAGTGGGTCCACGTGTGGCCCACTTTGCACCGAAAAGCGTGCCGAGGGTAACAGTCTCTAAATGGGACAAACTATGGGTCAAACAACTCTAGATGTCAATACAAACCCAACGGTATGTCCAAATTTGGATTCCGATGAGCCGAACAAAATTTGGTCCAAAAGGTCAACTGTGGGGCCCGCCAATTGGCGATCTGGTCAACCATCTCAGAAATGCGTGGAAATTGGGTCACAGGACCAGCGCGTTACCACGAGTCCAGTGGCGTAAGTTTCGTCGCATTCTGACATGCGTGCACAAAATACGCGCGAGTTCCACAAAAGTGGCGACACGAGATGTGTCCGCGGATACGGCCTGATTTCGGCGCGCTCACGCGTCCGAATCAGTCCCCACGAATTTTCACGTGTCCCGTTATGCTGTGTGCACCATTTGGTACACTTGGCACACGCGCGGGGCGGTCCCGTTTGGCGGGGCGCGCTCCGATCTCCAACTTTTGAAAAACCGGAAAAAGTGGGTGCGCGTAGTTTTGTGACGAATATATTTCTGTCCACAGCGGCTAATAGCCCAAAGTTATAATACAGAAAATAAACTAGGTCATGTAATCTACAGGTATCAAAAAGAATCATCGAATTCGGATCTCTGTGGTGGGAGATACGAACTCGACAATATGGGTGGTCAATCTAAAATTCTGCGATTGCAGAATTCTGTCTGTTCGCGCTGACTTGGGCGCTGTTTTTCACCTAGGGGCACACGTTTTCCGAGGTTGACTATAAAACAAATATTTGAGAGGGTTAAGGGAAGATCATACCTATGAAAACGGAACCGCGTTTGGTCGAGCGAGTCAACGGAAAATTACGCCGGAGCGAAGGTGCCTCGAGTGGGAGACTGTAGTTCGCGATGTCGGCGTCGACGGGATGGTTGGATGGCTTGGGGAGGCTTCTCTGGCTGTGGTGACGGCTCTAGATGGGAAGAGCAAGTCTGGAATTTAGGTTAGGGTTTTATGAGAGCTAACTTTATATATATATATATATATATATTATAGGGAGAGAGAGAAGGGGCGGATCAAGGGGTCCGCGGGATGGAAGTTTATCAAAGTGCTAAAAAGCTAAAGCAATGGGCTAAAGTTGCTAAGTATACAAAGGGGCGGGTCTGTGAATGCAATGTCCAAAGGGCGGTCCCTGGAAGCATCTGAAGTGGGGGGGTCTTCACAAGCAAAGTGCTAAAGAGTCTTAATAACTAAGTAGTAGTATTTAATATTATTATTATTATTATTATTTAGTTAATAAATTCTTATTTTTATTATTAAATTTCTTTTACTTTTTTTTCTGTTCTTTTATAAAATATATATATACATATATATATTTGTATATACATATATATATTCATAAGAAAAATTTATAGATTAGGGTATTGCACATCGTTAGGCTAGCAACAGCTTAAGGGGTCTCCTACATGGAATAAATTCCGAAAAATTCCTGATGGTCGCATAAGTCATCTAAGTGTCCGAACACCTAACATAAAAATTATTAAAAATCTATTTCTCCTATTTAGACCTATTTACTATAATTTAATTAATAATTAATAAATAAAAGGGTATATACGATTTCTAGGAAGGGGGTTTTACATTCTACCCAACTTATAAAAATTTCGTCCTCGAAATTAAAATTAAGCCACGATAGAATGCAAGGATGGTGCAAGATTTGCATTGTTTAAAATGCACGGCTAGGTTTAAAGGGGTGGGCGATGTTGCTCGTCGCACATCCCGAAAAAAAATTCATGGAAAAATCCATATGAGCGAAAAATAGGTTTCTTCATGTGTCATGTCCAATGGTGTGGACACATAAATGCTCTTTTGCATAAAAGCGTCCAACAATTGGAAAATTGCACAAAGATGAGGATTGGATGATTGGGCATGTCTAGGATAAGGGTGTAGAATTTGTAGGAAGGCAGTGGCTAGTGTAGTGCTCCAATTATCGGAGCACGGTAAGGCGTGTCAAGTGATATCATGATGTAAAACTAAATAAAAATACCGTGTTCTATTTCTAAGTGGATTCGTGCAAGCCTCAGTCTCACTATCTAGGCCGAGTAGATCAAATTCTTAGGTGAGGGGGGTTTCACAATTCAGCCAACTTAAGACAATGTCGTCCTCAAAATTAAATAAGGTAGAATCGGTTAATCCTTTATGTACAATAAGGCAAGTCAGTCGCAATCTTCTTGCGATACTAAAATCCTAATCATATCCATTGCAATCACTTCTAGGTTAAGATGACCACTGCTCCAATCAAAATTTATCCTATGGTTATCTCTTCTCCCCTTGTTTCAAATTATCTATATCCATATACATCTCCAAGATTTACATACGCATATAACTTTTACCTCACGATCTCTAACGATCATAATCTCCTTTAGAAGTGGTTTGAGTCCTATATATTCCATTTTCACTTATAAAATTTTGTATGCCTCAACTCTTTAAATTCTATTCACCTCCTCATTATTTTAAATAGGTCGTCCAACCAAAATTTTAATTCTTAATTCAAATCACCAAATTAAAAAAATAATTTAAATGCAGTCCACCAATATTCAAGTCTGAAATTCTATATTTATCCTCTAAATTCAAATTGGTGATTCTACCTTCATTGTTCAAAATTTAACTCATGCACTTAAGGTATAAATATTGGGTCCTCAATATCAATTCATTGATCCTCATCATCTTAGTCATTCTTCTAAATTTCTCAAAATTATAATGGCTTGAACCTCTCACAATCTAGTCTTACTCGATCATAATCTAAAAGAAATTTCTCTCGAGTTGACAATGCACTGTTACCCAACTTAGAATTTACCCATCTATCACATAAGGCTATATACCTTAAGAAAATATCCCTTAATTTATTTACTCATGTCGTTCAATCCTCGAAGCTTCAACGCCGATCATATCACATATGATATGTCCTTAATTATGAAAGAATAATCCTCAAGTATGTGATCGGCCTATGGGGTATATCTAGTACTCTCTATGTATCAAACTTTATACCCAGCACGAGGTTTCGTCTTTCCGAAATAAGGGAAGACGGAGATCAATAATAAAGAGTTCAAGGGCAGCGTAATAGAATAGAAGTATTGGGATCAAGGCGTTTAAAGAATTCAATTGGGAATTGTCAAAGCAGTTGTGGATTGAAGTCCTATTTTGGTAGTTCCTATTCACATGCTCGTATTAGTACAGTCATGTAACTGATACGATATGTCAGACATGCCTAGGGCAAGTATATTCGTCTACTAATCACTACATATCTCAATCCACGTAAAGTAGTTATGCGAAGGACGAACCAAGTGCACTAAGGTTGATCAGACCGTAATACACTGATTCTGATTAGACAATGTATTAGTAGGCGTCCCCAACAATACATATCTCATGATCAAGCTCGATAAAAGAGTAAGCTTGCAAAACTAGGCTATAATAGCAGCATAATTCAAGGTAGCACAGAAAATATAACGCTGGATTATGATGAGAGAAGTCACAAATAATTCAAGTTGCAAAAACAAAACAACATAAGCAACAATAACAAAAGCCTCTACAATCTCTACAGTTATCATATTAATTCCTTGTCTAAGTCGATAGTCGACAAAGTAGGGGTGTGAGCCTCTAAGTTCTATAGTCTGAATAAACACTATCATCTTATGTTAGCATACAATTACTGCCATTCAGTTACACTTCATCAATGGATCACAAGGGCTATATGATACTAGGTGGTGAGGTATACTACCCAACTTATAAAAATTAAACTAATACGGTGACAGTCTTAAGAGGGTCCTACAAAATAATCTTGCACATGTAAATAAAACAGAAACTCTTTATTAGGGTATATGAGGAAAAATCTTGGTATTTATTAGGGTATCCTATTGCATTATATTGGTAAGGGTCACCTTAAGTCTTAATCATAGCACTTACAAGCAAGTGTCAATGGTAAGGATAGAAGAGTTACTGGCTGTTAAAGGGGAAAGGTCTAACGTATATTGAGGTGAGGGTACAAATTACATGATTTAAAACTAAGGGTTAATCATCGGTCACAATCTACAAAACAACTTAAACTTATCAAGTTCTAACTACCAAGCATAAAAATTTCACACTCAAGGCTACAACTATAATCCTAGCAAACTATGAGCCCTTAACAAAGAATAAATTTACTTGGCCTACTATCCGAAGTGTCAGATGGCACGAGTTGAAAGATGAAGAGAAAAAACGTAATTAGCCGTCGCAAGATAGCGAGCGCTATGGTCGCAGGAAAACAATCTAAAACATAAAGATAGAGGGCTCTAGATAGCATCATGGTTCTCTAAGGGGAGTGGGGTGTTAGATGCTATGTTCGGGTATGATCATGGGAGAAGTGTTGATTACATTCCTCTAGGCTTCCTAGGGTGCTGTCTACTAATAACAAGATAATGATATAAGTTTATAGTTCCAATATCATCTAACTATGAAGGTTAGGTTCAGTCCAAATATTAAGTTTTTTTTTTTTTCTATGGGTTCCTCAATGCTAGGGGCAGACATTATGGTAACCTTCTAACTAACTCTAGTAGTGTCTATACTACTCTTAAGTCTTCATAATACATCCGGGTAATGGTAACCAATTATAGGGATAAGGGATTTTAGGGTTCGGTAGATTTTTTAAACTTAGTGGTGTATCTATAATCTCGTTGTATTCTAAATAGGTGTGCTACTCTAATCATCATCCTAATAACATGGGTTCCTATATTCTAGCAGAAGTCTATACTCAAAGAACTATTAAGGAAATACAGGAATCAAGCAGGATGCAATTGTTCAAATAGAACAGATAGGAGGAAGATGAATCATAGTTAATTGTGGATGAGATCCTATACTCTAGTCCTAGGTGCAGGCTTGTTCGGTACAGTAACGTAACCGAGACAATATGCTCTTGACCTGCATGGGCCACCACAAAAATATTTCACGCCCCAGTCCCAAAAATACGTAGGACTAGGACACGTAAGCATGCCAGCCGCATGGATATGGCAACTCCAATATATGGAAACCAATCCATACGTACGCTGTAATATGAATGTAAAATCCACAAGTGGTATAAAATGTAATACAAGTCACAGGTTATAATCTAAATCTCATCCACCAAAATCATATAGAAATAAATAACCAGTATCTATATAACTAGATCTCAACAAGAAGGATCTAAAGATAATAGTTGGATGGAAACAAATCCACTACCAACTCGAATGGGAAAGTAAATACAATATAAGTACAACTCACTCGAACAATATAAGTACCAGCTACCAATCACGGCTCGAAGAGAAGACATCCACGGAGCATCTATATCCTTCCAATCTGTGCTCCTGCAAATACTCAAGAACAGGTACACCTGGCAGCGGACCAGGTCCTCAGAGGGACATAACAAGTATACTTAAACACATGCCAATAAAGTACTGAAATAAATATCCAGAGGGGTCGCCTAACCGTCTAAAGTGAATGCAGTTAAGAACAACTTTCCCCACAAGTGAGCTATCTGGCTGAAAACTGGGATTTGGCATGGTTCTCTTTTGAAGAGCCAGGGGCCCAAAGGCACGTCGTCTTTTGAACGGCGGAGGCCCACCAATGTATATATATGGGTCATCACCACCCGTATCTCCAGCGGAGAATCCGGGCGTCACAGAAAAAGTGCAAAGGAGCTCAAATGCGGTACTTGTTGTTCTCCCCACCCCATGCTCTAAGCATGTCACATCCATGACACGATTTGGTCCATAGCCTATTCTTAGTACCCTAGCCCAATCCTGCAACCAAACAAGTACAAGGATGGGACCACCGTACTATAATAAGCTATGTCCCTGGACCTCTAATAACTGCCAAGTCTACTAGCATGCAAAGTTTCTAACAACAGTTATCCCTAACGCACGGCCCATACGTACCGATGATCAGTCAATACATGCGTCCGTGATCTATATGAGACTCACAACTCGTGTAAAAATATGTGTCACGGCCAAATGAACCTAATGATACTATATGATAATGGGGTAGTCTCATGTACAGGGTCAATGCAATACATAAGTAAAAACATATCGCGACGTCACCGTCGCGAGCATTTTATATAACAATTAAAATATATGAACTAAGGGCAGAAAATAAAGATGCATGCAACATATGGAATGTAAATAACAGTACAATGGCAAGGTATACTTGCCTGGCAAGAAGCTGCAAATGTCACGTCCAGATGTCCAATACACAGGACCAGAAGCTATGGCCACAGAACAAATGTCTCCGGATGCTGAAATAAATATCACCAACGTTTCCGGAATGAGCAAAATAGCTAAAAAGCACATCCCTTTCGTCCAATTTGGACACAGGGGCAAAACGGTAATTTCGGACAAAAGTGGGTCCACGTGTGGCCCACTTTGCACCGAAAAGCGTGCCGAGGGTAACAGTCTCTAAATGGGACAAACTATGGGTCAAACAACTCTAGATGTCAATACAAACCCAACGGTATGTCCAAATTTGGATTCCGATGAGCCGAACAAAATTTGGTCCAAAAGGTCAACTGTGGGGCCCGCCAATTGGCGATCTGGTCAACCATCTCAGAAATGCGTGGAAATTGGGTCACAGGACCAGCGCGTTACCACGAGTCCAGTGGCGTAAGTTTCGTCGCATTCTGACATGCGTGCACAAAATACGCGCGAGTTCCACAAAAGTGGCGACACGAGATGTGTCCGCGGATACGGCCTGATTTCGGCGCGCTCACGCGTCCGAATCAGTCCCCACGAATTTTCACGTGTCCCGTTATGCTGTGTGCACCATTTGGTACACTTGGCACACGCGCGGGGCGGTCCCGTTTGGCGGGGCGCGCTCCGATCTCCAACTTTTGAAAAACCGGAAAAAGTGGGTGCGCGTAGTTTTGTGACGAATATATTTCTGTCCACAGCGGCTAATAGCCCAAAGTTATAATACAGAAAATAAACTAGGTCATGTAATCTACAGGTATCAAAAAGAATCATCAAATTCGGATCTCTGTGGTGGGAGATACGAACTCGACAATATGGGTGGTCAATCTAAAATTCTGCGATTGCAGAATTCTGTCTGTTCGCGCTGACTTGGGCGCTGTTTTTCACCTAGGGGCACACGTTTTCCGAGGTTGACTATAAAACAAATATTTGAGAGGGTTAAGGGAAGATCATACCTATGAAAACGGAACCGCGTTTGGTCGAGCGAGTCAACGGAAAATTACGCCGGAGCGAAGGTGCCTCGAGTGGGAGACTGTAGTTCGCGATGTCGGCGTCGACGGGATGGTTGGATGGCTTGGGGAGGCTTCTCTGGCTGTGGTGACGGCTCTAGATGGGAAGAGCAAGTCTGGAATTTAGGTTAGGGTTTTATGAGAGCTAACTTTATATATATATATATATATTATAGGGAGAGAGAGAAGGGGCGGATCAAGGGGTCCGCGGGATGGAAGTTTATCAAAGTGCTAAAAAGCTAAAGCAATGGGCTAAAGTTGCTGAGTATACAAAGGGGCGGGTCTGTGAATGCAATGTCCAAAGGGCGGTCCCTGGAAGCATCTGAAGTGGGGGGGTCTTCACAAGCAAAGTGCTAAAGAGTCTTAATAACTAAGTAGTAGTATTTAATATTATTATTATTATTATTATTATTTAGTTAATAAATTCTTATTTTTATTATTAAATTTCTTTTACTTTTTTTTCTGTTCTTTTATAAAATATATATATACATATATATATTTGTATATACATATATATATTCATAAGAAAAATTTATAGATTAGGGTATTGCACATCGTTAGGCTAGCAACAGCTTAAGGGGTCTCCTACATGGAATAAATTCCGAAAAATTCCTGATGGTCGCATAAGTCATCTAAGTGCCCGAACACCTAACATAAAAATTATTAAAAATCTATTTCTCCTATTTAGACCTATTTACTACAATTTAATTAATAATTAATAAATAAAAGGGTATATACGATTTCTAGGAAGGGGGTTTTACATTCTACCCAACTTATAAAAATTTCGTCCTCGAAATTAAAATTAAGCCACGATAGAATGCAAGGATGGTGCAAGATTTGCATTGTTTAAAATGCACGGCTAGGTTTAAAGGGGTGGGCGATGTTGCTCGTCGCACATCCCGAAAAAAAATTCATGGAAAAATCCATATGAGCGAAAAATAGGTTTCTTCATGTGTCATGTCCAATGGTGTGGACACATAAATGCTCTTTTGCATAAAAGCGTCCAACAATTGGAAAATTGCACAAAGATGAGGATTGGATGATTGGGCATGTCTAGGATAAGGGTGTAGAATTTGTAGGAAGGCAGTGGCTAGTGTAGTGCTCCAATTATCGGAGCACGGTAAGGCGTGTCAAGTGATATCATGATGTAAAACTAAATAAAAATACCGTGTTCTATTTCTAAGTGGATTCGTGCAAGCCTCAGTCTCACTATCTAGGCCGAGTAGATCAAATTCTTAGGTGAGGGGGGTTTCACAATTCAGCCAACTTAAGACAATGTCGTCCTCAAAATTAAATAAGGTAGAATCGGTTAATCCTTTATGTACAATAAGGCAAGTCAGTCGCAATCTTCTTGCGATACTAAAATCCTAATCATATCCATTGCAATCACTTCTAGGTTAAGATGACCACTGCTCCAATCAAAATTTATCCTATGGTTATCTCTTCTCCCCTTGTTTCAAATTATCTATATCCATATACATCTCCAAGATTTACATACGCATATAACTTTTACCTCACGATCTCTAACGATCATAATCTCCTTTAGAAGTGGTTTGAGTCCTATATATTCCATTTTCACTTATAAAATTTTGTATGCCTCAACTCTTTAAATTCTATTCACCTCCTCATTATTTTAAATAGGTCGTCCAACCAAAATTTTAATTCTTAATTCAAATCACCAAATTAAAAAAATAATTTAAATGCAGTCCACCAATATTCAAGTCTGAAATTCTATATTTATCCTCTAAATTCAAATTGGTGATTCTACCTTCATTGTTCAAAATTTAACTCATGCACTTAAGGTATAAATATTGGGTCCTCAATATCAATTCATTGATCCTCATCATCTTAGTCATTCTTCTAAATTTCTCAAAATTATAATGGCTTGAACCTCTCACAATCTAGTCTTACTCGATCATAATCTAAAAGAAATTTCTCTCGAGTTGACAATGCACTGTTACCCAACTTAGAATTTACCCATCTATCACATAAGGCTATATACCTTAAGAAAATATCCCTTAATTTATTTACTCATGTCGTTCAATCCTCGAAGCTTCAACGCCGATCATATCACATATGATATGTCCTTAATTATGAAAGAATAATCCTCAAGTATGTGATCGGCCTATGGGGTATATCTAGTACTCTCTATGTATCAAACTTTATACCCAGCACGAGGTTTCGTCTTTCCGAAATAAGGGAAGACGGAGATCAATAATAAAGAGTTCAAGGGCAGCGTAATAGAATAGAAGTATTGGGATCAAGGCGTTTAAAGAATTCAATTGGGAATTGTCAAAGCAGTTGTGGATTGAAGTCCTATTTTGGTAGTTCCTATTCACATGCTCGTATTAGTACAGTCATGTAACTGATACGATATGTCAGACATGCCTAGGGCAAGTATATTCGTCTACTAATCACTACATATCTCAATCCACGTAAAGTAGTTATGCGAAGGACGAACCAAGTGCACTAAGGTTGATCAGACCGTAATACACTGATTCTGATTAGACAATGTATTAGTAGGCGTCCCCAACAATACATATCTCATGATCAAGCTCGATAAAAGAGTAAGCTTGCAAAACTAGGCTATAATAGCAGCATAATTCAAGGTAGCACAGAAAATATAACGCTGGATTATGATGAGAGAAGTCACAAATAATTCAAGTTGCAAAAACAAAACAACATAAGCAACAATAACAAAAGCCTCTACAATCTCTACAGTTATCATATTAATTCCTTGTCTAAGTCGATAGTCGACAAAGTAGGGGTGTGAGCCTCTAAGTTCTATAGTCTGAATAAACACTATCATCTTATGTTAGCATACAATTACTGCCATTCAGTTACACTTCATCAATGGATCACAAGGGCTATATGATACTAGGTGGTGAGGTATACTACCCAACTTATAAAAATTAAACTAATACGGTGACAGTCTTAAGAGGGTCCTACAAAATAATCTTGCACATGTAAATAAAACAGAAACTCTTTATTAGGGTATATGAGGAAAAATCTTGGTATTTATTAGGGTATCCTATTGCATTATATTGGTAAGGGTCACCTTAAGTCTTAATCATAGCACTTACAAGCAAGTGTCAATGGTAAGGATAGAAGAGTTACTGGCTGTTAAAGGGGAAAGGTCTAACGTATATTGAGGTGAGGGTACAAATTACATGATTTAAAACTAAGGGTTAATCATCGGTCACAATCTACAAAACAACTTAAACTTATCAAGTTCTAACTACCAAGCATAAAAATTTCACACTCAAGGCTACAACTATAATCCTAGCAAACTATGAGCCCTTAACAAAGAATAAATTTACTTGGCCTACTATCCGAAGTGTCAGATGGCACGAGTTGAAAGATGAAGAGAAAAAACGTAATTAGCCGTCGCAAGATAGCGAGCGCTATGGTCGCAGGAAAACAATCTAAAACATAAAGATAGAGGGCTCTAGATAGCATCATGGTTCTCTAAGGGGAGTGGGGTGTTAGATGCTATGTTCGGGTATGATCATGGGAGAAGTGTTGATTACATTCCTCTAGGCTTCCTAGGGTGCTGTCTACTAATAACAAGATAATGATATAAGTTTATAGTTCCAATATCATCTAACTATGAAGGTTAGGTTCAGTCCAAATATTAAGTTTTTTTTTTTTTTTCTATGGGTTCCTCAATGCTAGGGGCAGACATTATGGTAACCTTCTAACTAACTCTAGTAGTGTCTATACTACTCTTAAGTCTTCATAATACATCCGGGTAATGGTAACCAATTATAGGGATAAGGGATTTTAGGGTTCGCTAGATTTTTTAAACTTAGTGGTGTATCTATAATCTCGTTGTATTCTAAATAGGTGTGCTACTCTAATCATCATCCTAATAACAGGGGTTCCTATATTCTAGCAGAAGTCTATACTCAAAGAACTATTAAGGAAATACAGGAATCAAGCAGGATGCAATTGTTCAAATAGAACAGATAGGAGGAAGATGAATCATAGTTAATTGTGGATGAGATCCTATACTCTAGTCCTAGGTGCAGGCTTGTTCGGTACAGTAACGTAACCGAGACAATATGCTCTTGACCTGCATGGGCCACCACAAAAATATTTTACGCCCCAGTCCCAAAAATACGTAGGACTAGGACACGTAAGCATGCCAGCCGCATGGATATGGCAACTCCAATATATGGAAACCAATCCATACGTACGCTGTAATATGAATGTAAAATCCACAAGTGGTATAAAATGTAATACAAGTCACAGGTTATAATCTAAATCTCATCCACCAAAATCATATAGAAATAAATAACCAGTATCTATATAACTAGATCTCAACAAGAAGGATCTAAAGATAATAGTTGGATGGAAACAAATCCACTACCAACTCGAATGGGAAAGTAAATACAATATAAGTACAACTCACTCGAACAATATAAGTACCAGCTACCAATCACGGCTCGAAGAGAAGACATCCACGGAGCATCTATATCCTTCCAATCTGTGCTCCTGCAAATACTCAAGAACAGGTACACCTGGCAGCGGACCAGGTCCTCAGAGGGACATAACAAGTATACTTAAACACATGCCAATAAAGTACTGAAATAAATATCCAGAGGGGTCGCCTAACCGTCTAAAGTGAATGCAGTTAAGAACAACTTTCCCCACAAGTGAGCTATCTGGCTGAAAACTGGGATTTGGCATGGTTCTCTTTTGAAGAGCCAGGGGCCCAAAGGCACGTCGTCTTTTGAACGGCGGAGGCCCGCCAATGTATATATATGGGTCATCACCACCCGTATCTCCAGCGGAGAATCCGGGCGTCACAGAAAAAGTGCAAAGGAGCTCAAATGCGGTACTTGTTGTTCTCCCCACCCCATGCTCTAAGCATGTCACATCCATGACACGATTTGGTCCATAGCCTATTCTTAGTACCCTAGCCCAATCCTGCAACCAAACAAGTACAAGGATGGGACCACCGTACTATAATAAGCTATGTCCCTGGACCTCTAATAACTGCCAAGTCTACTAGCATGCAAAGTTTCTAACAACAGTTATCCCTAACGCACGGCCCATACGTACCGATGATCAGTCAATACATGCGTCCGTGATCTATATGAGACTCACAACTCGTGTAAAAATATGTGTCACGGCCAAATGAACCTAATGATACTATATGATAATGGGGTAGTCTCATGTACAGGGTCAATGCAATACATAAGTAAAAACATATCGCGACGTCACCGTCGCGAGCATTTTATATAACAATTAAAATATATGAACTAAGGGCAGAAAATAAAGATGCATGCAACATATGGAATGTAAATAACAGTACAATGGCAAGGTATACTTGCCTGGCAAGAAGCTGCAAATGTCACGTCCAGATGTCCAATACACAGGACCAGAAGCTATGGCCACAGAACAAATGTCTCCGGATGCTGAAATAAATATCACCAACGTTTCCGGAATGAGCAAAATAGCTAAAAAGCACATCCCTTTCGTCCAATTTGGACACAGGGGCAAAACGGTAATTTCGGACAAAAGTGGGTCCACGTGTGGCCCACTTTGCACCGAAAAGCGTGCCGAGGGTAACAGTCTCTAAATGGGACAAACTATGGGTCAAACAACTCTAGATGTCAATACAAACCCAACGGTATGTCCAAATTTGGATTCCGATGAGCCGAGCAAAATTTGGTCCAAAAGGTCAACTGTGGGGCCCGCCAATTGGCGATCTGGTCAACCATCTCAGAAATGCGTGAAAATTGGGTCACAGGACCAGCGCGTTACCACGAGTCCAGTGGCGCAAGTTTCGTCGCATTCTGACATGCGTGCACAAAATACGCGCGAGTTCCACAAAAGTGGCGACACGAGATGTGTCCGCGGATACGGCCTGATTTCGGCGCGCTCACGCGTCCGAATCAGTCCCCACGAATTTTCACGTGTCCCGTTATGCTGTGTGCACCATTTGGTACACTTGGCACACGCGCGGGGCGGTCCCGTTTGGCGGGGCGCGCTCCGATCTCCAACTTTTGAAAAACCGGAAAAAGTGGGTGCGCGTAGTTTTGTGACGAATATATTTCTGTCCACAGCGGCTAATAGCCCAAAGTTATAATACAGAAAATAAACTAGGTCATGTAATCTACAGGTATCAAAAAGAATCATCGAATTCGGATCTCTGTGGTGGGAGATACGAACTCGACAATATGGGTGGTCAATCTAAAATTCTGCGATTGCAGAATTCTGTCTGTTCGCGCTGACTTGGGCGCTGTTTTTCACCTAGGGGCACACGTTTTCCGAGGTTGACTATAAAACAAATATTTGAGAGGGTTAAGGGAAGATCATACCTATGAAAACGGAACCGCGTTTGGTCGAGCGAGTCAACGGAAAATTATGCCGGAGCGAAGGTGCCTCGAGTGGGAGACTGCAGTTCGCGATGTCGGCGTCGACGGGATGGTTGGATGGCTTGGGGAGGCTTCTCTGGCTGTGGTGACGGCTCTAGATGGGAAGAGCAAGTCTGGAATTTAGGTTAGGGTTTTATGAGAGCTAACTTTATATATATATATATATATATTATAGGGAGAGAGAGAAGGGGCGGATCAAGGGGTCCGCGGGATGGAAGTTTATCAAAGTGCTAAAAAGCTAAAGCAATGGGCTAAAGTTGCTGAGTATACAAAGGGGCGGGTCTGTGAATGCAATGTCCAAAGGGCGGTCCCTGGAAGCATCTGAAGTGGGGGGGTCTTCACAAGCAAAGTGCTAAAGAGTCTTAATAACTAAGTAGTAGTATTTAATATTATTATTATTATTATTATTTAGTTAATAAATTCTTATTTTTATTATTAAATTTCTTTTACTTTCTTTTCTTTTCTTTTATAAAATATATATATACATATATATATTTGTATATACATATATATATTCATAAGAAAAATTTATAGATTAGGGTATTGCACATCGTTAGGCTAGCAACAGCTTAAGGGGTCTCCTACATGGAATAAATTCCGAAAAATTCCTGATGGTCGCATAAGTCATCTAAGTGCCCGAACACCTAACATAAAAATTATTAAAAATCTATTTCTCCTATTTAGACCTATTTACTATAATTTAATTAATAATTAATAAATAAAAGGGTATATACGATTTCTAGGAAGGGGGTTTTACAACATTATACACCACTCATAATAAGTCTCTTCCTCGAGACTTTCTGAGCACAAATCGTTCTATAGTAATCTATCTAATCTATCTCAAGCATAATAATCTGTGTCGTGTGTGTGCTGGGTCTGTCTCGTTGAATGACTCTATCATCTAATCCAAGCTCTGACTCGGTCTCTACTGCGCCTTAGCGCGAAACATATATCGCTTAACACGGGGTAGATTATAATCCATGATGATCTAAGGCTGAGGCAAACTTATACAAATCGTTATACTCGTCCAAGCGTATCTAACACATTCACTTATAACAATATTTGATTCAGCACATCACTGAGTTTAGATCGTACACATATTTCAGGCATCCCCAAAATATATGTATTTTAACCAAGCTTAGAGATAGCGCAGTCGGACGAGTTAGTCGGGAAAGTCTTAAGGGTTCTCGCCTTACAAATCATGATAATACCTCCAACAGGGTCAATCAAAATCCAAGCAATTTCCAAGTCCCACTCAACCAAGCATTGCACTACCGTCAAGCACGATCTATCCAATCTACCAACTAACGTCTCTGTTGGTATCAAACATAGCACACACTTACCGTTCCAAGTCTAACTCTAAGTCTTGTTGTCCCAGTTCTATGGCTTGCTCAATCAATACTCTAAAATTGGTCACATAATTTCTTTCACTCGACACAGGGTCGTCTAAAATTGGTCACATAATTACTAGGTCAGCACACATGGTCATAGGTACAGTTCATGCTCATGACTCATCATGCAAATTCGTCGTATGATGCTCGCCCCAATTCCTAAGGTCAAACCATTGTTCATTTGTACGAAATATTCTACCCAAGCTCGTTTCACTCAGATTTCTAAATATCGAGCACACATCATACTACTCACATTAACATATTCGTTTACAGGGTCCGAGTACGTTCAGTCAAATCTATGATATATCCATGCCACATGTCAAGCCTAGCAATCGTATAGTCTATCTCCTCAAACATG
Organism: Iris macrosiphon; assembly: GCA_036927795.1. Taxonomy (NCBI): domain Eukaryota; kingdom Viridiplantae; phylum Streptophyta; class Magnoliopsida; order Asparagales; family Iridaceae; genus Iris; species Iris macrosiphon. The sequence goes on along the minus strand of JAYESA010000020.1, from coordinate 18,706,657 downwards.
TTTGATAGAACCCACCTGTTATTCTAAGTCTAGACCACCAAGCCATGATTAAATTTTCAATCATCGATCTCAATCATAAACTTTAAGTCGTCCAATAAGATTCATGTATCCGTTCATAAAACCGTCAAGCGTGTCTTACTCCATGTTCTAGACTAACTCATCCTTGAAACACTTACGATTCACTTGTATTTCCAAACTCATCTTATCGTGTCGAACCACAAGTCAAGACGATCCTTCAATTATCATGCTCCGGTCTCCCGCAAGTTCGATCATCCCTGCTGGACGTGAGATCATCATGCCAACGCTCCCACTGGATAATCGTCCTAATCCGGATGTAACGCATGTACGAGCATAGAGTTACGCTCACACAAGACAAGAATGTCGAACGTTATGGTTATCATCGAAACGATCGAGACACCTTATCATTATACTTTGCTCCATCCAAGTTATACAATGATCTACCAAGTCACGTCCGTTCATGTCGTGATCATAATTCGTCAAGCCAAATCACCCAACTTAAGTGTTATCATTCGATTAATCCATAGTCTACTTTTAGCATTCCTCAAACAACTAAGTTTAAATCCTCAAGCCAAAGTCTAACTATTCCGTTCATCGAGTTCGTTTGAATAATTATCAAACATGTTCCCGTGAGTTTGATCATCCCCGCCGGATGTGAAATCACCACGCCAGCGCTCTGCAGGAAAATCGTTCTCGGTCAGGCCTGATTGTCGAGAGTTATCTTTCAAAATAGATTTAAGATCGTTCTTTCAAACTCCAGATTGAATCCGTTATCACTTACATCTTTCATCGAACCACAACATTCCATTACTTATATCAATCCGTGCTATCTTCCAATTTTCATTACCATGCCAAGTCTATTAATTCAAAACCACAATATTCATACTCAAGTTTAATCCGTTTTGATTCAATTCAAAATTGCACGTACGATCCACCAAGTTTTCTTTGACCAAGATATTGATTCCATTACCTTGAATCCATATTCGATATAAGCCTTATCACTTGTTCAACACATTCTCAAATCGTTCAAACCAACTATTGCACGAGATCCCTGAATCCGCTCGAATATTTCTAAAATGATCCATACATCACTTAGGAATTGAGTCATCCAATTAAATTCTCAATCGTGTTCGCATCACTCGCTAGCATATTCACCAAGTCGTTCCTTAGAACTCCCACGCGATACCTAAGCATCGCCTCAATAATTATTAGTCTCGTATATATCATATTGATAATCATTCAAGTAAACCATATTTAATTTGTATTTTCCGACACGAAATATCGTCCGAGCTATTTTCTCAAAATTCAAGCACGATCCTCTATATCCCCCTTAGCGATAATCTGATAATATTCTACCGGTTGCCATTCTAAATCTGACTTATCTTTATCTGAACAATATTCTAATCTAACTCAAAAACTATCTCGCACCAAAAGGGTCGTGGCACACGATACTCAAAATAACTTAGCCAAAAGGCTGTGTGCATATCTAACTGTCTGAATGATATTCTATCTCGCATAGTAACCAGCCTGATAATCACATATAGATATTCAGGTTCACACATAACTTGTAAATTCTAGCACGAGTCTATCCCACAAAGTCTAATACAGGTCAAAAAAAAGGGTCTTCGCATAACTATCCAGTCCAAGCAATCATACCATTCACATGCGCTTTTTAAAATTATTTAGACTCATTGTATAGAATATCCTAACGGGTCAACGAGAGAGAGCGTATCACATAACCCACGAATAAGCTTTCGAAACTAAAAAAATTGATACGAAGTCCAAAGACATAAAACCGATGCTCTGATACCAATATGTTATGCCCCGATCTCCCACAGGAATCGGCCGTCCCCGCTAGGTGCAAATCACCGCACCAGCGCTCCCACAGGATGATCGTTCCCATCTGGACCTATTGTTGCATGAGCACAAGCTGTGCCCGTGCAAGGCAATGAATGGAGTATGCGAAGAAATATCTAAGCCACATAGTCGCACAGATAGTCCGAATACAGCGGAATAAGAAACGACAGGCGATTGGTAACAAGTTTACAGAGTCATCCTAGCAGAATCATTGAATAAAATAAGTATGGAAGTAAAACAAGTACTTTATTGATATTGAATCAGTATTACAAGTGGCACTAGGCCGAGATTACAAGTCGCTCAAGTCCTCTCTCTCGAAAGAATAAAAGCGTACCAAGTAGCTACAATTATGGAATGATACATAGGCGATATTCCAACATTATGTCTTGGATATGTGCTTCAGTTCTGGATGCAACGCTCCAAGGCTCTAGAGCGAACTCCACGCCTTAGAGAGCACGAGGGATTTTTTTACCGAACGAGGTTCTCCCGCACCCTGCAAGCAATCTAGTAGGTTATCAGTACATGAATGCACTGGTGGGGAGGCTTCTCGCCCGCTCGACAAATCCAAACACGTTATATAGGTTTCGTGCACCATCTATTAAGTTTCTTTCTAGTCTTGCCTTAGGATCAATTTTATGGCATAATGAAAATCCTAACTCGTGTGGCGGTACGTCATGCGATAAATGAGTAACACGAAAATACTTACCAACTTACCATTCGTCTTTTCCTGTCCAATAATAAAACCAAGTTAAACCAAGCACGAATTTATATATATGAAATCCAAGTCAAATTGCATAAGCAAACATGAGTGTCACGAGCGAGATTTTGACTCAGGAGCACAAGTTACACGAATACTCAAGTGTGTTGTAGAAGATGTTCAAGAGTTCAATTATGTACAAGTGTGCACAGATGTCTAATACTCATATCCGTTAAGTATTCCAGATTTTAGGTGTGATGCAATGACTTGCACGCGGATTGCCGCTAAGCGAGGATGAATTTTCTATATGAAAAGGAGGTCACTGGCATGACGCCATAGAGGATGGTGTAGTTTCAGGATGAGATAGTGTGCACACAAGAACAGGGGCATTGCACACATCCCGCCTAATGCAGGCGACCACAGTCAGGATGTTCCGACCGGTCGGATCGGCCCCGGTTCCCCGGAGACCGTCCGTGGAACGAGATTTGAAAATCTTTCTTGTGCACCAAGTTGTCCGTGACCATGCAAGTCTCTAATCTTTCGGACCTCTTGTCAAGTACATGTTCAAATCAGGATCTTTTCAGGTATAAGTTTCAGTTCAAGACATGATTATTCACAAATATAAATTGACTCCCTAAGCCATTCTAATTCAGTATTGATCGAGTATTACTCCACGAGCTGTGGTTCTTGCTTTATTGACATGATGCAATCCCTTGGTTCGGGAACTGCCTTGGAGACCTAACGGTCCCGAATACTTTTAGGTTCATACTTGCACGGAACGACTATTCAATAGTCTTCCGGAAACTTAGATGAATGCAAGACAAAATAGTGTTACCGGGGGTCGCGGCATGAATTCATGTGACGAGTATAGCGAATATATAAAACAGCTAGCATAAAACAGTGTTGAAACATAAGCATACGGAAACTTGCGCATAGCCTTACTTGAAAACATAAGCGATTATGTTAACACAGGTCTAAAGGGTAGTATGAGGATTAAAACCATACAAGGACATATCAGACGATATAATCTATGAGACGAGCAGTGTTACATATGAAGCAGTGTACTACGAAGAGTATATAATGATCTTACTTGAAGTATTAGAGGAGTCTACTTGCACGAAGCTAAGGTAGCATGCGAGGGTCTAATTATAAGCCAGTGCGAGTCATTACATCGCACCTAGAATCTAGAATACTGAATGTATATGAGTATTAAACATCTGTGCACACTTGTACATGATTAAACTCTTTAACATCTTCTGCAACACACCTGAGTATCCGTGTAACTCGTGCTCTTGAGTCAGAACCCCGCTCGTGACACTCGTGTTTGGTAGAATATCCCGTGCAAATGAATAATGGTTTGACCTTTAGAATTGGGGCGAGCATCGTGTGACAAATTTGTACGATAATTTGTGAGCATGAATTGTACCTATGACCTTGTGTGCTGACCTAGTAATTAGGCATATGATCTTGTGTCGAGTGAAAAAAACTTGTGTGACCGACTTTTGAGTATTACTTGAGCAAGCCATAAAACTGGGGCAACAAGACATAGTGTTAGACTTGGAATGATAAGTGTGTACTATGTTTGACATGAATAGAATTAACGATAGGACATGGACGCTAGTTGGTAGATCAGATAGATCGTGCTTGACTGTAATGCAATGCTTGGTTGAGTGGGATGTGGAAATGGCTTGGATTTTGATTGACCATGTTGGAGGTATCATCATGATTTGTAAGATGAGAATCCTTAAGACTTTTTCGAGTAATTCGTCCGACTGCGCTGTCTCTGTCACGCCCCAGTCCCAAAATACACGGGACCAGGCCACGTGGCAATGGCCAGCTAATACGACTCTGTGGGATTCCCCAATTTAATAGACCCGACGAAGTATACTACGTTGTCCTAAAATACTAACAAGTCTAATATACTAACATACATCAGATAATGTCTAATCTTATCCATAAAATACAATATAAGAAGTGCTGAAATAAATACTGGAAATAAGTATAGAATCTGAATGTCATAATACAATCCAAATAAGTCTGATGGGGACAAACATACTGAAATACAACAATGAAATAAAAATACGAAAGGTAGGAAGATAGCTAAACTAGAGCATCAACTAGCTAGATAAAGATGCTCTAGCTAGATGAATGACTGGAACTTCTTCACGTCTGAGCCAGAGTTTACCGACGATGAACGAAACGTCGTTCACTATGACAATGGGCCTCGAAGTCTATCTGGCAGGCTCTTTCGCTGGCTCCAAGCCATCCGTCCCTCCCACTTGGTGTACCCGAATAAGGTTGTTATTTTTGTGGAGCCCTAGTTGTCCAGTCGGTTCGCCCGTCAATTTGGCTATGCTCAGCTCTTATTGGGCCATCCGAGTGCTTCCCTCGGATACAATGGCATCTTGCTTGATGAAACTAGGGCCTGGAGTTACTATAATGCAACCGGCACCAAAGTTCAGGTCCAATTGCCAACAGCCAGGGTCGTTCTAAGAATACTGTATACGGCAGCTAAGTATTATTGTACACCAACGATCTGTCGCCTAACTTTGGCCTGAATAGGAGTTACATTGAGGGCACCATGCTGATGCCTCCCGAGGCCAAAGACCACAGAACGCCCAAGAAGGGTAAGGGGGTTACTAGGGCCCTTCTTGTGGAGTTGGACACATCAACCGGTGAAGGGGAGACGACGTCTCCTTCTGATGATCCTTCGGTTGTGAAGCGCAAACTAAAGCCCGAGACCTAGCATGCTTGCTACTCCAAGAAGGCGAGGACCGATATGGTCCCAAAGACGGGACCAGCGGCGAAGACTAAGCCCCCTATGAAGGGGACCACAAGCGGAGAGGTAGGACCCCTTGCACTAATGGTTCCTGAAGTAGGACCCTATTTAGATGCTATGGCGGTATCCGTAAATCCTCTTAGTTTGATTCTTCGTGGTCCTCTTTATAACTATCTCTCTTCTGGTCTGTTTGGTTTGTAGACACAGGAGAAAAGGGGTCGTCCCCTGCAGACAATCGCTTCAGTGGTTTCCTATGCCGAACCAGAAGAGGAATCTCCTCCGGAGTTCAATGTAGGTGTCTTAGAACCAGCACTTGAGGATTTGGGGGCCCGAGACTTGGATGCGGATTCAGCAGAGCAGCCTTATATTCCTTTGGAGCACAAATTTGTGGACGACATAGAAGCTATGGGGACGGCTATGACATCGCTGGAAAAGTCACAACCTACGCCGCCTTCCTCTGGTATGTCATTTTATAACTTGACGGGAGATCAATTTTTTTGGCTTCAACCCTCGATTCTTCGAGTAAAGCTGATTACCGGTTGATCTGGTTCCGCAGACCCTATCTTTCCCTTACAGACTATGGATGTGGCCGTCGAGGAAGATGTCGAAGAAGAACAAGGTGGTGGGCTTGTTCGGAGGAGGTCTGGATCTCTCTTCTGCTCTTCTGGAGGCTGAGGACACCTTCCACGGTCTGTCCAGGACCCCTCAGACATTGCGGGATCTTCTGATACGATGATTGTTCCTCCAGCTGTTGTTGCTGGGGACTCCATGACTGAAACTTCTCTGGATAGCGGGGTGGTGAACCATCGTGATGAGGTTGTTCTCCCTCTTGAGGTTGTTGTGTAACCTCCCAAAGACGTCGCGACGCAATCTAGGGATGGCGCACTGGAGGGAGCCGATGTGGCGAGGCACCCCGCTACTTTTGTTTCCAGTCTTGGTAATACTCCGGCCTCTGTGGCTCAGCTACCTAGCATCCAGGCTCTTCGGACGTCCATGAAAGATTGGCTCACAGACAGGAACGCTGGTTGCTCCTCTACTGTTGTTTCGCCTTCGAGATTTTTGGGCACTGTTTTTCCACCTGCCGTGCCTTAGGTCACATCTTCAATCCTGTCGCCCTTGACTTCGACTACATTGGAGGAGATTGACGAGACCGTCAAACTTTCTATCCGGAGCTTCCACATGTTCTTGAAGAAGGGGATCGAGGGTGTGTTGGAGCGCAATAAATCTTTCGCCTAGAGAAGATACTTTGCTAAGGGCCAGGTCCATTCTCTGAGGGGTATCCCTGGCTTTGAGCAGATGGCCAACTTTCCAAGCCATAAACTGCAGGAGGTAGAGAGATACCTGACAGAGCTGCAGCAGTATCAGCAGGTGGACATGTGAATGTTGATCATCCACGAATATAACGAGTTCTTAAAGAAGGTGGAGACAGAGAAGGCCTTCTTTGCTTCGTCTATGGAGTGCGTGCAGCGTGATCTTCGAATTTTATGGGAGAGTCGTGACCGGCTGGGCGATCTCAGAGAGGAGTGCCTTTCTCGGTAAAAGGACTTGACCGAACAGATTAGACGGCTCCAGTATGAGCTTGATGCAATAAAAAATAGGCCGCGAGAGGCCCAACAGGAAGAGGAGACCATTAGTACTGAGGCGAGCCAAACAGTGCAGAATACTGCTGACGTTGAGGTTATGGTGCAACATCTAGAGGACAAACACGAGTCATATGCTTGCTACGAGGATCTGGAGGATATGGCCCAAGAAGTTGAGTGCTGGGTTGCGTCTTCGTGAGCGGATAGCCGAGTTATGCTCCGACTCATAGCACCCGCAATTTTCTTTTACTTTTTGTACCTTTATTTTGCCCTCAGGCTTGGGATCTTGATAATCTCCTGAAATATAGTTTTGATTTAAATCTCTCTTTGTGGAGAAAAATAAAATTTATCTTACCTGTTTTGCTATTCATTTGTATTAGCTTTAGGTACCGTATTAGAGGTAAATATGAACGTAATACAATACCGTGGCTTTTTAAGGATGTCCCGCTGGGGGATCTTCGGTGGACTTATTACTTTTTGTACACTAGGGTGCAAGTAATAAGTTTGGAATAGGCCCTGCCAGAGGTGGTATGGTCGTGGCAAGTTTGGTGGACTTAACACCGTTGGCGTACTTAAGTTTAAGAGCAGGTGATAAGTTGAGTTGACGACAGGTGGCAGTCGTAGGGAGAGGTTTGCTCAGAGGTCACTTGGACTTGGCGGACTTTCGGAGGAGGATGATAGCTCAGAGGTGATGTAGACGTAAGCTAATCAATAGCCATACCGAGAGGTTAGGTACGATCCTGAGGATATTCCGCTGGGAAATTTTTGGTAGACTTATTATTTATTGTGCACGTTGAGTACAAATAATAAATTCGAGAACAATCTCTATCATAGGTAATATGGACGTGATAGATTTTGTGAAACATCCCGCTTGGGGATCTTTGGTGGACCTATTACCCTTTTGCTCACTTGGGGTGCGAGTAATAGATTAAAAAAAAACTATCAGAGGTAATATAGACGTGATAGGTTTTGTGGACTTAGCACTGCGAGCATACTCCGGATTGGGTACGGGTGATAAGTTGGAAGACAATCGATATCAGAGGTAATATGGACGTGATGATCGATGGTCAAGGCTAGGAAGTTTGCTCAGAGGTAATATGGATATGGCAAACTCTTGGGTTGTGGACTTATTACCCATGGCTTACCTTAAGTACGAATAATAAGCTGAAACGACTAGCACTATCAGGGGTTATGTGAACGTGATAGTCGAAAGTTGAAAAGCAAAACTTTACTCCGAGGTAATGTGGACATGGAAAAGTTTTGAAAATATCTTACTCAGAGGTAATATGGAGGTGGTAAGATATGACTCTGTGGGGATAGAGAAAAATATGACAGAGGTAATATGGACATGACCATTTTCTTGTGGTGATAGATTCACTCTGCTAGGGAAAGTGGAGAGACATAGTTCAAAGGTAGTATGGACGTAAACTAATCGATATTAGTACTGAGAGGTTAGCTATGATCCTGGTATTTTGGTGGAAGAAAAAGGAAACGAGCCAGAGGTAATATAGACGTGACTATTTTATTTGGATTGAGAATATCCCACTGGGGGACTTTTGGTGGACTTATTCTTCGATGCGCACGTTGAGTGCAAATAATAAGTTTCAAAATAATCCCTATCAGAGGTAATATAGACGCGATAAGTTTTGTGGACCCATTACTTTTTGTGCATGTTAGTGCAAGTAATAGGTTTGAGACAAGCCCTGCCAAAGGTAATATGAATGTGACAATTTTTGTGGACTTAACACCGCTGGTGTACCTTGGTGAGGATGGGTGATAAGCGGAGATAACAACTGATATAAGAGGTAATATGGACGTGATGATCGATAGCCAAAACTCGGATGGTTTACTCAGAGGTCACTTGAACATGGCAAACTCAGCCGGAAAGAAATATTAGGATATCAATTCAGAGGTAATATGGACGTGAATCAATGTTCGAAAAACTCACTGAGGAGTGATTTGCTGAGTGTGGTCTATCCGAAAATAAGGATAGATCTGAGGATTTCTTCATTGGGGAGATTGATGGAAAGATAGCTCAGAGGTAATATGGATATGGCTAGCGTCTAACGAGATTGATTTTTGAGTGGTCACTGCGGGAGTGTGCGAGTGGACTTGAGGACTGCTCCACTGGGGAGATTTTAAGGATCCGTCATTCGTTGCGTATCCGGGACTCCTGGATACAGATGATGGATTTTATAAGAATTTGTAAAGAAGGGGAAAATGTTGCATATAGGCACTTGTTGGGGATGAAGAACCAAGAGTTGATTTGTACATCTGGGTTGTCCTGCTGGGGATGAGGGGAGTACAAGTCTAGTTTAGACGTAGTACTTTTTTTTAGGAACTTACCGTTGATAGGCATCATGAGCAATTCGCCATTGGATTTCCCTAGCCGGTGTGCACTGTTGGAAAACACGGTTTCCACCATGAACGGGCCCTCCCATATAAGTTGGGATTTATCGGCCGTCTTGTGAGTCATGATGCGTACGTGTGTCTCCATATCCTATCCCTCTGCGAGTGCTGTTGTAATAACTGGCGGATTGTAAAGGAGTACTTCATCCTTTGCCAAAGTTTAGACCTTCAGCTTTTTGGAGGTCGTATCCCATCTTCGACATGAGACGGAGTCATTGTTGGCGGTAATGATGGAATTGGGGCAGCTCATCATTGGTTGCGTTGAATACTGTTGATGACTTATCCTGTGCCAAATAAGGAGCTCTATGCACAGGAACACTGCCACGTATACATGATCGAGTTGGCTGAGTTGTGCACATAGAATCACGGTCGTGTACGCACGATTGTCTACCACGTCGAGGATCACCGCTTGCTGCACGTTTTTGTATATCGCGCAGGGGACCACCGCCTGTTGCCCATAATGATTCGTTACGACGAGAAGTACTGAAGACTTGCTCGGATGCGTATAATGGAATGCTATATATCATGTGCCATTGCTGATGAGTCATGCGAGACTTAGCTTTTGTGCACAAGGAGACTTGTTGAGATACGTTGAGCATCTGAAGTCTACAATTGGTTCTTTCTAAGGCAAGAATCCTGCGACTCAGCCTGCATTGCTTCCCCTTTTGTAAACCACCTGATTTTTCAAAATTTTAAAGTCTGGATTTTTCACAATTTTCTGAAATTTTCTGGGAATTTTCTGTAATTTAAAAACAGGGTTTTAATTATTAAATGATTTTTAATTGATATTAAACAGTATTAAAATATTATAAAAATAATATTTTTGGATGTAAAATGAAAAACTGGACTTAGGGCAATTTTTCTGGAATTTATCGGACCCCGGACCTATTTTTTAAATGCCTAAAAATATTTAATTAATTAATTAATTAATTAATTAATTACTGATAATTATTTATTATTATTATTATTATTATTATAAAATACCCAGCCCACGAATCCAGCCCGCGGCCCGGCCCATTGGGCCGAACCCAAACCCAGCCCAGCCCTACCGGGTCGGGTCGGGTCTGCCCGAACCCGACCCGTGCCCGCAACCCGGCCACCCTCACCCACGAACCCAGCCCCCGCGTTCTCCGGCGGCGCCCGCGTCCGGCGCCGCTCCGTCCGCCTCACGCCGCGCTGCCCGGCCACGACGCCCCTCTCCCCGCCCATCTCGGCCCCCCCAACCGCCCGGCCAGCCCTTTAAACCCCCCCTCTCGTCGAGCCTCCACCGTCAGCCCCCTAGCCTCCACGCTCCGCCTCGCCGCTGCGCCTCCGTCGACCGCCGCCCGCAGCACCCCTCCGCCTCGACGCTGCAGCCCAGCTCTCCTCCTCCCCTCCCCCTTCGTCTCCGGCGACGGCCACCGCAGCTCACAGCAGCAGTCAGCAGCCGCAGCGGCAACAGCGCCGCCTCCGCCGTGCAGCTCCGCCGCGTCCCCGCGCCGCCTCCGACGAGCCCGGCCGCCCGTGCCCCAGCCCCCTCCGCCTTAGCCCGGCCTCCCCCGCCGGAGCTCGGCCAGCGTCCCCCCAAACCCTAACCCTAGATTCTTCTCCTGTGTCCGACACGAGTCGGACACGTGTCGGACACGATCCAGACCCCAGTTTTCGGGTCCCCTTCAGGTGCGTGTAACTTTTTGTTCGTAGCTCTGTTTTCGATTCCGCAAATTGTATTGCAAAGCCTGTATGACCCTCTCGGTGCCCGGACAAACCGCTCGGGGCATCGCGTCCTGTGGCGATCGCACACCGCGATCCAAAAACAGGAAAAAACTAGACCCTGTTTCACCCCGGAACCGAGTTCGCCCTGCCAAACGGGACGACTTGGTCGCGCATGGTCTTTACAGATACGTGCGCGTCGTCGATACGGACGTGCTGGATTTCGCAGAAGCTGATTCGGGTGTGCGTGCACACCGAAATCAACGCGTATCCGCAGACATCGCCCCGCATCCTACTTTTCTGTAATTTGCCCTAACTTTGTGTACACACGTCGGATCGAGGCGAAACTTACGCCATCGGACTCGTAGCAATACGTTGGTCCTGTGGGTCAAGTTTGGTTCGATTCTGAGAACGTTGACGAAATCGCGTGTCGTGGGCCCCACAGGCCCCGCTCGACGGGCGATTTTGTGTTCGGCTCATCGGAATCCAATTCTGGAAGTTCCGTTGGGTTCGTATCATCGTTCCTGACCTGTTGACACTAAGTTTGGTGAATTTGGAGACCTTTGACCTGGACACGTTTTTCGGTGCAAAGCGGGGCCCGCATGTGGACCCCGTTTTGACCCAAAATTGTCCTTTTTGCCCTTGTCTCCAAATTGGACTCAAGGACAGGCGTTTCTAGCTGATTGATATTTTTTGGATCTGATGGTGATGTTTGTTTCAGCAACCGGAGTACCGCCTGCAAATCCAACTGAAGTCAGAGCCGAAATCAGAGCCGGAACCACATGCAAGTGTACCTTGCCAAAACTTGCAGCTTGCTACCTATTTCCTGGACTTGGTTATACATCAGTGGGCAAGTAAAGCTTGCCAATTCTCAGATATTTCTGGTTATAGTATTTTACTTGATTTCTTGTGGATTTAAATGTAAACCTGTTTAACTGCTTAACCTAGGAACCGTGCGACGTACTTAGCGTCCGATTATAGTCGGGTGCCAACCCCGTACGCGGTGTTGGGTACGTCACTTAGAGTTGGACATTTGATACCCTTACTCTTGGTACTTGTCCTATCAAGTACAACAAAACCCAGGACACTTGACACTATTCATGAGACAGAATCCTCTTGAGATATTCACGATGATTCTGTATAGGATACAGGATATGTCATGGACAGTTTATTCCTAGACATTATATGACTGCTGCATTAGTTATGATCTTGCGTGTCATGGACATGAGACGTGTGATTACATTGGGTGGGGAGAGACACACAGGCTACAGGCTGTTTTCATATATATATACTATTAGTGTGAGGTCGTAGACTCTCCAGCAGAGCTAGACCCTTTACGTGTTATTACTGCTACCGGCTCCCCGACACAGAGCTTATAGCGGTCTCAGCCTGAGTTCTAGTGATGCTCTCAACTTGCATTTATCACTTAGCTGGTTACATAGTTTACCCTGCTGTTTCATTTAATTTTGCTGCACTGCTTATATTTTGGCTTGTATTATCTGTACCTTGTTATGTCCCCCGAGGACCTGGAATGGACTATGTCCCCAGGTATAGCTGAAGAGATCCATCCAGAGATACCCCGTACCAGAGCACTTCCAGGAGCTGTACCAGGACCTGAAGACGAGCTCGCACCAGAAGACTTCTCCTGAGCATTGGCCGTATGTAGTCATTTATTTCTATTTCCAGTTGATTATTTCCTGTCCATTTGCATCTGTTGTACCAGACATATTCTCGGATTATTTCCCGAGATATTTATTGAGATTTGCTTATTTATTCTATTGCATTATTTCTGGCAGTTACTCTGTGTTTATCTGTTGTGGATGAGAATAGATTAGTCTGTGACCTGTATCATTGGTTCTATTTACTGTTAGACTACAGCTTAAGCATGCCCTGATGGATCCATTAAATTGGGTTGTCCATCGGTGCGTGTTGCTGGCCATTGCTCACGTGCTCAGTCCCTCGTCATTTTGGGACTGGGGCGTGACACCTTTGACCAAGTCGTTAAAGGCACTATTTGTTATGCCAGTTTTTGAGCAATGACCTCACCTATTGGGGTTGTAAGTGATACAAAGCCTTCTACTCTGCTGCGAGCCGACGGGAGGTTGAAGACATCCCTGGTTACTTGGGCTTCCGTCACAGGTAAGTCGCCTAATTGGAGGGACACTATGTTCGCAATGACTGTCCTATCCTCGAAGCCACGAGGGTAAGCTCGTTGGTATTGATCAATTGCTAGATACATCTCTTCAACACAGAGAAGTCTCTGGTTAGATGATGAATGTACCGATGAAAGAGGCAATATTTTGGGTTATCGACCTTGTCATCCTCTTCAGAGCATATGATGTTGGGTAGCCAAAGTTTGTTTTTCTTCATCAGTATGTTGAATATTTCAATGATGTCATCGTCATTGAAGAAGAAAGTCCTCTTTGGCTTTGGGGATTCCAATACCTGATTCGTATGGTCCTCCGGAGAGACTGGTAGTTTTGCATCATTTTTGGACTTTGAGAAAATGTTACCCCCAGTTTTGGACGATGGTCTCTCTTGTCAAGAGAGGCTACCCCCAGACATGTCATTGTCTGGTTCTTGGGAATCACTGTCCTTACCGCATGACGGGTTGGTGTAGATCACCATGAGATTGCTACCCCCGGCTTGCAGAGTTACTGCGGGCCCTGAGGGTGGCAGGACCATATTTTCTTTGATCTCCAATATTGCCTGGGCCAGAACCTGCATTCTGGCATCGTTGCATCGTCTTCAGACTCAAAGAAGATGCTACCCCCAGCTTCAGATGATGCTCTGACTATTCGAGGGTGACTTCTCCCCGGCCAGTCATTGTCTGTTCCTTGGGAGTTGTAGTTTTCAGGGGCGGTAGGCATCATCGCACTGTCTTCCAATTCTGGAGGATTGCTACCCCAGCCCTAGATGCTGCATTAACCCTAGGCACATTGTTGTCAGCTTCCTCGAAATCGTTGTCTTCAAGAAAAGCTGAAAGTGCTATATCTTCTTCAGACTCGGAGGGAATGTTACCCCCAGCTTTGGAAGGTACATTTTTTTGATGAGGGTGATTACCCACAGAAAACTCAGCATCTGTCCCTTGAGATTACTATCTTTACGAAATGCTAGGTTATTGCGTATGTCTCTGGGGACACTACCCCCAGCTTGGGCCACCCCAGAGGTTCAGAGGAAGAACGACCCCCTTGGGCTGACGGCTTCTTTCTTGAGCGGGTGCCATGGAAAACTCCTTCCGCATGTGTCGTTTTCAGCCCTACGGGTAATTGCCTTCGTGATGTAGTGGTAGAGAGCGCCAGACTGGAGGAATTTGACTGCTTTCTTCCATTGGTAGCGGGAAGCTTTCCAGTTGAGTATAATGAGGCAAAGAAAAACTCTTCCTCCTTTGATACTTGTACCTGATCACCGGGTTGCTGCCGGGTAGGTGCTTTCCTGTGCAGTCGTTGGAAGGTCGGCTGCCTGTCTGTGAGTACTGCTGTTTTATTGCGGCAGCAGTCGATGATAATATTGGCGCAACTGTAAGCCCCCTGATTTTTCAGAATTTTAAATTTGGATTTTTCCCCAATTTTTTTCTGAAATTTTCGGGAATTGAAACCTAGGCCTTGGGCAATTTAATGATTTTTTAATTTCGATTAATTCCTATTAAAATATTATGGAAATAATATTTTATGGTGTAAAATGGAAAACCGGACATAGGGTAATTTTCGGTGAATTTATTGGACTCCGGAAACCCGTTTAAAGTCCTGAAGACCCATGTAGATTTTAAACCGAATTAAATCCGTGCCAAAGCCCGACATCCCCATGAGAGCCGAAGCCAAGCCCGAGGAGCGTTGGCCCAGCCCGAATCCTAGGTCAAACCCTATTTCTGCATGTATAAATACAGGTTCCCCTAGTTTTCTCCACAAAGAAAAGAAAAGAAAAAGAATAACAAATAATTAAAATCCCTAATACTAATCCCCTAAACCTAACCCTAACCCTAACCCTAAGCAGCCGCCGTCCCCAACTCGACTCCGCCGCCCGGACAACCCCCGACCACCCTCTCCTCCGTGCTCCTCCCAACTCCGACGGCTCTCCCTCCCCGACTCCACCTTCCCTCTCAGCCTCCGCCGAGCAGTCTCCGCCTACCTCCACCCCGAGCAGCTGCCGCCCCATCTCCTCGACCCGCCTCAGATCCGCTGCCTCCTTCCTCCCGTTCGACTCCGCCCGACGTCGAGCCCCGCAGTCGCCGGAGCTCCTTCTCCCCGCCTGAGCCACTTCATCCCCTCCGACGCCGAGAAGCCCTGCCCTCCAGCGCTGCCACCACGAACCGCCCACCTCGCCGCAGCAGCAGGCCCAGCCGATTTCTCCCCCGCCTCCGGCCGCTCGAGCCCATCTCCTCCACCGGCCAGAGCCGGCCGGCCGCCCTGAACCTCCCTGAGCCACTCGCCTCCACCGTGCTCAAGCCGACTCCGGCAACATCCAGCTAGTAGATGCCCTAGGAGGACACAGTACTCGCAGCCGGACACGGACACGGACAGGACACGGGAACAGTGTCAAATTGACACAGGGATACGAAGAAACCTCAGTTTTCAGAGCCCTGTTCAGGTACTCTTTCCTCTCTCCTCGTAATTCCAATTTTTGTTCCGTCAGTTGCGTCGCGTAGACTGTATGACCCTCTCGGTGCCCGTGCAACCCGCTCGGTGCATCGCGTCCTGTGGTGATCGCACACCGCGATCCAAAAACAGGAAAAACAACGCCCCGTTTCACCCCGGAACTAGGTACGCCCCGCCAAACGGGACGACTTGGTCGCACGCGGTCTTTACCGAATCGTGCGTGACGTTGATACGGATGTGTGGGATTTCGCAGAAGTCGATTCGAATGTGCGTGCACACCGGAATCAACGCGTATCCGCCGACACCGCCCCGTATCCGTCAATTCTGGAACACGCTGTAACTTCGTGTACACACGTCGGATCAAGACGAAACTAGCGCCATCGGACTCGTAGCAATACGCTGGTCCTGTGAGCCAAGTTTGGTTCGATTCTGAGAACGTTGACAGAATCGCGTATCGTGGGCCCCACAGGCTCCACTTGACGGGCGATTTTGTGATCGGCTCATCGGAATCCAATTCTGGAAGTTCCGTTGGGTTCGTATCATCGTTCCTGACTTGTTAACACTAAGTTTGGTAAATTTGGAGACCTTTGACCCTGACACGCTTTTCGGTGCAAAGTGGCCCACATGTGGATCCCGCTTTGGTCCGGAAATGTCATTTTTGCCCTTGTGTCCAAATTGAACTTAAGGACAGGCGTTTCTAGCTATTTGATATTTTCTGAATCTAATGGTAATGGTTATTTCAGCAACCGGAGTAGTACCTGCAGATCACACTGAGACCAGAGCTACAGTTGGAGCCAGGACCCCAGGCAAGTGTACCTTGCCACACTCTGCAGTATTGTTACATATTTTCTTGCTTCATTATATTGCTGTGCATGCTTAACCTAGGACCGTGTGACGTACTTAGCGTCCGATTATTAGTCGGGTGCCAACATCGTACGTGGTGTTGTGTACTGTCATCTAGAGATGGACATTCGTGACACTTTATCTTCTCGTACTTGTCTTACCAAGTACACCTTGACCCAGGACACTTGACACTACTCATGAGACAGAATCTTCCCGAGATATTCGCAGTGATTCTGTATAGGATACAGGACATGGACATTATATTCCTAGATATTAGATGACTTGTTGCATTAGAGATGATTGTGCGTGACATGGACATGGTGCATCGTGGACATGAGACGTGTGGTTACATTGGGTGGGGAGAGACACACAGGCTACAGGCTGATCATATATATATAAACCCCTATTATTGTGAGGCACAAGACTCTCGAGCAGAGCTTGGCCCATTACGTGTTATTACCGCTACCGGCTCCCCGACACAGAGCTTGTAGTGGCTTCGGCCTGAGCACTAGTGATGCTCTCACTTGCATTTTCACATAGATGGTTATATAGCTTACCCTATTTATTGCATTCTCTACTGCACTACATTTATTTTGGCTTGTATTTTCTGTACCTTGCTGTCCCCTGAGGACCTGGATCCGGACTTTGTCCCCAGGACTAGCAGAGGAGATCCACCTAGAGATATACAGTACAGGAGCATTATCAGGAGCAGAAGCAGGAACAGGAGCAGATACAGGAGCTGTACCGACATCTGAGGACGAGTTCATACCCGAGGACTTCTCCTGAGTATTGGCGTGAGATATTCTTTTATTTCTGTTTCTAGTTATTCTCTTTCCAGTCTATTTCATTTGATGTATCAGACATGTTCTCGGATTGTTCTCCGAGACAATTTTTATTGTGATTTGTCAGTTTATTTATTTATATTATTCTGGCATTTGATCTGTGATTATCTGTTGTGGATGAGATTAGTATAGACTGAGACTCATATCATTGGAACTACTTATTGTTGTATTACAGCTTAAGCATGCTCCGATGGATCCATTAAATTGGGTTTGTCCATCGGTGTGTGCTGCTGGCCATTGCCACGCGTCCGGTCCCTCGATATTTTGGGACTGGGGCGTGACATGGTTTTTGTGGTGGCCCATGCAGGTCAACGACTAACTTGTTCGGTTTCAGCTTAGGGACCGAGCAAGCCTGCAATAAGAATAGGATAAGTTTTTAGGATCTCATCCACTTGCTTGAAACGTTCTTGATATCTATATCGGACTCGAATTTATTTCTTGACTCGTATCCTGCCTTGATTCCTGAACGCCCTTATAGTTTATTTTGGTTGCAGAGAAATGAATCCCCGAGTCGGCGAAGAGACTCATCTAGGAACACCACAAGGTGTTGTGGTTACCCACGAAGATGAAGTGACACCAGTTAGTGAAGGACCATCATCACAGCAAGCAAGTCAGCATGCCTCGAGAATCCAGGAAGATGACGTTCCACCATCGACGCAGTTGGCTCCACCAATGTCTACCGTTCCACAAGGGCAGGATATGGACAAACAACAAATGTTTCGAATGTTCTACGCGATGATGCAAGCCCATCAGAAAGTTCAGGAAGAAGCTCAGCAAATCCAAGTAGAGAAGTTCATCGATAGATTTAGCTCGGAGTTACGGAAGTTAATCAGCCCCACTGCAACTACTTTAGACGAGCATGTTCTTACTACAACAAGACCCATGGAGTGCGACACAAGGATCGAGTCCAGCCAGAAGCGGCCGTATGCATCAACACCAGACCAAGCACAACAGGAAAGAGCTGCAAAGCGACCACAGATGAATCCACCACCGAGGGCAGCACCAAGAGCCTCATTCCTTCCTACTTGTCAATATTGTCGCAAGATAGGCCATACTGAAAGAGAGTGCAGACGCAAGTTAGGATTATGCTTGATTTGCGAAATCAGTCAACACTTAGCCAAGAATTGTACTCAGCATCGAGAGAAAGCATTGATGATTCATCAACCAGCCACATCAGCACCAGCCGGAGCACCACGGAAAGAAATTGCGAAGAAGTTTCACATTCACCAGCCACCAGAAGTATCTCCGCAAGTACTACCTATCTGTCAATTTTGTCGCAAGCGAGGCCATGTAGAGAACGAGTGCAGACGAAAGAAGAAATTATGCTTAGCTTGTGGATCCAGTCAGCATTTATTAAAGGAATGCCCCGAACGTCGAGACAGAGCACCAATGAATAACCAACAAGCGATACCAGCACCAAGGCCAGCCTCTCCAGCATTGGAAGCACCGCGAACGAGAGTTGAAGAAGTCCTACCACCAGCTCCAGGAGGGTATCAGCCGAGGACAGGAAGAAGAAACAAGAGACAGACCTGCTAACCCGACATCCGTAGCATCGGCCTCCTCGACCGTCAACGCATAAGCCCTGCCCTGCTGGGGTGTATCCCTCTGCTGGTGCGGGGCATGATGCTGTGCCACAGATGGCCTAGCTCCAAC
Organism: Iris macrosiphon; assembly: GCA_036927795.1. Taxonomy (NCBI): domain Eukaryota; kingdom Viridiplantae; phylum Streptophyta; class Magnoliopsida; order Asparagales; family Iridaceae; genus Iris; species Iris macrosiphon. Next base: position 18,687,695 of record JAYESA010000020.1, on the reverse strand, counting down.
TCTCTGATCCTGTGCTCCACCCAATGGAGGTGCAGTGGGGCAATCTCGCATATGGTGAGCAGCGGATCCACAGAACAAACACACCTTCAGCCTCCTCCTACAAACATCCCAAGTGTGTCCTGCCTTCCTGCAGTAGGCACAAGTGGGCACCCTCTGATCCTGACCCTGCTGTGCTGCCTTCTGCACATAGGGACGCTTAGCTGGTCCCGCACTACCACTGGCACTGCCTGAATCATCCCTGCCTCTCTTGGACTTGAGCTCCAAGTCATCCTCTGCTCTCTGAGCATCTCCTACTATCTGCTCAAAAGTCGCCTCGCGGTCGCTCCTGGTCAAAGACTTGACCGCCATAACCAAGCCCTTGCGAAACTTCCTCGCCTTAGCTGCCTCACTCAAGCCATCCACGAATCTGCCCAGACGGCAGAACTCCGCTGCGTACTCGTCCACTGTCATGCTCCCCTGGACGAGTGCCTCGAACTGGCTCTCCAAAGCACTGAGCGCCACATCAGGGAAAAACTTCTCCTTAAAAAGCCTCTTGAAAGCCTCCCAAGTAAGCCCTGGCGCCGCAATCCTCGTATCTGTGCGATACCATGTCAAAGCGAGGTCGAACATCTGACTGCCCGCCGCCTCTATCTGCATGCTGTCTGGAATCTGCGCTAGCCTGAAGATCCCCTCAATCTGCTCTATCCAGTCATCCGCGTACAGGATCCCTTCTGTACCACGGAACTCCTTGGGCCGCATCCTCTGAAAATCAATGATACTACCCGGCCTCGGATGCTGAATCTGATCTGCCTGTGGCTGAACCTGTGCCACCCTATCCACTGCTGTCATGGCCACCTGGTGGGCGTTCTCAATGCCCAGCCTCATCACATCCACCTGACGGTGCTGCGCGTCCATCATCTCCCTGAAGAACGCAAACAACTGCACGGCATCTACTGGAGCAGGAAGTGGTGGGGGAACCACCGGAATGACTGGGGTAGTCCTCGGATCGATAGGTGAAGGAGGATCCCCGAGAGAAGCAGATGCTCCCTCAACCGCAGGAGTGGTGAGTGGAGCGGTAGCAGCTGCCTGAATACGAGCTGGACGAGAGGTAGCAGACCTCTCCGAGGCAACTGCTGGAACGGTACGATGGGATCGTGTCTTCGGAGGCATCCTGAACACAGATCAAAAGAAGTCAATACGGCGCAAGATACGATATCATCAAGAAAGGACAGTAATATTTCAAAAGAAGCAATTTCAGAATAATTAGATTGGAATTGTTCCTAGTCGTGATTGAGTACACTCTCATCCTAGATCCTAGATCCTATAGCAGGCTCGCAGCAGTACAACTAAGTTGTTGTACCACCACGACATCGCACTAATTGCGAATCGAGACCTGCATGGGCCGCCACCAAAAACGTGTCACGACCCGCACCCGAAAAATCGGGCATGAGTCGTGGGTACGTCCAGCCTACGCCGCAGCATCGGCGGTAGAACGCTGTCTAGGTCAACTATCTAGATAATAATCTCACACAAAAATCGGGCATGACCTCTCCAAAAGGAGGGCAACCACACAAACAATATATATAATCTGCCAAGATCTCAACTCCAAACGGAGGAGCAATATCACAATGATGATCAAGTACTCAATCACGAATCTAAGCACGATAAGATAACACAGAGATCTAACAACTATAAAGTCTAACCAACAACAACTACTACAACAACCACAACATCAAATAATAATACAACAATATCCAAAATAATATACAAACAAGGTCTCAATCCAAAACCGGAGACAAATCCGGTGCTAAAAGCTAATAAAACAACAACAAGATCCTAGTGATCCCGGCTACCAACCCGGGAATCACCCCTAAACTAGAGGGTCCCTGTCTGCACCATCGACAGGCTCAGGTCCATAAAACGTCGGACACCAATCCTCCGGATACTCTGAAAAATATGTCCAGTCAGGACTGGAGCAAGTACATCTCTAACAGCAGTTCCATTTAAATGATAAAAACTATAAAACAGTTATAGCAAGTAGCAAGAAGAAAGAAGTAAGTATGAAACAAGGAAATATGTATAACTGGTGCATAAAGGTAAAGATGCATGGGTATCAGAGCAAGATAGTAATAACTGCAATATACAGGAAATCTAAGCTAAGATCAAGTCCGTGCACATGAACGTGTAGTGAGTCCAGCATGAAAAACATGTAGTGAGTCAAGTCCAGAAACATGTAAGTGAGACAAGTCAAGAAATGCATGAGAGTCCAGACTATAAAGAATGAACTCGGTGTCTTTGAAATACTTGTTTCGACATGTAAACGGCTAGGGGTAAGTACGGCTCACCGCGCACTGGGTGCGCGGCTGCTATCATTCCAGATTAGACCAGAGGGAGTGATTCCTGATGATGCCAGATAGGAATGTTTACATGTCTACTCGAGTATTTCCCCGCCCCGACTAATACAAGTGGATCCAAGACCCGACACGCAAATCAAGATGAGTCCAGCCTGTACATGAATGATGCCTGTAGTGATGCCTGTAGGTGATGCCAGTAGTGATTCCAGAATAGAGGCCAGAAACATGAAATGTACGTGTCGCAAGTAAATGAATCCAGAAATATCAATCAGTGTCCCGTGTTGTGCCAGAATAATCAGATGATACTATACTAGAAGCTGAATCATAATAATCATCAAATAATGAAAACTATCAGAGAATGTACTCGCCTGACGTCCTGAGCAACTGGCGATCCGAACTGGTGTCGCAAGGACCTAATGCGAAAAGCAAGGTTAAACAGGGTTCTAATGAGTTAAACAGATATAAAATAACTAAAAATAGGCTTCTAGGGTCGTTCTAGGTCAAACGGGTCAAACCGGTGAAATCTGGGTCAAAAAGTCAACTCTGGGTCCAAAAAGTCAACTCTGGGTCAAAACTAGGTCAAAAGTTGACTTTGGCGGTCAACCGAGTCAACTACGGTCAAGTCTGGGTCAAACTAGGGTGCTCCTGAAATTCTAGGTCAAACCGAGGTCATTAAGCTACTAAACTCACAAACTCGCCTCCTTGAGATACCGGGATACCCTCGGTATCCGATACCTCAACCTAGGCTACGCACCCCGCCTATACCCTCCAAAACCTATGCTAGCACGCGTAAATATATACACATAAGCATATAAAAATCACTCCAAAGCATTTCCTAGGCTAATGCTCAAATACCCCGCTCGAAACTCAATACCTTGAATATCTCAAGGTATCGAGATACCTCGGTATCTCAAGGTATTGAAGTTTCGCCCTAAGGCCCTCTAACTAGCTACCTAGCTATTAAATATATACCTAGTTATTAATTTAGGCTAAAAAAATATATAACTATCATATATTATACATATCTAAGTATCTATATATATATATACACATAGCACATACACACACACACTTAAACCCATATACCTTACCTTACCTTAAATATATATATATATATATACTATCTAGATATCTCTAGGTATGCATATGACTATATGTATATAGATATATATATACCTTAGATAGATAACTACCTATCTACCTATGTATCTATCCATAGATAGATCTATCTATAATACTATCTATCTATCTATTCTAGTTATCTAGCTAACTAGATACCTATCTACTATCTATTCCTCTACCTATCTATTTATCTAAAACTCTATCTAACTAACTATAGATCTATCTATATACTTATCTATTGATCTACCTATTTATGAATCTATCTATCTATCTATATATCTAGTTAACCATCTATCCACCAATCTATCAAACTATCTATCTATCTATCCATTTATTTATCTAACTAACTTATTATCTAACTATGTATCAATCTATCTATATCTATATATATATACCTCTCTCTAACTCTCCCTCGCATTGATACTGCTGCTGCTAGCTGCTTCTCACCTTGCTGCTGCTCGCTGTTCTTGGTACTGTGCTGCTGCTGCAGCATGTACTGCTGCTGCTGCTCCTCCAGATTGCTGCTGCAGCTGCTCCTTGCTTCATACTGCTGCTGTGGCTGCTACCTGCTGCTGCTGCAGCACAGTGCAGCAGCATGCTGCTGCTGCGGCTCCAGTCCAGGTTCTGTTCAGCCCCCCCCTTCCTCTCACAAGCACACACGCACACTCCTATATATATATCTACATATATATATATATATATATATACATACATATATATCTATATATATATATATCTAAACATATATACACTCACACACATCAAACACAAACACACACATATATCTACATATATATAAACACACATCTATGTATATATACACACATATATATCTACACTCATATATTTATATATATATACACATACACACTCAAACATAAATACATATATAAATATATATACAAACACACATATATCTATATACATATATACACTAATATCTATGTATATATATATACACCTATACACACAAACACTCCTACATATATATACACTCACTCAAACTCATATATATATATATATAGGCACTCACTCACCCTCACACACACTCACCTACACACTAGCACACACTCACACAAGCACTCACCTACACACATACACTAGCACTCACTAACACACTCACAAACACATAAAAACACATATATATATAAATATATATATATAAAAACACACACACAAATATATATATACATATATATATATAAAAACACAACACACACACAACACACAACACAACGCACACAACGCCCACAACGCTCACCAACGCACGCCCAACGGCCCCGACACGCACAAACACCTATAAATATATAAAATATAACGCGAAAACTCTAGCACACACTCCCCGATACTAACCCAACGCACGCACAAGCCCGAAACGAGGAAACCAAGTCGAAATGGCCGTTCGGTCATTTCGACGAACACGTGGTGCGCGGCTCGGAAAACCTCCTGAAACGCACACCAAACGAACTCGGAATCGGCCCAAAATTTACCCACGCGCTCTACACGATGCCTAGATCCTAGAAAATGTGCTCCCGCGTCGATTCTAGGCCCGTGGCGGAAACGCACACGCACTTAGAATCGGCGACGACGAAAAGCCCCAATTTCGCCCGAAACGCCCGTTTCTCCGCGACGCGGCTTTCCGTGTCCGAACGGAGACACGCACTCACCCTCACGACTCCCGACAACGTCTATCTAGGTCCATCTAACCTAGGGCATCACCCAAAATTGGGTCAAATTCGGATTCCACCCGAAATCGACACAAAACCTAATGTCAAAGTCTCTAAACTCACCCAAACTAGTTCCAACTTCCTCCTACGGGTAGCCTAAGGGTCTAGGAGGGTTCTAAAATATTAACTACACTATAAAAGAGTAATTACAAGGGGAAATTTAGGGTTTACCTCTTGGGAGTTGGAATCCCAAGCAAAAATCCCCAAAATGCTCCAAATCCACCTCCCTCAAGCTCCAAGCCTCAAATCCAAGCTCCAACACCAAATTTAGGCTCTACCCACCTAGGTTAGGGAAGAATGTAGGGTTAGGGTTAATCATAAAGAAGAATAGAAGAAGAAAGAGGAGATATGGGAACTTACTTGAGAGTGGGAAGAAGAAAAGAAGAAGGAAGAGTGGAGAATGGAGAAGAAGAAGAAGAAGAATGAAGAATGAAGAAGTAGAGGAAGTGGGGCTGCTGGTTCTGAATGGGAACGGGTAGGTAGGGGGGGCCGGCCACCTAATAAAGGGGTTTACATAAGTTTCCAATTCCCAAAACGCCCCTACATGACTTGGTTTTGGGTTCTGGGTTCCAAAAGCACACAAACTAGCTCCAAATCTCTCCAACTAACCTCCTAAAAATAAAATAAATATTCTAAGCCCTAAAATAATTCTCACAAGGGTGTGGGCTGGGTCGGACATGGGTCCACTAGGGTCTGACATGGGTCCAGGCTAGCCAAAATCCTAAAACAAACAATATAAAAATAATACAATCAATAATTAATTATAAATACAATTAATTAAAAATAATGCACAATTAACTAAATTAAAAATAAAAAAAAAATACCCGGCTCTGGAAATGGGGTGGTGACAAGCCTATCCTCCTTAGAAAATTTCGTCCTCGAAATTTAAAGTCAATCACACTCTAGGTCAAACCCCCAACAATCACAGTCAAGAAATTCTACCTAACAACATGCAAAATCAGGGTCCTACTGGTCGTGTTATCACAGTCTCAATCAGGGTCACTACACTATCTACCACAGCACAAAGAAAATCTAACAGGTACTAATGAAGCACACCACAAGGAATGGAAAGGACAGGAAGAAGAAACAAGAGACAGACCTGCTAACCCGACATCCGTAGCATCGGCCTCCTCGACCGTCAACGCATAAGCCCTGCCCTGCTGGGGTGTATCCCTCTGCTGGTGCGGGGCATGATGCTGTGCCACAGATGGCCTAGCTCCAACTCTCTGATCCTGTGCTCCACCCAATGGAGGTGCAGTGGGGCAATCTCGCATATGGTGAGCAGCGGATCCACAGAACAAACACACCTTCAGCCTCCTCCTACAAACATCCCAAGTGTGTCCTGCCTTCCTGCAGTAGGCACAAGTGGGCACCCTCTGATCCTGACCCTGCTGTGCTGCCTTCTGCACATAGGGACGCTTAGCTGGTCCCGCACTACCACTGGCACTGCCTGAATCATCCCTGCCTCTCTTGGACTTGAGCTCCAAGTCATCCTCTGCTCTCTGAGCATCTCCTACTATCTGCTCAAAAGTCGCCTCGCGGTCGCTCCTGGTCAAAGACTTGACCGCCATAACCAAGCCCTTGCGAAACTTCCTCGCCTTAGCTGCCTCACTCAAGCCATCCACGAATCTGCCCAGACGGCAGAACTCCGCTGCGTACTCGTCCACTGTCATGCTCCCCTGGACGAGTGCCTCGAACTGGCTCTCCAAAGCACTGAGCGCCACATCAGGGAAAAACTTCTCCTTAAAAAGCCTCTTGAAAGCCTCCCAAGTAAGCCCTGGCGCCGCAATCCTCGTATCTGTGCGATACCATGTCAAAGCGAGGTCGAACATCTGACTGCCCGCCGCCTCTATCTGCATGCTGTCTGGAATCTGCGCTAGCCTGAAGATCCCCTCAATCTGCTCTATCCAGTCATCCGCGTACAGGATCCCTTCTGTACCACGGAACTCCTTGGGCCGCATCCTCTGAAAATCAATGATACTACCCGGCCTCGGATGCTGAATCTGATCTGCCTGTGGCTGAACCTGTGCCACCCTATCCACTGCTGTCATGGCCACCTGGTGGGCGTTCTCAATGCCCAGCCTCATCACATCCACCTGACGGTGCTGCGCGTCCATCATCTCCCTGAAGAACGCAAACAACTGCACGGCATCTACTGGAGCAGGAAGTGGTGGGGGAACCACCGGAATGACTGGGGTAGTCCTCGGATCGATAGGTGAAGGAGGATCCCCGAGAGAAGCAGATGCTCCCTCAACCGCAGGAGTGGTGAGTGGAGCGGTAGCAGCTGCCTGAATACGAGCTGGACGAGAGGTAGCAGACCTCTCCGAGGCAACTGCTGGAACGGTACGATGGGATCGTGTCTTCGGAGGCATCCTGAACACAGATCAAAAGAAGTCAATACGGCGCAAGATACGATATCATCAAGAAAGGACAGTAATATTTCAAAAGAAGCAATTTCAGAATAATTAGATTGGAATTGTTCCTAGTCGTGATTGAGTACACTCTCATCCTAGATCCTAGATCCTATAGCAGGCTCGCAGCAGTACAACTAAGTTGTTGTACCACCACGACATCGCACTAATTGCAAATCGAGACCTGCATGGGCCGCCACCAAAAACGTGTCACGACCCGCACCCGAAAAATCGGGCATGAGTCGTGGGTACGTCCAGCCTACGCCGCAGCATCGGCGGTAGAACGCTGTCTAGGTCAACTATCTAGATAATAATCTCACACAAAAATCGGGCATGACCTCTCCAAAAGGAGGGCAACCACACAAACAATATATATAATCTGCCAAGATCTCAACTCCAAACGGAGGAGCAATATCACAATGATGATCAAGTACTCAATCACGAATCTAAGCACGATAAGATAACACAGAGATCTAACAACTATAAAGTCTAACCAACAACAACTACTACAACAACCACAACATCAAATAATAATACAACAATATCCAAAATAATATACAAACAAGGTCTCAATCCAAAACCGGAGACAAATCCGGTGCTAAAAGCTAATAAAACAACAACAAGATCCTAGTGATCCCGGCTACCAACCCGGGAATCACCCCTAAACTAGAGGGTCCCTGTCTGCACCATCGACAGGCTCAGGTCCATAAAACGTCGGACACCAATCCTCCGGATACTCTGAAAAATATGTCCAGTCAGGACTGGAGCAAGTACATCTCTAACAGCAGTTCCATTTAAATGATAAAAACTATAAAACAGTTATAGCAAGTAGCAAGAAGAAAGAAGTAAGTATGAAACAAGGAAATATGTATAACTGGTGCATAAAGGTAAAGATGCATGGGTATCAGAGCAAGATAGTAATAACTGCAATATACAGGAAATCTAAGCTAAGATCAAGTCCGTGCACATGAACGTGTAGTGAGTCCAGCATGAAAAACATGTAGTGAGTCAAGTCCAGAAACATGTAAGTGAGACAAGTCAAGAAATGCATGAGAGTCCAGACTATAAAGAATGAACTCGGTGTCTTTGAAATACTTGTTTCGATATGTAAACGGCTAGGGGTAAGTACGGCTCACCGCGCACTGGGTGCGCGGCTGCTATCATTCCAGATTAGACCAGAGGGAGTGATTCCTGATGATGCCAGATAGGAATGTTTACATGTCTACTCGAGTATTTCCCCGCCCCGACTAATACAAGTGGATCCAAGACCCGACACGCAAATCAAGATGAGTCCAGCCTGTACATGAATGATGCCTGTAGTGATGCCTGTAGGTGATGCCAGTAGTGATTCCAGAATAGAGGCCAGAAACATGAAATGTACGTGTCGCAAGTAAATGAATCCAGAAATATCAATCAGTGTCCCGTGTTGTGCCAGAATAATCAGATGATACTATACTAGAAGCTGAATCATAATAATCATCAAATAATGAAAACTATCAGAGAATGTACTCGCCTGACGTCCTGAGCAACTGGCGATCCGAACTGGTGTCGCAAGAACCTAATGCGAAAAGCAAGGTTAAACAGGGTTCTAATGAGTTAAACAGATATAAAATAACTAAAAATAGGCTTCTAGGGTCGTTCTAGGTCAAACGGGTCAAACCGGTGAAATCTGGGTCAAAAAGTCAACTCTTAGTCCAAAAAGTCAACTCTGGGTCAAAACTAGGTCAAAAGTTGACTTTGGCGGTCAACCGAGTCAACTACGGTCAAGTCTGGGTCAAACTAGGGTGCTCCTGAAATTCTAGGTCAAACCGAGGTCATTAAGCTACTAAACTCACAAACTCGCCTCCTTGAGATACCGGGATACCCTCGGTATCCGATACCTCAACCTAGGCTACGCACCCCGCCTATACCCTCTAAAACCTATGCTAGCACGCGTAAATATATACACATAAGCATATAAAAATCACTCCAAAGCATTTCCTAGGCTAATGCTCAAATACCCCGCTCGAAACTCAATACCTTGAATATCTCAAGGTATCGAGATACCTCGGTATCTCAAGGTATTGAAGTTTCGCCCTAAGGCCCTCTAACTAGCTACCTAGCTATTAAATATATACCTAGTTATTAATTTAGGCTAAAAAAATATATAACTATCATATATTATACATATCTAAGTATCTATATATATATATATACACATAGCACATACACACACACACTTAAACCCATATACCTTACCTTACCTTAAATATATATATATATATATACTATCTAGATATCTCTAGGTATGCATATGACTATATGTATATAGATATATATATACCTTAGATAGATAACTACCTATCTACCTATGTATCTATCCATAGATAGATCTATCTATAATACTATCTATCTATCTATTCTAGTTATCTAGCTAACTAGATACCTATCTACTATCTATTCCTCTACCTATCTATTTATCTAAAACTCTATCTAACTAACTATAGATCTATCTATATACTTATCTATTGATCTACCTATTTATGAATCTATCTATCTATCTATATATCTAGTTAACCATCTATCCACCAATCTATCAAACTATCTATCTATCTATCCATTTATTTATCTAACTAACTTATTATCTAACTATGTATCAATCTATCTATATCTATATATATATACCTCTCTCTAACTCTCCCTCGCATTGATACTGCTGCTGCTAGCTGCTTCTCACCTTGCTGCTGCTCGCTGTTCTTGGTACTGTGCTGCTGCTGCAGCATGTACTGCTGCTGCTGCTCCTCCAGATTGCTGCTGCAGCTGCTCCTTGCTTCATACTGCTGCTGTGGCTGCTACCTGCTGCTGCTGCAGCACAGTGCAGCAGCATGCTGCTGCTGCGGCTCCAGTCCAGGTTCTGTTCAGCCCCCCCCCCCTTCCTCTCACAAGCACACACGCACACTCCTATATATATATCTATATATATATATATATACATACATATATATATATATATATATATATATATATATATATATCTAAACATATATACACTCACACACATCAAACACAAACACACACATATATCTACATATATATAAACACACATCTATGTATATATACACACATATATATCTACACTCATATATTTATATATATATACACATACACACTCAAACATAAATACATATATAAATATATATACAAACACACATATATCTATATACATATATACACTAATATCTATGTATATATATATACACCTATACACACAAACACTCCTACATATATATATAAATACATATATATACACTCACTCAAACTCATATATATATATATATAGGCACTCACTCACCCTCACACACACTCACCTACACACTAGCACACACTCACACAAGCACTCACCTACACACATACACTAGCACTCACTAACACACTCACAAACACATAAAAACACATATATATATAAATATATATATATAAAAACACACACACAAATATATATATACATATATATATATAAAAACACAACACACACACAACACACAACACAACGCACACAACGCCCACAACGCTCACCAACGCACGCCCAACGGCCCCGACACGCACAAACACCTATAAATATATAAAATATAACGCGAAAACTCTGGCACACACTCCCCGATACTAACCCAACGCACGCACAAGCCCGAAACGAGGAAACCAAGTCGAAATGGCCGTTCGGTCATTTCGACGAACACGTGGTGCGCGGCTCGGAAAATCTCCTGAAACGCACACCAAACGAACTCGGAATTGGCCCAAAATTTACCCACGCGCTCTACACGATGCCTAGATCCTAGAAAATGCTCTCCCGCGTCGATTCTAGGCCCGTGGCGGAAACGCACACGCACTTAGAATCGGCGACGACGAAAAGCCCCAATTTCGCCCGAAACGCCCGTTTCTCCGCGACGCGGCTTTCCGTGTCCGAACGGAGACACGCACTCACCCTCACGACTCCCGACAACGTCTACCTAGGTCTATCTAACCTAGGGCATCACCCAAAATTGGGCCAAATTCGGATTCCACCCGAAATCGACACAAAACCTAATGTCAAAGTCTCTAAACTCACCCAAACTAGTTCCAACTTCCTCCTACGGGTAGCCTAAGGGTCTAGGAGGGTTCTAAAATATTAATTACACTATAAAAGAGTAATTACAAGGGGAAATTTAGGGTTTACCTCTTGGGAGTTGGAATCCCAAGCAAAAATCCCCAAAATGCTCCAAATCCACCTCCCTCAAGCTCCAAGCCTCAAATCCAAGCTCCAACACCAAATCTAGGCTCTACCCACCTAGGTTAGGGAAGAATGTAGGGTTAGGGTTAATCATAAAGAAGAATAGAAGAAGAAAGAGGAGATATGGGAACTTACTTGAGAGTGGGAAGAAGAAAAGAAGAAGGAAGAGTGGAGAATGGAGAAGAAGAAGAAGAAGAATGAAGAATGAAGAAGTAGAGGAAGTGGGGCTGCTGGTTCTGAATGGGAACGGGTAGGTAGGGGGGGCCGGCCACCTAATAAAGGGGTTTACATAAGTTTCCAATTCCCAAAACGCCCCTACATGACTTGGTTTTGGGTTCCGGGTTCCAAAAGCACTCAAACTAGCTCCAAATCTCTCCAACTAACCTCCTAAAAATAAAATAAATATTCTAATCCCTAAAATAATTCTCACAAGGGTGTGGGCTGGGTCGGACATGGGTCCACTAGGATCTGACATGGGTCCAGGCTAGCCAAAATCCTAAAACAAACAATATAAAAATAATACAATCAATAATTAATTATAAATACAATTAATTAAAAATAATGCACAATTAACTAAATTAAAAATAAAAAAAAAATACCCGGCTCTGGAAATGGGGTGGTGACAACCCTCTCCTCCGTGCTCCTCCCAACTCCGACGGCTCTCCCTCCCCGACTCCACCTTCCCTCTCAGCCTCCGCCGAGCAGTCTCCGCCTACCTCCACCCCGAGCAGCTGCCGCCCCATCTCCTCGACCCGCCTCAGATCCGCTGCCTCCTTCCTCCCGTTCGACTCCGCCCGACGTCGAGCCCCGCAGTCGCCGGAGCTCCTTCTCCCCGCCTGAGCCACTTCATCCCCTCCGACGCCGAGAAGCCCCGCCCTCCAGCGCTGCCACCACGAACCGCCCACCTCGCCGCAGCAGCAGACCCAGCCGATTTCTCCCCCGCCTCCGGCCGCTCGAGCCCATCTCCTCCACCGGCCAGAGCCGGCCGGCCGCCCTGAACCCCCCTGAGCCACTCGCCTCCACCGTGCTCAAGCCGACTCCGGCAACATCCAGCTAGTAGATGCCCTAGGAGGACACAGTACTCACAGCCGGACACGGACACGGACAGGACACGGGAACAGTGTCAAATTGACACAAGGATACGAAGAAACCTCAGTTTCCAGAGCCCTGTTCAGGTACTCTTTCCTCTCTCCTCGTAATTCCGATTTCTGTTCCGTCAGTTGCGTCGCGTAGACTGTATGACCCTCTCGGTGCCCGTGCAACCCGCTCGGTGCATCACGTCCTGTGGTGATCGCACACCGCGATCCAAAAACAGGAAAAACAACGCCCCGTTTCACCCCGGAACTGGGTACGCCCCGCCAAACGGGACGACTTGGTCGCACGCGGTCTTTACCGAATCGTGTGTGACGTTGATACGGACGTGTGGGATTTCGCAGAAGTCGATTCGGATGTGCGTGCACACCGGAATCAACGCGTATCCGCCGACACCGTCCCGTATCTGTCAATTCTGGAACACGCTGTAACTTCGTGTACACACGTCGGATCGAGACGAAACTAGCGCCATCGGACTCGTAGCAATACGCTGGTCCTGTGAGCCAAGTTTGGTTCGATTCTGAGAACGTTGACAGAATCGCGTATCGTGGGCCCCACAGGCTCCACTTGACGGGCGATTTTGTGATCGGCTCATCGGAATCCAATTCTGGAAGTTCCGTTGGGTTCGTATCATCGTTCCTGACTTGTTGACACTAAGTTTGGCGAATTTGGAGACCTTTGACCCTGACACGCATTTCGGTGCAAAGTGGCCCACATGTGGATCCCGCTTTGGCCCGGAAATGTCATTTTTGCCCTTGTGTCCAAATTGGACTTAAGGACAGGCGTTTCTAGCTATTTGATATTTTTTGAATCTAATGGTAATGTTTATTTCAGCAACCGGAGTAGTACCTGCAGATCACACTGAGACCAGAGCTACAGTTGGAGCCAGGACCCCAGGCAAGTGTACCTTGCCACACTCTGCAGTATTGTTACATATTTTCTTGCTTCATTATATTGCTGTACATGATTAACCTAGGACCGTGTGACGTACTTAGCGTCCGATTATTAGTCGGGTGCCAACATCGTACGTGGTGTTGTGTACTGTCATCTAGAGATGGACATTCGTGACACTTTATCTTCTCGTACTTGTCTTACCAAGTACACCTTGACCCAGGACACTTGACACTACTCATGAGACAGGATCTTCCCGAGATATTCGCGGTGATTCTGTATAGGATACAGGACATGGACATTATATTCCTAGATATTAGATGACTTGTTGCATTAGAGATGATTGTGCGTGACATGGACATGGTGCATCGTGGACATGAGACGTGTGGTTACATTGGATGGGGAGAGACACACAGGCTGATCATATATATATAAACCCCTATTATTGTGAGGCACAAGACTCTCGAGCAGAGCTTGGCCCATTACGTGTTATTACCGCTACCGGCTCCCCGACACAGAGCTTGTAGTGGCTTCGGCCTGAGCACTAGTGATGCTCTCACTTGCATTTTCACATAGATGGTTATATAGCTTACCCTATTTATTGCATTCTCTGCTGCACTGCATTTATTTTGGCTTGTATTTTCTGTACCTTGCTGTCCCCTGAGGACCTGGATCCGGACTTTGTCCCCAGGACTAGCAGAGGAGATCCACCTAGAGATATACAGTACAGGAGCATTATCAGGAGCAGAAGCAGGAACAGGAGCAGATACAGGAGCTGTACCGACATCTGAGGACGAGTTCATACCCGAGGACTTCTCCTGAGTATTGGCGTGAGATATTCTTTTATTTCTGTTTCTAGTTATTCTCTTTCCAGTCTATTTCATTTGATGTATCAGACATGTTCTCGGATTGTTCTCCGAGACAATTTTTATTGTGATTTGTCAGTTTATTTATTTACATTATTCTGGCATTTGATCTGTGATTATCTGTTGTGGATGAGATTAGTATAGACTGAGACTCATATCATTGGAACTACTTATTGTTGTATTACAGCTTAAGCATGCCCCGATGGATCCATTAAATTGGGTTTGTCCATCGGTGTGTGCTGCTGGCCATTGTCACGCGTCCGGTCCCTCGATATTTTGGGACTGGGGCGTGACAGCAACAGTGCCTGAAAGAGGGCACGTCGCACGTTGTAGTGGTTTCCTTCGCTTTGCGCTTGTGAGTGATCACTTCACGCAAATCATGCGAAGGGTGTTTCACCTTTGCATCCACTTTGCGAGTCCGGGTATCCCGGGTATGCGGATGTGCAGGTTATGCATTTGCTCCCGGACCTTGGGTTCATTCACGAACTTGCTCCGAGGAACTGGTGGAAGACCTTTGGAACGAACCTTGTCCGCTGGTTCCTGTGTGTTTGACGCATGAGTCAGTTCTGTGCAACTTTTCGTCAAAGGCCCACATAATAGTCAGCAATGCTTGTTGGCGGTCAGTCGCATGAGCAGTTGCTTGAGATCGACGAGCTCACATTGCCTTAGACATCTTCAATTTAGCACTCGCAGGCGCGTAGTAAGAAGAGTCCAGATTTGGGTATTCGCTACTCTATGTAGGTCGCATAGGATCTGCGCCGCGTGAGATATGGTCGAAAACAAAAGTTCTATGGTTGTAACAGCCGCATGCGGCTGTCTGCCTGCGGTTGTGAGTTTATGCCGCATGGAAAATCTTATGTGGCCTATTTCTTGGACTCATAGTCCCAGTCCCAGAACGTCTGACATCGTAGTATTTTCCTTTGCTAGATTCTGAGTGCTGAGCAGTTCCAGCGCCAGCCGAAGATGCCGTATAGACGTGGACTTCCTCAGCAACAGATTGAGAGGCGGAGGTTGCCTCCTCCGTAGTTGGGCAAGGCGCATTGGCCTTTGCTACCCATGTTCTGTAGGTCTTCTTGGGCTTGGCTTGACTTGGTGAAGGATTCACACTTCCTTCAGAGAGCATTTCCTCAAACACTTGCTGGTCGAAGCGAACTACCAGCATCGTTTGCATTGAGCCAAGATTGGCCGCATCGGATTGCATCACCAATTTCTCAACAGAGGAGAATTCGGTCCCCAACAGAGTCGCCATCGTGTTTGCCATTTAAATCTAAAGGAAGAACTAAGAGAACTTGATTTAATTAACAAACTAGAGAGTACAGAGAAGAGTCCTAAGAGACAATCTAAGTACAAATTTGTTTTGATCTGGGGGGGGGGACGATGGAGGGTTAGGAGTGTAAAAATTCTCTTTATTCCGTGGATGATCCGGACGCAGAAGCTTCTCTCCTTGGTTTTGGTGTGAATCCACAGATAGCCAGCCCGTCTTTTGGTTCGGTCTCTCTCTGAAGCAAAAAAAGTCGACCTTTAGAACGTTCCAATTGCTCCTATTTATAGCCATCGTGCTGATGGGCTATGGGTGTCTCATATGCCTCTGTTTTGTGGCCGCATAAGGCTCCTTCAACAGAATGCAGTTGCAACTGTTACCGCATGGTGCGGGCATGCCGCACGTGGATTTGGTTAGGATTTTCTGTTTGAAGAGATCTCGGGGCTGTTGTGTGCATAACTTTGTCAATTGGACACTTGGTCAACACTAATTTTGTGAGAAATTATCTTCGGTTGTAACAAAAAATCATGTGAGTCGAGAGCCGCATATTGTTGTAGTCGCATAGAAGCTCTCGTTTGGCCTTGGTCAGAATGGCCCTCTGGCCTTATGCGGACGAGGCCATATGGGTCATGAAGTCGCATGCGTACTCTTGTTTGGCCTTGGTCAAGTGGACGCTAGCTCTGGCCGCATGATGTCGAGGCTGCATGGGTCTTGAAGCCGCATACGTATGACACGTGGCATGGCCCATCTGTCGAGGCAATTAATGCACTGATGTGACTTATTTTTCCTGAGCATTCGTCTGCACGGATTCCGAAGCATCTCAGGGTGATGAGTGAGGCGTCAGAGCTTCTGACAGACATCAAAATCTGTGTCAGGCGGTTTTATGCGACCGTCCTGCTTTGTAGTCATTCGGGCCGCATATAGTATACTATTCGGCTTCTCTGTGACTTGGTTGATCAGACCGCAAGTGGCTTCTCTACGACTTGATTGTTCAGGCCGCATGAAGACCATTATGCGGCTTCGGTCTGGCAGTATCTATCATGTTTTATGCGGCATGAACTCTATGTGTCCTGTAGTATTTTTTTGCTTCTACAGGCCCGTAGGTCCGTACCTGCATCGCATTTGAACTGCAAGGCTCGAACCCACAACCTCCTGGATAATATACATCGGTCTTAACCACTCGACTAGACGTCATTTGATATATATAATAATAATAATAATAATAATAATAATAATAATAATAATAATAATAGTAGCAGCAGTAGTAGTAGGCAAAACAGTGGTGTTCATCTTCTGTAATATATATACACTGGTGCATATGCACATATACTTACTATAGTTATAATAGTAGCCAAAACATTGGTGCTCATCTTCTATTATATATACACACTGGTGCAAATGCATATATACTATAGTTATTAGACTCCTTGCTCGGAGGTCAATGTCACTCTTTCGGTCCGAAAGCCACATTCCATACAGAAGATTTCGCACATACACCGCATCCAATCTGCACCACATCCGCACCGATTGTCCTCACATTAATTTTTCTCAAAAAAAAATTAAATGTGCTTCTTCCATGACTCGAACCCAAGACCAACAGCACCGATTGTCTTGACATTAATTTTTTCATAAAAAAATTAAATGTGTTTCTCCCATGACTCAAATTCATGACCAATGAGAGACAATTCCTTCCTGAAGAAAATTAATGGTTAAGATTAGATAACTTAAATAAGATCCAACGATTAATAACATGGAGATGCAAAAAATCGGAGATGCTTGGGGATGCTTGGTTGATAACTAGTATATATATATATATATATATATATATATATATATATATATATATATATACACTAGTTACCTCCACGTGCTTTGCACGTAAAAACAAAATTATTAAAAAATTATATAAAAATTTATAATATTTTTAAATATTTAAAATATAATTTAAATATATTTTAGTTAGAATTTGTTATAGATATGTTTTTACAGTTTTGGATATGTTACTCAGATAATATCATGTACTTAGTTCAAATATTTAAATATATTTGAATTAAAAAATTTAAATTTTTTTTATATTTTTCTTTTAAGTTAATTTTTAAATTTAGTATTTAAAAGATTTTAAATTTAGTTAGGTTTAGTGGAAGAAAATAGTGGGTTACAGATGATGAAAATGAAATTGGTTTTATAATTTTTTTTAATCTTCTGTTATTTTATTTTATTTAATTTTTTTGAATATTTATTAAGGATTTGGACATATAAGATGGGATATAGTTTAAGGTTCTATTTATCTATCGAAAGTAATTTTTTTTAAATTTAATTTGTTGAGTATTTACTTACAACTTAGACGGATCACTTTTTAGCCGTCTAGGAGCTGCTTTATATGATAGAATATATATATATATATATATATATATATATATATATATATATATATATATATATATGTGTGTGTGTGTGTGTGTGTGTGTGTGTGTGTGTGTATATATATGTGTGTGTGTGCGCGCGCGCGCGCCCGTGCGTGCGTCAATTTATTTTTAACTCAGGTGGTTAAAGATGGAGACATCCCCATTGGTCTTGGGTTGAGAGAGAGCGAGAGAGGTATGCTCTAAAACCTGTCGAGTAATTTAATATTATGGGACCAAACTATGCTACAATCGTTGAATTTTGATTGCAATGATGAGATTATTGCAATATGAAATAACCTAACAGGTTTTTGAGTATATGATCCAATCTATAATGCGGTTTGGATTCGGCTCAAAATTGAACCATCCAAGTCATAAGTAAATACTCAACCAATTTAATTTTAAAAAAAATTAATGGAAGATTTTAAAAATCTAAAACCGTAAGTAAATACTCAACCAAATTTTTTTTTAACAAAAACTTACGGGAGATAAATAAAAACTTAAGCAATTTTTCTTTTAAAAAATCTAAAACCGTAAGTAAATACTCGACCAATTTATTTATTTATTTTTAAAAACTTACGACAGATAAATAAAAACTTCAACCAACTTTCCTCTTATCCGTCCAAACTGAAAGGAACTAAATTTTGTTTAAATTTTTTTAATTTAAAAAAAAAAATTACTAAAGATAAATAAAAAGTGGAACTAATTCCCTCTTTTCCGTCCAAGCTGTAAGTAAATACTCAACCAATTTAATTTTAAAAAAACTTACGGGAGATTAAAAAAATTTTAAAAACCGGGAGTAAATACTTAACCATTTTAATTTTTTTTAAAAACTTATGGGAGATAAATAAGAACTTAAACCAACTTTCCTCTTAAAAAAAAATCTAAAATCGTATGTAAATAATCAACCAATTTAATTTTTAAAAATACTTGCAACACACGTGCTTAATATATATATATATATATATATATATATATATATATATATATATGGTCCATGGATAAGTTTGACAAGACTTCGGACTTGGGCAACACCCTTCTGCTTAGGACAACCCTCCAGATCGAATATGACCTGTAAGAGGTCGAGATCACAAGTAACCTCCTAATACCAGCCCACAAAAAAGATTAAGGGAATACCAAAATAAGCTCTGACTTAGACAACTCTCCCTCTCTCTCTCTGTATATATATATATATATATATATATATATATATATATATATATATATATATATATATATGTGTGTGTTAAGACAGAGGCACCCGTTCCGGGAGGTTGCTAGTTCGAGCAACGGATTAGCCATTTAATTCTCTTTAGGAGAAATTAAGTGGGGTGGAGGCAGGGCGGAGGCACATTGTGCATGCACTGGGCTGTAGCCCAGTACAAAATAAAAATAAAAATAGCAACTATATATATATATATATATATATATATATATATATATATATATATATATATATATATATATATGCTAGTATAGGCTTATATTCCAGCTAATACTCCATAAAGCTCACCCATTATACCAATCAACAAATGTGAAGAGTAAAACATTTGAGTCCAGAGACCTCAGACCCTCACTCTCTCACTCTCTGTCTCATAGTCTAGGGTTTATTACACAGTGACCCGCGACCGACAACTGGAGACCCGCGAGGCTGCGACCCACGACCGAGACGCTCCGGGTGCTCCCCTTCTCCACACTCCATCCCAACCGACGACCGACGACCAGGACGCTGCATCCCCTAGGCTCCCTCCCGCTCTCGGCTCTCACAGTCTCCCTCTTCACCTCCTCTGGTAAAACCCTATCATCATCACCATCCTCCTTTGAATTATTTTTTTGTAAAACCTTAACCCCCAAATATTTGGTATTTGGTTTGATTTTAATTCGCTATTTAATAGGCCTTTGGAATATAATGGAAAATCAAGGAAACAAGAGAAACAAAACTCTTTTTTCATTCTTTAACCCAAGGGGTGAAACATATGGAAGTGAAAATCTCTCCCCTCCTTCGAATGTTAATGTTTCAACCCCAAGGGTTGATCATAGGGATGAGGTTATAGGTGATTTAAATCCTCTTGAATGAGATCGTACGGACGTATATTAAAATGAGTCCATATCAGTCAAAATTGACAGCATTTCCACCGTCTTAGTTCGAAAATACATAGTATTCTTTTTCCTCAAGGTTTTGGCTTTCATTTTCAGATTCTTGCCTTACTTGGTGTCTAACAACTTGGAGTGCAAGAGTACTTTTTTCTCAATGTTTTGGCTTTCATTTTCAGATTCTTGCTTCCTAGTATTCTTTTTTGAAATGCATAGTATATCTTTGGAATAGATGAAAGTAATTATATTTGGTGGAAAATTATCAATTAGTAAACATTAGCAAAATTTAGGCATAAATTTACAAAAAAAATTCTGTCGAATCATCGAATTTAGAAAGAAAAATCTGTCAAATTTTTGGCATAAATTTTTAGAATCTTATAGTAAGTACTAGCTAGCCTACCCTACTCCAAAATCCTGGCTCCGCCCCTGGGTGGAGGTGTGTGCAGTGCAGGTGCGGTCCGTAGGATGCAGGAGCGGTGCAGTATGATCCGGATGGTGCACGGATATGATACGGGTGCAGGTGCGGTGTTAGTGCGGAGCTGGTGCTGCGTGGTGCGGTGCAGCTACGACTGCGTAAGGCCTTCGGGCCGGATAGAGCTTTCGGGCTAGAAATTGTATGTATAGACCTTCGGACTGAATTGGTTGTAAATTTTCAGACTGAGTTGTAGCCTCTCAGGAGGATCTGCATAAAATTTACCTTTAAAAAAAGAAAAAGAAAAAAAAGACAACACTCCGAAAGCCTCTTAACCAATCTCAATCACATTTATAAACATAATATATATCATATATATAATTCTGTAGAACTTAATAACAGTAGTCACGTAACCTCTTCCATGCTAAAAAAGAATCACACATATATATAAGCGCCACTGCAGGAAATGTTATTGTATCTAGCTCGCTCTCTCTCCTCTCTCAATATGCGTCATGATCATGGCACATACAACTTGGAGAGAAGTCTGAGGAGCTGCACCTGCATCCTCAGCTCGAAGATGTAGTCAGCAGTCCTCGAGAAGAGCTGATCGGCGCACAGCTCCCTGCCGCCAGGCACGAGCCTCCGTAGCTCCCTGACCTTTCTGTTGGCCGAGCCACCGAGTGCCGGTCGGCTCCCTCCTCGTCTTCTACGGCTCGATGAACATGTGCGACGTTGTTTCGTCATGACTAGCCACCTGCAGCCTTCCATGGGAAAAGATGGCGAGGGAATGAGATCAGGAAGTTTGGTGTTGGTTAGAAAGGAAGGAAGGAAGGAAGGAGAGGAGTGGTTCATAAATAAGGAATGCAACAAAGTGGAGAGGAGAGGAGAGGAGAGGGAGCCCCATGTGCGCCACCTAGGCAATGGCCCAACAAGAAAGTTTCTAGTGAATTTTTGTATGCAACGCCCTGCCAAAACTTGGCACTGTGTGTATTTACTATCAAGATTTCACTCTATTACATACATGTTATTCCTACATGAATAATGCCTCCCAATTGTTTATCCAAACTATTTCTCCATACATAACAGATGTCGAGACGGTTAATATAATTATTAATATAATAAATTTAAAATTAATATTAAAATTAACAATAAAATTAATATTTAAAAATTTGGATGATTAATTTTTTAGATTAATATTTACTATGTTAAATATTACATAATACTATTTAACATGTCACGTCAGCTAACACATAAAAAATAATAATTTAAAAGAACACTTTGGAGAGATAACTAGTATGACTCTTCCTATATATAGCTAGCTGGTCCCGAGGGACTGCGGTTGTGTCCCCCCTCCCTCCGCACCCTAAAAAAATTATTGAATAATATTTTCTCTTTCTAAATGTTTGTGTAAAGAATATATTATACTTAAGTAAGAATATATAAATGTTTTAGCTCACCCAATATCGCAGGACAGAAACTACAATACATTTTCTAAATGTTTTAGCTTCACCCAAAATGTTACGTGTGGGTTATAGCACAAATTATTATACAGGATAAGAAAATTAATATATGGTCTTGGCTTACCAGAGTTCATCAGATATGATATTAAAAATATAGGTAATTGAGTTAGTATTAAGAGCAAACATATTAGTGAATTTTACTTCTTCTTTTTTTTCCAAAATAAAGCATCAAACCTACTTCAAAAAGTAACACTTTCTATGTTTCGACCATGCATACAACAATTGATCTATGTTGTCTTATCACGAGATATTTGTTCTATTAAAATGATGATAAGGATGTGTGTTTGCTGCTGCTACTGCTACTACTATGATTCATTAAGACGATTATGTAACCAATTGGAAATGATATAATGATGATTGTTTGGTGGCATATATTGAAAAAATGTATTGAATGTCGTTGACAATGAATAAAATGTTTAAATACATTATTTAAGAATATGAAAACTCAAAGAATTTTATTGTTAAATAAAATGGTTATTTAGTAATTGTAATAGTTTATGATATTTAGTATTACTATATGATAATTTTTAATATATATATAATTTTAAAATTATTAAATATGTTTATTATTATTTTTTTTTATTAGTTACCGTCATGTCCACTAGAAGAAAATCCTGATTACGTCACGGTGTAACCTGGCACTTAGTTGTACGTTCGTATCCTCAATTGTCCGAAGAGTCGAGATGTGTATATTGATTTTAACTCATCCAATATTCTAGATAAGTAAAAGCCTGTTAGTACTGAGAAATTCTTTTATCGGTGGTCAAAAGTAGGAACATAACTACATTATGGTCTAAGATGTTGAACTTTTGCACACTATAAAATTTTGTATACAAAATTTTAAAATTTTGAAATGTGCATTGAATCCTTTTTCTCTTTTTCCAATTTTTTCTTAAAATATGTGCTTTATATTCACCCAATCACCATTCAATCCTCCTGCTCGAAAGTGAAAAGATATATATTAAAGTCGATTAAAAAATACAACCATGTGTAATTATTCCTTAAAAAAGATGAGTTAATTTTCCTCTCGGACACCTAAATAAGAGTCTAGTTCCTTAATTACTCTGCATGGTGCATTTATAGTTATACATGCAGGGGAGGAAGATGGAGAAAGAAACACTACATTCTTATGTAGTGAACATGGAGTTTTAGAAAAATACAAAAGAGTCGACCAAAATAAAAAAATTCAAGATAAAATAAAGGAAATATTGATGGTAGAAGGGAGGAGATTGAAAATTGTGAGGTCACATTATTGTTTTGTCGTTTTGCTGGCGAGTCAGTGTGTTCATATATCCATCCCATCTCATCGTGCAGAAGCAACGTGGCTGACAGCTTCTCACACGTGCGCGTGTACATGACAGCCTAACTATATTTTACTGTCATGCGGATTTGCTCCCACAGTGTGTCCTCGTAGTTGTCGAACATGCCGCTGCACCCATGTGCCTGCACAGCCTCTAGACAACTTACTCTCTTGTCATGCCACACTGCCATGGCATGTCCCGATAGACAATTTTTATTTTTATTTTTATTGAGGGAGAAGAAGATGAAGAGCGATCGAGCGAAGGGTGATGATTAGCGCTATCAAAGTGATTGAATCTGTTCGAGTTCGGTTCGTGGATTGAACCAAGGAAAGAACGAGAAGAAGTACATGTCTAACGTCGAAGTTCGTTCGTTAGTCCGAACTCGATTGTTTTTTTTTAGAGGGGATCAAATATATATGAAACTAACATTGTCCTATATAATAGTATGAGTTAAATATTTAAATTATTTTTAAACCACATATATTCTAAATTTTAAAACATATTTATAATTAATTCTAATTAAAATATATTTAAACTATTTTACTATAATTAAAAAAAAAATTTTAATAATATCAGAAAAAAAATTTCTTCTTTTTGCACGCGAAGAGACTAGTATTTCATAACTCAGCCCTATGTGCATAACATTAAACCTACATGTGTCTACTACCATGTATGGAATAATTTTTTTATCTATTAATCCTAGTATGAGTTTGGATCTTAGATTTGTCTAACGTTATGGGTGAACTAAGGACGGTAAGAGAGAGAAAAAAACGGTTCAACCACTTGATAGTGTCAGGGACAGATTTACATGGAAAAGAGTGAGAAGAGTTGTCTCCATTGATTTTTTTGCTTCAGAATTACATAATTATGTTCTTTTTTTTTAAAAAAATTCATCAATTTTACGTTTCGACTCTTCCGAAATTTGTAATTATCAATTTCTATATACATATTTATATCAGGTATTACTTTTTTTCTTCATAATTTTCAACTCCAATTGCAAAATTTCGGTATTTCCATATTATAACCATATTTTTCTGATCCGACCCATTTTTACAAAGAAGCCTTGGTTGAGGAACAATAAAATTTTGATCTAGCAAACTTTATTTAACAAAATTTTGGACTCCCTTTATATTTAAGGTTGACCTCCCCCCCCCCCCCCCCCCCCCCCCCCTCCCCCCTTCTTTTAAATTTCTGCGTCCGTTTCTGGTAGTAATTATTTCTTAGTCTCCTCCAATAACTGTATAATATTGTAAAAATGATAAGTAACATGATATTACAAGAGTGATATATTATAGAGAAAATTTGAGTTGCACCCCACATTATTTACAATATATCAAGGTGCAGCTCACGGCATTACCATAGAGCACAAAGCCCCTCCTTCCCCTCCCAATTTTGACGAAAAACGTCCACAACTGACGGTCAACCCCTTTGACCGATCCTTTTGAACGAAAATACCCTCCCTATTTCTTCTTCCCAAACTCCTACCCCACCCCACCGACCCACCCTCCCTTTTCCGGCCAGCATCCAACCCCCTCCCCTCTTCCGGCCAAAGCCCACCCAACGCCCCCCCTCCACCCCCTCCCTCCTCCTGGCCTCGAGCTCTTCTTCCCTCCCCCCCTCCCTCCTCTGACCGCAGCCAACCCACCCCCTTCTTCCCCCCTCCTCCTGGCCCCGATATCTCCTCCCCCCCCCCCCTCCGCCTCCCCACCGGCTCCCGCAGCCCCACCGAGCCTCCGCTTCGCTGCTGTTACTGCTGCTGCGGGTGCCAGCTGGAGGAGGGAGGGGGGGGTCGTCTTGTAAACCCCCTAATCCTAATTTATATTTTTAGTATTTTTTATTTATTTTATTATCTTATTTCTCTAACTATTTAATATTTATTTTAGTTATTAACTTAGCTAATTAAATAATGTAGCTTTGATTATTTTGACTATATAATTGTTTATTTATATTTAATAACTACAAAGGTTTCATAAAATTTTTTTAGTGCAAAATCATTTTAGTAAAGTGCTATAAATTTTCTAGAATTATTTTAGAATTTTTCTCATATACATATATATATTTCTATTTCAAATAAGCAAAAGAAAAAGGAAAAGGAAAATAAAGAATAAGAAAACCCAAATCCTAACACTAACCAAAACCCTAACCCAAGCCTTAACATATTCCTAAACAATCTACCCATCCCCCTGACTCGCGGCTTCAGACTCACACCCGTTGTCCCACATCTCCCCATATATATACACTAATATATACAAAATCGAAACCCTAACTCTAATCTCTCATAACCTCTCTCGTCTCTCCTCCACACCGGCGCACCCCCACGGCCCCTGACGTCGACGACCGCTGCTGTCATGTTCCAGTACCGGAATACGGAGACGGACATAACCAGCTCTCCCGTACAAGGTATAAAATATCGTACGACGATCATGGCTATAACTAGACAATGGGGTGTATACTACTAACAAGTCACTTAGGGTCACACAACACATCTATTGTCTCAATCAGTCAAGTAAGAACAGTAAATATAGAACATATATGACAATAAATTAAGATGTTCCAAACTACCTGCCACAATATTCTGAAAACCAGCTGTGCAAAAGTAAGAAAACTGGCAGAGTATCAAAAGTACATGACCACGATCAACTACAGTCTGATTAATTATAATCATGTAAGAAAACTAAATGTCCAGATTTACGACAAATAATTGCCGGTGGCTAAACGTCCAAAATGAGTAAAATGTGCAATAACGAGCAGGGAAGAAGAAGCCCACTCATTTTTTTCAGTGGCCATCCGTGTGGTGTGCGCCATTGTTTAGGAAAAAGTAAGCTTGATCCTCGGCTGCTGACACTAAACCTGGCCATGCAAAACTAGTGGAATTAGAGCCCAAATAGCAAGTACCACAAAGGAAGCACGAATGGAGAAGTAAACCAGGTTATATATATATATAGTTCTGTCTCGTAGTTTCGGTTTATAGCCTATCGTGATACAATAATTTAACCCTACAACCAAACATGGACAAGGGTTAGACCATCGCACCATGATAGCCCACATCCCTAAACTATTTAACAGAAGGTATAATTCACAAACAAGCTCAGTTACATAATTGTCCAATCACTTGTACGGCTTACTAGGTGGAGTCTAGGTTATCCCAGAGGTATTATACATATAATAGGAATTCTCATATTGAACCATGTTCTAACAGGGGCTAGCCGAGCCATGAATCGCCGCATAGCACATAGTAGTATGCATTAGTTTCTCGAAAGGCCACCGTTCTAAGATCGCATAGAACACACAGTATAATATAATAGTCGGATATTGCCATCCACTAATGAGAATTTAAACAATATCCATGGGGGGCAGCCTTTAGTCCCCATAATGATTGAGGGTGACTAGTTAAGCACGATCTTGGGATTCCGTTCCTTCCAATGCTTTACATATTTTAGTTGCCTAGTTAACCCTACGGTTAGCTAGAATCACATGGCGTGGTCACATGTTACTCCTCTTATATGTCGTACCGTAGTACGGGCATGCTAGATACGATTCCACTTTGTGACTTTGCAGTTCAATTTAGATTCTCTCCAGCGTGATACAATAGTCAAATGAATCATAGCCACGCTTGGTTATTGACTAACTATCATGTCCATGCTGGAGAAATTATTATATCACATGTCGCTTAGCACGTAGGCACACCTCAGTGCAAAACATGTAACATAATCACGTAGGAACACTTACACATAATCATGTTGGAATACTTAGCACGTAGGAATACATAACACGTAGTAAGTGTATCATCACGGATACCAATAGTCGAGTCAAGTTACTAATTATTGGTAAATCAAATGAGTTCTATCACATAGTCAGGTCTAACACATGGTCACGTAGCTCACATACATTAGCAATAATTAAAATCATACGTGAAATCCCGAAACTCAATAAAGCATCCAAACCAAGCGAAGCAGTGAAACATGTACATAGGCCGCATGAGGATCAGGGAAGCAGATGAAGTCGATCGCATATGGGTCGGGTCGCATGGCCGCATTGGTCGCATGGATCAGGCAACATGAGCTCAGGCCGTATGGGTCGGGCCGCACAAGATCAGACCGCATGGGCTCAGGCTGCATCGGTTGCATGAGCTCAGGCCGCATAGGTCGCAAGGGTCGGGCTGCATGAGCTTAGGCCTCATGGGCTCAGGCTTCATGGGGTAGACTTGCATATCGAATAACTATAGGTAGAATTTTCTTAGACCTTGATAGTTGGGTTGACCATAGTGAAGATTAATGAAGAGGTTATGACTTAACAGAGAGAGACAAGGTGTCTAAAATTTTGAGGACAGAATTCTTTTAAGGAGGGTAGACTTGTCACCACCACATTCTGAAATAGGGGTATTTTTGTCTTTTTATATAGTATAAGTATTGTGTGTATTTATTTGTAATAATTGCATGACATTCATTTATATTTAATAGCCGTAATTTTATTTAATTGTTGCGCCTTACCGTTGCTTCGATATTTGGAGCGCTACCCTTGCCATTGCCTTCCTACAAATTTTACAACCTTGTCCTAGACGTGCCTGCCTTTCATTTTGACCCATGTATAACTTATAATTATGCTCTCTTGTGCTACATTTTAGTCGCACAATTTTTGCCACAGACGTTATTATTTAATTTGATATAAATTTAACTTTGTATCATTGTGCGTTCCAATCGAAATTAGAGACACAATCTCGACCCATTTTGAACAACCCAATTTAGGAAAATATTCTATTCTGAGTCTACTTCATTCATGACACGTGTGTCCCACTTAATTTCAGCCCATTGTACTTCTAATTAATTTTAGAACACCAATTGCATTTATTTTTAATTAATTAAACCGTAAATCCAACTTGTGTAATTTTCTAATTGTTGGGCACTTTTATGCAAAAGTGCATTAAGGTGTCCATTCCGTTGGACACGACACATAAATAAATCCATTTCTCCTTCATGTATATTTTTCTATAATTTTTGGAAGTATGTAATTCAACATCAATCTCCTTAAGACCATGGTCCTCCACACCTTGAACCAATTGAATCCTAGCCATTTCATTTTGAACCCAAACAAATCTTAGCCCTTGAAATATCTCCATGACAAGGCCCAATCCCAAGAGGGGTTGACCAGTCAAACTATTTCTAGGTCAAACCAAGACCTATATATATATATATATATATATATTCTTTTCCCTTTTTTTTACTTTTTCCTTTATTTTTCCTATTCCTAAACCTATAGCTCAACCGATCCCTGCCTTCTCCCCAAGCCACCCTCGCCGGAGTCCAGTCTCGCCGGAGACTCCTCGACCAGGGACCCCACGCCGTTCTCCTCCACACGACCTATTCCCTCTCCCTCCGACCATCTTCCTCCTCCTTCCCCTCGACAACTCAGATCCCGGAATCCCGTTGCTCATTTCCCCGCCGGAACGAAGCCTACCACGACCGCCTGCCGACCCCCGTTCCTCCACGTTCCCTCCGGTCACCACACGCCACCCTTTCCTGACCAGCATCTCGACGATAGTCGTCGCCTGAACAATGACCCTGGCTCGACTCCTCCGCCTGAGCACCCAACGCCTCGACCGCCCGGCCATCCTCGACCCCGTTCGCCTGCAAGCCGAGCACAGCCCCTCATCCTCCTCTCCCCTCCTTCCTCAGGTGATCGACTGAACGTCCTCCACCCTGCTGAACCTCTCCCCTCGACTGAACCCGACCAGCACCACTGTTTCCTCGACAACCAAACCGCCGGAGCACTCGCCATCTCCGCCTGTACCTCTTCCTCCCCGTACACCACCACCATTACAAATCCGACCTTCTCTTCCACCCCCCATCCACCTCAGCCTCTCCTCTCCCCTCGCCGAAAACCTTGTCTTCACCATCACCATCACCTTCACCTTCATCATAATCACGATCATCATCTCCATAATCACCAACACCATCACCTTAAACATCACCTACACCTTCACCATTATCATCGTCGTCGTAGTCGTAACCATCGTCATCGTCAACATCGTCGTCATCGTCGTCGTGCCCGTGCGCAGGTTCGTTCCTGCCCTCCTTCATAACTTTGTACGTATATGTATAGTATACAAATATGTATATGTATATTATTCAATTTAGTATTTATGTATAAATATATATTTTGTATATGTATTTAGTATATGCTTAAAATGTATATAATTGGTATATATATATATATATATATATATATATATATATATATATATATATATATATATATATATATATATATATATATCATCATCTCTATAATCACCAACACCATCACCTTAAACATCACCTACACCTTCACCATTATCATCGTCGTCGTAGTCGTAACCATCGTCATCGTCAACATCGTCGTCATCGTCGTCGTGCCCGTGCGCAGGTTCGTTCCTGCCCTCCTTCATAACTTTGTACGTATATGTATAGTATACAAATATGTATATGTATATTATTCAATTTAGTATTTATGTATATATATATATTTTGTATATGTATTTAGTATATGCTTAAAATGTATATAATTGGTATATATATATATATATATATATATATATATATATATATATATATATATATATATATATATATATATATATATATATATATATATATATATATATATATGGTATGAACTCAATTAGTATATATCTACATATGAATATGTATTGTATATGTACTTAATTTGGTGTATATGTATATTGTAAGTATTTATGCTAGATAATAATAGGTATCTTTATATGTGTACTAGGTGACCCGAGTGTAAATACGGATACCCCGTAACTACCTTGACCTGTGACCATGTAACATGTTAGCAGACTGCCATATGTACACCGACATACTGGCAAGACCGTATCATTGACTGTCTGTCTTGCACATCAATTACAGACACGACACCCGTGCAATTTGATACACACTTGACCCTAATTGACCAGTGCCATACCTAACGTAGCCCTAAGTTCAATGTATTTATAATTGGGTGTTAGAGTAATGTCTGATGCACACTACCAGAAAAAGTCAAATTAGCGACGTCAAAAAACGTCGTTAAATAACAAAAAAATGTCGCTAATCATGTTTAGCGACGTAATTAGCAACGTTTTACAGAAGTCGAAAATTGGCATGTCGCTGAAAGGAAAAACGTCGCTAAACGTCGCTATACCGACATTTTTTAGCGACTTAAATGTGTCGCTAAATTAGCGACGTTTAGCGACGCAGCATCACTAATTAGCGACGTAAACAAACGTCGCTAAACGTCGCTAATTAGCGACTTATATAGCGACGCGGCAGCGACGTCTTTAATGACCTGGCAGTACTGCCATGTCAGCAATTTGCGACATACAGCGACATATTTAGCAATATTTGTAGCGACGTATTTAGCGACGTTTATTAACGTTGCTAATTAGCGACGCAGTTAGCGACGTGTATAAACGTCGCTAAACGTCGCTAAACGTCGCTAAAAACGTCGCTAATTTTACAGAAAAAATAAAAAAAAATACTAAATTGTTTCCAAACTATTATTCCTGCAATTTATGAAATTTTAATTAAAAATAGACCCGGAGCAACCCTCCGTTGAATTCTCTGGGTTCGCCGACCCCTTCGGTGGAACACTCAACACCGGTAAATTAACATCATTTAATATGAGTAAAAAGTATCACAGTCGTACAATACACACAAATATTATAGACAGACCTAAAGCAACCCTCCATTAAAAATTTTTGGTACGAAATAACACAAAAAATATATAAAATATCACAGTCACACAATACACACAAAATAGAAGTATCACAGTCACACAAAATGCATAATATATAAGTATCACAGTCACATAATGGGCATAATATATAAGTTATTTGTATCACACAATAACTACAATAAAAGTATATGAAATATTACAGTATCAATCTCGAGGATATCCAATACGCTGGGGCACATACCAGTCCCTCAGATACTGTGCATAAATAGCGTCTATGTGATCAATCTCTGCTATGGATGCTGGGTGACTGGAACTCCCCGTCTGAGATACAGCCGCTATAGGTGCTGGGTGACTGGAACTCCCCGTCTGAGATACAGCAGATGGTATCTCTTCCTCCTTAACAGTATGAGGCATCACTTCCTCCTTAACAGTAGGAGGTGTCTCTCTCTTGGGTGCCATCTGGTAAGATAGATAAAAACAAAGAATATAATTGATAACATATATTACTTAAGACATACCCTTAATAATGCGGAATGGAAGAAATAGATGACTCACAAAGAATATAATTGATAACAGATATTAATTAAGACATACCCTCAGCAGCCCTGCCTATAAATTGTTTGTTGTAGTATAATAATAATACGAATCATAAAACATGAGAGTATAATAATGATACTAATCATAAAACTATTCAAACACAAATCATTGATCTCATTGATCTCAAAACAAAGTTTATAAACAAGTTTTCATGTCCTTGCTGCTACAACTTCTGAGTGCAATTTGAATAAAAATATTACATAATTTTAATAGCTGACACCAGTTTATATACTATATTTATACTGTACTCTCGACGAGGTTTTACTTTCATAAATCACCCATCAAATAAGATATTCACACCGAGTTTGATCATAAAATTCTATATGACTTTGAAAAAATATGCCAAATGTAGTTTGGTACACTTGATATGAGGCCTGGCATCTTCTTGAGATTTTTTTATTAACTTTTTTATGGGTGCTAAGGAATTTTCCAATCCCCAAAGATATGGTTTTTGAATGATAGAGATTCCCTTCTATCGCTCTTATTTGACTCTTGTTTGCTGCAATCAAGGTTAGATTGGACGAGATGGGAGGTGCCTCAACCTAATATGTTGTTGAACTCTAAATTCATAAGTATCCAGTCCCCAACCTGCTTATCTCTGGACTGATCATCCACATCAAGTATGTCCACAGGAGAACAAATCATTCCAGTTACAACAACAACTTAGTTTTGCAAAGAAAAATAGGAAAGAATGACACAACTTTCCAGACAAATAATGGGCATTCAATTGTCCAGTGCATGTTTTGAAGTAAGGCATTCTTCTGAGCTAGTTTATACTTTTGAATCATGCTGGAATATTGGATAATTTAATTTCTATAACTCATGAATTTTGGGTAACCCATAATAAACCAATAAAGTATACTTTAAATTGAAGTGCCCAATGGATTACAATAAATTGTCATATACCAAACTTGCAAGTATAATTGCTATATGGACATCAATTAGTATCTATTTGATTTGAGTGACATCAAACCAATAGTTAAGACTCTAATAAAAAGCCCACTATACCATCTTAATGGGTTGACTCCAGGACCAAGGTGTTCATGTAAATGACATTACTGATCGACTAATACAAGTGATAGAATAAAACATTATAAAATTTCTGGGAGGATATATATATATATATTATATTCTTTTTGTTTATTTTTTTATTTACTTATTTACTTAATTCCTTCGGGGAACAGTAACTCAAAGGATTTATTTACTTATTTTTATATACTTTTATTTTTATTTTAAAAAAATTTCTTTTTTTCTTTCTTTTTAGCTAATTGCTTTCATATATTCTTTTAGATAATTATGTTATAATTACTTTATTACTATTTTTTTATTTATCTACTACATAATAATTTTATTTGTTTACTCGATATTTTATATATTTATATTTATTTTAATATTTGTATTATAAAGCATACATCTATGTCTGTGTATTATAAAGCCTTAATCCTGATCAAAAATCCTAACCCTAACCCTAACCCCAGGTCAAAAAACCTAACCCTAACCCTAACCCTAGGCCCTCATCAGTGTATGTGTCTGTGTCAGTGTGTGTGTGTGTCGTGTCTGTGTCAGTGTCACATGTGTGTCCTGTGAGAGGGAGAGAGAGAGAGAGAGGGGGTTAGGGTTTACCTAGAGGAGGAGGAGGAGGAGGGGGGGGGGAGGACGCGGCCGGAGGGGGGAGTACGCGGCTGGAGGCGGGTTGCCGGGAGGGAGGAGGGGGCACCGGAGGGAGGAGGGGAGCCGGAGGGGGAGGACGCGGCCGAGGGGGGTCACCGGAGGGAGGAAGGAGGAGCCGGAGGGGAGAGATCGAGAGCGCATTTGAATTTTGGGAGAGGGAGAGGGAGAGGGAGAGATCGAAGGAAATGGGGGGAATCAGCCCTAAGTAAAAACTTTAGCGACGTTTTTAGCGACGCCAACAATGACGTCGCTAAATTCTAAATTAGCGACTATTTAGCGACGCCAATAATGCCGTCGCTAATTTACGTCGCTAATTTAGAATTTAGCGACGTTTTTAGCGACGCCAATAATGACGTCGCTAAATTAGCGATGTTTAAGACGTCGCTAATGACGTCGCTAAATGGCCAAAATATATACGTCGCTAAAAACGTCGCTAAATAAAACATATTAGCGACGTTTAGCGACCTAAATTGAACTTATAGCGACTAATCTTTTAAAAAATGAATAAAAGTCGCTGAACGTCGCTAAATGTCGCCAATTAGCGACGTCTAGCGACGTTTTTACATGGAGTCGCTAAATTAGCGACGTTTTTAAATAGAGTCGCTAAAAAATGTCGCTAATCCTGCTTATTCTAGTAGTGGCAATATTGTATTATATGATATGTTTATAGGACTGTTGGATTGTTTTGTGAGACTTCAGGAGCAAGACATTGGTATTGTCAGCTAAGGACCCCAGGCGAGTATATTCTCTGATAATTTTTGTTATTTGATAATTTCTATAATTCAAGTATTTAGAAATGTTACATCTGACTCTTGACACTGTGCTACACGGACTAGTATATAGATTGGATCTTTAGTCATGAGATGTTACATTGGTTATCGTATTGACATTGTACACGACATTGATATTAGACATTGATATTAGACATCGTACATGATATATTGGACATTGATCGTGTATCGTGACGTGTCATGATTGGATCCACAGTACTAGTTAGGAGCAGAGAAATTGCTAGTGAGAGATGTGATCAAAACACCTATCGTATAAGTGTAGACATTGAACGGTGTTAATCATACACCTCACGTATGATTAGCCAGGCCATGTAGCCATCGAACAAGTTCCCAAGCCGATCACATTTTGAAACTACGATTTCAAACACTTAGAATAGTTACAGTTCTCTATTTTAGTTCATATACTACATCACTCGTATATGATATTACACCTCATTCTCTTTATTTTATATATGCACTGACTGTACCATATTGCCTATATTGCATATTCTTTTTATTTTGCTATTGTATTTAATTATTGTCTTCTCTCAGTACATAGCATCATCTATTTATTGTTTTATAGTCCTTATCAATTATCTGGAACTGTTATTTGAGATGTACTTTGCTCTATCCTGACTGGAAATATTTTTCCAGACTGTGCCTTAGAGGACTCGTGTCCGATATTTTATGGACCACAGGGAGAGTAGCTGCAGCCTTGGACTTTGTAGCAGGTGCGATTCCCGGGAGGTCTAGCCGGGATCACTAGTTATTTAGTTAGTTTTTTAGCAGTTTTTGGTACCGGATTTGTCTCCAGCATATTTAGTTAAGACTTGGATATTATTGTTGAGTTAGATTATTTTTATTTTAGACTCGTGTTGCATTTTGATTTATTTATTTCTTCGATATCTTATCGTGCTTTACTTTATGTGATTGAGTATTCCATATTATATTATGATATCTGTGACTCCTTATGGAGTTGGATGCTCGTGTGAGAATGATTAGATAGCATTGCGACCTAGACAGCGTTCTACCGCCGATGCTGTGGCGTAGGCTGGACGTACCCACGTACTCGTGCCCCAAATTCTGGGTGCGGGTCGTGACAGGGTTCCAGGAAGATGAGGTTCCGGTTCTGATACACCAAGTGGGAAGGCCGGATAGAGAGTAACTAGTGGAAGAGCTTCGGGGACAAAACCTGGCTATCGACACCACCGTCACAGTGAACCCGGTCTACCTCATCATCCGTAAACTTTGGGACTGAAACGAAAATGGAATAGTCATCCACACGAGCGAGTGTATGCCGACAAGCGGGAACCTCAGTATAAACCTAGGGCTTCCCACCATATTTGTAAATAAATGCTTCAGCCTCCATCGCAGTCCCCTCAGCACCAGGATGCATCAAATATGGGTAATGAATCAACAGCCAACCCATCAGGTAGTGATAAGGCATCTTGACCTGACTGAAATCTTCTTTGGGGTCGCGATCCATCACCTTGCTTGTGAAAGCACGAAGCCCCGGATGGATGCTGCAGACCATTGTTGGGAGTAAGGCGAGCTTGTGTCCGAAGACGAGCTTCACGGCGGGGAGTATGAGGTTGCGACTGCCCCCCTCAAAACCTTATTTATAGGCGACCAAAAGACGAAAATATATCCTTCGAATTCTACTCTCATCCGCTGACAGCTACAGCCGTCAGCATCGAGCCCCGTATCTGGAGATGGCTCAAAATTCGAACAAAATCTACTCACGGGTCAAGGCAAATCTGGCAGTTAAATACGTAGTTGATAGCCTGGCACCGTTCGCCCATGCGGCTCAATGACCATCCATGTTCTTATTCAAAGTATTTCAAACTTATCAGTTTAAAAACTTTAAAGGGGGTCTTGTAGAAGCATGTAAAAGATGTGACCATGTGACAACGTCCATGCGCCCCCCAAATAAAAAAATAGATGGATCGTACGGACACCATGCGACACAGAAAAGGAATACCCATGCGGTCCAAACAAGCGTCATGACAACTGGCCGCAGGTCGACCTGACATGACGTCCTGACAACAAAGATAGCGTCTGAAACAGAATCCTGACAAAAAAAATTTTGATCGCCTCGAAGGACGAGAACACACTAAGAGGCAGAAGTCCCAAGGATGGTGCAGAGCCATATGGAAAATACGATTAAAAGATCCCATGTGACTCTGTCCCATGCGTCCCAGACTCCATACGGTCTATGCATCTCTGGCCTACGCGTCCTAGACCCCATGCGTCCCATGCGACTCTGGCCTATGCTTTCCAGACTCCATGTGGTCCATTCGTCTCTGGCCCCATGCATTCCAGACTCCGTGCATCCCGTGCGTCTTTGGCTACATGTGTCCCAGATTCCACGACGACCAAGTCTTGCTGTTACAACTGAGTGGTTCTTTTCAACCAAATAATGGCCACGTATCCACTTGACCAAGTCATGCTTACACAGTTAAGAACCACCCAGATACTCAACAAACAACAAAATTCCAACAGAGCAGGAATTTCTGTGCATAGCTGTAGCACCCTTCCGTTGAGAAGGAACACGTGGCCAACCCCGCCATCCATACGGCCCAAAATTCATGCAGCCACTAAACGACTATAAATATCAGGGTACTACCCCCATTCAAGAGGCTGGCTAGCTATCTGCGAATCAACACTCAAGGGAGAGAGAAAAGCTTTCGCACCAGATCGTCCACGGAGTAAAGAGAGTTGCTACACTCTTAACCCTCTATTGTCACCCCCCCCCCCCCCCCCCCGAAAATAAATTTGTACTTAGATTATCTTTTAAGACACTTTCTTGTACTTTCTTAGTTTGTTAAATCAAATCCAGTTTTTTCAGTTCTCGTTTTGATATTAAATGGCAAACAAGCACAAGGGTTGTGCTTAGCTTGTGGAGCACCATGCCACATAGTAAAATCTTGCCCAAACAAAGCTAGTTCATCATCATCCTCCCCGACATGACCCCAATATAGGGCTCCAGCATCGATTCAGTAATACCAGGATCAGAGGTCTTTTCCTACCCAGTCTCAAGTATTCCAGCAGCAGAGGCCACAGCAGTATGCGCAGGCCCAAGCTCAAGTATAAGCCAGATAAGGAGGTCTGCAACAGCGAGGACCAGCACCGAGAGGATGAGGCCAGGCTATGGCACTCACCGGGAAGGAGCAGCTAGCTTTAAGTGAGGTGGTGGTTGGTACCATTCTCGTCAACTCTCATTCAGCTTCAGTATTTTTTGATTCTTGTGCCTCACATTCTTTTATGTCTGCACGATTTATGATACGAGTTGGATTAGAACCCGAGTCCTTATTAGTAAGACTCAATATACTTACTGATAAAGGTATCGTGTAAGTTGATAGAGTTTATACCTCTTGTCGAGTCGTAGTGTGCGCGAGAGATTTTTACACTAGACTGATAGAGTTTCTTATGGGATATTATGACGTTGTCCTAGGCATGGATTGGTTAAGTGCCCGATACATGACGATAGATTGGCATGCTAGCAAGGTAATCTTTTGTATCCTCGGAGTGGAAGAATTCTTATTTTCTAGAGGAGAGATGGAGTCTCCGTCAGCAATCATGAGAATGACAGTAGCAGAAGAAGTACCATTCTCTGGAGTGGTCAGTGTGTTTCTAGTTATGTTTCCAGAAGAGCTCCCAAGTATGCCATCAGAAAGAGAGATAGGGTTTACCATCGATCTACTTCCAGGAACAATACTTGTGTCAGAGAGAGTCTACAGGATGGCACCATCAGATTTGAAAGTCTTGTATCGAATGCTTGAAGAATTGAGAACCAAGGGATTCATTCGTGCTAGTGAATCTCCTTGGGGAGCCCCAATGCTTCTAATGAAGAAGAAGGATGGAACTTCCTATTTTTGTGTTGATTATCATACCCTCAATAAAGTAACCATCAAGAACAAGTATCCCTTGCCAAGGATCGATGACTTGTTCGATCAGCTTATTAGAGCAACAATGTTTTCCAAGATTGATTTACGGTCGGAATATCATCAGATCAGAGTCAGAGAGGAAGATATACCCAAAACGGCGTTCAGATTAAGATATAGACATTAGAAGTTTTTAGTAATGCCCTTTGGAGCAACTAATGCGCCATAAGTATTTATAGATCTCATGAATCGTATTTTCATGCCATACTTAGACAAGTTCGTGATTGTGTTCATCGATGATATATTGGTTTACAGTCGAAGTAAAGTAGAGCACGGGCAGCATCTTCGTGCAGTTCTTCAAGTCCTTAGAAAACATAAGTTATATGCCAAGTACAGTAAGTACGAGTTCTGGCTTGATCATATTTCATACTTGGGGCATATTATTACTAAAGGTGGAGTAGAAGTGGATCCCCAGAAGATAGAAGCCATTGAGATATGGGCAATACCTAGAACAGTTGCATAAGTTCGTAGTTTCCTGGAACTAGCAGGATATTATCAAAGATTTATGTCAGACTTTGCTAAAATATCTGCGCCCTTGACATAATTGAGTCATAAGGATGTGCGCTTTGATTGGATAGATGAATATCGGGCCTCTTTTGAGAAGCTCAAGCAGAAGTTAATTACAACACCAATTTTGATGCTTCCAGAAGGGATATGTGGTTTCACGGTATATTACGATGCATAAGGAAAAGGACTAGGGTATATTCTTATGCAGCATGGTAAGGTTATAGCTTATGCATCTCGGCAGCTTCGAGATCAAGAGAAGAATTATCCAACACACAACTTGGAGTTAACAACAGTTATCTTTGCACTCAAACTTTGGAGGCATTACCTATATGGAGAACGAGTAGGGATTTATACTGATCATAAGAGTTTGAAGAACGTCTTTACTAAAAAGGATCTCAACATAAGATAGAGAAGATAGCTAGAGTTGATAACAAACTATGATCATGACCTTCAGTATCATCCAGGGAAGGCTAATGTCGTGGCAGATACTTTGAGCCGGAGAGCAGGAGCTTATTTTCTCACGACACAGCGAGGGAATTTAGAAGATCTTCAGGATATGGACATAGAAGTAGTGTCGCCTGGCAACACAGTATTGATGGCTGGCTTACAAGTTTAATTTAATATATTAGAAAGGATCAGAGCAGCACAATCTACGGATGTCAAGCTTCAGCGACTTAGAGCAGCATGCGAGGCAGGGCATAGAACAGAACTAAGCATTCCCAGTGACGAAACTCTCCGATTTGGTAATCGTCTTTGTGTACCAAGTGGATATATCTGTCAAGAGATTATGTCCCCACAGTTCTCAGTATTTCGTTCACCCAGGAGGAACAAAGATATACAGACATATTCGTCAGAATTTCTAATGGAATGGAATTAAGAGGGAGATAGCACGATTTGTCTCCCGATGTTTGGTTTGTCAGCAAGTCAAGGCTGAGCATAAGAGACAAGCAGGACTTCTTTAACCTTTACCAATTCTGGAATAAAAGTGGGACCATATCACCATAGATTTTGTGATCGATCTTTCTAGATCCCCAGCTGGCAGAGATATAATTTGAGTAATAGTGGATCGAATCACAAAGGTTGCTCACTTTCTTTTCTTCAAAGTGGGACAGTCTACAAAGTAGTTGGCTCGAATATACATGAATCAGATTGTCAGACTTCATGGAGTTCCAGTCAATATCGTATCAGATAAAGATTCTAGATTCATATCTCACTTTTAGCAGAGTCTACAGCTGTCACGCCCCAGTCCCAAAAATACGTAGGACTAGGACACGTAAGCATGCCAGCCGCATGGATATGGCAACTCCAATATATGGAAACCAAATCCATGCGTACGCTGTAATATGAATATAAAATCCACAAGTGGTATAAAATGTAATACAAGTCACAGGGTAAAATCTAAATCTCATCCACCAAAATCATATAGAAATAAAAAACCAGTATCTATGAAACTAGATCTCAATAAGAAGTATCTAAGGATGATAGTTGGATGAAAATAAATCCACTACCAACTCGAATATAAGAGCAAATACAATATGAGTACAACACCACAACACAATAGAAGAATACCAGCTATCCATCACAGCTCGAAGAGAAGACATCCTCGGATCACATGTAACCATCCAAATCTGCGCTCCTGCAAATACTCAAGAAAAGATACACCTGGCAGCGGACCAGGTCCTCAGAGGGACGTAACAAGATACAGAAAATACGAGCCAATTTGAATACAGTAAATATGCATATAATTTAAAAATAAATAAGTACGCTGTACAAGACCATATATATGAATGTAAATGAGGACAACTTTTCGATGTATGGGCAAGGGTAGGCTACTCGATCTACCTCACAACTCACACACACGTCAATGGACATCAGAAATCGACATACTGGGGGTAGCGACCAGCGAGACTCCAGAAATTGACATACCGCGGGGGTAGCGACCAGCGCGACACACGCCCGTAGTGCGAGCTATATACTACGGTTTACCAGAGTGGTTAAAAGCCCATACGCCTAATGATTGTCCTCTCATGATACTAGGTGCCATGTGTGTGTCAATATATCTAATATATAGTATGACTAAAGAAACTACACATGCAATAAATAAACAGAAAGGAAATAAATATACAGAAATATACTAAGCATGCAAAATACTATAAACAACTTGGCAAGGTATCTTGCCTGGGGTCCTGCTGCTGGTATGAATCAGAGTCCAAGTCACAGTCCAAATAGCCTATGTATTACAAATTTATCACGTCAAAAGATAATTTATTTTAATTTATTTAATTCTGAAATAATTACTCTAAAATCCTATTTTAATCTTATTATTCTGATTTTTATGTTAATTCCTAAATTTTGTCCAAAGAAACTAAATTTTATCAACTCGAGACTCATGACACGCAAATCGAGGCGATCTGTTGACCAAAAAGTCAACCGACACAAACTCAACTTTCATGCATTATTTTCTGTAGATTTCAGCGTCAAAAAACATGCTGGAATTTATAGCTCGTCCGAATTCAAATTCGTTTGGGAATTATGGCACATACAAATTTTGTATTGTGCACCGATGGTTAAATTCTAACCTAGAAGTTCTACAGAATTAGTAGTATGAAAATACTTCGAATTAAATTCTGTAAAAAATATATGTCGATGATCACGACATTAGCTTTCCGAAACTTTAAACGGTTCATGATTCTGATTCCTGGTTCTCCCGGAATCGTAAAAACATCGAAACACATCAATTTTTGGACATGCTGTGCTCTACGAATTTTACAGAATTTAATACTCATAATTTAGAAAAACAATTTATATAATCAGAAACCTAACCTCATTATCGTTCTACAAAAAAACTAGAGCACGTTTGGAGTCCGGAGCTAGGAGATATCGTCTTTTTAATTCGTCATAACTAGTAGAAAATGAGGCTGAATTTATGACGAATTTTAACTATTTTTGGACGAAAAAGAGAGGAATTTGGGAAAAAAAAAATATGAAGGATGAGGTATTTATAATGGTGGAGACTACTTAATTAAATACAACTAGGATTGGTTAATTTGGATAGGATTATGATGAATTTAAATAAGGATATTATATACATTAAGTTGCTTTCCTAGTAGGTTCAGGATTTGAATTAATTTAAAGTAGAGTTTGAATTTATCTCAATAATTTATAATCTTGAATATAATTAAATACAATACAAATAATTTATAAAATCTTATTAATATCTATTAACACTAAATTAGCATCTATCTAATATTAAGACTATATATATCCAAATAAATCCTAATTAATTTCAAAAATCTAAAATAACCAAAAATAATTCTAAATGAATATTTATATAAGTAAATATACTAAGAAAAATTATTTTCTAATTAACTAAGAGAATACTCTAAATAAATTTAACATCTATAATAAATATAATAATATAAAATATACACAAATACCTATTTTGGGTGAGGGAGTTTACAATCTACCCAACTTAAAATAATTTCGTCCTCGAAATTAAAATAAGACATAATTTGTCAAATCCTTCACATTCGTACATAAGGTATGTCAATCGCAATCTCTTCCAAAAATTTAAATAATAAAATCTATTCGAATCTATCGCGATCACTTCAAAATTAATATAACCACTGTTTAAATCAAAATTCAAC
Organism: Iris macrosiphon; assembly: GCA_036927795.1. Lineage (NCBI taxonomy): Eukaryota > Viridiplantae > Streptophyta > Magnoliopsida > Asparagales > Iridaceae > Iris > Iris macrosiphon. Next base: position 18,645,171 of record JAYESA010000020.1, on the reverse strand, counting down.
CTGTCGTAATCTCTTCTCGATTTTTAAATAATCAACATCCAAATCTAACTCAAGTCTATATGACATCCCACATCAAAATTTATATCACCATTTCCAACTATCATAATCTCCTCTAGACCTTGAACAATAAACAATTCTAATCAAATCTTATTCCTATTCTCAAATTAAGAATTTTGTACTCTTCAAATATTTAAACTCAATTTACATCCTCAATATTTCAAATAGGTGACCCAACAATCAAAATTAAACTTTTAATTCAAATCATCAAATTATAAAATTTAAATCTAATTCACCAGTTGTTCAAGTCTAAAATTCTATATTTATCCTAAAAATTTAAATCGATGATTCATCCTTCAATATTCAAAATTTAAATCATGTGCTCAAAGTATAAATATTGGGTCCTCAATATCAAGATTTTTAAAATTTATTAAATCCTCATTATCTTAATCCTTCTTTTAAAATTCTCCATATTTAAAAGGACTTAATCTCTCAATCTAATCCTACTTGATCACAATCTAAAAGAATTCTCCTCAAGTTTAATAATGCAATTTCTACCCAACTTAGAATTTACCCATCTATCACATAAGACTCTTACACTTAAGAAAAATATTCCTCAATTTATTTTCTTATGTCATTCAATCCTCAAAACTTTAACACCAACTATATCATATGTGATATGCCCTTAATCAATTATGAAAGATAGTCATCAAATAATATGATTGGCCTATGGGGTATATCTTGTACTATCCGTGTATCACTTATATCCAAGCACGAGATTTTGTCTTTCCGAAACAAGGGAAGACGGAAAGCAACGAAAAAGAGTTCATGGAGGGGTAATAGAATGGAAGTATGGGAATCAAAGCGTTTAAAGAATTCAAATGGGAATTGTCAAGACAGTTGTGGATTAAAATCTTAATTTGGTAATTTCCTATTCGCATGCTCACATCGGTGCAGTTATGTACTTGATATGATATGCTTTGTCGTATCTAGAGGGTAAGTATATTTGTCTACTGGTCCACTATACATCTTAATCCACGCAAAATACTATTGCGAAGGGCGAATCAAGCGCATTATGGCTAGCTAGACCATAATACACTGATTCTGATTAGACAATTTGTATTAGTGTGGTTGATCAGGCCCCAATAACACATATGTCATGAACAAGCTCGATATAAGATTAAGCTTGCAAAAACTAGGCTATAATAGCAGCATAATTCAAGGTAGCACAGAAAATATAACGCTGGATTATGATGTGAGAAGTTATAAAATAATTTAAGTTCGCAAAAGCAAAAATAACATAAGCAATAATAATAAAAGACTCTACAATCTCTACAGTTATCATACAACCTCCTTATCTAAGTCGCTAGTCGACCAAATAGGACAAGGACCTCTAAATTTTATGGTCTGAATAAACACTGTCGTCTTTTGCTAGCATGCGATAAATATCATTCGGTTACACTTCAATTAATAGGTCAAAAGACTATGTGATACTAGGTGTCAAACATTATGGTAAAACTTCTAACTAAGTCTAGTAGTGTCTACACTACTCTCAAGTCTTCTTAATACATCAAGGGGTAATGGTATAACAATCTAAAGATAAGGAATTCTAGGTTCACTAGATATTCTAAACTTAGTGGTGTGTCTATATTCTCGTTGTATTCTTAATAGGTTTGCTACTCTAATTATCATCCTAATAACAGGGGTTCCTATATTCTAGCAGAAGACTATACTCAAGGAACTATTAGGGAAGCACATGAATCAAGCAGGATACAATTGTTCAAAATAGAACAGATAGGAGGAGATGAATCACAGTCAATTGTGGATGAGATCCTATACTCTAGTCCTAGGGACAGGCTTGTACGGTACAGTAACGTAACCGAGACAATATGCTCTCGACCTGCATGGACCACCACAAAAATATGTCACGTCCCAGTCCCAAAAATACGTAGGACTAGGACACGTAAGCATGCCAGTCGCATGGATATGGCAACTCCAATATATGGAAACCAAATCCATACGTACGCTGTAATATGAATATAAAATCCACAAGTGGTATAAAATGTAATACAAGTCACAGGGTAAAATCTAAATCTCATCCACCAAAATCATATAGAAATAAAAAACCAGTATCTATGAAACTATATCTCAATAAGAAGTATCTAAGGATGATAGTTGGATGAAAACAAATCTACTACCAACTCGAATATAAGAGCAAATACAATATGAGTACAACACCACAACACAATAGAAGAATACCAGCTATCCATCATAACTCGAAGAGAAGACATCCTCGGATCACATGTAACCATCCAAATCTGCGTTCCTACAAATACTCAAAAAAAGATACACCTGGCAGCGGACCAGGTCCTCAGAGGGACGTAACAAGATACAGAAAATACGAGCCAATTTGAATATAGTAAATATGCATATAATTTGAAAATAAATAAGTACGCTGTACAAGACCATATATATGAATGCAAATGAGGACAACTTTTCGATGTATGGGCAAGGGTAGGCTACTCGATCTACCTCACAACTCACACACACGTCAATGGACATCAGAAATTGACATACCACGGGGGTAGCGACCAGCGAGACTCCAGAAATCGATATACCGCGGGGGTAGCGACCAGCACGACACACGTCCGTAGTGCGAGCTATATACTACGGTTTACGAGAGTGGTTAAAAGCCCATACGCCTAATGATTGTCCTCTCATGATACTAGGTGCCATGTGTGTGTCAACATATCTAATATATAGTATGACTGAAGAAACTACACATGCAATAAATAAACAGAAAGAAAATAAATATACAGAAATATACTAAGCATGCAAAATACTGTAAACAACTTGGCAAGGTATCTTGTCTGGGGTCCTGCTGCTGGTATGAATCAGAGTCCAAGTCACAGTCCAAATAGCCTATGTATTACAAATTTATCACGTCAAAAGATAATTTATTTAATTCTGGAATAATTACTCTAAAATCCTATTTTAATCTTATTATTCTGATTTTTATGTTAATTCCTAAATTTTGTCCAAAGAAACTGAATTTTATCAACTCGAGACTCATGACACGCAAATCGAGGCGATCTGTTGACCAAAAAGTCAACCGACACAAACTCAACTTTCATGCATTATTTCCTGTAGATTTCAGCGTCAAAAACATGCAACATGCTGGAATTTACAGCTCGTCCGAATTCAAATTCGTTTGGGAATTATGGCACATACAAATTTTGTATTGTGCACCGATGGTTAAATTCTAACCTAGAAGTTCTACAGAATTAACAGTATGAAAATACTTTGAAATAAATTCTGGGAAAAATATATGTCGATGATCTCGATATTAGCTTTCCGAAACTTTAAACGGTTCATGATTCTGATTCCTGGTTCTACCGAAATCACGAAAACATCGAAACACGTCTATTTTCAGACATGCTGTGCTCTACAAATTTTACAGAATTTAATACTCATAATTTAGAAAAGCAATTTATATAATCAGAAACCTAACCTCATTATCGTTCTAACAAAAAAAACTAGAGCACGTTTGGAGTCCGGAGCTAGGAGATATCGTCTTTTTAATTCGTCATAACTAGTAGAAAATGAGGCTGAATTTATGACGAATTTTAACTATTTTTGGACGAAAAAGAGAGGAATTTGGGAAAGAAAAATATGAAGGATGAGGTATTTATAATGGTGGAGACTACTTAATTAAATACAACTAGGATTGGTTAATTTGTATAGGATTATGATGAATTTAAATAAGGATATGATATACATTAAGTTGCTTTCCTAGTAGGTTCAGGATTTGAATTAATTTAAAGTAGAGTTTAAATCTATCTCAATAATTTATAATCTTGAATATAATTAAATACAATACAAATAATTTATAAAATCTTATTAATATCTATTAACACTAAATTAGCATCTATCTAATATTAAGACTATATATATCCAAATAAATCCTAATTAATTTCAAAAGTCTAAAATAACCTAAAATAATTCTAAATGAATATTTATATAAGTAAATATACTAAGAAAAATTATTTTCTAATTAACTAAGAGAATACTCTAAATAAATTTAACATCTATAATAAATATAATAATATAAAATATACACAAATACCTATTTTGGGTGAGGGAGTTTACAACAGCAGAGTCTAGGTTCCCGTCTGAAATTCAGTACAACTTATCATCCCCAAACAGATGGTCAGTCAGAACGTACGATCCAGAATATAAAAGATATGCTTCGATCATGTACCCTAACTTTAGTGGTTCATGGGAGGATCACTTGTACTTGGTCGAATTCTCTTACAACAACAGTTTCCAGGCAAGTATCTTGATGGACCCTTCGAGGCACTGTATGGTAAAAAGTACAGGTCCCCGGTAGATTGGGATAACATTGGTGAGAGGTAATTGCTTGGTCCCAAGATGATAGCCTAGACAGTTGAGGTAGTCAAACAAGTCCAAATGTATCTTAAAGTGGCTCAAGATCGTCAGCGTCATTGGGCCGATTCGCATCGACGACCTCTTGAGTTCTCTGTCGGCGATCATGTATTCCTTCAAATTTTGTCTACCCGAGGAGTCATCAGATTTGGGTACAGGCAAAGCTTAGTCTATGTTATATTGGTCCGTTCGATATCCTCTAGAAAGTGGGAGATGTTTCTTATCTCCTTGCTCTTCCGCCGTCGCTTCGCGAGATACATATCGTTTTCCATGTATCTCAGTTACGACGGTATATACCGAATTTAAGCCATGTCCTGGATCATTTAGAATTGGATGTTGGTACCGACCTTTCGTATGAGGAGAGACATATATCTAATTTGGACCAAAGAGAGAAGATTCTCAAGAACCAAACTATTTGTTTAGTCCGAGTTGTTTGGAGGCATCACTCACCGGGCAATTCAACTTAGGAGCGATAGGATGATATCCGTGCTTGATACCCATATTTATTTGACTCGTGAGGTATACTTGTTCGTATATTTTGTACCCTGATATTGTCTTTTGTATGCTTGTCTTATTTTAGGATTGTGCTTGATTCTCGTATGCCCTTGCTTACCTTGATTGCATGTCCCCAAAGTTTTCTTGCTAGACCCCGTGCCTTATTGAAATTTTGAGGACAAAATTTTATAAGGAGGAGAGAGTTGTGAGACTCATCTTATTGTTCTAGTATAAGTACCCGATATACGCATATTATACATGTATAGCTTGCTTATTATTTAATTTCTTATATCTTGCTTTGTACTATTCATGCATTGTTTAGGTTATTTTTGTAAGTTTTTCTTAATTGCATGCTTTGGACCGTTGGTCCCTTGATTTTTTTGGTGGACTGTGATGAACTCGAGTAAGAGGCATGGATTATGATCCAATAGCCTACAATCAATCCCTTGGCTATATAAGCAATCCCATTTTCTTTCCTCTACTTTTCTTTTTCTTTTATTTCTCTTTCCTTCTTTATTTCTTTCCCAGCAGAGAGCATCAACCGAACTTTGCCTTGGCCGTGGGTGACCTTGGTAGTGTTGGTATTAGGCTAGAACTTGACCATAGGCAAGTATATCTTGCCAACCGAAGGAACAACCTTGGATCTTGCTTTGGTTCTTAGTATAGCTTTTTTTATCGTTTGATCGATTTTATTTTTTGGTAGCACTTAGAACTTGTCTCAGTGATAATTTTGTTTTCCTTGGATTGGATCCCGAGAACAGCAAGTCAGAGAATACAAGTTGGCCTGAGAATACAAACAAAAAGTACGCAGGGAACCCTTGTCGCATAAGCGATATTCTAGTGAGCACACTTTTGTCTGTTTCACAAATTCCTTAGAAAGTAAGTCAAGATATGTTAAGTACTCTGGGCGCACTTCTCTACTCCTACGTACATTTTATACTAAGATAATTCTTTTAAAAGTATGCTAATCCTACTTGGCGCACTTTCGAATGGGTCTGCAGGTCATCAAGAATGTACGTCACTGCTTAAAAAGTCAAGTTGGCGCACTTTGCATATATTGCAGAGTTGGCGCACTTTGTCGCTTCTGGAGAATGACGCACTTTGCTGTGTGGCACACTATATAGCATTCTCCAGAGATGGCATATTTTGTAGCCCTTTATAATTACTTAATGACTAAGCAAAGTCTTCTGACCATTCTCGAGAATTATGTTCTCGACTGCAGGGATGTCTCGAATGCTGTGCTAGGTCTTGGAACTTATTTTTTGTCTTGTAGTAGACCTTCATGCGCTTGTTTGTGCACCAAATCTTACTACTGGCATACTTAATGAAAGTGCGCCAAAGTCGTAGCCAAGCTCCTGGCTCGCGCAGTTCTATCATTGTGCGCCAAAATCGTAGAAGTGCGCTTTAGTATGATTGTGCGCCATCTTTGCTTGGAGCACTTTTGTATCAAAGTGTGCAAGAACTGTCTGAATTAGTGATTTGTACGTCAAAACTATTTTTGGCCATTTGTGCGCCAATACCTATTTTGGCCATTTGTGCGCCAATAGTGGTTTTTGACCCATTGTCCACGGATGTTATTTTCTTGCCTGATTTTATACGCCAACCCTGAATTATTAATTTATGCATAGGTATACCAATATTCTCTTTAACATGCTTAACTCTTGATGATTTTTTGGTTATCTTTTATCATGTTATTTTAGTTAATCCTGGATATTTCCTAAGCATGACATTCTTGATATTGATCTTTATTTTTTGACATGATCCAGTGATTATGCATTATAAATAAACTCATGAATCCTGATACTGTACTAATAATCCTGATCCTGTACTTATAATCCTGACATTATACTAGTAATCCTGATACTCCTGATCCTGATAATCCTGATAGTGGCTCGATGTAGCGCACCATCCCGATACTCCTGACCCTGATAATCCTGATAGTGGCTTGACGTAGTGCACTCCTGACTTAAGAATTCCTATAACTGTCCCGATCAAGGCTATTAGTAGCACCTGTATTGCATGATCAGTATCCCCGTGGTTGATTTTGATTGTACTCGTCAAGTTACTGTCCTGTCTCGCATCATGTCTAAGGCAAATTCCTGAGCACCACGGTCGAGAATCCTTGAGAATTGTCCATGCTAATAACTAGAATAATAATAATCTAGAAAGCATCAAAAGAGATTTATTGGCTATATGCAATCACGGTATCCAGTACACGGACGAGTGTTGCACTACAAGAAAAGATAATAAATGATTATACCTGATAAATCTATACTATGTATATGTTCGTCTGGATAATCCGGATAGTCTGTAGGGCATGTGGCTTTAAGGAATCTCAAACTACATGTGTTAGTAACTAGAACTGTGATAACCCTAGTTAGCTAATGATAGCAAGCTGTAAGGCATGATTGGCCGTGATCGCTTTATTTTTAGTCTAGTCTAATGCAGTTTGGATTTTATTAACAGTTGATATGAAAATAGTAACCGGAGTACTAATTTCAGATGCCCTTGTTTAATTACTCATGACTGCTTAATTGTTATCTTACCCGTTGAACTTATTTAACTATTTCTTATGCTATTTCTCTGATTTGTCTACATGTTAATTTTAGTTCATAAGTTTGGCTCCTTTGTGGTACTTATGATTTTGGGGTCTTACCCCACTGGTTTTGTATGGCCAGATTTTGGAGCAGGACCACAGGATCTCCCGTACTTTCTGCCTCAAGATGGTGAACACGAGGAGCACCCGAGGACATGAGTGGGTTTCTTCTTCCTTACTCATTTGATCTTGTATACTTTTCTTTTGAGACATTTAGCCACCGAGCATGTGTTTAGCTCGTATTTTGGGATTTGACATTCTAGACTGCGGGCCTACATGTAAAGCATATTATAGACTATAGCTAGAGCTGATCATGTAATATTGTACTCTTGCTAGTTCTTTATTTTTGGTGCTAGCTTCATGATGATCTGGGTATGTATAGTTTGGGATGTCTTTCTATTATATGTTGGTGATCATACATCTTGTAAACTTATTGCTTACTTGAGATTGAGACACCTAGGATTCTTTACCCAAGATTTTCCTGATGGATTGTAGAGTAAACTCTCGCATGTCTAGACAGCCATGACCGTATCTTGGGGTGTAGAGTACTCTGGTATACGAAGCTGGCTTTGTATTCACCCGCTCTCCAATATTCTGGTTCTGGGATGTGACATGGTTTGAGTGGTGGCCCAAGTAGGTCTAAAAATTTCGAAGTGTGGGGTGTTTACCAATTTGTTTTAGATGTCTTAATCATGCTACTCCTTGATCTCCTCTAGTTTCGAATTTGTATCCATAAAGTCTTGATTCAACATCTATTTTGATCCTTGATCAATCATGTTAATCCCTTTGATGATCCTTGTATCCTTTATATTTTAGGAACATTGTTCCTGGTTCTTCTATTCATCCAAACCGAGTTCCTCCAGTAGCAGAACAATATCCCGATGCCCAGTAAACCCTTGAGGTTTAGCCTCAGCATTTCATGGCCAGGTCCAGAATAGCTCAAGATGAGGGACCTCAAATCCAGCTAGTACCTCCTATGCAACCAATACCTGATGCAGGAGGGGACAACAGTGTTCTTATTGGTATCCTTCAAGAATTATTAGTATCTCAAGAACGTTGAGAGGACGTACTCATTCAGTCAGTACAAGGGACTTTGGAAAGAGGCGGACATCATGCCAACAACTCAGCAAGCAACTTCAAGCGCCTCCAACCCTCGTACTTCTATGTCATCGAGGATACTATTGCATCGGACGCTTGGCTTCAAGACACTGAGGCTATTCTAGAGGCAGCCAAAGTTCAAGCTAGAGAGCAAGTCTCGGTGGTTCAGTTAAAATTGTTAGATTTGGCCTGAGACTGGTGGGAAGCAGAAATGGTTTCACTAACAGTACCCGTCCCCTGGGTCGTATTCAGTAAAATGTTTCAGGTCAGATACTTTGACGCAGTGTCACATTATGATCTGCAATAGAGATTTAATAACTTGAAGAAGATGAGAAGGACTGTCGATGGCTACGTGGCAGAATTTTGAAGACTTATTTAGGTTTGCTCCTACCTTGGTGATGACCGAATTAGACAGGGCAAGGAGGTTCTAGCAGGGACTTCACCTGAAAATCATATTGTCAGTGGAATAGCACGAGTTTCAGACTTTTGATGCTATGTTCAGAGCACCAAGGAGGCTCCATATACATACGGCAGGTATGCATATGTATGTGTTATAGTTTTTTAACATACTGGAGTTGCTATATACATATAGATGGTATGCTACGTATTCCTAGAACTACGCATTTTTGGACTGGGGCGTGACAAGGCTGCTGTCACCGGCCGGAGGTGGAGGGGGGTCAGTTGCGGTCGGCGGGGAGGCACGGGGGAGGGGGAGAGCAGGGGTAACGCGGAGAAGAAGATGGGTATTTTTATCTAAAAAGATCGGTCAAAGGGATTGACAGTCAACTGTGGACGATTTTAGTCAAAAATAGGGTGCTTTATGGTAATGCAGTCGGGTGCACCTTGATATATGATAAATAATATGGGGTACAACTTATGTTAGTCCCGAAGTAGGATCAGAGAAGAAATGGTCCACAAAGTAGAGACTCTCACAAGAGTTCGTCTCTACTATCTCTAGAAGAGAGGTTGGTGCACTGAGATTCACACAAGAGTTCCTCTACAGTGACACACAACCCCAAAGAAGCATAACACCAGGAACATGTTACAAACTGACTCAAAAAGAAAATAAAAAACAATAACAAAGGAAAAATGTTCTTCTTTTTTACGTTCGCAGATACTACAACGAGAAAGAACGAGAACAAGAAAAGAAATACAAAGAAAGGAACTCCTTGCTAGGGTGATCAAAACTACCGGTGCTCAAGGCAAGATTCACCCTACACGACGATCTGTACCCAGGATCAGCAAGTTCACCCGAGAACTTCTGGAATGCTCTAAGTCCCCTTCAAATCACTCAAAATTTACTTTTGAAGAGGGGAGCTCTCTGGGCCGCATATGCACTGATGATCTCAATTTTTCTAATAACTCAAATGAAAGAGAAGTTCCTCTATATATAGAGAAAATCAGTACCTATGCGGCATGAGAAAGCTCGTGCTGCATATGAGCCATCCGACCAGACACCAAGTGGCATGCGTCGCCAGAGCTGCATGCATCACTGGAGCCGCATGCTTCACCGCCCGCAGGTCACGCTGCTCAGAGTAGCTCCGCCAAGCGCCGAAAGCAGTTGCCACTATGCACAGACACCCCTCGTGCCGCATGCGCCACCAACAATATACCTGGTCTCCTCTATAACAGACTCAACACCTTGCCGCATATCGACCTGGCCGCATAGCCATGGCCGCATGATTACTGGTCGTATGGCACCAGGCAGCATGTGTCACGCCCCAGTCCCAAAATACGTAGGACTAGGAATACGTAACATGCCAGCTACGCATTCGACCAGACTCTGGTCCAACTCGAATACGTATAAGCTGTATTATAATGGTCACTATCTAAATAATCAAGTAAATATAAATATCTATGCCTCAATCTACAATGAAAAAATACACAAGAATGAGCTATATGTGCTAAAGTCGGCCGTCCAGTAACACACAAACTCGAATAAACTCGAGAAAGAAATATGAATCTATAAAACTAGTCTACATCAGCAGATAAATAAATAATATGAATAAATAATCATAACTCCGATAGATATGATATAAGTACCTGGTACCAATGCCTGCAAGACAAGAAATGTAATGCCCCGCAACCGTACGGTGCGTTACGCTGAGTCGGATTGAATGAAACAAATGCTGGTTATATTTGATTTGTTGAATTTTGGGAAGAAGTATTGATTGAGTTGGTTTCATGTGCAGATGGCTAGCGGAGTTCGATGGGAAACAGGTGTTCGTTTAGAACAGTACTGAGATAGCTGGATGTGAGCGATAATACTGTCTTCCTTAGTCCGATCAGTCGGATGATTTGGAGAGCACGGCCTACTCGCACGGTCATACCAGTTGAGTAGATTGCGCTTGCATTGGACCACAGGTTCAAGGGATTGGCCGTATCGGCAGGACATGATGCTTAACGAAATCAAACAACATGAGTGGGTCTTTCCCTTCTCCTCTACTCCTTCATGCCTAATAATATGGAAAACACGTAAAGGCTTGAATACTTAGGCTGAAACCTGGGAATCACTACACTGAGGCGTGCATAGAGTGTACGTCATTTTCTTGGTTAGGATTGTGGCTTGAATTGGATTTGCGCATTGGATAGTTGGAGCTAGAGTTGGATTATTACACTTGAGGCAGTTGGTTGAATAATTAGGATTATGCTTGGACAGTTGGAATGATACATTGAGGCATTGGGAATATCGGAAATTCGGGCGAGCGAGCGTGCATCCGTGCACGAGTATCACTTGATCGCTTTGTTTTACAAAGCGAGCAGTTGTGGCTCGAAACCGAACAACTGCATCGGCGAGGGTATTGTGCCACTGATAAAGTATTGTGCCACTATTGCGGCATTGTACCACTGTTGGGGCATTGTGCCACTGTTGCAGCATTGTGCCACGGGTTTGTTCTGAGTTGGGGTATTTCACCCAATTTGAAACACTGTGTTGAGAAACGGCATTGTGCCTATGGGATAACTTGAGATTTTGTGCCTTGGGCTATTTGTTGGAAGAATGGTTATGGATATTTGGTTATGGATGCTTTGGTTGGATATTTGGTTGAATGAGTCCAGGATCGCTTGGTGGGGCGAGAATGTTCGATCCTCTCGTCATACCTACTTGGTGTCTGCATGTCACGGACAACCTGTGTTGCACAGGGTTTCGTTTCCTCGAACGGGATGGACTCCGGGGCACCGGGACCGTTCGGCCATGGAGGAGACAAGGGTATCGCGTCTTGGGCGTGGTGCCGGTAGTCCGATACCACCAGAAGGGAGTAGCTGCCCAGTGCTGGATCGGGTAGGACTGCCTATTGATTAGTCCGATCAATATCCTTTATGGCTTGGCCAGTGACTTCATATAGATAAAAGTTGGTTTGCTTTACTTTGGTTGGTTTGTGCTTCGTGTAGGCGCGACCACCTTGCCTCGGCAAGAGTGTGCATATTGAGATTGGAATATAAGCTTTGGTTGTGGAAGGATATTGAGGCTTGGTTGATGGTTCGATATGTTATCGTGCAAGCGATGGCTTGAGTAGGACGGGTTGCATGCTAGAATCCCTCGAGTTGGTTATATATTGCTTATCGTTTGGATTGAGTTGAATGATTGCATGCTTAAACTGCTTTACAGCTTTCCTTAACATGTTATTCCTATGCCATGAGTTGAATCTAGAATTCAACTAGAAAGATCACCATATAACTGTTTGCATTCATTATTTACTTAGTGTCAACTTAGACGAGTGGGTTATCCCGCTCACCAGTACGACTGTGTACTGACCCACGTTTATGGGCAATATTTTAGGTACGCAGGCGTAGTGGCGCTGCTTGGATATACGAGACATGATGTATGAACTGTAAGTACCTTTGTGGGCTAGAGAAAAAGAGCAAGAGTATTTTATCGCCTTCGTGGCATCGCCTTCGTGGCATTTCATTTAGACCCTATCGAGAGCTTCGCGACGTATTACTCTGATGTGTGCTTGGTACACAATACTTGACTTTTGTTGCAACTTGGTTGTTTCAATGATAACTTTGGTGTTTTACAACATCGCCTTGTACGAGCGAAACTCCAGGCTCGTACGACATCACGTCCCGAAAAGAACAATTGTCCTGCGGGAGAGCTGCAACGTGGTGATTCACGTTCAGCAGGGACTATTGAGCTTGCGGGAGATTGGGACATGACAAGAAACTCTATCAGCAAATCCAGGCTCCGTAACCGTCTATGTTGTAAAAACTGTCAGGGGACCAGGTCCTTAGAGGGACGTAACAAGGTACAAGAAACAATATGCCAAAGTAAAACAGTATAATGCCACATACTCAAGGGTAAACTAATATAACTATCTAAGTGAAATGCAAGTGAGAGCATCACTAGTACTCAGGCTGAAACTACTATAAGCTCTGTGTCGGGGAGCCGGTAGCAGTAATATCAGGTAATGGGCCAACCCCTGGAACAGAGGCTAAAGCACCGCAATAATAAAGTATATATATATTTAATCGTCCTGTAGCCTGTATATCCCTCCCCACCCAATTTAATCACACATTTCATATCCACAACATCTCATGTCCATAGCACGCAAGATCATGACCTCTTGCTAGTGCAACGAGTCATAATAATATCCATATAATATGTAAGTCTCATATCACGAATCCTGTAAGCCTATACAGAATTACCATGAATAACTCAAGAAAGATTCTATCACATGAAATAGTGTCAAGTGTCCTAGGGTATGGAGTACTTGGTTAAGCAAGCACATAAAAATATGATCGTTGAATTAACTCTCTAAGTGACGTTATACGACTCTGCGTACGACGTCGACACCCGAATCTTGTTCGGACGCTAAGCAACGTCTCACGGTCCTAAGGTAAATACATACATCACATATATCAAACAACTATAATAACTAAATAAGATAATAAAGGCAAGGAACTGTGATACATCATGGCAAGGTATACTTGCCTGGGTTCTGAACTCCGTCAACTACTCCTGGGAAAGTAAAATTTATACGTACACCTCCGGATGCTAAAACAAACATCACCAATATTCTCAGAATACTAGAAATAGCTAGGATTGACTACCCTTAAGTCCAATTTGGACACAGGGGCAAAATTGACAGTTTTTGGTCAAAGCGGGGTCCACATGTGGCCCACTTCGCACCGAAAAGTGTCAAAGATAAAGTTTTTCAAATTTGTCAAACTTAGTGTCTAAGATTCCAGAACGATGGCACAAACTCAACGGAATATTCGAAATTGGATTCCGGTGAACCGGTCACGAAAACGCCCGTCATGTGGAACCGTGGGACCCACGAAACGACATTTCGTCAACATTCTCAGAATTAAACCAAACTTGGGTCACAAGATCAGCAAAAAACTACAAATCTGATGACGCAAGTTTCGTTACGAAACGACAAGCACACACATGAAGTTATGACGAGTGTCAGAATAGACCGATACGGTATTTTTTTGGCGGATACGCGTTGATTCCGGTGTGCACGCACATCCAAATCAAGTTCCGCGAAAGCTCGCACGTCCGCGTTTATGTTATGCGCCTTTCGGTGTAACTCGCACATGACAAAGTTGCCTCATTTGGCGGGACGTACCTCGTATCGCGAGATTTTGGGTGTTTTAAAAAATAAGATTTTGGTCGTTTTGGAACAAAAATAATTTTACCATTAAAGCAAACTAATTAAAACTAAAAGAACAGTAAAAATCTTGGTTATATTGTAAAGAAGTTCCTTCAATTATATTTTAAAAATATTAACGAGATGGTAGAAAATTGGACATTAACAGGGGTACTTGGACTAAAATTTTGAACTATTTTCGAACAGTTTTTTGATCAAATCGGGGTGCATAAATTCATTCCACTTGAAGGAAATCCTAGAGGGTTAGGTTGTGAACATACCAGCGAAGACGGAACGCAAATCAGACGAGCGGTAAAGCGGAAGCTCCACGCGAAGGAGGGGGCCGCAACTGCCTGCTGCTGTGCGTTATTGCTACCGGCGGCCGGCGGCGCTGTTCGGGCGCGGGGTGCGGGCGGCAGTCGGTGGGCGGCCGCCGGGATATCGGGGTGGTGTAGGCGGAGGTGGAATTAGGTTTAGGGTTAGGATATATATATATATATATATATATATATATATATATATATATATATATATATATATATATATATATATATATATATAGTAGGGGGGTTTGCTGTGTACGCGGGAGGGGGGGAAGTTGGTGAGTTTAGATTGGTTTAAGGAATAGGTTTAGGTTTAAGAGTTTAGGTTTTAGGTTTAATTTTAAATTCTTTATTCTTTATATATATATGTATGCATATGGCCATTTAAAAATAGTTTTGGACCTCAATAAATTTCAGAAAAATTAAACAATACACTAATAATAGTTGTACACCCAAAAATATATTGTTTGCACAATATTAATAATTAATTAAATACACATAATTATAAATTCAATTATATTATATATTATAACTAGGTAAAAATAAAATAAAAAAATTTCTTAATCACAAAAAATTCAGAATACCAAAAATATTAAATTCTAAAAATCAAGGTGCTTACAGCATGGCACCAGGCCGTATGGGCACCTGGCTGCTTGCGCTCCTGGCCACATGGAAACCTGGCCGCATGCGCTCCTGGTCGCATGGAGACTCAACGCAAAGCGACCAAGCAAGCAACCGTGTATGCAACTCGCGCATAAAAGGAGAGCGCCATTCGACGATACTGACGTGATAAGTGCAAAGTGCGCCAACAAAGCTCCACTTTGCGCCCTTGAGCCCGAATCCGAGTCCGAGTTAGCTCCTAAGAGAAACTTCCCAAATGAGGTGACAAAATAAAGATTGTCATAAAGGGGTTCACATTTAATCCCTCTAGAAAGTCAACCCTCATAGGTCACCACCCTATGTGCATATACCAATACTAAACAAAGTTATATATTGAGATATACACTTTGGTAGTTTTCTAATGTTAAAGCAAAGTGGAAAATACCAACAATTTCTTACATATATCACAATATCTGGTCGAGCGTACCACACAGTGACTGTCCATCATGTATTAGGATAGATTTCGGTTACGACTTGAATCTTCCCGCATGGGTCAAACAACAGTACGATACTAGAATGTATTATGCCTTGAATTCTGAACCAAAGTGGTTGTTCTTCCTACTCGCACAATGACATCATATGTGCCTCCGGTCGCACATTAAAGGCCCTGTACTGACCTGGTTTCAGTGTATGTATTTTGGATGTCTACAAGTTTACCCTCAAGAGACGACCTATATCTCTGTCCATGCACTTATGTGAGTTCCTTTTAAGAGGTTAATATTTTTCAGCATGAAGCCTTGCGATTCTGTGCGGTGCTACGCCACTGTGACATGGCTCACAGTCGAGGTTAATTACTACTTGAGGTGTCACCCACAGTAGCATGAGGTCACTAACCTCTTAGTAGTGTTGTACTATATCCCAGCATGAAGTCTTGCACTTTCGTACGGTGCTACGCCGCTGTGACATAGCTCACAACCGAGGTCAACTATCTCATGTGGTGTCACCCACTGTAGCATGAGGTCACCGGCCTCTTAGAAGTGTTGTGCTACAACTCTCTATCTTTTCAGCATTAGGCTATCTGCCTATTTGCGGTGCTACTACCGTTGTGACTTGCAGGGGCAGATTCAGGGGTGGGGTGGGTTGGAGCCCACCCAAAAAAAAAAATTAAAACTTTTTTTTCTATATAATTTTTTTATATATAGGTTATCCCACTTCTAGCCTACCCAAAAATATGGTAGCCCATCTCAGCTGCAGTTTCTGGATTCGCCCCTGGTGACATGGCTCGTAGCCGAGGCTTTACATCCTTTTTCTCATCATGGTGTCACACCACTCTAGCGACGTCGTCCAACAATTAGCGACGGGGTGATTTCGTCGCTAAAAATTAGCTTTCCGTCGCTAAGTGACGCTAAACTTCACTATAATGCTGACATGGCAATTTCTGCCATGTCAGCATTTTTGTCGCAGAACGTCGCTGGTTACGTTGCTATTGTAGCAACTTTTGGTGACACTTTAGGACGTCGTTGATTTACCGATGTCGAGACGCTGGATGTCAAAACTTTGGCGACGTCATCACGTTGCAAATATACGTCGCTATAGCGATGAATAGCGACATTTGTGTTGTCAGCGACCTTGGAATACATGACGACGCATAAACGTCGTTAATTATGTCGCTAATTATTATTAGCGATTTTTTTGTTAATTATCAATGTTTTTAGCCATCGCTAAAATGTATTATTTTGGTAGTGTTCTGAGCCGTTGTCTTCACGAGTCTCGAAGCGTCTCAGTGTGATGAGTGATGTGTTAGAGAGTCTGACAGACATCAAATGCTGTGTCAGGGGGTCTTATGCGGCTCCATGCTCTGTGGTCGTTTAGGCCACATGTGACTCCTCTGCGGCTAGGTTGATCAGGCCACATGTGGCTCCTTTGTGGCTAGGTTATTCAGGCCGCATGTAGCTCCTCTGCGGCAAGGTTGTTCATGCCGCATGTACCACCTCTGTCACGCCCCAGTCCCAAAATACGTAGGACTAGGAACACGTAAGCATGCCAGCCGCATGGATATGGCAACTCCAATATATGGAAACCAAACCCATACGTACGCTGTAATATGAATATAAAATCCACAAGTGGTATAAACATATGTCACAAGTCACAGGGTACAATCTAAATCTCATCCACAGAAAATTAATATAAATGAATAACCAGCATCTATATAACTAGATCTCAACATAAGTATCGAACGATGATAGTTGGATGGAAACAAATCCACTACCAACTCGAATGTAAGAGCAAATACAAAATAAGTACAACACAACAACACTATATAAGAATACCAGCTAGCAGTCACGGGCTCGAAGAGAGGACATCCACGAAACATATATAACCATCCAAATCTGCGCTCCTGCAAATACTCAAGAACAGATACACCTGGCAGAGGACCAGGTCCTCAGAGGGACGTAACAAGATATATAAAAGTGAGCCAACTTGAATACAGTAAACATGCATATTATTTGAAAATAAATAAGTACGCTGTACAAGACATCTATATGAATGCAAATGAGGACAATTTTTCGACGTATGGGCAAGGGTAGGATACTTGATCTACCTCACACACGTCAATGGACATCAGAAATCGACATACCGTGGGGGTAGCGACCAGCGAGACTCCAGAAATCGACATACCGCGGGGGTAGCGACCAGCGCGACACACGCCCGTAGTGCAAACTATATACTACGGTTTACCAGAGTGGTTAAAAGCCCATACGCCTAATGATTGTCCTCTCATGATACTAAGTGCCATGTGTGTGTCAACATATCTAATACATAGTAATGACTGAAAGAAAACTACACATGCAAGAAATATACAGAATGCAATAAATATAAAGAAATATAAATAGCATGTAAAATACTGTAAATAATTTGGCAAGGTATCTTGCCTGGTCTGAAAAGAATAAAGTCCCAACTCAAGGCGTCGTCCGATCTACCCGTCACATAAATTAAACAAGTTAGGTTACAAAAGTGGGTAAATATGTTCCTCCATTTAATCTATTTTAATTCTGAATAAAATAACCTAAAATAGTATTTTAATCTTATTATAATCTAATTTTATTGTTAAACCCTAATTTTGTCCAAAGAACTGAATTTTATCAACTCGAGACTCATGGCACGCAAATCGAGGCGATCTGTTGACCGAAAAGTCAACCGACACAAACTCAACTTTCATGCATGATTTCCTGTAGATTTCAGCATCAAAAATATGCTATAATTTACGGCTCATCCGAATTCAAATTCGTTTGGGAATTATGGCACATACAAATTTTGTATTGTGCACCGATGGTTAAATTCTAACCTAGAAGTTCTACAGAATTAAAAGTATGTAAATACTTCGAATTAAATTCTGAAAAAAATATATGTCGATGATCTCGACATTAGCTTTCCGAAACTTTAAACGGTTCGTGATTCTGATTCCGGGTTCTCCCGGAATTGCAAAAACATCGAAACACGTCTATTTTCGGACATGTTGTGCTCTACGAATTTTCCAGAATTTAATACTAATAATTTCGAAAAACAATTTATATAATCAGAAATCTAACCTCAATATCTTTCTACCGCAAGAAACTATGCCTCGTTTGGAGTCCGGAGCTATGCGCAATGGCTTCTGGAAGATGAAGGAACCCTAGATGGCAATTCTCCAAAATCTCTCTCTCTAAAATAATGGGATAATTAGGGTTATCATATTATATATATATAGAGATGTACCTGCGGCTGAATGGATATCTATAGGTTGACACGTGTCAGAATCTGATTGGATGGTTTTATTTATATTATTTATTTTTGATTTGCCTTTATCAAAATATTATTTAAGTCATTTTAAATCTAAATAACTCCAAATAAATATTAAAAATAATCATAAAAATCTAGAAAGATTACAGAAAATATATTTTGAATCCAGAAACCCTAGAAAAATACTTGGGATAATTTTATGTTCATAGGTTTTCTACTATAATTAGGAGGAGCTCTAAACATTAGTTTTACCCATATAACTAAAAATAAATACTAAAATTATTCCAAAAATTCTGAAATAATTCCAGAAAATATATAATAATATTATAAACCCTAAAAAATAATATGGGCCCATTCTATATTCTTGGTATTGGACAATAAATTCTACAAGTCCTAAAAATTAGTTATTAGCCTAATTACTCCCAATAAATACTAAAAATACTCAGAAAGTTCCCAAACAATTCTAGAAAATATATGTGACTATTTAGAACATAAAATAAAATTTTGGGATATTTTTATTTAAGTTTGAACATAAAATAAATTCTTCAAAGTCCTAGAAAATTAGTGTTACTAGTTTTTAATTAACTAAAAATTATGAAAAAATCCCAATAATCTAAAATAGGCTAAAAATAATTCTAAATAAATATTTATATAAGTAAATATACTAAAAAAAATTATTTTCTAATTAACTAAGAGAATACTCTAAATAAATTCAATATCTATAATAAATGTAATAATATAAAATATACACAAAATACCTATTTTGGGTGAGGGAGTTTACAACCTCTGCGGGATGTTTTTATTTTTCATGCTTCTAGAAACACCTTGTCGCATATCGACCGCATGGCCATGGCCACATGAGAACTGGCCGCTTGGGCACCAGGCCGCATGCGCTCCCGGACGCATGACGACTCTGCATGCAACTCGCGCATAAAAGGAGCGCATGAGCGCCATGCGACGATGCTAAGTGCAAAGTGCACCACTTTTTCCCCTTGAGTCCGAGTCGTTCGGGACTTAACTCCTAAGAAAAACTTTCCAAAGAATGTGAAAAAATAAAGATTGTTATAAAGAGTTCACACTTAATTCATCTAGAAAAGTCAACCCACATTGACAACTACCCCATGTGCATATACCAGTACTGAACAAAGCTATATATTGATATATACACATTGATGATTTTCTATTTTGGGACTAGAACTCCCAAAGCAAAGTTTAAAACACTAATAACTCAAATTTTTTCTATATTATATTGTTATTGAAGTAAAGTAAAGTCCCATCACTGTCACCTGATAAAGCCGATCCACTGAATAATTCCTTCATTTGTGAACATGCATGCATGCATATGCATCACTAGAAGTTACATAATTACCTACATGGCCTGTGGCTGTGTGGAGGTAGGCCTGGCTCGCAACCCCACAGTTAACGGCCGCTTTGGCAGATATATAGCTAGCTAGCTAGCAGCATGGCCAGCGCTGCGCAGAGTACATAGTCGTGGCGGAAGTAGCGATCACGGTTCAGGAAATCCTACTGATTACACTCTTGCAAGGAGAGCCAGAAGACGTAGCTCTCCCATATTGTTGGTTTCCGGGACAAGTGCACATGTTCTCCAATGTGACCTGCTATAGATCTTGTAAACACACTTAACAATCTACACATCCCCCCATATCATGAGAGTGCATGTGAAAAACAAAGTGTATGTTTGATTCATCCCCCCTTGCTTGATATGGCAAGTTAAGCAAAGAGATGAATGGGTTTAGGTGATAGATAGTGCAGTGCTTGCTTTCACTTGGGAAGGAGTGACAGTTTAATTGAGTATCCAACATTCTTTTGCAGGTGATATTCTCCTCCCCCTTCTTTAAAAATCGTATGTCTTGCCCATATTAGGGAACCTTTGATATCTATAAACTATGCCATGTTTCTAGTACTAAAACTTTGCAATGGCATGTGACATATATATATATATATATATATATATATATATATATATATATATATTTATATTAGGTGGTTAAAAAAAAGTTCAAAATTAAGTCGTCTAAGTCGTTTATAAATACTACATTAATTATTTATAAAAAATGATCTAATTTTTTTAACTATCTATATGATTTACTTAAACTAGACAATTCTAATTCAAGTAGTTAAGGTGGAAGGTATTTTTTTTTTTTTGCATGAGTTCAATTCCTATGAACGATAGTATTTATAATAAATTAATATTAAAAAAAATTATTTGATATTTTTTTTACGTGCGTGCATCCGTTCAGATTAGATTAAAATATCGTAAGAAATTAGATAGTTTAAGGATCTAATCTAAATAGTCCAGGAAGACAATCCAACTGCTATTGTGGAGAACATGAAACACTACCAGAAAAAGTCAAATTAGCGACGTCTAAAAACGTCGCTAAATAACCAAAAATCGTCGCTAATTAGGTTTAGCGACGTAATTAGCGACGTTTTAAAGAAGTCGGAAAATACCAAGTCGCTAATACAAAAAACGTCGCTAAACGTCGCTATGCCGACGTTTTTTAGCGACTTTAATGTGTCGCTAAATTTAGCGACGTTTTGCGACGCCAAGTCACTAAAAAGCGACGTTTAGAAAAGTCGCTAAACGTCGCTGATTAGCGACATCTATCGCGACGTTACACCGACGTCTTTAATGACCTGGCTATACTGCCATGTCAGCAATTGGCGACGTTTAGCGACGTCATTAGCGACGTTAGTAGCGACGTTATTAGCGACGTTTTACGGCGTCGCTAATTAGCGACGTAATTAGCGACGTAATTTAACGTCGCTAAACGTCGCTAAACGTCGCTAATAACGTCGCTAATTTTTAAAAAAATTAAAAAAAAATTCCCAGAATCAAACATTGTGATTCCCTGCAGTTTTACATCATCTTCATCATACACACCAACATGATTTAACTATATTATCCAATTAAATTAAAGACCACAAGAAGTATCAATCCAATTAAATGTGGATAACTATATAATCCAATTAAATTAACTAAAAAATTAATGACCACAAGAAGCATCATACATCATGTCTATTGTTGAAGTACCAATAATTCATAAATAATAATAATAATAACTAGACTCCTACGGATCTGCAGGAGGCTGACCAGCGGCGCGCTTCAAGGATAACAACTCCTCATACTCGTCCCGTGGAATCGACACCGATGTCGATGGAGAAGGCAGTGACGTCGGTGGCGGCCGTGCCCGCTCCAAATCTGCGAGTCGCTGGTTGTAAGAATTCAGGGTAGATAACAACCTCGTACTGCTATCACCCATTGAATCCTGCATCCTCGTCAGGTTCTCGCCCATCGATAGCTGTGACGCATGCATCCTCGTCAGCTTCTCGCCCATCGATAGCTGTGACGCCTGCAGCTCCATGATGTTGCGATCATTGGAGGCTCTAATATCATTTGTCAATTCTCGTAGCTCCGTCATGCTGCGGTCGAGCATATCCAATCGTGCGATAAGCATCGGATCGTCCGCCTGCGGCTGGGACCGGGACTGGTCCTCCATACTTCGCAGCAAGTCGTCACGGAGAGACGCAATCTGACGGTCAACGGCCTCCTGGACGGCCTCCTGGACTCTGGCCGACGACTGCGAGGGCTGCGACTGCGAGGGGTGTGTGGAATGCACAGCTGTCGGGGAGGCCCTAGATGACTGCGTCGCAACCAGGGCGCCATAGGAGCCCGTACCGTAGTACGTACCCCTCTGGAGACCACCAGCCGCGGTCACCCACAGGTCGTCCGCCGACGGAGATGGACCGGGCTGCGACGAAGCACCAGCCTCTCCAGGTGTAGGTGCACTAGCAGTCGCCCGCTCACGAAGCCTAAGATACTCGGCCTAGAAAAGGTTTGGAAACTCAATAATTGCCTAAGTTATATTAAAATAAACACAAAGTAAAGTAATACTTACATAGGTCTGTGAGGCCCTCTCATCAATGAGATTTCCGTCCTTGCGATGGGTGGCCAAGAAGACGGTCACCATGTTCGCATCCTCACCCCTCTGTACCTGTTAAAAATATATTTTTTATTACTAAACTTAAATATTTATTCCAAGTACCATTTTATGGTACTTATATTAAAATAATATATTTTAAAAGAAAAAACATACCAAACGACGGAAATGTTCCGTCATCGGAATCGAGCCACCACACCACTTGGCAGCATTCTGCCTAGCCGCCTTGGCCTTCTTAGACCTTTCCTTGTAGCTCGGATCGTCGAATCTAGCCCTCATCGCAGTCCACTGCTCAGGCGTGATCCAACCTTGGATCGGTTTTCCAGCACGATCACGAGCCTTCTGGTCATCCAGAGCATCTCGGATAAGCTTGGCGGCAACGGTAGGAAAGAGCCGCTCGATCAACTCGGCCCGGTGCGGAGGATAAAAATACGTTTGCTACAATAAATAATTCATTAAGTTAGCATCACGAATATGCATAAATTAGAGGATTTATTTAATATACTTTTACCTGGAAGTGCGCAAACCAGAACGCCTTCCTCTCCTCCGGAGCCTCCGAATAGTTGATCCAAGGGCCACCGTAGTTGTTTCTCAGAAATTGGCCCAGGCGTCTCTGAACCGACGATGGACGATATCTATACAGAAATAATAATTTAGATTACTGAAAAAATCAATATACGATGAATAAAGAGAAACACAAATATATATTAAACCATCTAATTGACTTACTTTGTACCGTCGGCCCAAATCTCTGTCCTCGTCTCCTCCGGTGGAGCGCATGGAGGATCTTGCTGATGCTGGGACAACGTCGGCACGACCTCCTCTACATGCTCATCTGTCTCCATGCTTCCGTCAGCAGGAGGAACGCTGGACGAGGGAGTACTATCACGCCTGGAACTACTCGTCCCAGGAGTGATGCCACGCAACGTCGTCGCAGTCGGAGATGTGGCTGCTCGATATACTGGAGTACTGGGCGACGATGATCCGGAACCAACAGTAGGCAGTACCGGAGTGGCACTCTGTCTACCTCGGGACCTGCCGAATCCTCCGCGTCGTCCTGTCATATCTGATAACAACATATGATGAATATAGAGAAACACAAATATATACTACATTCTACAGTCGGAATGTGATACATATCTCAAAGTATTATACAGTCAAAATATAATACATATATTCGTTAATGTCAACATCTACTTCTACATGCAATATTTATAGTCCAAATATAGTTACATTCTACATGGAATATTTTATATTTTCAATCATCTTCAGAAAATTCATCTTGTTCGCCTTCCTCGTCCTGCTCTTCCTCTTCCTCGTCTTCACTTTCATCTACTTCGTCGTCCTCTCCGGATAATTCTACATCTTCTACATTATTACTCGTGTAATGAGTAACTTCCGTTGAGTCCACATCTACAATATTTGTTACAAGAGGTAGATCGTCCTCCTGATAAGCTATTTCGTCAATGTCAAAGGTATTTCTAGCTTTAGTCTTGCATACTGCCCACCAATCCGACCTCGCTGTCCCCCGTCTAGGATAAGTTGCGAAGTACACGAGCTGAGCCTGACTTGATAGGACAAATGGTTCGTAGCCTTGATATCTACGCTTGTAGTTTATATCCACAAGGCCATGCTTGTCAATTTTCCAACCTTGATCTTGAATCGGATCGAACCATTCACACCTGAATAGCACGATATTAGCAGGTTCTGGGCCATAATTATATGTCAACTCCACAATCTCTCGTAAGATGCCAAAAAAATCATTGCCCGGATTGACGTCTTTGTAGTTTGAAGATTTGATACACAAACCACTGTTTTTCGTGGAATCAAGATCCAGAAAGCTGTCTCTAATAGGAGCATTTGTTGACTTGAACCTGAACCCATTCACACAGAAACTTGGCCATATTTTTACGGCAGTAATTGGTCCCTTGGCTAGAGTCCTAATAGATTCAGTCTCAGGTGATATTAGACGATCGACCTAAATACCAAAGTAGCGATAGTAAGTTATTTGTTTTGCAAGTGCAGAAATAAAAAGTAATTACCAAGCATCTTACATATGCGCTCAACCAAGAAGGAAAATGGCATCTCACATCTTGTTCTACTTCTTCGTCTGTTATGTAGGGCCTAACCGACCTCAACTCATCATTATATGTGCTGAAAAACAATGAAGCAACTGCTGATTAGTAGCATAATAGTATCTTATACTATTACATTAAGATGATGTAAACGTGGACGTTAATTACTTACCCCTCTAGCTTCTCCACTTCATCCTCGTCGCAATTGAGTAATATATACAATTGAGCAGCCCTTAGCTCATCGTCATTCAAATATCTCTTCTTCATTTTTCCCGAGGGCTTTCCGGATGCATTGAATACTTTGAGTATTGCATCATTAGATTCCTGATATGCGTCGTCGTTTTTGGGAGCTTTCGTCCTATTAGTAGCAACATGCGGATTGAAATACGTCGAGCAAAAGTTTGTAATCTCCTCGAGAACATAAGCTTCACAAATAGAGCCTTCAACCCGTGCCTTATTTTTCACCTTTCTCTTTAGGTGATTCAGATGGCGCTCGAAGGGGTACATCCACCGATAACCGACAGGACCGCCAACACGTGCCTCATAGGAAAGATGAATTGGCAAATGCTCCATAGAGTCGAAGAATCCAGGAGGAAACACCTTCTCGAGCTTACATAGTGTTACCGCAATGTCCCTCTCTTGCTTTTCTAGACGATCGACGAGCAACTTAGTACAACAAAGATCTCTGAAGAATATGCTCAGCTCTGTCAATGGGTCCCAAATGACCTGCGGTAAGAATTCCCGAAATGCAATCGGAATTAACCTCTCCATGAATACGTGACAATCGTGGCTCTTCATACCTACTAGTTTGTTCTCCTTGAGGTCGACGCATCTTTTCAAGTTCGACACGTACCCGTCTGGAAACTTTAGACCCTGAATCCACCTACAAAGTCTACCTTTATCCTCTTTATCCAGTGAGAAAACTGACTTAGGTTGCTTTAACTTTCCATTCCCCTCCTCTATCAAATGCAATGCAGGACGTCTACATATGTCTTCTAAGTCCAACCTCGCCTTCGGATTATCTTTCGTCTTCCCCTTTACATCCATTACAGTATTAATTATGTTATCAAACACATTCTTCTCGATATGCATGACATCAAGGTTATGTCTGATCAGATTGGTGCTCCAATATGGCAGATCCCAGAATATACTCCTCTTCGTCCAGTTATGGGTGCGACCAAATCCGTCACACTTGTGTTCAGTTATGGGTGCGACCAAATCCGTCACACTTGTGTTCAGTTCTTGTGGTCTTTAATTTAATTGGATAATATAGTTAAATCATGTTGGTGTGTATGATGAAGATGATGTAAAACTGCAGGGAATCACAATGTTTGATTCTGGGAATTTTTTTTTAATTTTTTTTAAAAATTAGCGACGTTATTAGCGACGTTTAGCGACGTTTAGCGACGTTAAATTACGTCGCTAATTACGTCGCTAATTAGCGACGCCGTAAAACGTCGCTAATAACGTCGCTACTAACGTCGCTAATGACGTCGCTAAACGTCGTCAATTGCTGACATGGCAGTATAGCCAGGTCATTAAAGACGTCGGTGTAACGTCGCGATAGATGTCGCTAATCAGCGACGTTTAGCGACTTTTCTAAACGTCGCTTTTTAGTGACTTGGCGTCGCAAAACGTCGCTAAATTTAGCGACACATTAAAGTCGCTAAAAAACGTCGGCATAGCGACGTTTAGCGACGTTTTTTGTATTAGCGACTTGGTATTTTCCGACTTCTTTAAAACGTCGCTAATTACGTCGCTAAACCTAATTAGCGACGATTTTTGGTTATTTAGCGACGTTTTTAGACGTCGCTAATTTGACTTTTTCTGGTAGTGTAAAGCAAGAAGTTCTCAGATATAGTATATTATAGTAGGCAAGATCATGTGAATTATATGCTATTTTTGTACCACAAAATATACTGCTACTGTGAAGGAAGTTGTTCCTTGTATTATGATGCTGATGTTTGACGACTCAAATCACGTCAGCCTTGACCTATATCCAACCCCTTGAATATATTAGAATTTAAATCATACTTTTCACCCAAAAAAAATTGCTGCATCTTGCACGAGTAGAGTCCAATCATGCTGATGTGTCCCCCACCCAATCATGGATTTCTGGGTCATGAATTTGCGAATATAACACCCCAAGCATAGTTCCATCGACTGACTCATGCAGTGTCTAGGTACGTAGGCGTCCATATGTATGATTTAAATGGGATTTAATGTGATCGATTTACCCTTTTTCGCTAGACGACAAATCGTCCGAGAAATTGTCGCACTTGACACACGTCCGGTGCGCATAACATTGGAGTTCGATGAAGGCGACCGCTGGGGGGAGAAGAACATGGCCAGCTGCTAGCTCCGTAGGACCCTTCGGCATAGCTGTAATGGTTGGAACGGGACGGATGCACATGGTAGCACATGAGGCCCCCTCCCCATCCACCTCTAGCAATCACTCTTTTCCTTATCATCATCTTCTACACTGCTACTAATCATTTAAGATGACCTACAGAAATGATGTAAAGAAAGAGTTATTTAGTTTTAGATCGCGTATAACATTATAAATTTTTAGTCAGGTCTTCATATTATTCATAATAGGATTTGAGTCTCGTCATAACGGTAGACTGTTGGCTGACCATTCATAGTGGAGACATAAACGAAAATTTAAATATTACACGAAATCCTAAAACTAAACGAAAATATGTAGAGGTTGTGTGACTTGTGTTATAGTTTTGCATGATGCTGGTTGTGTGATTTGGGTTATTTAGTGTTGGTGTTTTTGTCTTTGGACAATGAAAGATGGTCCACATTGGCTACACCATCAAGTTGGTATCTCAATATAATAATTTTCTTGTGTTGATGTGTGCACATGGGGTGTGGTGGGACACATGGATGCCATGTAGGGGTATTTTATTAGAATGAAAAAGGATTAACTCCTCAATGTAAACTTTTTGTCAAGTTCTTGGAATTTATTCCATAGGAGCTAAGCCCAAATGACTCGTGCTCAAGGGCGCAAAGTGGCGCTTTGTTGTCGCACTTTGCATCGGCGTTCGTGTGCGAGTTGCATGCACTAGGGTGCTGACTGGGCGGTGCGCGGTCATGCGCCGCTGTGCTGCTGCGTGCTTGTGCGCAGCGACCGCTGGGCTGTTGCGCTGAAGGCAGAAGCAAGTCAGTTCGAATTCGGTTATGGAAAGATTGTGTCTTTAATTCAGATCCCATTTTGTGGGATTTGAATTAATTTTGTTCCTATCTCTTTGTAGCCGACTAGGTGGCCAGGCGCCTCTATAAAAACTCTCTTCTAGCCCTTATAAGTGAAATAAATTCGAGAGAGAGAGAGAGAGTTGAAGAGAGGCTGTTGTTCCCCTAATAGGAGTCCAGGAGACCATGTGAGTCCAGGAGGGAGGTGACGCGAGCGTTCCAAAAGTTCTTCGAGAACTTGCTGGTTCCTGGGAGCAGATCGTGGCGCGAATCTTGCTTTGAGCAACGGTGATCCTCATCACCCCAGCATGTAGTGTCCCGTTCCCCCCCTTTTCTGGGTGTGCGGCTAAGAAATACTTGGTATCGTTCGATCGGGACAGATTGAATCAAGATTCTTTTCTCGTTATGGATTGGTTTCTTCGGAATCAAGTCTCACATTCAGCGGATCGTGCCTCAAGAAATGACTCGATCGACGGCAGAGTCGCGAGAGGCTTTTCCTTTGCGCTGGTTTCTTTGCTCATTTTTTATGTCGCTTGGTTGCTATCTCGTTGGTTTTGTGACTTGCATTTTCTTAAACGATTTTGATGGATTTTGTTGTCTTCGTTCTTTGAACTTCGTATTTCGTATCGAACTTTGGAAGGCCGAGACAAGGAGATATTGATCATATGTTGATGCGTACAGGTCATCGTGTAGGCGACGCACAAGCGGAGTCCAAAAGATCTTCCCTTTTACTTTCCCGATTCACCAACTTGTGAGTGGCCTTACTTTCGATTAGCGCCCTTCTTCGAAGTCTTCATTCTTAACAATCTGACTCGTTTATGCGTTCAGATCAACAATACCTAAATAATAAAATTGAGTCAAGATAAAAAAAAAATAGAATTAAAACACTTAATGCTTGTCACATGCACAAATTCACCAAACGATCACCTTGTTGCGTGCTTGTCTTCCATGCATATGCTTATTTATGTTTTAATTGTAGCTAGAACTTATTTATCTATAACTGTGCAATGTGTAGTATAATTTATAATATGATCATTTGAGTAGGTAGCCTATACTATGGAATATGCATGAAGTTCATTTCCTTTTATTGCCTTGAAATGCTTCATTTGATAACTTAATCTTTTGACGATGCCTGGTCAAGGACAACTTGTGCACAAGGGTAGAGTTATAACGGTCGCCGGGGCACTACGACTGCTTCGGCCTGGGTAGAACATTTGCTAGCTGAAGTCCTAGCATGGAAAAAATTGGGACGTCGGTTAAGGGCAAGCTACCCGAAGCAGAAAGATAGCCGACCATCCCTTGTCCGACTAGTGACATGCTATGTATATTTAAATTGTGCAAACTAACTATATCTTCGTGGCAGGAAAGGTCATGATAAGTTGTGTACATGTGGTTCAGACGGCACAGGTAAAAGTTACCGGACGGTGGCACATTTCGTTATGTCATTTAATTCTATATTGTCACGATCCGCACCCAGAATGAGGGCACGAGTAGTGGGCAACGCCCAGCCTACGCCGCAGCATCGTCGGTGGAACGATGTTTGGGTCAACTCTACTAACTAAACATCTCATACACTATATATATATATATATATATATATATATCAACTCTAAACGGAGGAACAATGTGGTATCTGATAAATGTAAGCTATACTCAATCACAATGCAAACTAGAAAAGATAAAGCACGAGATAGAATAAAGAAAGAAAGTTTCATAATACATCCACAAGCCTGAAATAATATATACATATCAATAACCTCAATAAAAGTCTAATACAAGTCTAAGAATAATCTAAACCTCCTCAGGCTTTGGTACTAAGTCCTCCTGCTTTAAATTAGTATCCTCTAATGGTACGTCATCTTGTGGCCCGTAGTACGTAGGACACAGGTCCACGAGCCAATCATATGATAAATATATCCAGTAAGGATTGGAGCAAAGTACATACCATTGAAAGCAGTTACAAATACATAATCGAGCATATATAACAGATACTAGAAAAGAATACAAGATAACTAGCCATAAGAAATGGAGTGAAATAGAGTGAATAGGTAAGTAAGAAACATGCAATAGAATAACTGCAAATAAAAGGAAATAGATAAAACTAGCTAATGAGCCATGGAATACAAGTTTATTATGTGATCGATTTAGGTTGAACACGAATATAATATGGTAACTCGATCACACGTGTGATATATAATCGACATGTACACGAATACACTTGGGCTTGATCACATAACAAACTCTTATTCTCCCATCCCCAACCAATACCTATGGATCCAATCATGATACGTTACGAACACGAATATGGGCACACTGAACACGAGCAGTGTATGAACATGAAGTACACTAAAATTAATACCCTATACACATGATGAAATACATGTGAAGGAGTACCCGCTGAACACGGTAAGGGATAACATCTCCTGACAGGATCCATATAGTACCAGTCCGTGAAATCACTGTGTCGGAATCTAGTACACAGTTCTAGAACATGAGATATATATACTATTATGAAATAAAAACTAACAGAGAAATGTACTCGCCTATGGTCTTGAGCAAATGGTATATTTCGGTATCTGAGCTGGTGCCTCACAGACCTATATAGAAAATATCATGTCACATGGGTGTAATAAGGGTAAATAAGTTAAAATGCATGCTTCTAGGCTCATTTCTAAGTTAAACTATGTCACACTAGGTTTTGATTGGTTCTCTAAGTAATTACCTTGATATACGCTATACTAATTTTCTACTAATTGTCTATATATATATAACACTAGTGACTATTCACTGTCTAGTATCAGATCTGTGTGCTACTACTGGTAACCTAAATGGTAACACACTGGCTAAGTTAATAGGTACTTAACTAGTTAACCAACACTAAATCACATCTCTATTTGATACTAAGTATCACCAATTACTAATTACTAATACCCCACACCTTAACTGACATTTAACACCACTGTCACAACCCATATCTAGATGACTTAAGGTAATTACCCTACCTAGCTATCTATGTGATACCGTAACTAACTCACACTATAACACTTAACCTTAACATTAAACTAACTAATACATATAACAACTGATATTCAGTTAACTAAACTAATAGAACTTACATTACTCACTGTTATCAGTTAATCACTAACTGATGCCCACTGCTCAAATACTTACCTATAGGTAAGCTTCCCTCTCTATCTTGCTGTCCAATGCTGCTCTTGTTGCTGCTGCAATCTATTTGCAGTTGCATACTGCTGCTCTTGATGTTGTTGTAATCTATTTGCAGTTGCATACTGCTGCTCTTGCTGCTGCTGTAATCTATTTTATTGTTGCATGAATGATGCTCTTACTGCTGCTGCAATCTATTCTATTTCCCTTTTCACTAACTGGGATACACTTGAACCTCACAGTGCCTGATACTACTAATACATACGTATCAATTATCACTCAAATAACTACTAGATCTCATCTAATACTTACACCCACACTCACTTTATACTCAATCATACATGCCTCAAATCATTAGCTATAGGCTCTGCATAAGTGTACAGACACTAAAGTCTGATCTGTGACTCAAACACCACAGATGGCACCCTTCCCAATTCTTGTACACAGTAACCCAATATCTCCTCATATGGACTCTGCAGTAGCAGTATCAACTGTGTACAACAGTTTCCCAACTTGGCCTCCCCAACCTATCTACCCAACCCACACTGCACTTGCACCATACCTCAACTCATTGCACTGCTGCTGTCTTGGTTTCATCAACCCCAAACTGTGTGCAGCAGTGCACATCAGTGCACTGCCTATATACACTCTAACCCCCCAAATATGCTGAGTTCAGTGATCAATACCCACTCACCCAACTCATCACTAGACACTTGCTGTCACTACCCAATTCTAGAAAATAGGGTATATTTTTTTTTATTTGATAAATAGTGTATTGTATTTAATTATTTATATTTATAATTAATTAGTGCTTGTCTTATTTTTATTTTGATTGTTTTAGGGTTTTGGCTAGCCTGGACCCATGTCAGACCCTAGTGGACCCATGTCCGACCCAGCCCACACCCTTGTAAGAATTATTTTGGGGCC
Source organism: Iris macrosiphon (assembly GCA_036927795.1). Lineage (NCBI taxonomy): Eukaryota > Viridiplantae > Streptophyta > Magnoliopsida > Asparagales > Iridaceae > Iris > Iris macrosiphon. Next base: position 18,612,918 of record JAYESA010000020.1, on the reverse strand, counting down.
TAGAATTATTATTTTATTTTTAGGAGGTTAGTTGGAGAGATTTGGAACTAGTTTGAGTGCATTTGGAGACCCGAAACCCAAAACCGAGTTACGGGAGGGCATTTTGGTCATTTGGACTTAGTGGAACCCCCTTTATTACCCATGGCCGGCCCCTACCTACCCATTTCTGTGAGAACACAGCAGCCCCCACCCGATCACAGCAAGCACAGCCCCCCTCTTCATATTCTTCACTTCTTCTTCTTCTCCACTTCTTCTTCCTTCTTCCTTCTTCTCCAAGGTGAGTTCCCTCTTCCATTTTTCTTCTTTCTTCTTTCATTCCTTCTTCCTTAAGCTAACCCTCACCTTGCATTTTCTCTAACCTAGGTGTGAGGAGCTTAGATCTAGTGTGGGCGCTAGAATTTGTGGCTTGGAGCTTGAGGGAGGTGAATTCTAGGGATTGTGAGACTTTGGCCTTGGGATTCCAACTCCCAAGAGGTAAAACCTAACTTTCCCCTTCTTAATTATTTTTGTGTAGTGTAATTAGTGTTGTAGAACCCTCCTAGACCCTAACCCTACCCGTAGGAGGAAGTTGGAACTAGTTTGGGTGAGTTTAGAGACTTTGACATTAGGTTTTGTGTCGAATTCGGGTGGAATCCGAATTTGGCCCAATTTTGGGTGATGCCCTAGGTTAGATGGACCTAGGTAGACGTTGTCGGGTGTCTAGAGGGTGAGTGCGTGTCTCCGTTCGGACACGGGAAGCCGTGTCGCGGAGAAACGGGCGTTTCGGGCGAAATTGGGGCTTTTCGTCGTCGCCGATTCTAAGTGCGTGTGCGTTTCCACCACGAACCTAGAATCGACGCGGGAGTACATTTTCTAGGATCTAGGCATCGTGTAGAGCGCATGGGTAAATTTTGGGCCGATTCCGAGTTCGTTTGGTGTGCGTTTCAGGAGGTTTTCCGAGCCGCGCACCACGTGCTCTCGCCTTCGTGTGCGCGAGCTATTATCATGTACGTAGCGTGTTGTGGTTGGATCCAATGGTATTAGTGGGGGAGGGGAGTAGTGAGTTGGTTATATGATCAAAGCCAAACAGTATTCATGTGTATGTCGGTTATGCAACTCACGCATAACGGAGTTATCGTAGTGACTTTCATGTGCAACCTAAGCCGATCATATAACGAACTTGTGCTCAAGGCACTTAGCTAGTATTCATGTTTCTCACCTGCAGTTACTTTTCCACTACTTGTATTGTTCTCCAGTTTACATTGCAGCTACTTCTTGTGCTCCAGCATATATTTATTTCCTGTGCATCTTGATTACTTTTCTATTGCTCGTCATATACACCTTACAATGTATTTGGAGTTGCTTTCAGAGTTATGTACTTTGCTCCAGTCCTGACTGGGCATATTTTTTCCAGAGGATCCTGAGGACTATTGCCCTACGTTCTACGGGCCTGGTGTTGACGACTGTTGTGACCCCGAGGAGGAGTGCGCCGAGGAGACGCCGATAGCACCCTAGTTAGCTAGGTGGGTTTCCTGGGTTTTCCTTGTGGTTTGTATTTTGGATGACTGTACTTATTCTTTTGTGCTTCTGTGAGATGTTGTAGCTTTTAGACTTGGACTGTATCATTTTGGATTGTCTTGCTCTCTTGGTTCTGGTTTTCTTTGTTTATATCATATCGTGCTTATATTCTTCCTCTAGTTTTGTGATTGAGATTATTGTCATATATATATTGCGTTGTTGCCCTCCTGTTGGAGAGGATTTTATTCACATATATATATTGCGTGGTTTTGCCCTCCTTTTGGAGAGGTCATGCCGGATTTTTCTGTGAGTTATCTAGATAGTTGGTTGACCTAGAACGGACCTTTACAGCGTTCTACCGTCGATTCTGCGGCGTAGGCTGGACGTACCCACGGCTCATGCCCGATTTTCGGGTGCTGGTCGTGACACGTTTTTGGTGGTGGCCCATGCAGGTCTCTGCTTTTAGGGTTACCTGCAATAGGATATAGGAGATAGGCTGAGAGAGAGTGTGCTCAATCACAACTAGGACCCTTCCTACTTTCTTTTGCTATCTTTAATTTTTCCGAAATTGGTTTCTTTTGCAATATTACTGTCCTTCTTTGATGTTATCGTTTCTTGCACTGTATTGACTTCTTTTGGTCTGTGTTCAGGATGCCTCCGAAGACCAGATCTCAGCGCACCGCCCCAGCAGCTGCCACCGAGAGGTCTGCCACCTCTCGACCTGCTCGACTTCCGGCAGCCGCTACCGCTCCACTCGCCACTCCTGCGGTTGAGGGAGCGTCAGTTTCTCTCGGAGATCCCCTTACTCCCATTGATCCGAGAGCCACCCCAGTTGTTCCGGTGGTACCTCCTCCACCACCGCCTGCGCCAGTGGATGCTACACAGCTGTTCGCGTTCTTCCGAGAGATGATGGATGCGCAGCACCGCCAGGCAGATATTATGAGGATGGGCATTGAGAATGCTCATCAGGTGGCTTTGACAGCGGTCGACAGAGTGGCTCAGATCCAGCCACAGCCAGAGCAGGCTCAGTATCCTAGGCCGGGTACTATCATCGATTTTCAGAGGATGCGGCCTAAGGAGTTCCGCGGCACAGAGGGGATCCTGTACGCCGACGACTTGATCGAGCATATAGAGGGCATCTTCAGGCTGGCGATGATCCCAGCCAGCATGCAGATAGAGGCAGCGGGCAGCCAGATGTTCGACCTTGCCCTCACTTGGTTCCGCACGGATACGCGGATAGCAGCTCCGGGATTGACTTGGGAGGCTTTCAAGAAGCTTTTCAAGGAGAAGTTCTTCCCGGACGTGGCTCTCAGTGCCTTAGAGAGTCAGTTCGAGGCGCTCGTCCAGGGGAGTATGCTAGTGGATGAGTATGCAGCGGAGTTCTGCCGTCTGGGCAGATTTGTTGAGGGGTTGTCAGAGGCAGCGAAGGCGCGGAAGTTCCGCAAGGGCTTGGTCATGGCGGTCAAGTCCTTGACTAGGAGCGACCGCGAGGCGACCTTCGAGCAGATTGTCAGCGACGCTCAGAGGGCTGAGGATGATTTGGAGCTGAAGACGAAGAGGGGCAGAGATGCTTCAGGAGCAGGCAGCAGTGCAGGCCCAGCCAAGAGGCCATTCCAGCAGACCCAGCAGCACCAGGGTCAGGGTCGGGCGCCCTTCCGGCAGGCGCCCCAGCAGCAGAGGCAGGGTCAGCAGCAGGGCCAGAGGCAGCCCATCGTTTGCCCTTTCTGTAAGAAGCCAGGGCACGGATGGGACATATACAGAAAGAGGCTGGGCAGATGTTTATTGTGTGGCGCCGCAGACCACCAGCTGAAGGATTGTCCTTCAGCGCTTGCCCGTACAGCTCAGGGCGGAGGAGCCGCTCAGAGGGCACCAGCCAGAGCACCTGCAGCGCAGCAGAGAGGACCGCCTTTGCAGACTCAGCAGCAGAGGTTCGCCCAGCACTAGCAGCAGCACCGAGGAGGACAGCAGGGGCGAGCTTTTGCCCTGACAGTGGACGAGGCCGAGCCAGTTGGTGATGTTATCTCAGGTTCTGTTCTCCTTGATTCCATTCCGGCACTTGCTTTATTTGATTCCGGTGCTTCCCATAGCTTTGTGTCTGTATCTTTTGCTGTTAGACACCATCTTGTTGCTGAACCTTTAGCTAGACTCTGCAAGATCACGACCGGGGGTGGTATCATCCTAGTCCGTGATGTCTGCAGAGACCGGAGAGTTACCTTGGGAGGCCGGGAGTTGAGTGTGTGCCTACTCGTAATGCCACTTCCGAGCTACGATATTGTACTCGGGATGGATTGGTTGAGTACGCATTGTGCTAGTATAGATTATCGTGGAGGCAGAGTTTTGTTCAGTCCGCCGGGTGAGCCAGAGTTTCAGTTTGCCAGAGGAGCAGCGGAGCAGACCGAGGGAGTCTTCTGCGGAGCCCTGGTGGTGGAGCCGAGGTCGCTACATCCACTGATAGAGGAGTATATGGATGTCTTTCCGGAGGAGTTGCCAGGGTTACCTCCGGACAGAGACGTGGAGTTCTCTATAGACTTGGTGCCAGGCGCGGAGCCGATATCCCAGCACGTCTATAGAGTCAGCAACAGTGAGCTGATAGAGTTGAAGAAGCAGGTGGATGAGCTTCAGGACAAGGGATTTATCAGATCTAGTTCTTCTCCGTGGGGTGCTCCGGTACTTTTTGTGCCGAAGAAGGATGGGTCGATACGGATGTGTATCGACTACAGGGCTCTGAACAGCCTCACAATCAAGAACAAGTATCCGCTGCCGCGTATTGATGATCTATTTGACCAGTTGAGCGGAGCGAGGGTGTTTTCCAGGATTGATCTGAGGACAGGCTACCACCAGGTGAAGGTCAGGAAGGAGGATATTCCGAAGACAGCTTTTCGGACCAGATATGGACAGTATGAGTTCTTGGTGATGCCGTTTGGGTTGACTAATGCCCCGGCAGTGTTCATGAATCTGATGAACAAGGTGTTCCATCAGCATCTGGACAGGTTTGTGGTGGTGTTTATAGATGATATCTTGGTGTATTCGAAGACCCCAGAGGAGCACGAGGAGCATCTGAGGATAGTGCTGGAGACTCTCAGGAAGGAGGAGCTTTATGGAAAGCTCTCGAAGTGTGAGTTCTTCCTTGACAAGGTTGAATTCCTTGGTCATGTGGTGACTGGAGAGGGTATCTCGGTAGATCCGAGAAAGATCGTGGCAGTTGAGGCATGGAGTGCTCCGAGTTCAGTAGCCGAGGTCAAAAGTTTCTTGGGACTGGCAGGCTACTACAGGAGATTTGTTCAGGATTTTTCCCGGATTGCAGAGCCGTTGTCCAGGCTGACTCGGAAGGACGTGGAGTTTGTTTGGTCAGAGGAGTGCCAGATCGCCTTTGATGAGCTGAAGAGGAGGTTGACGACAGCTCCAGTGTTGACGTTGCCATCAGGTTCTGGAGGTTTCACTATCTATAGTGATGCATCGGGGAAGGGACTGGATTGTGTGTTGCAGCAGAATGGGAGGGTGATTGCCTATGCTTCCAGGCAATTACGTCCTCATGAGAAGAACTACCCTACCCACGATTTGGAGTTGGCAGCGGTCATTTTTGCTCTGAAGTTGTGGAAACACTATTTATACGGAGAGCGTGTGGAGATCTTCACAGACCACAAGAGCTTGAAGTATGTGTTTACCCAAAAAGAGCTGAACATGAGGCAGAGGAGATGGTTGGAGTTGATGAAAGACTTCGACATATCATTGCAGTATCATCCAGGGAAGACGAACGTAGTTGCGGATGCATTGAGCAGGTATCCGGTAGCTATGTGCCTAACTACAGATCGTTATCTTCTGGCAGATCTAGAGAGCTTGGGCATTGAGGTGATAGTGCCTGGAGTTGAGATGCAGATGTGGGGACTGCAGATTCAGTCAGAGTTGGTAGACCGGATCAGGGCTACACAGTTTGAGGATGAGTCCCTGAGGAGCATCAGGGAGCAGGTCCAGATGGGTTTAGCAGATGACTTCACCATTGCTGATGATGGTTCATTGCGGCACGGTACCAGGTTGTGTGTGCCGAGTGGGTCGTTGCGCGAGGAGGTTCTCCAGGAGGCGCATCGATCCCAGTACTCTATGCATCCCGGTGCCAACAAGATGTATAGAGATCTGAGACAACATGTATGGTGGTACGGGATGAAGCGGGAGGTAGCGCGCTTCGTATCCCGATGCTTAGTGTGCCAGCAGGTGAAGGCGGAGAGACAGAGGCCAGGAGGTTTACTCCAGCCGTTACCCATTCCGGAGTGGAAATGGGAGCATGTGACCATGGATTTTATTTCTGGACTTCCCCGTTCTCCAGGCGGGAAAGATGCGATTTGGGTCATCGTGGACAGGTTGACCAAATCGGCCCACTTTCTACCATTCAAAGTGGGTACGTCTACAGAGAGACTAGCAGAGATGTATGTGCACCAGATAGTCAGACTGCATGGAGTTCCAGTGAGCATAGTATCAGATCGGGACAGTCGCTTTACTTCGCATTTCTGGAGGAGTCTGCAGGCTAGCTTGGGCACCCAGCTCAAGTTTAGTAGTGCGTATCACCCACAGACAGATGGTCAGTCAGAGAGGACCATTCAGACACTTGAGGACATGCTTCGGACCTGTGTTTTGGATTTCAGAGGCTCTTGGGAGGATCACTTGCACTTGGTAGAGTTTGCTTACAACAACAGCTACCAAGCCAGTATCGAGATGTCACCTTTTGAGGCGTTGTATGGACGGAGGTGTCGCACTCCGTTATCATGGGATGATGTAGGTGAGAGAGCTTTGCTTGGCCCGGAGATGGTGGTCGATGCAGCGGAGAAGGTCAAGCTCATTAGAGATAGACTTCGGGTGGCGCAGGACAGGCAGCGGCATTGGGCCGATAGCCACCGGAGACCTTTGGAGTTCGAGGTATAGCTTAGAATCTAGATTTTGTTCTTGTGTTTGCTTGTGATTGCTTGTTTTAGACTAAGTGCAGAGACCTTGTTTGTGCTAGGTTGGAGATCTGGTGTTCCTGAGGATTTCTCCGACGCGGGGCACTATTCGCTTCGGTGGAGGCGGGAAGCTTAGCCCACGTTTCGTCGGACCCTTCCGTGTTCTTGAGAGGGTCGGCGCCGTGGCGTATAGGCTTGAGTTGCCGCCTACGCTGGAGGGAGTTCATGATGTGTTCCACGTGTCGCACTTGAGACGGTACGTGGCGGATCCCAGTCACGTATTGGATCACTCGGAGATCGAGGTGGGCCCCACCCTTAGCTATCCAGAGCAGCCGGTGGAGATTCTGGATCGGCGGGAGAAGGTGTTGAGGAACCAGACTATTCTCTTGGTTCGCGTCGCGTGGAGGCATCACTCTCCAGGGGAGTCGACCTGGGAGAGGGAGGATGAAATGCGCGAGCGATACCCTTATCTCTTCGAGCCCTGAGGTATGGTTCTTTCTTGCATTCCTGTCCTAGTTTCGTCTTTTAATTTCGAGGACGAAATTATTTTAAGGAGGGTAGACTTGTCACTACCCAATTCTAGAAAATAGGGTATATTTTTTTTTATTTGATAAATAGTGTATTGTATTTAATTATTTATATTTATAATTAATTAGTGCTTGTCTTATTTTTATTTTGATTGTTTTAGGGTTTTGGCTAGCCTGGACCCATGTCAGACCCTAGTGGACCCATGTCCGACCCAGCCCACACCCTTGTGAGAATTATTTTGGGGCCTAGAATTATTATTTTATTTTTAGGAGGTTAGTTGGAGAGATTTGGAACTAGTTTGAGTGCATTTGGAGACCCGAAACCCAAAACCGAGTTACGGGAGGGCATTTTGGTCATTTGGACTTAGTGGAACCCCCTTTATTACCCATGGCCGGCCCCTACCTACCCATTTCTGTGAGAACACAGCAGCCCCCACCCGATCACAGCAAGCACAGCCCCCCTCTTCATATTCTTCACTTCTTCTTCTTCTCCACTTCTTCTTCCTTCTTCCTTCTTCTCCAAGGTGAGTTCCCTCTTCCATTTTTCTTCTTTCTTCTTTCATTCCTTCTTCCTTAAGCTAACCCTCACCTTGTATTTTCTCTAACCTAGGTGTGAGGAGCTTAGATCTAGTGTGGGAGCTAGAATTGGTGGCTTGGAGCTTGAGGGAGGTGAATTCTAGGGATTGTGAGACTTTGGCCTTGGAATTCCAACTCCCAAGAGGTAAAACCTAACTTTCCCCTTCCTAATTATTTTTGTGTAGTGTAATTAGTGTTGTAGAACCCTCCTAGACCCTAACCCTACCCGTAGGAGGAAGTTGGAACTAGTTTGGGTGAGTTTAGAGACTTTGACATTAGGTTTTGTGTCGAATTTGGGTGGAATCCGAATTTGGCCCAATTTTGGGTGATGCCCTAGGTTAGATGGACCTAGGTAGACGTTGTCGGGTGTCTAGAGGGTGAGTGCGTGTCTCCGTTCGGACACGGGAAGCCGTGTCGCGGAGAAACGGACGTTTCGGGCGAAATTGGGGCTTTTCGTCGTCGCCGATTCTAAGTGCGTGTGCGTTTCCACCACGGACCTAGAATCGACGCGGGAGCACATTTTCTAGGATCTAGGCATCGTGTAGAGCGTGTGGGTAAATTTTGGGCCGATTCCGAGTTCGTTTGGTGTGCGTTTCAGGAGGTTTTCCGAGCCGCGCACCATGTGTTCGTCGAAATGACCGAACGGCCATTTCGACTTGGTTTCCTCGTTTCGGGCTTGTACGCGCGTTGGGTTAGTATCGGGGAGTGTGTGCTAGAGTTTTTGGGCTATATTTTATATATTTTAGGGTATTGGTGAGTGTCGGGGTCGTTGGGCGTGAGTAGGGCGTGTGGTTTGAGTGTTGTGTGCGTGGTTGTGTTTGTATTGATATGTGTCTATATATATATATATATTTATATATATGTATGTGTGTTTATGTATATATATTTATATATATATGTGTGTATTTATATTTATGTACTTGTATATGTATATGTCTATGTGTATATATATATATGTATATGTGTAAGTGTGCTTGTGTGTGTGTATGTATATATATATATATATAGGTGTATGTATATATATATAGTTGAGAGTGTGTGTAGATATATATATATATATATTAAGTGTATATATATATGTAGCTATGTATATATATTTATGTGTGTGTGTGTTGTTAGTGTTGTGAGTGTGTGTGTGTATTAGTGTGTGAGTGTGTTAGTGTGTGTGTTAGAGTGTGTGGATGAGTGTATATATATATAGATATCTAGTTATATATATATAGATATATATGTATGTATATATATATATAGATAGGATGATATATATGTATATATATGGGTGTGTGTGTGTGTGTATGTGTGAGGAAGGGGGGGGGGCAGAACCAGCCGCAGCGAGCAGCAGCTGCTGCTGCACTGCAGCAGCAACACAGCAGCAGCAGAATCAGCAGCAGCAGTAGCATAGAGGAGCAGCAGCAGCGCAGCAATAACAGCAGCCAGCAGCAGCATCATCAGCATGTAGAGCCAGCAGCAGCAGCGCGTTGGCAAGGCTAGTAGCGAGGGGTGTTAGCGAGGGGTGTTAGGTAATAGATAATAGTTAGAGTATATGTTAGATAGATAAGTTAGATAGATAGATAGTAGGATAAATAGATAAGATAGCTAGTTAAATAGTTATTAGATACTTAGATAGATAGATACCTATATCTATGGATACTAGATAGGTAGATAGGTAGATAGGTAGTTTTATCTATCTAGGAGATAGATATCTATATATCTATAGTTAGTTATATATATATAGATATCTTGATAGGTAATATATATATATATATATATGTTATGATTAGGTAAGGTAATGGGTATCGGGTAAATGTGTGTGGATATCTATATACATAGGTATATACCTACTTAGATATATATAAATATGGTAGATATATATATTACCTAGCCTAGATTAATAACTAGGTGCATAATTAATAGCTAGGTAGCTAGTTAGAGGGTTTTAGAGCGAAACCTCAATACCTTGAGATACCGAGGTATCTCGATACCTTGAGATATTCAAGGTATTGAGTTTCGAGCGGGGTATTTGAGCATTAGCCTAGGAAATGCTTGGGAATGATTTTTATATGTTTATATGTATATAATTACGCGTGCTAGCATAGGTTTTAGCGGGTTTAGGCGGGGTGCGTGGCCTAGGGCGAGGTATCTGATACCGAGGGTATCTCGGTATCTCGATTAGGCGAGTTTGAGAGTTTAGTAGCTTAATGAGCTCGGATTGACCTAGAATTTTAGGGGCACCCTAGTTTGACCTAGCTTTGACCATAATTGTCTCCGTTGACCGTAAAAGTCAACGTTTGACCTAGTTTGGACCTAGAGTTGACTTTTTGGACCCCGAGTTGACTTTTTGACCCGAATTTCACCGGTTTGACCCGTTCGACCTAGAATAGCCCTAGAAGCCTGTTTTTAATTATTTTATATCAGTTTAAATGCTTAGAACCCTGTTTAATCCTTGCTTTTCGTATTAGGTCCTTGCGACACCGGTCCGGACCTCGATCCTCATCAGTTGCTCAGGACATCAGGCGAGTACCTACCTCTGATAGTTTTTATTTCATGATAGCGTTTATATCACCTGTTCTAGAACTGTAATACTTGATTCTGACACATTATTACACGAGCTGGTACTAGTGGATCCCGTCATGAGGTGCTATCCCCCTTACCGTGTTCAGCGGGTACTCTATCACGTGTATTTCATCATGTGCTTCGGGTATTGATTATCATGTGCTATCATGTGCTTCTTGTGCTCTCGCCTTCGTGTGCGCGAGCTATTATCATGTACGTAGCGTGTTGTGGTTGGATCCAATGGTATTAGTGGGGGAGGGGAGTAGTGAGTTGGTTATATGATCAAAGCCAAACAGTATTCATGTGTATGTCGGTTATGCAACTCACGCATAACGGAGTTATCGTAGTGACTTTCATGTGCAACCTAAGCCGATCATATAACGAACTTGTGCTCAAGGCACTTAGCTAGTATTCATGTTTCTCACCTGCAGTTACTTTTCTACTACTTGTATTGTTCTCCAGTTTACATTGCAGCTACTTCTTGTGCTCCAGCATATATTTATTTCCTGTGCATCTTGATTACTTTTCTATTGCTCGTCATATACACCTTACCATGTATTTGGAGTTGCTTTCAGAGTTATGTACTTCGCTCCAGTCCTGACTGGGCATATTTTTTCCAGAGGATCCTGAGGACTATTGCCCTACGTTCTACGGGCCTGGTGTTGACGACTGTTGTGACCCCGAGGAGGAGTGCGCCGAGGAGACGCCGATAGCACCCTAGTTAGCTAGGTGGGTTTCCTGGGTTTTCCTTGTGGTTTGTATTTTGGATGACTGTACTTATTCTTTTGTGCTTCTGTGAGATGTTGTAGCTTTTAGACTTGGACTGTATCATTTTGGATTGTCTTGCTCTCTTGGTTCTGGTTTTCTTTGTTTATATCATATCGTGCTTATATTCTTCCTCTAGTTTTGTGATTGAGATTATTGTCATATATATATTGCGTGGTTGCCCTCCTGTTGGAGAGGATTTTATTCACATATATATATTGCGTGGTTTTGCCCTCCTTTTGGAGAGGTCATGCCGGATTTTTCTGTGAGTTATCTAGATAGTTGGTTGACCTAGAACGGACCTTTACAGCGTTCTACCGCCGATTCTGCGGCGTAGGCTGGACGTACCCACGGCTCATGCCCGATTTTCGGGTGCGGGTCGTGACACTTGCACACAGTGAACATTAATACACACACACACACACACACACACACACACACACACATATATATATATATATATATATATATATATATATATATATATATATATATATCAGAATATGTATATACTAACACACACATAAATGGGCAATACATCAAACACGTGGTGGGCACTAGTGTGATACGCTAGGATACTCTCAAGATACGCACTCCAATTAAGTCAAAACCCACAATCCTCCACAAATATTATTTATAAATATTAATAACAACTACATATGGTTAATATAATTAGCTACAAAGAAAAATGAAGAGAAAATACACTCACATGCACAAATTCCCTAAAATGAGTTCCTGTGTCGTACTGTATCACAAAATACCTTGATACGGCCTACACGTATCCAATTATGGACACGTACCAAGTCCCATAACCCCAATCTAAGTCTACTTAGATATAATTGGTCTCATGACACAATTGATGTGTCAAATTCGTAATTCTCCCAACATAACCACAAAACATAACATAGAACTCACAATACATAGCCAAATAGCCTAAAACTTGTTCATATAGGTAATCCTAAGCCATGGAGTCATTCCTAATGGTCAAATGCATGATTAATAAGCTATAATGAGAGGGAACTTCAAGAATTACCAATTGGATGATGGATTCCCAATGAAAATACAATTGGATACGATCCAGACACGATCTCTAACTTCAAAGTTTCTCCTCCTTGTGCTCCTTCCTTCTCCAAGCTCCATGGCCCCAAGAGTGATTATTTTGAGAAGGAATTGGTGGTGAATTGTGTAGAAAATCAATGGAGAGAAAATAGAAAATTGGGGATCTAGAATTTGGATCAAAATTGAAATACAAATGAGGAGGAAAGAGAAGGAGAGCCCCTCTTCAAGTGGCGGGCCCTTCCTCCTTCCCCAAGCTACATGCTAAGGTCCCAAATACCCCTACATGATGTATTATGTCAAATAATTAAGGGTGGATATATTTGAAAGTCTCTAACTAATTATAATTAAACTAATTCTCCTTAATTTAATTAGTGGAATGACTAATGGACTTGGGTCCAAGTTGGGCTCATTAATTGTCATGACAAATCTAAATAGGTCCATATGTGTCAAATCTAATATTGGCTAGCCTCTCTAACTAACTAACAAATGACACAAGTCTCTAATAACCAATTAATACAAGTCCAATAATCATAGCTCAACTTAATTAAATAATTAATACAATCATCACACAAATAATTAATATGTATTCCTAAAAATAAATATCCATACTAAATTACTAAACTACCCCTAGCTGGAAAAGTGAGGATGACATTCCTACCCACCTTAGAAAAATTTTGTCATCGAAATTAAGGAATAAAACTAACTACCAAAAGCAATCAATACAAGCAAGAAAGAATTATACCTCACGGCACAAACAGATAAGGAATCGCTCGCGTATCTCTGCCTCTCGCTCCCAGGTACTCTCTCCTAGCGAGTAATGCCTCCACGTGACGCGCACCAAAGGAATCATCTGGTTTCGTAGCACCTTCTTCCTGTGGTCCAAAATCTCCACAGGCTTCTTTGGGTAGCTGAGAGTTAGACCAACCTCGATCTTCGAGTGATATAGTACATAGCTAGGATCTGCCATGTACCGTCTCAGCTGCGATACATGAAATACGTTGTGCACTCCCTCTAATGCAAGCAGTAAGTCTAGTCTATAGGCCACTGCACCGACCCTCTCAAGAATATCGAAGGGTCCGATGTACCGTAGACTAAGCTTTCCGCCTCCACAAAAGAGGATTGTGTCTCGTGTCGGAGAAATCCTCAAGAAAACCAGATCGCCAACCTAGCACGAAACACAGCATTAGCACTCTAACAAAAACAAGCAATTACAAGCAATATAAACAAAGTCTATACTTCAAACTCCAAAGGTCTCCGGTGGCTATCGGCCCAATGACGCTGTCTGTCATGCGCCATCCGAAGTCTATCCCTGATGAGCTTCACCTTCTCAGCTGCATACATGACCATCCCTGGTCCTAATAAGGCTCTCTCACCAATATTATCATATGATAACGGAGTACGACATCTCCGTCCATACAATGCCTTAAACGGTGACATCTCGATACTGGCTTGGTAGTTGTTGTTGTAAGAAAACTCTACCAAGTGAAGATGATCCTCCCATGAGCCTCTAAACACAAAAACTCGGTTTCTTAGTTGAAACTGAAGCAATATAGTCGTAGACCTGCATGGGCCACCACAAAAACTATGTCACGCCCCACTCCCAAAATATCGAGGGACTAGCCACGTGGCAATGGCCAGCAGCACAACTCCAATAGGCAAACCCAATTTAATGGACCTGTTAAAGTGTACTTAAGCTGTAAAACAAATACAATGGTCTACGATACATGTCACAGTCTAATTCTAATCTCATCAACATAAGGTAAACACAATTCAAAATGTCAGACTAATCAAAAAGAAATTTAATCCATCAACAAGTCTCAATAAAAAGTCTCTCGGAGAACAAACCGATAATAAGTTTAATATAGCATTCCAAGAGTCAGGATATAGAGTATCTAAAAACAGAAATAATTGAGTATATAACAAAATACTCAGGAAAAATCCTCTGGCACAATCTCGTCCTCTGGTGCCAGTACTGCTCCAGTGTCAGCTCTTGTCCCGTATATCTCAGGATAAACCTCCTTTGCTGTACCTGGGGACATAATCCAGATTCAGGTCCTCAGGGGATATTGCAAGGTACAAGAATAACTCAAGTTAAATAAAATACAGTATATAAAATATATCAACTAGACAAGCTATGTAACCAGCTATGTGATATGCAAATGAGAGCATCACTAGTACTCAGGCTGAGACCACTACAAGCTCTGTGTCGGTGAGCCGGTAGCAGTAATATCACGTAATGGGCCAAGCTCTGATATAGAGGCTAAAGCACCGCAATAATAAATAAATATATATATATATATATATATATATATATATATATATATATATATATATATATATATAATCAGCCTGTAGACTGTGTGTCTCTTTCCACCCAATGTAATCACACGTCTCATGTCCACGATATCTCATGTCTATCACATGCAAGATCATGACCTCTAGCTAGTACAGCGAGTCATAATAATATCTTTGTATATGTAAGACTTATGTCACGAATTCTGTAAGCCTATACAGAATCACCATGAATAACTCAGAAAAGATTCGGTCTCATGAATAGTATCAAGTATCCTAAGGTATGAAATACATGATAAAGCAAGCACGAAAAATATAGGATCGTGGTATCAACTCTCTAAGTGACATTACACGACTCCGCGTACGGCGTCGACACCCGAATCTTGTTCGGACGTTAGCAACGTCTCATGGTCCTAGGTTGAGCAGGTACAATATGAAAGTATACATATATAAATAACTCAAGAGATTAATATCAAAGGAACTACTGCAGATTTGGCAAGGTACACTTGCTTGGATTCTGAACTCCTTCAATTGCTCTTGTAAAAGTGAAACATCCAGGTACGCCTCCGGATGCTGAAACAAATATTACCATCGCTCTCAAAAAATATGAATTAGTTAGGATTGACTACCCATAAGTCCAATTTGGACACAGGAGCAAAATTGATAATTTTTGGTCAAAACGGGGTCCACATGTGGCCCACTTTGCACCCAAAAATGTGCTAGAGACAAAATTCTCTAAATTTGTCAAACTTAGTGTTTATGAGTCCAGAACAATGATACGAAGCCAAAGGAATACCCAGAACTGGATTCCGATGAGCCGATCACAAAATCGTCCGTCAAGTGGAACCGTAGGGCCCACGAAAATGGTGTTTCGTCAACGTTCTCAGAATCGAACCAAACTTGGGTCACAGGACCAGTGTAATGCTACGAATCTGATGTCATGAGTTTCATTGCGAAATGACAGGCATACACAAAATTATGACGAGTGTCTGAACAGGCCGATATGAGACTTTTCGATGGATACGCGTTGATTCCGGTGTGAACGCACATCCAAATCAACTTTCGCAAAATTTTACACTTCCGTATTCACGATACGCGCCTTTCGATGCAATTTGTAAACGAGAAAGTCGCCTCGTTTATCGGGACGCACCCCGTTTCAAAAATTTTTGGCTTTTGAATACTAAGTTTTTGGTCAACTTCAACTGCGAATAAAACTCAGCATACAATAAATTAAAATAAACTAATTAATGAAATTAAATCTTGGTTTTGTTGTCTAAATTACTTTTTAGGTAGAATTTAAAAATATTAACTAGGTTGGAAGAAAAACGGTCATAAACATGGGGGTTGGGACAGCTTCCTGAACTATAACTTGGGTTATTTTTTTCCTATTTTATGCGTCGCGATTTGCGACCGACACAGGATACGATACCCCAAATTAATTATACACGGTTCGATAGGGTCATACTGTGAACACAATGCAATAGGCCGTTCGAGAATCGATACATCGTAGAGGAAGATAACTTACTGGAAACAGAGGGTCAAAACCATGTGTTGTGTATGGACGGATGCGGCGGTGCACGATCGTCGACGGTGGTGCCCGATCGTCGTCGGCGGGTTGCTGCGGCTGCTGCCTGTCACCCGTGCATTCAGTCGCGGCCGCTCGGGAAAGTTTCTGTCGGAGCCGGAGTCGTCGTCGAAGTGGTGATGGCGATAGTCTGATGATGGTGGGGGTTCGACATCACTGGGATTTTTATAAGGTGAGGTACGGCGGTTGCGGGGAGGTGAACGGAGGGGTCGCCATAGTTGAGGGGAGGTGAACGGAGGGGTTACCGCGGTTGAGGGTAGGTGAACGGAGGAGTCGGCCGGCGGCAGATACTGTAACAGTCAGAGAATTTATAAATTTTCAGTTACTGTGGATGATAGGTTAGCGGGTCGAGTACGGGTCGCGGGTTAACCGGTCAGGTAGGATCCGATTCGTTAGGGTTGGGTTCAGTTGATTTGGTTCAGTTTGGTTTGGTTTGGTTTGGTTTTGTTTGGTTCAAGTTTGGTTTGGTTCAAGTTGATTTATTTAAAAATAATACATTTTAGCTATTTAAAAATAGTTTTTGAGACCAATAAATTCCAAAAAAATACACAATATCCTATTATTAATTATACACTCAAAATTATAATTTTTATAATATTTTAATAATTAATTTAAAGACACAAAAATATAAATTTCTGAAAAACATTTATTATAATTAATTATAAATTACAGAAAAATCTCAAGAATTCATAATTAAAATTCTAAAAATATGGGTGTTTATATATATATATATATATATATATATATATATATATATATATGGGTAAACGGGATATGAGCCATAGGCTCATATTCCTACATGAGCGAGGCACACATGGACCAATAGGAATAGATTTTTGCATCCCATGTGCACTAGTACACTCCATTTTTATTGATCCACATGTGCATTGGCTCATGTAGGAATATGAGCATGTGGCTCATATCCCTTTATATATATATATATATATATATATATATATATATATATATATATATATATATATATATATGGTGCTCATTTTCTTAAATGAGCCATGTACATATGGACCAATAGGAATAGAATGTACTAGTGCACATGGGATGTAGGAATCCATTCATATTGGTCCACATGTGCTCTACATGTGCATGACTCATTTAAGAAAATGAGCACCATGGCTCATATCCCGTTTATCCTAGATAAACGGGATATAAGTCATGGTGCTCATTTTCTTAAATGAGTCATGCACATATGAACCAATAGGAATAGAATGTACTAGTGCTGTAGGAAACCATTACTATTGGTCCACATGTGCTCCACATGTGCATAACTCATTTAAGAAAATGAGCATCATGGTGCATATCCCGTTTATATATATATATATATATATATATATATATATATATATATATATATATATAGTAAATGGGATATAAGTCATAGTGTTCATATTCTTGCATGAATCATGCACATGTGGATCAATAAAAATAGAGTTTACTAGTGCACATAAAGTACACATAAAATATAACAGTCTAGTCTTATTGGTCCATATATTTATAACTCATGTAGAAATATGAGCACTATAACTCATATTTCGTTTACCATATATGTGTGATGGTAGACCATGTATATCCATCCCTCACCTAGATATTTTGTTCCAGCCACCACACCATGCATGCACATGAATAACTCCCTAGCTACCACTGATCTCCATGTTCTGCAATCATGGCCGCTTGCTTCTGTGAAGGGAAAAAAAATACATGAAGGGAAACAATTAATGCTCCCGTTCGCGTATCCCTTGCTGCATCAGAATCTGATATGTACGTCTCAACGACGTGGATGCAGGGATTGGGTGTGCATGCATGCATGCACATGCCTTCCGTTGGCTCGCAGGTAGCGCAGGTGGCTCGCTGGTCCGTTCTTTCATGTGGTGCATGCATGTGCGCACATTTATGCGTTGTGTTGCATCAGGGACGGAGAGAGGGATCGATGATATCGCCACATGCTGGTGCCCTCGGCAGGTTAGTGGGGCGCGCGGTGGTATCTTAATTTGTAGGAATTTCTGGGCCTGCGAGTGGGGTGGCTGTCAAGATTTCGGGCCGGGCCGGACTTAGTCCGGAAGAGGAAACGGATCGGATCGGTCTGATCCGGTCGGAAGCAAAAAATAAAATTCAATTCCGTCCATGATCCGAATAGCTTCAAGTCAGGTCGGATTCGGACCTAGTCCGGACTGGACCGGACCTAACCCATAATTTTTTTACAAAAAAATCTAGTAGATTTTAATATCAGAAAATTTACTGTAGCGAAATAAATTTACATTAAATTCATGTAAAAGAAATAAGTTTGAAATTTTTTTAAAAAAAGTCACGGTCCGCCAACAGTGTTGGCGGAAAACGCAACTTTTGTACACGTACGCAGACAAACAAATTAAAAAAAAAAACGTGGGCCCCACGGCCAATTTCCGCCAACAGAGTTGGCTGAAATTGGGGGGGGCCAATTTCAGCCAACTCAGTTGGCGGAATTTGGCCCCATGGGGCCCACGTCTTTTTTGTGTGGTTTTGTTTGGTTTGATTTGGTTTGGTTTGTTTACTTAGTTTGGTTTGGTTTTTTTTTGGTTTATTTTAATTAGTTATATTTTTGTTTTATTTATTTAGTTTAGTTTAGTTTTGTAATTAGATTTAAGTAAATTTATTTTAACGAAATAAAATTAAAATAAATTAATTGGAAAGAAATATTTATAAATATTTTTTTCGGAAATTTGTTTCCAAAGTATCAAAATTTGTATAAATTCCATCTAAAGCATAAAAGTTTAAAAAATTAGGAAAAAAAATATCAATATGAATTGGATGTTTATATTTATAAATATTATATTTTTATCGTAAATTTTTTCGTCGTTAACAGACGTTAAAAAAATAATAATAATAAAATCTGTCGTAAGACTATTACGTCTGCCGTCGAGCAGACTTCGAGCGGCCATAAGTACTTGTTTTGAAATCGTTTTTTGTCAAATAATAAGTCGATTTGTATGTTTTCGACGAGAGTAACACAAATCATGTAGGAAAAAAATTTATCCGAAACAAGACGCATATGTTACAGGCAAAAATATAAAATATAAAACTTCAAACTATCATAACTTTTGACTGGGAGATCGAAACAAGCTCCAGTTTGAGCCAAAATGACCGTATGGAAAAGTACTTCAGGATAAATAGTCTCACCGTTTGACGGACTTCGAAAAATTTTAGAATCGTCAAAAAACGATGTTTTGACCTCCAAATTTGACTTTCGGTAATATTATTTTTGAATATTTAAAATTTACTGTAGGAAAATATATTTATATTGGATGTGGGGGCCCACGGATTTAAAACGATGTTTCGATCTACAAAAAAAAAATTACAAATATTTAAATTAATTATTTTATGTCTATTATGAAAAAAGAACTAATAAAACAAAAAAAAATAATCAAACCAAACCAACTAAATCAACCAAAACAAACCAACCCAAACCATCCAAAAAATCCGTGGGCCCCACACCAAAATTCAGCCAACATAGTTGGCGGATTTTGGGTGTGGGGCCCACGGTTTTTTTGGGGTGGTTTGGGTTGGTTTGTTTTGGATTGTTTTGGTTGGTTTTATTTAGTTGGTTTGTTTTAATTGGTTTTGTTTTATTATTTGGTTTAGTTTTTTTTATTTAGTTTTTTTAGCCAACAATTTCAGCAAACATTTTTTTATTTAGTTTTTTTTATTTAGTTTTGTTTTAGATTTTAATTTTTTTAATTTAATTTTGTTTTGAATTATGGTTTGCTTTGGTTTTTTTATTTATGGATTGATGTTGGTTCAGGAATTGGTTCACATGGAAGGGAATAATGCTTCTCGGTTTGATGCACCCCAGTTTGAAAAAAATAAATTTCTAAATATTTAGTTTTGTTTTTTTATTTATGGATTGATGTTGGTTCAGGAATTTTTTTTTATTTAGTTTTATTTTTTATTTAGTTTTGTTTTGAAAAAAATATTTCTAAATATTTCTTTCCAATTAATTTATTTTAATTTTATTTCGTTAAAATAAATTTACTTAAATCTAATTACAAAACTAAACTAAACTAAATAAATAAAAAAAAAATATAACTAATTAAAATAAACCAACGAAAAAAACCAAACCAAACTAAGTAAACAAACCAAACCAAACCAAACCAAACAAAACAAAACCAAAAAAAAACGTGGGCCCCATGGGGCCAAATTCCGCCAACTGAGTTGGCTGAAATTGGCCCCCCCCCCCCCCCATTTCAGCCAACTCTGTTGGCGGAAATTGGCCGTGGGGCCCACGTTTTTTTTTTATTTGTTTGTTTGCGTACGTGTACAAAAAGTTGCGTTTTCTGCCAACACTGTTGGCGGACCGTGACTTTTTTTTAAAAAAATTCAAACTTATTTCGTTTACATGAATTTAATGTAAATTTATTTCGCTACAGTAAATTTTCTGTTTTAATATATTTATATTTCATTTATGTGTACTTAAAACACAAAATGAGTTGTAATGAATGATTAGGAAGAGAAACTTAAAGTCATGGTTTCTTGATCATGGGTTTGAATTTCTTTCTCTCCATTTGCAAAATTTATTTTTTATGTATCTAATTAAAACCGGAGACCAAGTTCACCCGGATCTAGACCGGATTCACCATGGCCTGAACCGGATCAGAGGATCGGACCAGGTCAAGCTGGTTCAGTGGGCTTAACCGGTTCGGACCGATTTTTGAACCGGATCGGTCCGGACTTATGGGCCAGAAATTATGATCCAGTTCGGATCCAGTATATAGTTGGGCCGAATCGGATCGATCCGTTACCGACTCCGGACCGACCCAGATCGATGTTGACCAAGCCGAGTTCCTGGCTGCCCAGCCTACCTACCTACTGACTTACATACACCTTGAGGTGGCTGTGTAGATCGCTTGGCTACGTACCTACTGACTTATATATAATCAGTATTACCTATTTTGGGAACAATAATGCTAAGTTTACTACCAAATGCTTAAAATCTTCTTACAACCCTCTCATCCCCCTGCTATGTGGGCCACCCCCGGTCTCACCTCTCCCCCAATGAACGATCGTGCACGTGATATTTCGGTCACGTGACGACGACCCGGACAGCCACCGGGTCCCACCTCTCTCCCTCCTCTAATGGACGGTTGCCACGTGGACGTCACGTGGCGGTTGTAGGCATTTAGTTGTAGTCATAGCATAGCTGATTTTGGGAATCATGATGTACGAACTTATGTTGTCGCTTAAAACATAGAACACAGGCCCATAGGCACAAGCCTAAATGGGTTTAAGAGTAGAACCAGCTGGATTAAGATGACATTATGAGGAATGGGGATGACTATGGTTCTCTAGATTTATGAGAGAAACAATCACTTGAAGTAATCCAACATATCTTCTATTAGAAATTCATATATATTTATATTAAATGAGATTTAAAAAGAAGAAAAAAAACAAATAATACTAAATCTAACAAAACAAATATTTGGTTGATCTCTAATTAATTTGGTGTCCAATATTAAATCTTCCTTCGACACCCCAATCAATCAACTAGTTATACAACAAGCTTAATAGTTGACCTTTGTACTTCTCTCTATGCTTCTTACACTTTCCCTCAAGTTCAATATATTGATTAAAGATAAATATGTACAACTTGTAAGTTTAAAAAAAATGACAACTTGACTTGACTTGATTGACAAATCGACTAAAATCTGTTCATATCAGATGACAATGGCTGATGATTGTTGTTGCTCATGTCCGTAAGATGGTGGTTGTTGACAATGTGATGAATTTTGTTGATGACGTCTCATGACTTATAGCTGGGTGCGTCGATGGCAATGCTTGATGACTGCGGTGAATGATGACTCGTCTGTGATGACGGATGACTCGTCTAATGACTGATGGTTGCTCCCTCTCTTAAGTTGAATATATATGATGTATCATCATGCTTACAAACTAGACCTCCGTTAGCCTTCAAACTACGGAACTTTAAGTCAAATCCCACGATCTTCTGTTGAATCCATTTTGGATCAACACATGCTATTTTTTTTTTTATATCAGAATCCGTCTTAATCCATTTGGATGCCACCAAACATTTCTTCCAACTTGGAGATATAGGAAGATATTTGTCACTGGACGTAGTGGTTCTCCCCCTTATATAATATGATGGCTGCTCCTGATGGTCGATGACGGAGGATGATACCGTTGCAAAAGATGGTGATGCTTGATAAGTTCGATAATAGAAAACTGATGAAAAAATGCATTATATCCCTCAAAACCAGAATTTCGGCAAAATGTCGTGTTGTTCCATTGTGTGTGGGGAGAAGCTGATCAAGATATATTGTGTGTGGCGTAGGAATAGATTGTGAAGCTTTGAAACCATGGTATCAGAACTTTTCGACTCCTAGCCTTCTCAAACGCTTCCGCCGTCCTCTTCTCATTCTGCTGCTCCTTTCTTTCATGGTGTTTCCAACAATCAATTCTGCTGCCATGATGGAATCCACCAACAACAAATTCCACCCAGCACTTGCCGTCTCCAACATCAAGAACTCCATCCCAATTCGTCTTGAATCAGAGAAAGGACACTACGCCTCTTGAGCTGAATTATTCCAAATTCATTGCCGTGCCTATAACGTCTACAAGCACATCATCCCGTCACAACCATTATCGGAGAAAGAAAAAGATCCTGCCTTTGATAAGGATCTCTGGACCCGTCTCGATGCCATCGTCCTAACTTGGATGTACGGCACGATCTCCTCTGAATTACTCATCACCATCTTGAAGCCGAATTCCACCGCCAAGGCACAGTGGGATCGACTTGCGAGCATTTTTTTGGATAACAAACACGTACGTGCATCGACTCTCGAAACCAGGTTTGCCAACACCTTTCTTGATGATTTTCCCGACGTCTCCTCTTACTGTTAGGAACTCAAAGACTTATCGGATCAACTTACAAACGTTGATGCTCCGGTTGACAACCATCGGTTAGTTCTTCGCCTTACAAAGTCTTAAACGAGAATTATGACACAGTAGCTTCTACTATTTCTCAAATGGATCCTTTGCCGGATTTTTACGCCGCTTGGTCTCGTTTTCTCTTGGAAGAGACGCGCAAATCCCTCCAGGCGGAGGTTACCGCTCGCGTACCATCACAGCAGGCTCTTGTCGCCCAGCCCTCCAATGATGCAGCCCTCCCTCCAACCTCCGGGCCCGGAACGAACTCAAACCGACATCAACAAAACAAAGGTTCGGCCAATTCCTCAACCCGAAATCAGACCTCATATCGTGGTAAAGGGAAAGGTCGAGGTCGTGGAGGATCGAATCATAATGGAGGATCGACTAACGGGGGCGGGTCGCGTAACCATCCGCCACCTCCTTTTTGGCCGCCAAATCAGCATCAATGCCAGCAGTACTACCCACCTTGGGCTGCTCCGTGGAATCAGACTTGGACTCCACCTCCACCATGTCCCTATCCCACTAGCGGGTGGTCACGCCCTCCACAACCATCCAGGCAGTCCAGAATCTTGGGTCATCGTCCACCACAGGCTCACACCACACAGTTTAAACCAACGGATTTGGAACAGACTTTTCAAACGATGGCTTTAAACCCTCCAGATAATAATTGGTACATGGACACGGGTGCCACTTCTCATATGACAAGCGTTGGAGGTAATCTTACGGCTTATTTTAATTTGAGCAAAAATAAAAATATTATTGTCGGTAGTGGTCAGGAAATTCCAATTCATGGTTATGGACAGAAATCCCTTCCTACGCCATTCCCACCCCTTCGTTTAACAAATGTGCTTCATGCCCCGAAACTTATTAAAAATCTTATTTTTGTTCGTCGTTTCACGACTGATAATAATGTGACCATTGAATTTGATCATTGTGGATTTTCTGTGAAGGACATTCAGACTGGGAGGCAAATCATGAGGTGTAATAGCACTGGCGACCTCTACCCCATCACCAACACCAACACATGCCAACAAACCGTCTCGCCATCCACATTTGCTGCTTTGTCGCCTACTCTTTGGCACAATCGATTAGGACACCCAGGAGTTTCTATTTTACATTCCCTTAAGAATAAGAAGGTTATTGTTTGTAAGCCCATCTCCCATTCTAGTACTTGTCAATCTTGTATTTTTTGAAAACATGTGAAACTACCTTTTTATTCTTCTAATGCTTGCACTTTGTCATCTTTTGATATAGTGCATAGTGATGTGTGGACATCCCCTGTGTTGAGCTCTGCAGGACATAAGTATTATGTGTTCTTTCTTGATAACTATAGTAATTTTTTGTGGACTTTTCCTATTGGCAAGAAATCGCAAATTTTTTCTCTTTTTTCGGCCTTTAGCACATTTATACAAACCCAATTTCACAAACCCATAAAAATATTCCAATGTGACAATGGGACAGAATTTTCTAATAACGCCTTCAAATCTCTTTGTCAACAAAATGGTCTTGAATTCCGTTTCTCTTGTCCCTATACTTCTTCCCAAAATAGAAAAGCCGAACGCAAAATCCGCGCTATTAATAACATCATGCCAACTCTTCTTGTCCACTCTTCAGTCCCATCCTCTCTTTGGCATCACGTCTTGCAAATGGCCACATATCTTCTCAATATAATTTCTCACAAAAATCTTCAGAACCATTCTCCCACGGATATCCTCTACTCTAGAGCCCCTTCCTACGATCACCTTCGAGTTTTTGGCTGTCTTTGTTTTCCGTTATTTCCCTCCCAAACAATTAACAAATTCCAAGCTCGTTCCACTCCATGCATTTTCTTAGGATATCCACCAAATCATAGAGGATACAAGTGTTATGATATTTCTTTCCAATGAATTATCATCTCTCGATACGTCATTTTTGACGAAACTCGTTTCCCATTCGCTAAGACCAATCCTTCCACAAATTCGTCATACTCATTTTTGGATAGTTCCTTGCATCCAAATATTCAACCCCATTTCGAATTTCTCACGCCCATTGCCCCTGTCTTTGGGCCGCAACCACCCACAGAGCCCGCCCAGCCGCCTCCGACATCTTCCATTGGCCCGCTACCAACGGCCCAAACTTCTCCACTCCAAAATACCTCTGGCTCGTCCACTCCCAAGCAGTCTGCTTCGACCAGCCATCCATCCCTACCACTAAATCCCACTCGTACTATTATCACTCGGAGTATGCATGGGATTTATCGTCCCAAACGCCAATTCAATCTTTCTTCCTCAATCACATCATCACCTCTTCCCCGCAACCCAAAAGCTGCCTTGTCCGACCTAAATTGGAAATCCGCCATGAACGACGAATTTAATGCTATTCTTAAAAATAATACGTGGGATTTAGTTCCACGCCCATCTAATGTGAATGTCATTCGTTCTATGTGGATTTTTTGTCACCAAAAGAATTCTGACGATTTTTTTGAGCGGCATAAAGCCCGACTTGTAGGTGATGGCAGGTCTCAGCAGGTTGGCGTGGATTGTGACGAAATATTTAGCCCCATGGTAAAGCCCGCTACTATTCGTACTGTTCTTAGCATCGCCTTGTGTCATTCTTGGCCGATTCGCCAATTGGATGTCACAAATGCGTTTCTGCATGGCCACCTTAACGAAATAGTATACATGTATCAACCACTGGGTTTTCGGGATTCTACACACCCTGACTACGTATGTCTATTGAAGAAGTCGCTTTACGGTCTCAAACAAGTACCCCGTGCCTGGTATCAGTGGTTTGCCGAGTTTGTCGCTACCATTGGTTTTGTTCATAGCAAATATGATCACTCCCTGTTCATTTACAACCAAGGACCCGACCTAGCCTTTCTTCTACTTTATGTTGGTGTCTTGACGACATCATCCACAGCCTTACGTACATCTATTATGTCTCTTCTGGCTTCAGAATTTGCTATGAAGGATTTGGGACCTCTTAGCTATTTTTTGGGAATTGCAGTTACACGAAATTCTTTCGGACTCTTTCTGAGTCAATCAAAATACGCGGAGGAGATTCTCGACAGGGCGGGAATGACGACATGCAATTCTTCTAATACACCTGTTGACACAAAAACCAAACTCACTCATGATTCGGATCCCCCCTTCGACGATCCGACTCATTATCGGAGTTTAGCGGGTGCATTACAATATCTCACATTCACCCGGCCGAATATATCTTATGCAGTTCAACAAGTATGCTTACACATGCACAATCCTAAATTCGTGCATATGCATGCTTTAAAGCGGGTGCTTCGGTATATTAAAGGCACACTTGACCTTGGCTTGCAACTCTATAAATCATCAGTTTCAAGTCTCATTTCATACACCGATGCAGATTGGGGTGGCTGCCCTGACACTCGACGCTCGAAATCCGGTTATTGTGTTTTTCTTGGCGAAAACTTACTATCTTGGTCCTCCAAACGTCAACCTACTCTCTCTCGTTCCAGCGCCGAAGTCGAGTACCGAGGAGTCGCCAATGTCGTTTCTGAATCTTGTTGGTTACGTAATTTGCTTCTTGAGCTTCATTTTCCGATTCAGAAGGCTACCATCGTTTATTGCGACAATGTTAGTGCCATCTATCTCTCAGGCAATCTGGTTCAACATCAACGCACTAAACATATCGAAATGGATATACATTTTGTCTGCGAGAAAGTTGCTCAAGGCCATGTTCGAGTACTCCATGTTCCATCTCAGTACCAAATTGCTGATATTTTTACCAAAGGGCTTCCACATATACTCTTTGATGATTTTCGAGACAGTCTCAACGTACGAAAACCTTCCGCTACGACTGCGGGGGAGTGTTAGCCTAACTAATTATAGTTAGTTAGTTATCATTAGATTTATTGTGAATATCTCTTAGCATATGTTAGCCTATTATAGTTAGTTAGTTATCATAGATTGATTGTGAATATCTCTTAGCATAATTATTGTTAGCAAAGTTTAACCAAACTCTTATATATATATATATATATATCTGTTGTTAATATGAAGAGAATGGGTTTCAATCTCCTTTAATATTCAGCTCTTAACATACAAATATACCTTAGTTTGAACGAACTTTTACTTATAACTAGTGATATATTCGCGTGCATAGCACGTCAAAAAAATTCTTGATAAAATTAAATAATTAGATAAAAATAATTTAAATATAAATCTAATTTAAAATCGTTATAAATATGTTTTTACAATTTTAAATATATATTTAGATAATATTATTTAGTTTGTTTAAATATATTAAAATAATTTAAATTATATAGAAATTTAAATTAGATAGAATTTTAGATAATTTTATGTGAGGATGAAGGATATATACACATGACATTTAAAAAAATAAAAATATTATTTAGGTTGAGGATTTACAAATGTCACGTTCCAACTCCGTAAAGTCGATAATCGTCCCCCGGGCGTGATGTCGTACGTGCCTAGGTTGCGCAACGCACAAGACAAGAAGATAAAATATATAGTTTTCATATAAAATACCGAGTTACAGTGGATTATTTATAGAGTCATATGAAACAATCAGAGTATGCGAAGCGAAGCTCTTTTATTTAATAATAGCAGCGGTTACAAAGGGTTGAATAGCCCAATTGAATATGCCAAGTTGGCTACAACACTCGTTGATCTCTCTTGCTTACAAAAGATTTTCACCATTCCATACATCATGTCTTCGTATATCCAAGCTAAGGCCTCGCACGTAAGAACCTGAAAGAGGGTGCCCACAAACGTGAGGCAGTACGTAACTTGTGTAATGCCCCGTTCCCCCTATTCGGGGAGCGCGGCCAAGAAACACTTAAGACCGTCCGAACGGGACAGATTGAATCAAGATTCTTTCCTCGTTATGGATTGGTTTCTTCGAAATTAGGTCCCATATTCAACGGATCGTGCCTCAAGGATGGACTCGGTGGCAGAGTCGAGAGGGGCCTTTCCGTTGCGTTGGTTTCTTGCCCGTTTTCGTGCCGCTTGGTTGCTTTTTGTTGGTTTTATGACTTGCGTTTTCCTGAACGGTTTCGATGGATTTCATTGTTTTCGTTCTTAGGATCTCGCAATTTCATATCGAACCTCGGAGACCGAAGCAGGGGATATTGATCATCTGTTGGTGCGTGCAGGTGATCGGGTAGACGACGCTCGTGCGGAGTCTTAAAGTTCTTCCTTTCTCTCCTACTTCCCTAACTTGTGAGTGGCTTTATTTCGATTAGCTCCCTTCTTCCAAGTTTTTATTATAAATAGATTGACTCATTGTTCATCCCGATCAAACGATACTAAAACATATATGACTGAGTCAAAATAGAAAAGAAGTAGGCTTGAAACATCAATAATGCTTGTCATATGGAAATTGTTCTGAACGATCACACTATAATGTGCATGCCCGTCATATATCATAACCATTTCTATGTTAAGTTATAGTTAGATTCATTTATCTATAACTATTCATGGTATGGTGCAAAATAGGAAGGAAAAATGTGATCCTTACACAAGTAGCATAGACTATGGAAAACTACACTATGTTCACTTGCTTGTATTTGCTTGGATATGTGTTTCATGTGATAACTTAGTTGGTTGTGGTAGTATGGTTTTGGACAACTTGTATACAAGGGATATCGTTCTACGAACGGTCGCCGGGGCACCGGGACCGCTTTGCCCCGAGTAGAATAATTTGCTAGTATAGTCCTAGCATTTGGATGGGTCCGTGCGTCCGCTAAGGGCTAGCTACCCGAGGCAGAATGGCAACCGACCCATCCCAAGTCCAACCAAGTGATTGTTATGTATATTTAAACTGTGCAGACTAACTATGTCTTCGTGGCAGGGAAGGTCATGGTAAGTTTATACAGGTGGCTCAGACGGTACAGGTAAAGTCACTGAGCGGTGGCACATTTGGTTATGTTATTTTACTCTATCTTATGCGAAGAATTTATCTAAGCCAAGGTAGATAGATCACATGAAAATAAATGTTGCATGCTCATATGAACTCGTTGTAGATTTTGGTTAAGTTGGGTTAGCTCACCCTCACCGGTACTTTTCGAAGTACTGACCCTCGTTGCAGCAGGTTCCCCGAGCCAAGGCGACGCGGCGAGGAGCTGAAGCTTTCTCCAACCCCCTTCCTGAATCAAGATGCTTTCGTGACATGACTTTTGGTAGCTTCAGTACATAAGAAGCAAGGAGCTCGCTCTCACTTTTGGAAAGCCACAAGATGATGGTGTTGACTCGCACCCAAGATGTTTTGTGTTTTGAATTCTAGTAAAGGATGTAATATATGGAACGACTATCTCATTTTGTATCCAAGTTGTAAGCCTGTGTGGCATCCTTATCGTTTTGGGTCAAGAGTCTGTAAACATATGTTCATTATCAATAAAGAGAAAACTTTTCTATGCCTCAATGTGTATTATTTTATTTGCGTACTCTGTTGCATATGTTCTAAAGATCATCATTATGCCTAGGCCTTGTGCACGCACGCCCTACGCGTGCACGGCATCACGTCCGGGGGACGATTATCAATTGGGCAAAATCGGGGCGTGACATAGTGGTATCAGAGCATAGCTTCAGATCATTTGATCTCGAGTCGAAAAGTTTTCCTAAGATGACCCTGTCCCGTCCGAGTAAACTCTTGAAATCGATTGGTGCAAAATGAGATGCGTTCCATATAGTGAGTCCATAATATACTTTGAGACTGATACAAGTTAATTTTCTTTGAAGGAACAGCCTCTGAGCCGGGTGCACAAGCGCAGATGGTGGCGCAAGTGCAAGGGAGTAGTTCTGGTACGTCAGGCAGCTCAGGGAGTCCGGCTGTCGCGCCCTCTGTTGATCCGTTCGAACGAATGATGCGTATGATAGAAACGCAACAGAGGCAAGCCGAACTACGACAGAGTCAATTTAAGTCTCGAATAGAAGCACAATTTCTGGCGCAACGGACTCAGGCCGAAATGCAGCAGAAGCAAATGGATACCTTGCAAACGATTGTGACGATGCTAGCCGCCAGCAATCATTCTGCATCTGCGGCTGCCGTGGCAGCGCCAGTTGTAGCTGACATTTCGGGACCTCAGGGCTCTCCGGAACCTTCACTTTCAGATGATAAGGGGTCCATCCTACAAATATCAGAATTTAAGAAAATGTGCCATATTACTTTTAAGGGGGCCGAAGACCCTTCCGTGGCGTTGGACTGGCTAGTCGAGTTAGAAGACCACTTTGAAGTGCTCCGTATGGACGAAACCAGGAGAGTCGCTTGTGCCCAACTTCAGCTCCGTTTAAACGCACATGATTGGTAGGATGTACACAAACAAGCTTTATTGAGCGAAGGGGGCACAACGATTATCTCTTGGTCAGTGTTCCGTAAAGTCTTCGAAGAGGAGTATCTTCCACCCGCCGTCCGCTGCGAGAAGGAAGACGAGTTTACCCATCTACAGTAGGGGGACATGTCCGTACGGCAATACGCTTCAGAATTCAACAGACTTGCTAAGTTTGCTAAGTCTCATATTAGTGATGCAGAGACACGTGCACGAAGATTTGAGATAGGACTGCGACCTTCAATTCGTGCTCACGTCGTCGTCTCGCAATACCGCACCATGCGTGAGTCCTTAAACCATGCCCTCTCCCTTGAATCGCAGTACCCACCAGTTCGTACCGATGCTGTACAAAATCTCAATCACAAGCATCCTAGCAACACAGGGGGTAACAATGCGCCTAAGCGCTCCAATAACGGCGGTAACAAGGGTGCAAATTAGGGTAAAGGTGGCGAGCTTGTTTGTCACCGATACAATCGTGTTGGACACATCGTTCGGAACTGTCGAGTATTCAACGGATCGTGCTTTAAGTGCGGTCGTCAGGGGCATATGGCAGCGAACTGTCGGTCAGGTGGACCTAACCAACAACAACAAAACCGTACGCCTCAGGACCAGGGGCAAGTACCTCGAGCGAATCAGACGACACAGCAGAACGCTCAAGGCCGAGTCTATGCTCTGACTAGGGATGAGGCACTCGCGTCAAACACGACGGTGTCAGGTATATTACTCTTTAATGATGTACCTGCTCGAGTATTGTTTGATTCTGGTGCAACACATAGTTTTGTGTCAACAAACTTTGCTAGCGAACACAAATTCATTCAAACCCCATTAGGCCTAAGGCTTAGCGTCAGTACACCGTCAGGCACAAGCTTGCCTGCAGATTCAGTTTGTCGTGACGGCCACATTTGCATCGGGGGAAGAAAATTGTCACTTGATGCGATAGTCCTAGACATAGGGGACTACGACATCATTCTGGGAATGGATTGGCTTGGCGCTTGTTCTGCTACTATCGATTATGCGGAGAAGAAAGTCATGTTTCGTCTTCCTGGCGAGATCCAATTTTGCTATTCGTGCAGTCCAAAGTCAGAAGCGTCGAATGCCTGCATGGTGATATCAGCGATGTCTGCTCGACGGATGATTCACTCCGGCTGCGTAGGGTACTTGGCTTCTGTTCGAGACACTCGACTAGATTGCGCAAACGTTGAGTCCATTCCTGTTGTGGCGGATTTTTCTGATGTGTTCCCCGACGAGTTGCCTGGTATGCCGCCCGATCGAGAGACAGAGTTCACCATCGACACATTTCCAGGAACCCAACCTATTTTGAAACCTCCGTATCGAATGGCTCCTGCAGAACTAAAAGAGTTTAAAATTCAGCTATAAGAATTGCTTGATCGTGGGTACATCCGGCCTAGTGTGTCTCCGTGGGGGGCACCGGTACTGTTCGTTAAGAAGAAGGATGGTTCGATGCGACTCTGCATCGACTATCAAGAATTAAACAAAGCTACTGTTTGGAACAAATATCCCCTTCCCCGGATAGATGATCTCTTTGATCAGTTACAAGCTGCAACAGTGTTCTCAAAAATTGATCTCCGTTCGGGTTATCATCAGCTCAAAATTAAGCTGGACGACGTGCCGAAGTCAGCCTTTCGCACTCGCTACGGCCACTATGAGTTTTTGGTAATGCCGTTTGGTTTGACGAATGCCCCTGCTGCCCTTATGGGTTTGATGAACCAAGTGTTCCAGCCGTACCTCGATCGATTTGTAGTAGTGTTCATTGATGATATCTTGGTGTATTCGAAGGATGGAGTGGAGCATGCAGAGCACTTGCAGACCGTGCTACAAACCCTTCGAGACAACAAGTTGTATGTGAAGCTGAGTAAGTGCGAATTTTGGCTAAGTAGTATATCGTTCCTAGGGTATATCATTTCTGCGGGAGGCATTTCAGTTGACCCGAAGAAGGTAGAGGCCATTATCGAGTGGAAACGACCTGCATCCGTTAGTGAAATTCGAAGCTTTCTCGGGTTAGCGGGATACTACAGACGGTTCATAAAGGATTTTTCCAAGCTTGCCTCGCCTCTGACTCGCCTCACTCAGAAGGGAGTCGCATTTGAGTGGTTCACCGACTGCGAAGCATCGTTTGCTGAGTTAAAGCAGCGTCTCACTTCTGCCCCGTTACTTGCACTGCCGGACGAGACTTTGGGATTCCAAATCTTCGGTGACGCTTCAGGACAGGGCTTAGGGTGTGTACTTATGCAGCGAGACAGAGTGATAGCCTATGCATCCAGACAGCTGAGAAAGCACGAGAAGAATTATCCCACGCATGATCTGGAACTGGCAGCAATTATGTTCGGGTTGAAATTATGGCGGCACTACCTTTATGGAGTGCCTTGTCGAATCTATACCGATCATAAAAATTTAAAGTACTTATTCACCCAAGCAGATCTGAACCTTCGACAGCGGCGCTGGCTAGAATTGATAAAAGATTACGATTTGACGATTGACTACACTCCTGGCAAGGGAAATATGGTAGCGGATGCGTTGAGTCGGGTCTTTGCGGGATCTCTGTCTGTCGATCGCAGGTTACAAAGGGACTTAGAAGAAATGGGCATCGAACTCAGAATTTGTCATCTTTCAGAATGGTCCAGACCAGGAACACAGTAGGAGGCACATCAGAACCAGCTGAGCAGAATGTGCCCGAGACTCTTGCACTCCCGCCGCCTCCATCTGTCCCGGCAGTTACCTTAGATGGGACACAGCTACTAGGAGTGTTCCAGGGATTGGTGGAATCCCAGAAAGAACAGACGGCACTTCTGCGGACCAGCCTCTCAGAAGCTATTAAGTCCCAGGAGTCGCCACTCAAGAGGCCAGGAAGTGCCAAAGACTTCAAGAATCTTAGACCCCTGGAATTCTACGGAACTGAGGGTATTCTCTACGCCGATGAATGGATAGAGAACGTAGAGCGACTCCTGAAGACTGCTCGGGTCCCTGATGATCTCAAAGTGGAGTCTGCAAGCCTGCAACTGTTCGATATAGCTCGGACCTGGTTCAGAGACGAACCCCAACTATCTGCTTCTGACATCACCTGGGAGGACTTCAAGAGGCTATTCAAGGAGAAATTTTACCCCGAAGTGGCTCGGGAAGCTCTCGAAAGCCAATTCGAGAGACTGGAACAAGGTAACCTATCTGTTGATGAGTATACTGCTGAATTTAGCAGGTTAAGCCACTTTGCGGAGTACATGGTTCGTACCCCGGAGGACAGAGCCCGTAGATTCAAGAAGGGGCTATCTCCGGATATCCGCCTTGCTGTCACCACCAGCCGAGCTCGCACCTATGAGGAGATCTTGAGCGTGGCTCAAGGCGTCGAGAGAGATATGGGGCACAAACTGAAACGAGAAAGAGATACCGGAAATGCGGGACCCAACAAACGCCCTTTTCAACAACAACAACAGCAGAGATCCCCGCAGCAAGCTCAGCGCCCTCTCCCTCGAGCTCCAGCACCCCAACACCAGGCCCAGGGACAGAACCAACAAGCTGCTGCTTGTAACTATTGTCATAGACCAGGCCATACTTGGCAAGTTTGCAGAAAGAGGCTGGATGTTTGTCTACTTTGTGGATCACCAGAACATCGAGTGAGGGACTGCCCCACTGCTCCAGGACGCGGACAAGCTTACGTAATGACCGTGGAGAACGCGCAGACTTTGGGAGCAGCTAATGCGCGTAAGTGATTCGTAGATACTTTTTTTTCTAGTATTGTTTTCGTGCCTATTGGTTCGTGACCTCAGCCCCAACTTAGTCATTTTGAACTTGCTAAATACCTGGTATGCTTTTAAATTTGATAACTGTTTTAGAGAATTTTGCTATTGTGCTTATTTTGTGTTATTTTGTGAACTTCAACAATTTGCACCTCCTTTTCATCATCATCTAGCGCACTTAATTTTTGCTGAACTTGACATATGCTGCTATTTTATAGCTTAGTTTTGCAAGCTTATCCTTTATCGGGCTTGTTCATGACACATGTATTATTGAGGCCTGATCAACCCCACTAATGCAAGTGTCTACTCAGAATCAGTGTACTACGGTCTGATCAACCTTAGTGCATTTTGATTCGCACTTCGCACAACTACTTTACGTGGATTGAGATATATAGTTGACTAGTATGCTTGCCCCCTAAATACGTCCGAGCATATCGTATCAGCATTACCAGAATAGAATCTCAATCCATAACCGCCTGGCAATCCCTATTAGAATTCCTTAAACGCCTTGGTCCCTATACCCCTGTTCTACAACCTCGCCCTTAAACTCCTTATTATTAATCCTCGTCTTCCCTCATCTCGGAAAGACAAAAATCCTGTGTTTGATAAGTTGAATTGCAGTGCTAGACATACCCCTCAGACCGGTCAAATTGATGATAACCCTTTATGACTAAGGCAATACCCTAGGTGATGTGTTTTGTGTTGCAGACTTAAAGATTCAATATCATGATTTATTAAGTTGAGACCTAGCTTTACTAGTCGTACAACCTTAGAGGATATGGGTAGAATTCTAAGTTGGGTAGCGACTGCAATGTTCACCTGAGAGAAGCCGTTAGACTGTAATCAAGTGAGAGTAGACATAGAGAACCCTGCCATAATTTAAATTTCGAGGACGAAATTTTATAAGCTGGGTAGATTGTAAGCCCCTGATTTTTCAAAAACACTAAAATTGGGATTTTCACAATTTTCTGGAATTTTCTGGAAATTTTCTGTAATTAAAATCAGGGTTTTGAATTATTACAAAATTTTTAATTGATAATAAATAACATTAAAATATCATGAAAACATTATTTTTGGGTGTAAAATGAAAAATTGGACTTAGGATAATTTTTCTGGATTTTTTTGGGCCTCAGACCTATTTTTAAATACCTCAAAACCATTTTTATTAATTAATTAATTAATTAAACTAATTATTATTATTATTATTATTATTTATTATTTATTTTTATTTTTTATTTTTATTTCGTTTCTGGGCCGGCCCGGCCCAGTGGGCCGAAGCCCAGCCCAGCCCGGTCCCCCGCCCTATCGGGTCGGGTCGGGTCAGCCAACCCGACCCGCCCGCAACCCCCGACCCGGTCACCGCTGCCCTCCCCACGACCTCCGCGTGGCCGCGATTCCCGCCGCCTCCGGCGGCCAGCCACCCCTCGATCTCCCCCTCTTCCGCTCCACCACCAGCCCCCCCCCGCACCGGCCGCCACGACCTCCGGCCGCTCCGCCTATTTAAGCCGCGGCCCTCCTCTCCTCCGCTCGACAACAACCCCTCGCCGCCACCGCACCCCGACCGGCCTCGCCTCCGCCGCGCCGAACTCCTCCTCCCTCTCCCCTCGCCGGACCCAGCCACCATCTCCTCCCCCTTCCTCCTCCTCGACGCCAGGAGCTCCGCCCGCAGCAGCAGCAGCCGCCTTTGCAGCCGCCTCCCGTCGGCCTCCGGCACCGCCCCGCCCTACGCCGTGCCTCCGCCTCGCCCCGGCGAGCGTCGTCCAGCCTCCTCGGCGCTCCTCCGGCCGGACCGCCGCCGGCAGCCCCAAATCAGAACGAAACCCTAACCCTAATTTGAATCTCGTGTCGGCGTGTCGGACACGACACGGACACGGTTTGACCCTTGTTTTCGGGTCCCCTTCAGGTGCGTGTAACTTTCGCCTCGTAGCTCCGTTTTCAATTCCGTAAATTGCGTTGGGAAGCCTGTATGACCCTCTCGGTGTCCGGACAAACTGTTCGGGATATCGCGACCTGTGGTGATCGCACACCGCGATCCAAAAACAGGAAAAACTAGACCCTATTTCACCCGGAACTGAGTGCGCCCCGCCAAACGGGACGACTTGGTCGCGTGCGGTCTTCACAGATACGTGCGCCTCGTCGATACGGACGTGTGAGATTTCGTGGAAGCTGATTCGGGTGTGCGTGCACACCGGAATCAACGCGTATCCGCGGACATTGCCCCGTATCCGCCTTTTCTGCAATTCACCCTAACTTTGTGCACACTCGTCAGAACGAGACGAAACTTGTGCCATCGGACTCGTAGCGATACGCTGGTCCTGTGGGTCAAGTTTGGTTCGATTCTGAGAACGTTGACGAAATCACGTGTCGTGGGCCCCACAGGCCCCGCTCGACGGGCGATTTTGTGTTCGGCTCATCGGAATCCAGATCTGAAAGTTCCATTGGGTTCATACCATCGTTCCTGACCTGTTGACACTAAGTTTGGTGAATTTGGAGACCGTTGACCTGGACGCGTTTTTCGGTGCAAAGCGGGCCCACCGGCGGACCCCGTTTTGATCCGAAATTACCGTTTTTGCCCTTGTCTCCAAATTGGACCCAAGGACAGGCGTTTCTAGCTATTTGACATCTTCTGAGCATGATGGTAATGTCTATTTCAGCTTTTGGACTCATCTGTGGAAATTTCTCCCAAGAACCAAATTAAACAGATCCAAACAACAGGCAAGTACCTGCACTTCAAGTTAATCTTTATATATTGTGATAATTAATTCCCTGCCATACATGTACCCTTGATGTTTACACCTAGTGTTAGAAATGTTGAATTTCATGTCTTGAATATTGGTAGTTCCTGTCTTGTTTTTCATGTCGGGTGGGAGAATACCTAGAAGGCATGTAGTTTACCTTTTCCCCTGGATTATCTAATAGCTGTTGGTACACGACTGTCCATCAGCCGGATCTCGATTGTATTGACTAATAGCCGTTTATGACGGCCGGATTAGCCTTATAAACCCCTACATGCCAACTAAGTATTCTAAAAATAAACACAAGTTTACACAGAATGTTCTGGTCATGTTATATTTCTTGCTGGCTATTGTAGTTCATTTCCTGTTCCATTTAATTCTGTTTCTCATATTCCTGTTTACAGCTAACTCTGAGATAATAATGTTCTGCTAATGCTGTTTCTCAACATGATATCCAATATTTAATTGTCATAAAATATTTAGTTTAATCTTGTCGTGCACTGTGTACTTTGCTCCTTTCCTGACTGGATCTGTTGTTTAGGCGATGATGAGAACCTTGCCCCCACCTATTATGGCCCCTATGAGGCAGCAGGTGATAAAGTTGCAGAGCCAGTTCCCGCACAGGAAGCTACTCCTGCTGAGTAGTTAGCAGTAGTTATCTTAGTTTTGCTCTTTATCTTATTTAATCGGGTTTGTCCCCGATTTCATTTTGGAATTCCTGTACTAAACATTTGAATTTGTTGTCACATTTAATTCAGTTGCAATCTTAAGTTTCATTTCTCATTATTATCTTGCCTATGTTATTTGTGAATGAGCTAGTTAGTAAATCTGGATTTGACCTAGACAGCGTACTACCGCCGACTCTGCGGCGTAGGCTGGACGTACCCACGCACTCGTGCCCGAATTTCCGGGTACGGGTCGTGACATGGCCCGTTCAAAATTCTCAAACGAGTCACTTCAGTTGCTTATCAAATTGCTTTGCCGCCAGCCCTATCAGATGTGCACGATATTTTCATGTGTCGCAGCTAAGAAAGTATGTGCACGATCCGAACCATGTGGTAGACTTGGATCAGTTAGATCTGCAGGCGGACTTGTCGTACGCCGAAGAACCCGTACAGATATTGGAACGTAAGGAAAAGCAGTTACGGAATCGGGCAGTATCGTTAGTGCGCATTCTGTGGCAGAACCACGCAGTCGAAGAATCGACGTGGAAAATCGAATCTGAGATGAGGGAAAGGTTTCCCTCATTATTCCTTAGCGGTAGGTTCTATTCCTAAGTTTCGGGACGAAACTTTCTTTTGGATGGTTATGATGTAATGCCCCGTTCCCCCTATTCGGGGAGCGCGGCCAAGAAACACTTAAGACCGTTCGAACGGGACAGATTGAATCAAGATCCTTTCCTCATTATAGATTGGTTTCTTCGGAATCAGGTCCCATATTCAACTGATCGTGCCTCAAGGATGGACTCGGCGGCAGAGTCGAGAGGGGCCTTTCCGTTGCGTTGGTTTCTTGCCTGTTTTCGTGCCGCTTGGTTGCTTTTTGTTGGTTTTATGACTTACATTTTCCTGAACGGTTTCGATGGATTTTATTGTTTTCGTTCTTAGGATCTCACAATTTCATATCGAACCTCGGAGACCGAAGCAGGGGATATTGATCATCTGTTGGTACGTGCAGGTGATCGGGTAGACGACGCTCGTGCTGAGTCTTAAAGTTCTTCCTTTCTCTCCTACTTTCCTAACTTGTGAGTGGCTTTATTTCGATTAGCTCCCTTATTCCAAGTCTGCATTATAAATAGATTGACTCATTGTTCATCCCGATCAAACGATACTAAAACACATATGACTGAGTCAAAATAGAAAAGAAGTAGGCTTGAAACATCAATAATGCTTGTCATATGGAAATTGTTCTGAACGATCACACTATAACGTGCATGCCCGTCATATATCATAACCATTTCTATGTTAAGTTGTAGTTAGATTCATTTATCTATAACTATTCATGGTATGGTGCAAAATGGGAAGGAAAAATATGATCCTTACACAAGTAGCATAGACTATGGAAAACTACACTATGTTCACTTGTTTGTATTTGCTTGGATATGTGTTTCATGTGATAACTTAGTTGGTTGTGGTGGTATGGTTTTGGACAACTTGTATACAAGGGATATCGTTCTACGAACGGTCGCCGGGGCACCGGGACCGCTTCGCCCCGGGTAGAACAATTTGCTAGTGTAGTCCTAGCATTTGGATGGGTCCATGCGTCCGCTAAGGGCTAGCTACCCGAGGCGGAATAGCGGCCGACCCATCCCAAGTCCAACCAAGTGATTGTTATATATATTTAAACTGTGCAGACTAACTATTCCTTCGTGGCAGGGAAGATCATGGTAAGTTTGTACAGGTGGCTCAGACGGTACAGGTAAAGTCACCGAGCGGTGGTACATTTGGTTATGTTATTTTACTCTATCTTATGCGAAGAATTTATCTAAGCCAAGGTAGATAGATCACATAAAAATAAATGTTGTATGCTCATATGAACTCGTTGTAGATTTTGGTTAAGTTGGGTTAGCTCGCCCTCACCGGTACTTTTCGAAGTACTGACCCTCGTTGCAGCAGGTTCCCCGAGCCAAGGCGACGTGGCGAGGAGCTGAAGCTTTCTCCAACCCCCTTCCTGAATCAAGACGCTTTCGTGACGTGACTTTTGGTAGCTTCAGTACATAAGAAGTAAGGAGCTCGCTCTCACTTTTGGGAAGCCACAAGACGATGGTGTTGACTCGCACCCAAGGTATTTTGTGTTTTGAATTCTAGTAAAGGATGTAATATATGGAACGGCTATCTTATTTTGTATCCAAGTTGTAAGCCTGTGTGGCATCCTTATCGTTTTGGGTCAAGAGTCTGTAAACAGATGTTCATTTTCAATAAAGAGAAAACTTTTCTATGCCTCAATGTGTGTTATCTTATTTGCGTACTCTGTTGCATATGTTCTAAAGATCATCATTATGCCTAGGCCTTGTGCACGCGCGCCCTACGCGTGCACGGCATCACGCCCTGGGGACGATTATCGATTGGGCGAAATCGGGGCGTGATAACTTGTACTGGTGAGCAGGATAACCCACTCGCCTAAACCGACACTAAGTGATTATGGCAAGCATACAGATTTTAGTGATCTTTCTATTAGAAATTAGATGAATTTTAGTTCATGTTGAGGCACGCCTCGAAAGCAGTAAATCATGCTCGCATGTAAACTTGGAAGTTAAGAAAGCACATTCACATATATAGCATTCAATTCACTAAAGTGGACAAGCATGATATTCGATTTCACCGCTAAGTAAACTTATTAAAATCGGTTGTCTCGATCTCTAAGCATGTTATATTTGATTCGCATCGTTAACTAAGCAAGCAATACTTGTATTACTTATGAAATGTATGAAACATGTTATATCACCTCGCTCAATAGCGACTCAGAATATATAGTCGGTGTGCACACTCTTGCTCGACGCAAGGCGACATTCATCCTCCTGGCTAAACCGTTTGATAATCCACCGTCTTTTATCTATATGCAGGTCACTGACGACACAAGCGTCATATTAGGCATAACTCATCTTGATATTTCGGTGAATCCTCTCAGTTGGGTTGCAAGCCCTCTGGAGGTCCCGAAAGCTCCTTGGTCATTAGTGGTGCATCCTCTCAGTCCGAGTCGACCGGGGGCTCCTAATGCCATTTTTATGGTATGTGATGTCTCATTCAGCGCCCAAGTAGCAAGCATGTCTGAATGGCTCATCATACCGTGCACAATGGCACTCTTAAATTTCTCCATGGCCGAACGGTCCCGGTACTCCGGCGACTTTCGTTCGAGGAATACCTTCACCCGTGCACGGGCAGCCCATGACTATTGATATTCATGCAATATTTTGATAATATAAGTACGATGAGGTACGAGTTTTCTCGTCCTACTCAAATACTTAGCATCGCTTTACTTTGTAAGTACGACGAGGTTCGTGTCTACTCGTCCGACTATCAAAATATATGTATGGCGAGGTACGTGTCGACTCGCCCCACATTCCATACTCGTGGCACCGTTACTCTTCCGATCGATATTTCGGTTGGGCGATCCGTAGGTCCCAACATATAAGTCACCATGCCGCTTCTCGACACAGTGTTCCGTGGTGTCCTATCCAAGAATGATAGTTTTGTGACACCATCCCCTTTTCCATTCTCGAGATCATACCGCATCCCATCTTGAGATATTGCTATCCCGTCTTGATAGTTCCGTGGTTTGAACCACAACTGTCGGCTTCACTTATGAAGCGTTCTTATGGTTCTTGTTCGATACTCGTGCTCTTTATGCACGCCTCGATATACTTTGTTTTAATGTTCTATCTTAGTGTTCAACTCATGTTACGACTTATGTTCCTCCTAGTCACGCTCGCTCAATATATGATATCGC
Organism: Iris macrosiphon; assembly: GCA_036927795.1. Taxonomy (NCBI): domain Eukaryota; kingdom Viridiplantae; phylum Streptophyta; class Magnoliopsida; order Asparagales; family Iridaceae; genus Iris; species Iris macrosiphon. The sequence continues at coordinate 18,571,970 of JAYESA010000020.1, read as the reverse complement.
TAGCATGAAACTGATGTATTTTATCAAGCATGAAGGAGTAGAGGAGAAGGTGTAGAGCCCGCTCACCTTTACTTATCTGCTTAGCCGTTCTGTCGAGCCGACGTAGCCTATCGCTCCACCTGAGTCGATACAGCTTATCCCCAAATATCTGTGGTCTGATGCGAAGAACGATTTACTTAACTGGTATAACCATGCGAGCAGACCGTGCTTCTCAATCATCCGACCCGAGCGGATTCAAGGAAGACTACACCATCGCTTAAGCCCCATATCTCTGTACCGTTCTAAACTAGCCCACTGATTTCGTTGCACGATACTTGACTCCGTGCTTTTGGCTGAATTGATGCGATAAGTCGAACATCAACAAGTTCCACGTAAAGCCTGTAAATGAAACCAAAATCTGAATCAATACTTGTTCTGAATATGTCTTATTGAATTGCAAGCAACTCAATGTCCCATTCCCATTCCGACTTATGTTATGCAACCAACCCAAAATCTTGTTTCAATCCGACTCAGCGTAATGTACCGTACGGAGTGGGCATTACAACAAACGACTTGGACGGCTCACTTTCAAGCCGTTTCTAAGCCTTATTATATAGTAGAAGATGAAGGGAAATAAGATCTTCCTTCCTAGGAAGGTCAAGGTCCCTTGTAGTGGTGGACCGTAGACCCAAAAAATATTTTCAAAGGAAACCAAAACACATTAACTTAAAATTGAAAGGAACATTATATAAAAGAAATTAAAAAATAATGTATAACCTCATAAGTAATAAAATTATTACTTAGAACCAACAAATTATATATATATATATATATATATATATATATATATATATATATATATATATATATATATATATGGGTGCTTCGCTCTCTCCGGAGCGAGATTTACTCGCATCGGCTTCGATCTGAGTTAAATTTGTGCGACTTCTCCTTCAGTTATGGAATGAACCAGCCCTTTGTAAAGCTAAAGTATGATTGGCATCTCGTTGAAGATGGATTCGACTACAACCTTGAGAAAAAGATTGGCGTTTGCAAGAATTCAATGGGAGATTACTGCTAGTAGAAATCTACATGCATTAGTCTTGATCCTTTCAAACAGGACTAAATTTGACCAACCGATGACTTATGAGTGGATCCCTCTGACGTTCTCTGATGGTCGGTGTCTGGACACACGAAAATGTCATGCCATGACCCGTCTAGAGAAATGCTTCGTAAAGAGGTCTTGGAGTCTCTAAGAGAATCATCAGTGCGTCTCTCTAACCACCCCCCAGGGGAGGTCCCTCTAGCTGTTATTGTTGAGTGTCCTAGTCAATGACGGGCTATTCCCGGAGATGAAGCCCCAGAGGTTTGTATTCTTTCAGGTCATGGTAGCGTCTGGTTAGCTCAAGGACAACACATAATAGGTTGACTTAGCCTTTTGCTTAGTTGAGATTGAGGAGGTGTTAGGCATGAGTTTGTAGGGTGCTTGACATCCGCGTCCGTGCACCCATTTTATTTTATTTTTGAAAATTATGAATACAATTATCATTTCCCAAAATCTATGAGAGTAGCTCTTTCTCTCGGCCTAGAGTTGATCCGACCCTTGTGCATAATAGCAATGCGCTATGATTTGTGGTGATTATTGAACCTCACAAAGTGGACAGTGTAACAACTGCTATCATCATTTGTTACATGTTGGTATTGATTTTCTTGCAATCAGAACTCATGCATTGGCCCTGATGCAGAGCAGTTCAGTGTCCAAAATTTTAAAAATATCAAAAAATTGAATTTTATATATATATATATATATATATATATATATATATATATATATATAATATTTGGTAGTATTTTAAATATAAGTGCTCACATAATATAAAAAAAATTGACTCACTTATTAAAGTTGGTTTTTTTACTTACACCTCTTGTATAAAAGGCCATGAGTTCAAGAATCAAGACCTTAGTGTCTTTTTATGATTTTTTTCAGTTTTATTTTATTTTTTAACATTTTTTTAAAAAATTTGTCCTAGACATCCGAGAACTTCTGTCGTGGCAAATCAGGACCGACCTGGATTCTCTATTTCCCGACAAACCATTTGATATTCCCTCTGGACAAGGCCTGTTTTATAATGAAATTGGGCTATTGAAGATACTTGATTTTAGGCCCAAATGGTCCCGTAATGAAAAAGAAACACGAAGTGGAGAAAGAATGAAGGTAAGAAGGGTCACGTGTCGGATGTGGGTGGTGAGTGAGTGGAGTCCGGAGGAAGTTTTTTTTCTCTTTTTTTTCTTTCCTGTTTATTTTTAGGCACTCTTCAATTTGTTCTTTGTTCTTCGTCTTCACTCTCTCGATAATAATAATAATAAACCATTGCATGTAAGCCTCCTCTCCTCCTTTTAATTGTATGTGTATGTGATCCAAACCCATTTCTTGCTTTGATTATTTCTGTTTTCTCAATCTATTTGCTGATGAAATTGATTGGTATCTGTGATTGCATCTGACTGGTATTTCCTGGGAATTGTTAGATTACATCACTTGTTTTTATATATGAACACCTATACCAGCATTTTACTACTAGTATTCACTCAGAATTTTTCTGGGGAGTGGTTGGTTCGTCGAGCTTCTAGATCTCACAAACTGTAGATCCACATCTACTATTGCTGTTTTTGTTATTAAAAGGAGGTTACCTATGTCAATTTCATTAGCAATAGGATCTATGGCAGAGGGGAAGATGGTATAATGATACATAGGTTGGCTTTTTCTCTCTCTTAGGCATTGTGTAGAAGAATGAAAAATCTGGATCCATGCGTCAAACAACCATGTGCCTCAAGATCGACTCAGAAGAAATCATGTCGCAGAATGACCATGCGGTCAAGAAAAAACAGCATCCATGCGTCCCAAATATTGGCCGCATAAAGGTCTGACACAAAGATTATATCTGACACAAAATCCTGACAAAAACGATTTTCTAAACGCCTCGAAAGATGTGAGCACACTAAGCGACAAGAAGCTCTCGTCAGACTAATAATGACTTCTGACAGGCGTGCAGTGCCACGTGTACGAAGCCACATGCGTCCCAGACTCTATACGTTCCATGCGTCTCTGGCCCCACGCGTACCAGATTCCATGGGTTCCATGCGTCTCTGGCCTCATGCGTTCCATACGTCTCTGGCTCCATGCATTCCAAACTTCCTGCGTTCTATGCGTCCCATGAGTCCCAGACTCCATGCGTCCAACGTGGCAGGGTTCCCTGAGACGAAATCTTCCTGTTGCGACCGAAGTGATTCTCTCCAACTAATTGCGAGCCACGTGTTAAGCTAACCAAGTCACGCAAACAAAAGGTGAGAACCGCACAGATCCTCAACAACAGCAAATCCCAACAAACGTCTACGTGGCAGCTCGGCCTGGACCAAGTACATCCTGTTAAGGATGAAGAACACGTGGCAGCCTGCCCATCATATGCACCTACAATTGCAATTGCATTATGTTGAAGAAGCCCCCTGCGGCCACCAAACAGAAGCATATGAGGCACCTATAGCCCACCAACATGATGGCTATAAATAGGAGCAACTTGGACGTTCCGTTAGCTGATTTTTTCTGCTTCAGAGACTATACCCCTCTAGGCGAGCTACGTACGTGCACACAAGCTCAAGAGAGGAGAAGAGAGCATCTCTCGTCACTCGTTGGACCGTCAACGGAGTAAAAGAGTCGATGCAATACTCGATCTCCATCGTCACATTATCCAGATAAAAAAATATTGTACTTAGATTTTCTGTCTAGGATTTCTTTGTACTTTTTGTTTGTTGTCAAACGAAAGTTTTTTCAAAACTCAATTTCAATGGCAAACAATGTGGCAACTCTGCTGGGGACAGCCTTCTCCTCTGATGAGAAGGTCGTGACGCAGTCCGACGCGTCGAAGCTGGGTTCAACCCAGAGGATGCTGCTTGTACGCTTCGACAACAAGCCTTTGAGAAAATGCTCTCTGAGGGCGGCGCTTCTCCAAGGTTGGCAAAGCCTAAGAAGACCCGCAGGACATGGATTGAAAGGTCGCTGTGCCTCACCAAACTACGGAGCATGCGTTCCCCGTCTCTCTCTCTATATATATATATATATGCCACAGGGGACGCACATTATGCGTCAACACGAGCTGACGCCTCTCATTCGACAGCCTTTTCTGACAAGAAAAGTGCTCAGCACCTGAAGACCCGCAAGACATGGGTTGCAAAGGCCGTTGTGTCTCACCCAACTGGGAGCATGCGCTCGTCGTCTCTCTTCCTACCGCAGGGGACGCACATTATGCGTCCCCACGAGCTAACGCCCTTTATACGACAGCCTCTTCGGATAAGGAAAGTGCTCAGCACTTGAGTTCTGGCAGAGAAAAATACTACGATGCCAGGAGTTCGAGCATTAAGACACGTTCCATGCGGCCACATCAAAAGTCGTATAAGGAGAACTATGCGGCACCGGTCGGTAGTCGCAACCAGATGGTCATATGCGGCCAGGACAGCCATAGAAGTTTCGTCTTCAACCGAATCTCACACAGCGCTGACTCCATGCGCCATGCTGAGAAAGACGAAGATGTAAACTTAGACTCTTCATACTACGCACCGGCGCATGCTATGACGAAAAAGTCTAGGGCAATGCGAGCTCGTCAAGCTCAAGCAATTGCTCATTCAACCGACCGTCAGCAGGCGCTGCTAACTATGCGTGCCCCTGACGGAAAGTTATACAAAACTGGCCCATGCGTCCAGCCCGCAGTGGCAATTGGATAGGGTCAGTCTAGAGAGTCTTCCATTAGCAACCTACGGTAAGTTCTTGTAAGAACCCCAGGTCGGAAAGCAAAGTCAACACCTACGCACCCATGTGCTCGGTCGACCCGGACTCATAATAAGGGTGCAAAGGTGAATCAATCATCGCTTGACTTGCACAACGTGATCAATCACAAGCGCAAAGTGAGAAAATCATATACGGCATATGAAGTTTCCTCCCCAGGGTATCACTATGCCATCATTATCATCAGCTGCTGCTATAACAAAGCAGCAGTACCTACAAACAGGCAGTCGGCATTCTAGCGGCTGCAACCAAAGGCACCCACCCGGCTGCAATCCGGAGAACAGGTGCAAGCACCAGAGGCAGAGGAACTGCCCTTCGGCTCATGTTATTCTGCTCTGAAGGCCCCCTCCGTGAGGAGAGGTCAGAAGTCCAGCACCTCTAATCCGTCGCTCTCGGCCATCGAGTCAAGAAGACGGATCCAAGGAGGACAGGCAGCGAAACCCGCGGAAGGTGTTTTACTGGGCACCCGCTCAAAGAAGAAGCTGTCAGCCACCGGGGGTAGTTCTTCCTCAGGACCTCACATAGCTACGCAAGCTGGGGATTATAATCCTTCGGACCTCTATGACAATCCGGCGTTCCGAGAAGACGATAATTTCTAAGGAACATATGCTGAGATCCCGGGGGGTAGCCACTATCGTCAAGAGGACGCAGCTTCCTACGCTGGGGGTAGTGTTCCCTTCGAGTCCGAAGAGGATGCGGCGCTACCAACTTTTCCGGATGACTATTCACGATAAGAGTCCGAGACGGAAAGTGCGACGTCCACCGTCCCATCCATTTATTCCTGTTAGAGTTATTTTATTTTGTTATTTATCATATGAGGGTATAATAGTAATTGTGGGTGTATTGCATATCAATATAAATAGACATGAGATACAACCTAGGGTTTAAGGTCCTTGCAATCTTCTTTCTCATATTCTATCTTCCCCTACTTCCCCTTCTCCTCTCTATCTCTAAACTTAACTTGGTATCAGAGCATATATTTGTAAGTACTGTACATCCCATCCCCGACAGGGCCGATCGATCTATTTTTCGGCTGTTTTTCGTCTACTTTTCATGATTCGCCGTTCGTCGTTCGTTGTTCGTGGTCGTTCGTGGTTCGTTTATGAGATCTAGGGTTTCTACAGATCTTCGTTGGTTATTCGTCGTCGGTTGAGGTTCGTTGTGAGATCTAGGGTTTCAAAGATCTCGTCTTTCTGTTGCATCTGCAAGTATGGTGGGGACCGAATCTTCTAGCGAGGTTAATAGTGGTGGTGGTAGCGGAGGTGGTTCTCCTTTTACTGTTATTCATAATGATGAATTGGAAAAGTCGATTACAGCGGTGAAACTCAATGGTGCGAACTATCTTGCCTGGTCCAAGTCTATCAAAGTGGTGTTAAGGGCGAAGAAGAAGTTGAAGTTTTTGACCGAAGAACCCCTGCCTGAAACGTCCGCTGAGTATGAAGATTGGATGAGTGCAGATGCATACGTTATGTCGTGGTTGTGGCATAGTATGGAACCACACATCGCTGCTAATGTTCAGTGGTGTGAATCAAGCAAACAGATTTGGGCATCTCTGGAAGAATCTTATTCGCAGAAGCGAAACGTTGCCCGTATCTATGAGTTGTACGAGTTATTGTTCAATACAAAGCAAAATGGGAAGCCTGTGAATGAATATCTGGCTTCAAAGAAGGCTTTGTGGGAGGAACTGCTTCAATATCATCCTGTTACTACTGATTTGAAGGAAGCTCGGAGACAGAAGGAAGAGTTTCATGTTTCACTCATCCTAGCCGGCTTGGATCCTGCGCTCGAACCTTATAAAGCTCAAATTCTTGCTGGAGAGCAGTTACCTACGGTGGCAGATACTTTCTCCCGTCTCAATCGTTCCTTTCTGGGACAGAGTTCTGTGTTGCCGAGTACTGACTCTTCTGCCCTAGTTTCTAATGTTGTTGATCGTGGTGGTGGACGTGGTATTGGACGTGGCGGTAGAGATGGTGGTCGTAGTTTTGGTCGAGGAGGAGGCCGTGGTGGTAGAGACAATGGTCGTGGTGGTGGTCGCGGTGGTGGTGGTGGCGCGGTGGTGGTGGTGGCCGTGGTCAACCACAAAAGTGTAACTATTGTGGAATGTTCGGTCATGTAGAAGACTTTTGTTGGGACAAATGGGGCAAACCAGAATATGCACATCAAGTGCATGATGAAAATATGCAGTCCCAGGACACCACTTCTGCTCCCAGAGATGATACTTCGGGTTTCAATCAGACTTCAACGTCCGATACCTCATCTCAATTTCAACAGATCCTCCAGAAGTTGAACGTGCTTGCTAGTACCACCTCCCAACCTACTGCAACCATGGCACATATAGGTAATCCTGCTTTTGTGGCAACCCAGTCACCATCCACCTCTTGGGTCATCGACTCAGGAGCAAGCTCTCACATGTCTGGTATAACATCTATCTTTCATAATCGTAGTTCCATGAAACATAATATTATCTTGGCTGATGGGTCTACTCGTCCTGTGCTTGGGAAAGGTGTCATTCACCCTACTCAATCACTATCATTATTTGATTCATTATATGTGCCTAATTTTTCATTTAATTTGTTATCTGTGAGCCAGTTAACCAAATCTCTTCAATGTTCTGTGACATTTTTTTCCAATTCGTGTATTTTTCAGGACCTCGGGACGAAGAAGACGATTGGTTCGGGGCATGAAAAAGATGGACTGTACTACTTGGATCTACCTGGAAAGGCCTTCACTTCTGTTTCTACTTCTCCGTTGCAGTGGCATTATCGTTTGGGACATCCGTCTTTGGCTAAGTTGCGTCAAGTTGTTCCTAGTTTGAGTCATGTTTCTAGTCTTGAATGTGAGGCTTGTTAGTTAGGCAAGCATCACCGTAGTTCCTTTCCTTGTCGTAGTGAGAGTCGTCAATTAGAGTCTTTTGATCTTGTTCATTCTGATATTTGGGGTCCGTCTAGAGTCAAAAGTCCGAAAGGATTTCACTATTTTGTTATTTTTATTGATGATTATTCCAGAATGACTTGGTGTTATTTAATGAAAGAAAGATCTGAGTTTCCAAATGTATTATCTGTCTTTTATAATGAAGTCTATGTTCAGTCTAATAAACATATCAAAATTCTGCGTTCTGATAATGCTTTGGATTATACTCAATCTTCTGTGAACAGTTTCTGTGTTGATCGTGGTATGATTCATCAAACCAGTTGTGTCCACACCTCTCAACAAAATGGTATAGCCGAACGCAAACATCGACACATTTTAGATGTGGCTCGAACTCTCATGTTCAATATGCATGTCCCCAAACAGTATTGGGCAGATGCCGTTCTTACTGCATGTTATCTTATTAATCGCATGCCATCATCTGTATTAAATAACAAAGTTCCATTTACTATATTATATACAGATGTCGCACCATTTTCCTTATCTCCTCGAGTGTTTGGTTGTGTCGCTTTTATTCATAACTTGGAACCTAATCGAGATAAGTTGGCTCCTAGATCTCTGAAGTGTGTCTTTCTTGGTTATCCCCGTACTCAAAAAGGTTATCGTTGTTACAGTCCACAGTCACGCAAATATTATGTCAGTGCGGATGTTACATTCTTTGAGTCTACCCCTTTCTTTCCTCCAGGAGACCGTTATATTCCTTTTACAACAGATTTGATATCTTCCATACCACTTCCGGTCATTCCTGAATCAATTTCTATCTCCATTCCCCATTTACAGGTTTATCAGAGATCCAAGGACAGGCCAGTGGTTCTGCAAAATTCAGCCTTCAACCAATCATCTTCCGTGCCTGAGGTTTCTGCTCCCATCACCACAGATCCAGATGATGTTCCTATTGCTCTCAGAAAAAGACAACGCCTTTGTACCACAAAGAACAAGCATCCCATTTCTAACTATGTTTCATTACACCGTGCTTCATCATCTTTTCATGCATTTGTTGTTTCATTGTCTTCTACTTTTATTCCCAAAACTTACAAGCAGGTTATGTCATCTTCTGGCTGGAAAAGTGCAATGGATGAGGAGATGTATGCTTTACATAAAAATCAGACTTGGGAGCTTACATCACTTCATGTTGGAAAACAAACAGTGGGTTTGACAAGTTCAGTTCAGTTCTCATTCAGTATGGCTTTCGGCGTACCACATCAGATCATTCAGTATTTTGCCATTCTTCCTCAGTAGGTATTATCGTGTTGATTGTTTATGTTGATGATATCATTATATCTGGGAGTGATCATGCTGGAATTGTGGACTTGAAGGCCTACCTTAGTCGTCAGTTTCATACTAAGGATTTGGATCTTTTTCGATATTTTCTTGGAATCGAGGTTGCTCGATCTAAGAAAGGTGTGTATCTGTCACAACGCAAGTATGTTCTAGACTTGCTCTCCGAGACTGGGATGTTGGAGTGTCGGCCAGTTGAGACTCCTATGGATTATCATGACAAGCTTGATGCTGACAGGGGAGAGTTATTTGAGGATGTTGGATATTATAGACGTTTGGTTTGCAAACTTATATATCTTACTGTTACTCGACCAGACATCACATATGCAGTTGGAGTAGTTAGTCAGTTTATGCATGCCCCTCGGCAACCACATTGGGAGGCTATCTCTCGCATTCTTCGATACTTGAAGGGTGCACCTGGAAAGGGTTTGTTGTACAAACCTTCCAGTTGCTTACGGTGACTGGGTTCAGTGATGTTGATTGGGCAGGCAGTCGCAGTGATAGGAGATCTACTTCTGGCTATTGTACGTTTGTGGGTGGCAATCTTGTCACGTGGCGTAGTAAGAAGCAGAATGTTGTGGCTCGTTCTAGTGCAGAGGCCGAGTACCGTGCGATGGCTCATACAGCTTCTGAGATGATGTGGGTGCAGTCTCTTCTTCATGAAATGGGAATCATGATTCCTATTCCGATGGAGATGTATTGTGATAATCAGTCGGCAATGTTTATCGCAAGTAATCCGGTGTTTCATGAGCGCACGAAGCATATCGAGGTGGATTGTCATTTTGTTCGTGATTTGTTGCTGAAGAAACAGATTGTCACTCCTTATGTTCGGTCAGAGGATCAATTAGGTGATATCCTCACCAAACCACTTGCTCGCGGTCCATTTTCTGATTTATGTAGCAAGCTGGGCATGTCTGATCTATATGCTCCTGCTTGAGGGAGGGTGTTAGAGTTATTTTATTTTGTTATTTATCATATGAGGGTATAATAGTAATTGTGGGTGTATTGCATATCAATATAAATAGACATGAGATGCAACCTAGGGTTTAAGGCCCTTGCAATCTCCTTTCTCATATTCTCTCTTCCCCTACTTCCCCTTCTCCTCTCTATCTCTAAACTTAACTCTTCCCATATGAGAATAACATACATGGCAGGGGACGATCACGAAGGCCCCAACGATCGACAGCACCTCGAAATCCTCGAGGCCATGATGCAAACCATGAGCCCGTCAATGCAGGCCTTAACCCAGACAATGCTGAAGATCAAGGCGAATATAGCCTCACAACCAGCAAGGACCTCTGGTCAAGCAAGCCTGGACCCTGGGACAAACGGGAATTAAGATGCAACCGCTCCACCCGCTGGTGGCAATCATCTCCTGCCCGGATCATCTATCCCTTCCGCAGTCGATGAAGCCCGGGAAGCAATACGGGAGGTACGAAAACTCCGAGCCTGCCTAGACTCAATGAGCAATCGGGACTCACTGTGCAAGCTCGAGATCCGACAACCGTATCCCCTCGAGTGGAGAGATGTACCGTACCCGCCCAAGTACAAGCCCTTTAACTTGACTCTGTTTGATTGGAAGACATCCTCGTCAATTCATGAGTTATTTCGAGACGGCGACGGGACATCTGTCTCGCAACGACGCCCTCTTAACCAAGTTCTTTGTCGGGGCATTGTCTGGAATAGCCTTCGATTGGTTCTGCAGCCTCCAGGACAACTGTATTTCGTCTTTCGACGATCTCAAAGGTCTTTTACTTGCTTGGTTCTACGACGGAGGAAACGACATGACGATGTCCTCTTTAATGGACATCACGCAAAGGGAGAAAGAGTTTGTACGGAAATACATTGAGCGGTGCAGGCAAGTAGCGCTAAAGTTACCCCCAGTAACCCTGAGCCCACGTTGATGGACACCTGTCGGAGAAATCTCCTCTCCACAGTCAGACTCTGAATGGGCGACTCTCAGTTTAAAGACTTGACAGCATTCATCATAAATGTTGTCGGTGCTGAGAAGAAAGTAAATGACGCCCGCCTCTTGGAAATACAGATCCCGTCGCTGATGATAGGAGAAAACGTCCTTACAACAGCAACAACAACAGCAACAATAGCGCCCGGGATGGCAAGGGGAAGCAGGCTTTTGTCACCAATATAACCAAGAAGTCCGAACAAAAGCCCGCAGAGGATCCAAAACTAAAGGAGATGTATTCCTTCGAAGATGATGACATCATAGCAATCTTTGACGTGCTAATGAAGGGAAACAAGCTTCGGCTCCCCGACGTCAAGCGTCATGTTGAGGCAGTCGATGTGAATAATTCGAAGTACTGCCACTACCATCGATACGTCCAGCATGCGACGCGGGATTACTACACACTGAAGCGGTACATCCAGCGTATGCTCGACACCAAGGCCCTCATCTTGGACTTCGATGACAAAACAATTGCCGCCAATATGGTATCTCTCCAGTTCGATAACTTCCCTGCAACGGAAGCCCAAAACGGAGTAATCTCGATCCCCAGGACAACAATGGAGGTTGTCAATCTTCCGCCAGCTCGTGACCAAACAGCCGGGCTGATACCTCTCACCACATCACGTGGGGAGGTTATGTACGTCCATCCAGATCTTGCTCCAGACTTGATGCAGCAGGCAACGCCTTCCGCCACCAAGTCCAAGGACAAGAAGTCCAAGTCCTGCTACACGGTTTTTATCCCTTTTGAAGAAGCTATTGCGGGAACAACGAGGTCAGGCCTGACGTACCAACGAGAGTACGACATCCCTGACGATGGTGCAATCCCAATCGCCGCATCCGATTCGGGTCCATTCCAGCCTCTAGCAGCGGACAAGTCCAAGCAGAAAGAAACTCGCTTCGACAAACCGCTGCGCAAAGATACCGCTCAGGGGCTGGAGAAACCCTACAACTTCGACATCTTGACACAAATGGCCAATATCCCAACGAAGTTGTCACTATTCGAGCTTTTTCGACTCTCCAAAGACACTCGTGTTGCTCTGAGTGAGGCATTGTAGAATGCCGACACCTATATGGCGCAGGTCAAGCTGCCAGCTGAGGATCCTGCTGCATGCCACCACTGCAATAATGTGATGGAGGCGATACCCAACCTCACATTCTCGCAAGAAGACATGTTGTTGAAGAATAATCGACACGATCGTCCTCTGTATTATACAGGGTACATCGGCACCATCAAGGTGGACCGGATGCACATCGACCCCGATTCGTCAATCAGCATCATCCCGCAGAGTCTGCTTCAGACCTTGGGCATCCCGATGCATCGCCAGGCAGCAACCAACACTTCCATCAGTGGCTTCAACGCTGGGAGGAGCTACCCTCTGGGCAAGATTCGCTTGAAGTGTCAGATCGGCGACTTGAAAACATAGGTCACTTGCTATGTCATAGACGTAGACGTATCCCATAACGTCATATTGGGACGTCTATGGATACATCAGTATATGATCATGCCATAAACCTTACACCAGTGCTTGAAGTACGTGGACGATCGCGGCGTCGTCAAGACGGAATTTGCCGACGTTGATCCATTCAAAGGGGTCGAGGCCTATTACTCCGACTCGATCCTCTACAAGCAAGTCCACCAAGATGAAAGTGGCAATGATGCCGACGAAGAGGCAGAGACTGGGACAATATCGGACGAGCCCTTGAGAGTCTGTATCAAAGCAAGTGCTCCAGACACGGCCCCTCCCCTCATGTTGAAACTGCACATGAAAGCACTTAAACCTCTGGTCGTTCGCCTTCATAGACCGAGTCGACCGCTAAAGGAAGATCCGGCACCTACTACGACTTTCAAACCTCTAGTGGTAAAGCTGCGCATGAGATCTCTGAAGCCGTCGCTCGCACTGGAGGTAGATCTTGGGAAGGACAAATGGAAGGAGTATGTAGCCGCTCATGCTAACGTCCCTTCTCTCGACGATATAGTTTCTGAGGATAAGATACCTTATTTTATGAATAAAGGGCTACCTTTGAACTACTCAGATGTTGTATATCTCAGCACATTATATTCTATTGAGCACGGTCTAGCCTGGCACCTACATACATAGGTGACTTCCATCTATGCAGTAAATTGAGTTTTTTCCAGTCAAAACTCCTACTTCATTGTAACAGCAAGGAAGAAGGGAGACAAACTCATCATCTTCGGCAGAGTGGAAAGTCCTCAATCCTTCGTCCCAGAGGAACTGGAGCTAGAACTCGATACCGGTAAAATGCCACTTCACCGGTACAACGTTCAAACCAAGCACCTCATCTAGAAGATGGGATACGATCTGAAAGCCGCTAGGGGCTTAAACTACGGCAAAGGCCGACGACTGCCCCTGCGTCTACAGGCTCCTGCATGCAAGTCCGAGGATTACTACCATAAGACTAAACATGGCTTAGGATACGTCACGCCTCCCACGACCCCCGAAGGCTCGGATGAAGAAGATGAGTTACACTCTCACTTTTCAGAATATTTCTCTTGGGACTCCGACATCAGTATCGGGGAGATGCTTAAATAAACATTGTCTGCCAACATGGTATCAGCTGACCCTGAGGAAGACGATGAGAATCCACCTGAACTTTTTGAAGTAGAACCGTGGGCCCAACGCCTAGATGCACAATGGGAGATGCGGTTCGAACAACGAGAACCTCCTACTGAGGACGAAGTTGTACAAATCGATCTGGGCGACGAATCCTCCCCTAAACTGATCTTCATCAGTAAGAGTATGTCCGATGAGGATCAGGAATCCCTGATACAGCTCGTCAGGGAATACAGGAATACATCGATGTCTTTGCCAAGAGTTACGAAGACATGCTAGGGTTGGACCTCCAGATTGCTGTCCACAAGCTCAACATCTTGCCGAACGCTAAGCCGGTCAAGCAACAGCAACGACAGTTCCGGCCGGATATCATGAATGACATCGAAGCTGAAGTCAACAAACTGATAGCTAGTGGCTTCCTCTGCAAGGAACAACATCCAGATTTGGTAGCCAATATCGTGCCCGTCATCAAAAAGAACGGAAAGATCCGGATCTGCATTGACTTTCGTGATCTGAACGCGGCATGCCCTAAGGACGAGTTTTCCATTCCGATCACAGATATAATGATCGACAATACTTGTGGCTTCGAGCGCATGTAATTCATGGACGGATTCTCAGGCTACAATCAAATTAAGATGTTCCCTGACGACGAGAAGTACGCATAGTTCCAAATGCCGATAGGAGTGTACTGCTACACAGTCATGCCCTTCGGTCTGAAGAACGCAGGTGTTACATACCAGCGAGCTATGAGAACCGCCTTCCGTGAGCATCTACGCAAGACAGTGGAGTGTTACGTTGATGACATCGATGTCAAGAGTCGCTCTAAAGATGATCACCTCCGGGACTTGAAGACTGTGTTCGACCTCATGCGTGCACACCAGCTCAAAATGAATCCTATCAAATCCTTCATGAAAGTCTACAACGGCAAATTTTTGGGTTTTGTCATAACTTCGAAGGGTATCCACGTAGACCCCGACAAGACTAAAGCAATCCTTGAAATGCATCCGTTGAAGAACCTCAGAGAACTTCGTAGCCTTCAAGAAAAACTGGCATACATCAGGAGGTTCATATCAAACCTCTCTAGACATTGTCAGCCGTTCACTCAGCTCATGAAGAAGGGAGTCTCCTTTGTCTGGAACGAAGAATGCTAGCGCGTCTTCGACGACATCAAGGAGTATCTCATGAACCCCCCAGTATTGGTAGCCCCCGTTGTGGGAAGACCCTTCTTGCTATATGTACGGACAATGGATCACTTCCTCAGAGCTCTACTAGCTCAGAAAATTGATGCAGGTCACGAACATGCCATCTACTATCTCAGCAGAATGATGGCTGGCGCAGAGCACAGGTACAACCCCATTGAGAAGAAGTGCCTCGTTCTGGTCTTCACCATTCAGAAGACTCGGCATTACGTGGCAGGACAAACGATCCTTGTGATCTCGCGAGTTAATCCTCTCAGGGTCCTCATGACTAAACTCGGAACGATCAACTCTCGCTTAGCCACATGGGCAATACTGTTGTTGCCTTACGACATGGTATATGTCCCATAAAAGACGGTCAAAGGCCAAGCATTGGCAGATTTTCTGGCAGCCCACCCTGTACCGGAAACCTCGAAGCTCTACGTGCAGATCACAGACGAAGTAGCGGACTCAAACATGACCACAAGCGCAGAAGCCGTTTGGCGAATGTTCTTCGATGATGCTTCAAGAACAGAGCCCAAAGGCGATTTTGTCGCTGGCGTCGGGATAGTACTTATTTTTTACACGATCTGGTCATAAACGCGCTTACTCCCTCACAGTCATGCTTCAACAATGTGGCAGAGTACAACGCCCTCGTCGTAGGGCTCCAACTCGCTAAACAAGTGAGAATAGACTACCTGGAGGCCTACGGCGATTCCAAGCTGATATTCAGTCAGGTCTGGGGCGAATACGAGGTCCGACACGGCGACACGAGGACTTAATTCTCTACCACCAAGCCGCGCTGGAAATAATCTCCATCTTCGAGGGGTTCTTTATACAGCACGTCCCTCGACTGCAGAACATCGAGGCTGACGTCCTGGCCGACCTCACTGCCTCCCTGGCAGTCCCGGTCAAAACCCATCAGCTGATTACAGTGGTCGGTCAAGAGCTGGTCTGTCCGAAAAATAATCTGTCTGTGCCTGAGCTACTCAGTAGAGACAAACACTGACTCCCAAGACTGGAGACTCCCATTCATCGACTACACAGTCTATGAAATTCTCTCCGAGAACCCAAAGGAAATCATTTTCATCAAAAGACGTTCCCTCCGATTCTATTACGATACGACTACCAAAATGATGTATCGTCGTTTCTACGACGGTCTTCTGTTACGATGCCTATCGAATGCATAAGTGAAGCAGGGTCTTCTGTTACGATGCCTATTACGTTCATATCACCTCTGATAGGGTTTCGTTTCGAACTTATTAGTTGCACCCAAGTGCGCAAAAGGTAATAGGTCCACCAAAGATCTTGGATGTCCCTAACAAACTGCGGTATTATGCTACGTCCATATTACCTTTAGTAAAATATCCAAAGTCTACGACATGCAAAGAAAAAATTCTGGAAATTGAGACTTTATTGATTAATATTCAAGATCATGAGTACATATGATGAAAATTTATTTTTTCATTAGTATTCAGGGTGATAAGTACATATGATGGAAACCCATTTTTAAGGGTTTCCATGAAGTCTCGCTGACACGAACATTTTCCATTAGAAGTGCCCCTCTGTGTTATTGTGGCTACCAACACTTGTAGAGCCAGCAGCAGAGTTCAATGCTTTCTAGATCATCCCTCCACAGTATAAATCTCAGTATATGGAAAAGAATCCATACTGATGGACAGCAAGGGAGGAGCAGGATCAGGCGCTCTACAACCATGCGGGAAGACCGAAGACAGGAATGACAATTAATCCAAATCATGTCATCGACGCCGCAGGCCCCCGGCCGGTAGCAAGCCGCATAAAGGGGAGAAACGCAGCTAACACATTGCATAAACAGGGACAACTTCACGCGTGACGCAGGATGTTCACCCTCGTCTCCTGGATCAGTTCTTGGCAAAAAACCGCCGCGTAATGTTGTCATTCTCTTCGAATGACGGGTTCTATGATATCATTCCATGCTCCATCTTGGGCACCGCCAAAGATGGTAAAACCTGCATAATGAAAACACACATCAGTCTCAACGAAGATTGCAAAAGTGTACAGCGGCCGCATGCCGCTTCCAGGTTGCAGCCACACGCATGAGCAAGAGAAGGCCTCGTCCATGCGGCCAAGCCACAGACAAACTCTGCGCGCATGCTATAGAGGGACCGAGTCCCCATCCTGGTGGCCAAGCCACAGATAGGGTCTGCACGCATATTGCAGATGATGGCTCATCCATGCGGCAGAACTTTGTAGGGAGGTTTGCGCATGTTCTAGATGATTTTCCATCCACGCTGCGAGGCCGTGTACTTGTGTCTCTGTGTCCCTGCCATCACGACACACCGTTACCTCCAAAAAGAACGCCGGCATCAGGGGCTACGGATCGACGTCGCTCCTGACAAACCCCTCGGCGAGATAAACAGCAGTTATCGACATCTTCTTTCACAAAAATAGGAGGGAAACGAGAGACAAAAGTTCTCTCCTCCCCAATGAAGAGAAAGTACAAATACAACTCGTTTGGTTGCGCATAGATTTACTCAAGAAATCTCCATCGAGTATAATTAGACCTTTTGCTGAAGAATAATTAATCTACCTAGCCCATAGAAGTGAAAGAAACTTCAAGACCTATTCTTTGAATTGATCGGCCAATGCAAAATTCAAAAGAGCATAAAGATATCTGGGTGTGTGCGTGTTGGTGGTTGGGTGGAGGGGGGAGTGAATTACTGGAGTTCTTGACTAGTTTGGCTTTAGTTGTCGGTTATCTCTCGAAGTGTCCGATCCAGGAATTTTGGTCAGAGGAGACTCACCATGGTTATATTGACAACTCTAACTAGCTAATATATATATAAGTAAATAAATATTTTCAAATAGTCAATTGCGAAAGAATAAAAAGAGTAATGGTCCAGAGAGAAAAATGATTAATATGAGGGGTCTGTGTTTCAAACTCAAAAGCACCCGCACAAATCCTCACCATTTTACCAACTGGACCAACCTTGGTGGTATTTAAATAGTAGAAGCTTGCATTTGTTTGTATGTTTTTGGGGGATTATCAAATAAACCCTATAAGGGGTTCTCATGAAATCTAGTGGGGTTTGAGCCCCCTCACCTTCCATGTGGGTTTGTATCTGATTTATTGTGTATGCAAGGGCTGCTCATAATGCAAACTCAGGGGTTCCAGATATATGCAGCCTTAACCTAATTTATGGAGACATTTTTTAGGTATCTTTGTAAGCAAACCCCACCGACTCTTCAATGTAATGCCTCGTCTTTAATTCCATTTGGTTTGAACTTTTTTGTGCCCATTTTGTTTGATTACATTTGGGTTGTTAAAGACATACTTTATTTAGACATCTCGTTTTTATGCTCCCCTTCTCAAGAATCTCTCTTGGGACTGTGTCAACCCTCCTCTTATATGAGGATGGTTGGATCATTAGCAATGTTGATTTTCTATATAGGAAGCTTGAATAATCCAAAGTTGGTGTCCTATTCTATCTTGTCCATGTCGGATACATATTGTAGACGACACAAACACTCCAAGATATACTAGGATATGGCAAATCATTGACAAGCCTAGTTGTCTCATAGTATTTCATATTTATTTGTATCCTTGCAACATAATACTATATAAATAATGTTCTTAAATATGGTATTAATAATTACTTTGAGATAATTAGGTCTTTATGGACACCTTGCTGGTGTCTGATAATTGACTTTCATGATAACACCTCGTGGCTTGGTTGCTTGGACATGAACATGTATGTGGATACAGACATGATATACGACATATTAAGAAAATTTAGGATCCGGGTAAGGTATAGATACTACTATATATACACATGAAAATATATTTGTATACATGTTTGATGTTTATACAGTCGAACTTAATATCTATATTTATACATGTTTTTGACTTGTAACTAGGTTCCAAAATTTCTACAAAGGATTTGATACAAAAGGTTCTTGCTTTCTCACGTCTCAAATACATATTGCACGATCACATCGATGCACATCAGTTTCAACAATATTTTGGATCTCTTTGGAACCTGGACAACGGTGTGTTGTATCCGACATGATTGTCAATGATGTGTAGTGTCAGATACATGTCAAATATGGTACTGACCTCTGGAGGAGTATCCCTGGAACATAGCTTATGGCTATGCACTTGCTCTCGTCACCCAAAGAATTCCTTTAGAATAGTCCAGAAATCCAAAGTGAAGTTCAATCCACTAACTGGTGCAGATCATGGATGGTAATTGTCGATCTAAAGTCATGAGTATTTTATTAAATAGTTTTCCAAGAGATACCTAGAAGCAATACTTTTTGGTATTTGGGATCAATCATTCATAACTCAGGATTGATTGAGAAGGATGTTGCTCGTAAAATTAAAATATGATGGTTGAAATGGAAGAGGCCTTCTAGAATGATTTGTGATTGCAAAATACCATTGAAGTTGATAGGAAAATTCCAAAGGACAACTATAAGATCAACCATACTTTATGTATTGAGTGTTGGACAATTAAAAACATGTCAAAAAATGAACATAAGATGCTAAGATAGACGAGTGATAGTACATTAAAAGATAGAATAAGAAACTAGTATATCAGTGAAAAGTTGGAGGTGACTCAATTGAGGTTAAAACAAGAGTAAGTCATCTTTTAGGTGGTTTGGACATATATAACACAAACCAAAAAATGCACCAATTAGGATGAATGATAAAATATTAGGCAAATGAGAATCTAGAACTAAGGACAGGTCCAAAAGAACTTTGATTGGGTCTATTACAAAGGATATCGTTTTGTTAATGTTAGAGCTTACATGGCCCATAGAAGAGCTGAATGGTTTGAATGGAAGAAATGCTTCAAATAGCAAACCCAAAAGTTTGGGATGAAACCTTTTTTGTTGTTGTATTTCCAAAAAAAAAAAAATTTGCTTTGTGAAGGTATGAATGAGATCTTTTCTGAATCAAAATGAAGTGATTTTATGAAAGCACAGGTCGTGCTTCAATACCCTTTCTTCTCCTTTAATATCATAACTAATGGAACACTTTTTAGTTCACATGATAATGAGATAAATCATTTATAAATCATAGGATATATTGGTTCAGAAGTACTGCATTCTTTGAGAGTTTTGACAAGATATGTGGTTCTTCGTTAAAACGACACGAGTATTCTTTGCTATGTTGTATGGACAACGAAAAATGGTGCGTGTATCATATGTTGTTCATACACGTATCCTTGCCCATATTCGTGCAATATAGGTGATTACACATTTACACTTATACTTATTTGAAAATGTTAGTGTCCTGTACCCATATCATGTTCTTATCCGTGTCCGTGTTCATGCAACATAGATTATTTGTAAATAAGGTGTTAGAGTTATTTTATTTTGTTATTTTTCATATGAGGGTATAATAGTAATTGTGGGTGTATTGCATATCAATATAAATAGACATGAGATGCAACCTAGGGTTTAAGGCCCTTGCAATCTCCTTTCTCATATTCTCTCTTCTCCTACTTCCCCTTCTTCTCTCCATCTCCAAACTTCACTTGCAATCGTCTACTTTTCATGATTTGCCGTTCGTCGTTCGTTGTTCATGGTCGTTCGTGGTTCGTTTATGAGATCTAGGGTTTCTATAGATCTTCGTTGGTTATTCGTCGTCGGTTGAGGTTCGTTGTGAGATCTAGGGTTTAAAAGATCTCGTCTTTCTGTTGCATCTGCAAGTATGGTGGGGACCGAATCTTCTAGCGAAATTAATAGTGGTGGTAGCGGAGGTGGTTCTCCTTTTACTGTTATTCATAATGATGAATTGGAAAAGTCGATTACAGCGGTGAAACTCAATGGTGCGAACAACCTTGCCTGGTCCAAGTCTATCAAAGTAGTGTTAAGGGCGAAGAAGAAGTTGAAACTTTTGACGGAAGAACCCCTGCCTGAAACTTCCGCTGAGTATGAAGATTGGATGAGTGCAGATGCATACGTTATGTCGTGGTTGTGGCATAGTATGGAACCACATATCGCTGCTAATGTTCAGTGGTGTGAATCAAGCAAACAGATTTGGGCATCTCTGGAAGAATCATGTTCGCATAAGCGAAACGTTGCCCGTATCTATGAGTTGTACGAGTTATTGTTCAATACAAAGCAAAATGGGAAGCCTGTGAATGAATATCTGGCTTCAAAGAAGGCTTTGTGGGAGGAACTGCTTCAATATCATCCTGTTACTACTGATTTGAAGGAAGCTCGCAGACAGAAGGAAGAGTTTCATGTTTCACTTATCCTAGCCGGCTTGGATCCTGCGCTCGAACCTTATAAAGCTCAAATCCTTGCTGGAGAGCAGTTACCTACGGTGGCAGATATTTTCTCCCGTCTCAATCGTTCCTTTCTGGGACAGAGTTCTGTGGTGCCGAGTACTGACTCTTCTGCCCTAGTTTCTAGTGTTATTGGTCGTGGTGGTGGACGTGGTAGTGGACGTGGCGGTAGAGATGGTGGTCGTAGTTTTGGTCGAGGAGGCCGTGGTGGTAGAGACAATGGTCGTCGTGGTGGTCGCGGTAGTGGTGGTGGCCGTGGTCAACCACGGAAGTGTAACTATTGTGAAATGCTCGGTCATGTATAAGACTACTGTTGGGACAAGTGGGGCAAACCAAAATATGCACATCAAGTGCATGCTAAAAATATGCAGTCCCAGGTTACCACTTCTGCTCCCAGAGATGATACTTCGGGTTTCAATCAGACTTCAATGTCCGATACCTCATCTCCATTTCAACAGATCCTCCAGAAGTTGAACGCGCCTGCTAGTACCACCTCCCAACCTACTGCAACCATGGCACATATAGGTAATCCTGCTTTTGTGGCAACCCAGTCACCATCCATCTCTTGGGTCATCGACTCAGGAGCAAGCTCTCACATGTCTGGTATAACATCTATCTTTTATAATCGTAGTTCCATGAAACATAATATTATATTGGCTGATGGATCTACTTGTCCTGTGCTTGGGAAAGGTGTCATTCACCCTACTCAATCACTATCATTATTTGATTCATTATATGTGCCTAATTTTCCATTTAATTTGTTATCTGTGAGCCAGTTAACCAAATCTCCTCAATGTTCTGTGACATTTTCTCCAAATTCGTGTGTTTTTCAGGACCCCAGGACGAAGAAGATGATTGGTTCGGGGCATGAAAAAGATGGACTGTACTACTTGGATCTACCTGGAAAAGCCTTCACTTCTGTTTCTACTTCTCCGTTGCAGTGGCATTATCGTTTGGGACATCCGTCTTTGGCTAAGTTGCGTCAAGTTGTTCCTAGTTTGAGTCATGTTTCTAGTCTTGAATGTGAGGCTTGTCAGTTAGGCAAGCATCACCGTAGTTCCTTTCCTCGTCGTAGTGAGAGTCGTCAATTAGAGTCTTTTGATCTTGTTCATTCTGATATTTGGGATCCGTCTAGAGTCAAAAGTCCGAAAGGATTTCAGTATTTTGTTATTTTTATTGATGATTATTCCAGAATGACTTGGTGTTATTTAATGAAAGAAAGATCTGAGTTTCCAAATGTGTTATCTGTCTTTTATAATGAAGTCTATGTTCAGTTTAATAAACGTATCAAAATTCTGCGTTTTGATAATGCTTTGGAGTATACTCAATCTTCTGTGGACAGTTTCTATGTTGATCGTGGTATGATCCATCAAACTAGTTGTGTCCACACCTCTCAACAAAATGGTATAGCCGAACGCAAGCATCGACACATTTTAGATGTGGCTCGAACTCTCATGTTCAATATGCATGTCCCTAAACAGTATTGGGCAGATGTCGTTCTTACTGCATGTTATCTTATTAATCGCATGCCATCATCTGTATTAAATAACAAAGTTTCATTTACCATATTACATACAGATGTCGTACCATTTTTCTTATCTCCTCGAGTGTTTGGGTGTGTCACTTTTATTCATAACTTGGAACCTAATCGAGATAAGTTGGTTCCTAGATCTCTGAAGTGTCTTTCTTGGTTATCCCCGTACTCAAAAAGGTTATCGTTGTTACAGTCCACAGTCACGCAAATATTATGTCAGTGCGGATGTTACATTCTTTGAGTCTACCCCTTTCTTTCCTTCAGGAGACCGTTGTATTCCTTTTACAACAAATTTGATATCTTCCATACCACTTCCGGTCATTCCTGAATCAATTTCTGTCTCCATTCCCCATTTACAGGTTTATCAGAGATCCAAGGACAGGCCAGTGGTTCTGCAAAATTCAGCCTTCAACCAATCATCTTCCGTGCCTGAGGTTTCTGCTCCCATCACCACATATCCAGATGATCTTCCTATTGCTCTCAGAAAAAGACAACGCCTTTGTACCACAAAGAATAAGCATCCCATTTCTAACTATGTTTCATTACACCGTGCTTCATCATCTTTTCATGCATTTGTTGTTTCATTGTCTTCTACTTTTATTCCCAAAACTTACAAGCAGGTTATGTCATCTTCTGGCTGGAAAAGTGCAATGGATGAGGAGATGTATGCTTTACATAAAAATCAGACTTGGGAGCTTACATCACTTCATGTTGGAAAACAAACAGTGGGTTGTAGATGGGTGTACACTGTTAAGTATTACCCTGATGGTTCTGTTGAGCGCCTCAAGGCACGGTTGGTTGCCAAAGGGTATACTCAGACATATGGCGTGGATTATATGGAGACTTTCTCTCCAGTGGCTCGGCTGAATTCAGTTCGGATTCTTATTTCTGTGGCGGTTAATCACCAATGGCCTATATATCAACTGGACATAAAGAATGCTTTCTTGCATGGTGACTTACATGAGGAGGCTTATATGGATCAACCACCGGGATATGTTGTAGCAGGAAATAAAAGACTCGTATGTCGATTGAAGAAAGCATTATATGGACTGAAATAGTCACCTCGTGCTTGGTTTGACAAGTTCAGTTCAGTTCTCATTCAGTATGGCTTTCGGCGTACCACATCAGATCATTCAGTATTTTGCCATTCTTCCTCAGCAGGTATTATCGTGTTGATTGTTTATGTTGATGATATCATTATATCTGGGAGTGATCATGCTGGAATTGTGGACTTGAAGGCCTACCTTAGTCGTCAGTTTCATACTAAGGATTTGGATCTTTTTCGATATTTTCTTGGAATCGAGGTTGCTCGATCTAAGAAAGGTGTGTATCTGTCACAACGCAAGTATGTTCTAGACTTGCTCTCCGAGACTGGGATGTTGGAGTGTCGGCCAGTTGAGACTCCTATGGATTATCATGACAAGCTTGATGCTGACAGGGGAGAGTTATTTGAGGATGTTGGATATTATAGACGTTTGGTTTGCAAACTTATATATATCTTACTGTTACTCGACCAGACATCACATATGCAGTTGGAGTAGTTAGTCAGTTTATGCATGCCCCTCGGCAACCACATTGGGAGGCTATCTCTCGCATTCTTCGATACTTGAAGGGTGCACCTGGAAAGGGTTTGTTGTACAAACCTTCCAGTTGCTTACGGTGACTGGGTTCAGTGATGTTGATTGGGCAGGCAGTCGCAGTGATAGGAGATCTACTTCTGGCTATTGTACGTTTGTGGGTGGCAATCTTGTCACGTGGCGTAGTAAGAAGCAGAATGTTGTGGCTCGTTCTAGTGCAGAGGCCGAGTACCGTGCGATGGCTCATACAGCTTCTGAGATGATGTGGGTGCAGTCTCTTCTTCATGAAATGGGAATCATGATTCCTATTCCGATGGAGATGTATTGTGATAATCAGTCGGCAATGTTTATCGCAAGTAATCCGGTGTTTCATGAGCGCACGAAGCATATCGAGGTGGATTGTCATTTTGTTCGTGATTTGTTGCTGAAGAAACAGATTGTCATTCCTTATGTTCGGTCAGAGGATCAATTATGTGATATCCTCACCAAACCACTTGCTCGTGGTCTATTTTCTGATTTATGTAGCAAGCTGGGCATGTCTGATCTATATGCTCCTGCTTGAGTGAGGGTGTTAGAGTTATTTTATTTTGTTATTTTTCATATGAGGGTATAATAGTAATTGTGGGTGTATTGCATATCAATATAAATAGACATGAGATGCAACCTAGGGTTTAAGGTCCTTGCAATCTCCTCTCTCATATTCTCTCTTCTCCTACTTCCCCTTCTCCTCTCCATCTCCAAACTTCACTGTGTCTAACACGGTACTTTTCCCATTGCAAAATATCCAAGTAAAGAGTATCTTACATTATTTTAGTTCTATTTTGCAAAACTTAAATTGTCAATGACATCAACCATATTATATGTACTAGATTATGAATGAAACTTCGTAATAAAAAGCCTCTAGTGCTAGTTCTATTGTAAGTAGTTTAGGAGATAGAAGGTTCTTGTCTCTTGAGAGTCACATGAGCCTATATTTAGCTGAGAAGCCAGCATAAGATGTTTTCTCCAGAATTATTGAGCCTGTTAGATCAGATTGGCAGATGAAAAGTATTATTGTTAAGCTCCATGTTCAATGTGAACTATTTAAGACTCCAAATCTACAATCAAGGGGAGTCCTATCGTAACATATGGTTCTTACAGTTTTTCCATATGTATTATAAAATATGGCCTGTTCTTATCTCAAAAGTCCCAGGAAGCTTTCGAACAAGTTTACATCAACAAGGTTTAAAGGACTTCACCTTGACACATCCAGACTTGCCTTCTATTTTAGTGAACTATTACTCCTGTTGATATTTGTAAGCGGTACTACCGTACCATGTTATATTGTTCTTGCATCTGTGGATGATTTGACATTGAATTGGACATGCAACAATATGAAAATAGGCTTGTAACTGGAAGATGTCTTCTCCAAGCAAGAGACGAGATATGGATGTCATGAAGTTGTAAGTTGTTACTTATTAAATAATACAAGTTACTGGATTTATTACACATAATCATTTTATCGTCGAGTATTTTACACTAAAAGTTTTCTTTCGGTAATTAGGATGATGAGTGACTATAAAGTGGAGACTATCAATGATGGACTTGGCGAATTCAATGTTGAATTTCATGGTCCTAAAGAAAGTATGTTTTCGTTGTTGCACCCCAAGTTTTCACTATATTTGAGGACCATGTAGACTCCATACATTCTTATTTCTTACATTTTATTGTCTGATATTTGTGCTCTGAACTGAAGTACACAATTTACATTTCTGGAAGATTATTTATTTAAGTATATCCTGTCATCATTCACGAGAGTTGATACAGCTTCAGAAACTATTTTAAATTAACTGAACCTAAAAGATTATTAGTGCACATGATTCTTCTCCTCTGCTGAAGTAATATTTTCTTTGAGACTAATGATGATACTAAATTATTTCAAGTAGATTTATTGTTATGTGATTCATTTAGACCCCTAGTGTGACGTTTGAACTTTGAATATATTTTGTTGTAGGATATATGATTTTTCGTTCTATAAATGGGACAGAATATTTGATAGCTAATCTGAACCACAATTGATAAAGATGAAGATCATGAAGGTACATCTGAAAATAATTTTCAGAATGTGACAGCTGTTGAGTGCCCATTTTAGTAGTTCCTTTGAAGTTTTATCCAGTTACTAATGACCAGCAATCAAACCTTAGTAAACTACTAATGGATGGTAGCTGATATGACAAAGCATCTGATTTTGTGGATATTTGTATCCTGCTTGAATATCTGCTCAAAATAGAGGAAGCCACTTCCTTTGAAGGATAGTTTTAGCTATCACCTTTGAAGGCAAAACCAGATAAACCAACTAAAGTTGTGGATTTCGGGGTCCCCTGTAATGGAGCACCGGAAGAGCTGGAGGCTGGCTCTGATACCATGTAAGAGGGACCTAATTGTCTCAACTGAACTTAGGGTCAAGGTCGCAACATATACACATGTCCTAGGAAAGGAGAAGTCTGAAAAGACACCCATCATACATACATACCTCAACACCGAGTTTGTTAAAGTATTTGAATGATATTATATTCGTGTTTGTTACGAGAAAGCTAATAGAAATATGGTAATACATAATATGGATCATTCCTTTTTTACACCTTAGCTTAATGTGTTATAGAGACGAATGTGGTTCACTATAGCAAATTGTATCAGTTTACCTCTTCATCTAGACTATTTATAGTCTAGGGTAATTTGGAGAGTGCTCCCTGGTTGCATGAGCTTAAACTTATGGCCTAAAGCTAGGTCCTTACCTACCACCGTGCGGTCTAAGCTTTATGGCATGACCCGAACGCTCATAGCTACCATAGCTAGGAATTCGGCACCAATATAGAGAATTGACAAGAGATGGAGTCGACATAAAAACTTAGCCAATTCTCTTATGGATCTTTGTCATGGGAGAAGGCTCGGATGACAATAACACCTATATCCATTCTGGTTACATAATTACACCATAAATGCTATTTTTGAAGAGGTTATGTGTCAATCCAATATTATGTCTCCTGGGAGATATTTTGCATTTCCATAGTCAATAATAAGGTTCCAATTGTATGCAGTCCTAACAACTTGGCCAGGAGTCTTCTAATAACTTTCAAGTCGAGACAGTTTCTAACTTGGAATGGATTTTCATTGTAACGAAGTTGATTCCATAATTATGTGAAGAGCTAGCTGGACTACATCTCCAACGGTTTTGAATCTAATGTGAGCTAGAATTACGTCTTGAGAAGCTATTGTTAGCTAGAAAACTTATCAAGTTCTTCCTTCAACAATTAAAACTTAGTGTGCAAGATTCATTCCACAAAAGAAAGTGTTCTAAGTTATGCCTTTTCTTTGTCAGGATTGCCAATATGAAAAAATGTACCATTTATATGTTAATACCCATCCACGTATTATTCGGACACTCTTGCTTCACTGGAGCTTGCTGCTTGGTATCTACTATTTGGGAAAAGTACTGTTAGGTTTTCTTTCATCATAATATGGATTCTTGGTTTAAGGTCTTGAAAGTTCATATGTTAAACCCTACTATATTAACAGTATCGGATTCTGCTGCTTGTAGGTCCTTATGAAGGCGGGGTGTGGAAAGTACGTGTCGAACTTCCAGATGCTTACCCATATAAATCACCTTCAATTGGTTTTCTGAACAAGATATTCCATCCTAATGTTGACGAGCTGTGAGTATTCCTTTTGATTTCTACTATGTGCATATCCACTGAAAAGGAAATAACAGAGAATTTGAACTCCAATATTTAGTTGAATCATTTAGAGTATCATATAACTATTAAAAGATGAAATTATAGAATTATAATTGATGAAGTGATTTTCTCATGCAATTTTCACTTTAGTGAAAGTACTTCACAATTTATTTTCCTATTTCACTGGGGGGGAATGTATTTAAGTATGTTTATACCCTGAAAGGAATATTTGGAAATTTAATTGAAGATATGCTGAGGTACAATATCAGTTTGCTCTTAGATTTTATTCTTGCTGGTTAACTGCTCCTTTTATAAACTTACAGGTCTGGCTCTATATGTTTGGATGTTATCAACCAATCTTGGAGTCCAATGTTTGGTAAGTCAACATTGTTGGACGTAGAAAGTGATTTGCGGATATCTTCATATGTTAATCAATAATGACGGGAATGTATCACAATGTTAAGTCCACTCTCCTAAACCTTTGTTTGACTTGAGGGTCATGATCTATTCAAGTATTATTGACATTTGGCAGGATAATGTTATCTCACCTTATTTTAAAGAACAAAGTTATTAAACTCATTTTACTTCCAGTCTAAAAAATTTAATAACATAATTTTTCTTCTTCTTAATTTTGTTACAACTGGAGTAGTTGTAATCATATCTGAACTTCAAGTGCTATAATCATACAAAGACATGGATGTGCACGCAAACATAAACACACGGCTTTTACTTGCTGCCTTTGCATACAAGGATTTGTAGACTAGAGTGCTCTTCCATTTACATATATAGATTTGAATTCTATTGATAGGATCTGAACGCAATAAGCGCTCTTTGCATCTTGTATCTAATCCTAGATTATATTTAAATGTCATCTCTTAAATTCCATATCTTACTGTTCTTGCATTTTTGTAGATCTCCTGAATATTTTTGAGGTCTTTCTTCCGCAACTTTTGCTTTATCCAAATCCTTCAGATCCATTGAATGGTGATGCAGCAAAATTAATGATGAAGGATAAACAGGAATATGAACAAAAAGTAAAAGGTAATTTTAAAAGCTCCACTTGAATTCATTTAACTTTGCAGATATCTCCATTTGTCAGGTGGTTATAGGAACTTCCATTTTCAGAATTTTAATGCTATATATACTACACCTAGACTAAAATTTTGGTACACATAAGTCCATAACGAGTTAGGACCTCTAGTATCATTTTGAGCCTTTCTTCTTAAGATATCTTCTTGCCTTCTCCAACAGTGTTAGGAGGAGAAATAGTAAGAGGAACATCTATTTTCTCACTCAATTGAAGTAATGTGCTAAAATCAAGGTTCGCAATATCGGAATCTGTATCGGACCCTTCATATGGGTATCAGGATCGGTGATATCAGCAGTATATTTCGGATCGAAGTATCGATTTCTTTTGGTATCGGAAAGAAAATAATTATTAATAAATTATTAAAATTTCAGAAAAAAATATTTTATACATTTAGGAATAATTTTAAGTATTATGTTGTTTCTTAGTAGTTTTGCAGTGGAATGAAATAGTAGTGACCCTTGCCAATTGGTTTACTTGCTATAGATATTTTTTCATCTTTTACATGTTTTTACAACTTTAATATGCTTTTACACCCTTGTTGATTGGTTTTCTGTTCAATTTTTTTTTTTTGCCTAATTGACTGGAAAAGAGACGCTCAATGTCGGTATGGGTTGGTATCGGATCAGGATATGCCAACCGTATCGGATCGGTATCGTCCGATTGCGCGGACTATGGTTAAAATAAGATCACTAAGTTACCATCCAAGCTTGGCCAACTTTCCCTGGTAATCAGGGGCGGATCCGAGGGTGGGTGGGGTGGGTTGAAGCCCACCCCAAAAAAAAAAAAAATCAAACTTTTTTTTTTCTGTATAATTTTTTTTTTTATTATTTTTATATAGGTTAATCCATTTCTAGCCCACCCAAAATTATGGTAGCCCACCCCAGTTGCAGTTTCCCCCGCTGGTAATGGCCTTATATATACTATTGCTTCTATCACCTGGATTCTACATGCATACTTGTAATTGTGTGACTAACAGAGACGTTAATTGGTAAGTGAATTTTCGCCACTGTAGGTGTTTATAATAAAATGGATGCAGTAAAGTTTTTAAGATGATGTTCGTGTTTTGATAGACTTTTGAGAGTATTGCATATGATGCACTATTCCATTTCAACTAATCAACCATGCTGTGGTGCCAGTCTAGTCTGGCAGCATATGTTTAACTTGATCACTTATTATAGATGTAAATTAAGATTCTTTGACCATGTTAACTATTTTTTTCTTCCAATTTTTTTAACTAATCATGCATCTAAAATTAGGTATTTTGACAATGTTCAATTTTTCTTCTCATATGGCAGAGTACTGTGAGCGATATGCGAAGAGGGAGACGGTGGAGGATGTTTCTTCAGACGAGTATACTGACGAGGAAAGTAATGGGAGTGGGTCGGGTGACGATGACATTGTTGGAAAAGCAGACCCCTAATCAATAGCAACAGCCACACACCATTCATATTTCAGTGCTTTCTTTCTTCTGCAGGACTGGGAACTATATCATGTACCTATATGATCACATGATTTATACAATTTTCATAGCTAGGGTAGGAACTAAGGAAATGGAATAGTTGTTGTTCAGAAGTCAATATGTCCAGGTTACTCATAAGGTTGTAGCACAGATTGTTGTTGTAAACATAGATACATAATGGGAATCAACCGGTACACACTTAATCTAATCAATGTGGAACTAGTAATGTGCCGTGTGATATGGTAACCTGTGAGAAATTTGTGTAAGGTGAGGTTCTTTTTCTGAGGTGAGGTTCTTTTTCTGATCTTTGCTAGTTTGGTGTCTAAAGTTTAAAGTTCTTCTGCAAAGTTTACTATACTGTCCACAGCTATGCAAGTCTAGTACTTAAAACTTGTCGAGTGACAAAGTGAAGATCTAGAAGACTGCTGTGTGATAAATAGTGACAAAGAAAGCCCGAAGACACTGATCTGCAAACACATAGCGCTGTGATTTCTTTTCTAATTGTGATGTATAATTATATGAGTGATTCCATCTGTAAAATAGTATGGTTAGGTGCTAAGGAAAACATAATTTTTTGGGCTAAATTTCACTTTGATACCCTCAACTATTCTAGATGTTCAACATGATACCCTAAATTTTTTTACTCAATAACTTAATACCCTCAACTATTAAAAATTTTCAACTTAATACCAAAAAAAAAAAAAAAAAAAATCTAAACTACCCCTCGCTCCCCTCCCTCTTTGTCGGACTGTGTGCGCACAGGGGCAGGCGAGCAAGGGGGGTAGGCCATGTGTCGGCTGACAGCGCTCGCGGGCAGCGCGCGGAACGAGCACGGGGGCAGGCCGTGCGTCGTCGTGCGCGAGGCTCTGCCGTTGTTGTTGTGCGGACGCGGGAAACTCGTAGGGGGGGGGGGGGGGGGAGGGGGGTCAATGACGGGAGGAGAAGGGAGGGTCAGGAGGTGGGATAGTGGCTGGAAAAGGAAAGAGGGGAAGGACATTTTGAAAAGAAAAGAAAAAAAAAAAAGGTATTAAGTTGTCCATTTTGAAAGTTTAGAATATCAAGTTGAACATTTAGAATAGCTGAGAATATTAATGTAAAATTTAGCCTTATTTTGTGAAATAGTCGAATTTTGTTTGAAGATGATGTGCAGGTGTCTGGATCCACCATTGCCTATAGTTTGATCCTGTAGTCGAGAGGTACTGATCGGTTGGTGTCAATTGGTACAGATTATGCTAGCTGTTGGTCATCTCCAGAAAGGGACTACTGTATAGTTCAATCATGGTACTAAAGTTAGCAAATAAAAGTGATTGATGGCTTGTCAATATTATCTTGCGGTTGCGGAAAATGAAGTGTTAGGGGGCGATGAATTGTTTCAGAAGACGTTTGGTACAAGAATTTTTTTTTCTCTGAAATTATAAATATCAATAATTTATTTACAAAATATAAAAATTATCTCTTTTAAGAATTGGTAGGTATATTTTTTTTACATCGGACCTAAAGTTTACTCTGGAGATGTACATATGGTTCTTCCAAATGGAACCAAGTATTGATAAAAGCTGGTTAACTGTCTGGTTACGATTCTCCAATGTCTGCCATGGACCCATTGTCTTAAAATTATACTTTTGTATAATAAAAAATTCCTCGATCATTGTGATTTTTCAATACTTCTCATTAATTATAGGTGGCATCTAAACATAAAAGAAGCAAAAAGGATCGACCATAAGTAAAACTATGTTCCCATACTTATTATATTCTAGTAACGTGCACTTGTATTAGAACATACTTAAAAAAAATATTGTAACAAAAAAATTAAATATAAATTTATTATAAATACTATCATTTCTAGGTAGAAAATTCAGACAACTAAGAAAAATGACTCTCATTTTAACCACTTAAATTAGAATTGTTTATTTATAAATAAATTATATTAGGTAGTTAAATAAATAATTAATTTTTTTAAATAATTAATAAAGTATTTATAAACATTTTAGAGGATTCAAATTTAAACTGTTTCTAAAGCACCTTATATTAATTAATTAGTAGAGAGAACCAAAAGAAATTATAATTACAAGCACCAAATAAGTAGACACGCAATATTTTGGTGAAAATCTTGCAAATATATATACATCTAAACACTGATGAATTTGCATGACCCTATAGTATATTAGAATAAAAGTTAGAGGGTGCATATTCAAATTTATAAATCTAAGACTAGGACCGGCCCCAAGCTCATGGAGATCTGAGACGAACTTCTAAAATGAGGTCCTATACATAATAAAAAAAAAAAAATTATAAAACTTCAAAAATAAATTAAAAAAAATGTTATTGTCACCAAGAGTTGAACTAAAAACATCTAATATGCAAGGCTAACATGATAACGATTACACCACAAATATTTTGTGTTAAGTAACCTATAATACATAATAATTCTATTTTAGATAGAACGATTTTGGTACCGCTTTAATTTTTGAATCCTGAACCGTCTCCCAATATGTCTTGGGCAAGGGTCGTCCTTGCTCGAGATGTGCAACTCCGTTACTACTACTTTCTCGTAGGACAAAATCTAATCGGAGCGCAAAATAAATTTATATTTTATACACCATC
Organism: Iris macrosiphon; assembly: GCA_036927795.1. Classification (NCBI taxonomy): domain Eukaryota; kingdom Viridiplantae; phylum Streptophyta; class Magnoliopsida; order Asparagales; family Iridaceae; genus Iris; species Iris macrosiphon. The sequence continues at coordinate 18,538,982 of JAYESA010000020.1, read as the reverse complement.
AATACAATCCTAAATATAGTTAGGAGATTGTTGTCAAAAGCTATTTATTCTGAACACCTACATAGCATACATCCCTCAACTCCAAAGTCCACATAAGATAAAAATCTATAACAAGAAAAGTTAGTTTCACCGTAAATTTTTTTTACTTCCAGATATGTCTTTAACTAACTTTACTAATTGAAATTGTTCATTAAATTTAATGAAAACATGTAGTTAATTACGTATAAAAAAATTTAAGAGAAATATAATTTGCTTTGTTGATAATTTTTATTCTTTTTAAATAAATAATAATTAATAGACAGTTAAAATATGCACGTACATATATATGAGTACATCCAATAGAAAATTTTCTATAACGATGATATATTTGAATAAATTAGATCAAACGAAAAAAATTTGAAATTTTTTGGCAAAACGAAACATTCCGCAAGTGGCACTAGCAGAAATTGCCAGTAGCTATGGCGAAAATTAGACATACATGCCTATGCAAACCTGCAATGCAACCGTCACCCACCCATGCATCCATGCATTAAGAACCTAACATGTTCGATTTCTGCTAGAACCAATTGAACAAGTTTAATTTCTGCTGGTGCCACTGACGAAATATCTTATTCTGCCAAAATTCTTCAAAAAAGTTTAGTTTTACCTTATTTATTTAAATATATTATCATTATAGGAATTTTTTTTTTTTTTTTTTTTTTGTACATCTAATCTAAGATTTAGTACTTCCATGGAGTCTAGTAGTATACAATTCAGAGTTGCAAGTGGAGTGGCGGACTTGGGAGTTGATTTATCGGAGGTGAAATCAACAAGTGTTTGTCCTTGAAGCTTAGTGCATTCCAACCCTTTTCCTATGGTGACTTGGGAAAAAAAAGTTGTTGACGGGTATGAATGACAAAATTTTAATTAAATTTTTTTTAAGTAATTGTCAAATAAATAGTAAAACTTACGTGATAAAAATTATAAAAAATATTGTAAAATTGATTGTCTAGTTCCAGATAATATATTTGACAACGTCTTCACATCCATATCATTAATTATGAATAAAAATTATTTAAAAAAAAAAGAGATGAATTAGAAAGAAAAAGAAAAAGAAAAAGAAAATATTTTTACATTGAAAAGAAACTTTATACTTTATTATATTTAAATATAACCTTGTTATTTTGAAAAAATATTGTATTATATCTCATGTGATATAGAAATCACTACACATTACATGATGCCAGGGTTGGAGATGCTCTTAGCTGATTATGGTTGTGGCATGCGTTAATGTAGGTCCTCCTCCATATGTCAAACACCACACTACATTTTAAACAGGAATTTAGACCGCATTCAAATTTCTCACATCACATACAAAACAATAATACCAGCCCTTCCCCCTCTCTCTCTCTCCTCTCTCTCTCTCATAGTAAACGCAGCCATCTCTATTTTTTGTACATTTTTCTTCTATTGTCCTTCGTTACCTATACTAATTGAATCAGCTCCTCTTCATCCCCCGTCCTCCTCCCATGGAAAAGAAGCGTTCTTGTCTCATATCCGTCTATCTACTACTACTACTACTACTACTCGTCTACTCCGTGAACTCCGAAGTCGACGACGTCAAGCGCTCCCTCATCGCTTCTCCGGGGAGCTGCCTACGGACCTGGCCAGGATATCGGGCTTGATCACGCTCCTCGCGGATAGCAACCGGCTGAGCGGCCCCGTGCCGCCGTTCGATTTCACGAACCTCCGGCAGTTCAACGTCTCGAACAACCTCCTATCCGGTCCAGTACCAAACAACTCCGAGACCGACGTCGGTGGCGGTGCGTTCCTCGGCAACCCTGGCCTCTGCGGAGCTAGCGCCGCTCGAGGCTGCGCGCCCGGGTCCCGTAGAGGAGAAATCGAAGAAAACAGGGGAGAAGTTTGTCATGTATTCCGGTTATTTCGTTCTATGCCTCTCGCAGTCCTTCTCTTCTTCACGTACAAGTTCATGACCAAGAAGAAGAACACGGGCAATGGCGAGAAGAAATCGTCGTCGAGTACTAGCAAGAAGTCGTCGGTCAAGACGAGCCCTCGCCATCGATGTCGTTGGTCGTCCTTAAGGATCAGGTAGTGAACCAGCTGAGGTTCGAGAGATTGCTGAAGGCTCCTGCGGAGTTGCTCGGGAAAGGGAGGTTTGGGACTTTGTACAAGGTTGTCGATGCCCGACGCCGCGGAGCGAGCTTGCGGTGAAGAGGATCAAGGAAGGACCGGACGGTGAGCGCGGAGGAGTTCCAGCGGAGGATGGAGCGGATAGACCGGCCGGGCGAAGCATCCGAGAGTGATGTCGGCCGTCGCGTTCTACTGCTCGAAGCTGGAGAAGCTCGTGGTCTATGAATACAAGCCAAATGGGAGCGTCTTCAAGATGCTACATGGTAAGGCTTCTTTCCATGCATTCTTCAACGATATTTTTGGTTGATTTATAGGTTTCAAGGTTCTCTTTCTGGGATTGTTCTTATCTATTCTACTATATAATGCCAAACGTAGGCTTCACCGTGAAAGTTTTCTTTCCAAAAATGCCCTTCAATATATTTACTAATTAAAAGAATACCTACAATAAATTCCACTGATAACCATTTAAGAGATTCATTAATGTATTACGGAAATTGAAGGGTTCATACTATTTGCTAAATCTTTTAAGATGTTCCCACGGAATTTGAAGGGTTGAATTCTTAACCTATATAATTAAAAACAACAAAGTTAAATCAACTCATAAACAGCATCCACTCCAAGATACGTGCAAAGCACGTGCATATATACTAGTCAAAATAAAAACAACATTAAGTAGCAGCAACGTAGAACAAGAAATTATATTTCTTAGGAAAATTTTGTTAGATATCAATGTTCAAAACAGGGATACGGGTACAGATACGGTACAAAAGTAGTTACGTAGGTATGGTTGGACCGGGGGTTGGGTTATCTTAGTCGGAACTAAATTTAGCTCTTCCTTGCGCTTGACTCCAAAAGGATATATCAAAAAATTGATGACGAGTGGGGTTGGCAGTGGCATCAAAGTTTACGGTTCTGACCGCAACGTGGAGTTCGAATTCCGAATTCCTCTCTTTGAGCTACCCGAGGGCTTTCCAACGAGAATTCAAAATATGGGTCTAGTGGATTGCTAGTTCAACTGATATAGAGAAGTTTGGGTGGACCTCGGAGACTATTGGCGGAGAGGTGGAGACTTAGAAGTCTGAGGGGGTTGACTAAGTCCGATGGTTTGTCACATACCTCCGAGCCGGCCCTGTACGTAGGTTGGAGGGACACAAATACGAACAAAATATGAAAACAAACACGAACATTGGTGCAAAAATGATACATATATGGTATAAAATAGTTTACTTGTGTTGCATTAACACGAACACAGGTACGACTACAGATATATATGGACACTGTTTTTCGTAGTCTCCATACAACATAGATCTTGGATTGCATCTTGATTTTGCCAATATAGTTATTTTTTTGTTTACCCACCAAAATTAGGATAGATGTGCATCCTTCCACTCAAAGATTGTCACGTGGCAAACTAGTAATAAAAATTAGTATTGATATTCACTAAACCACTTCCAAAATAATTTAAGATTAGATGAAAACGATACGTGACAATCTTTGAGTGAAAAAATTGAACATCTGCTCTAGTTTTTGTGGATGAATAAAAATATACTATATAAGAATAGGTGCTTGATTAACTTTCCTAAGCTATTCTAGGAAAATATACGACTATAATGACATGACACAAACGGTCACACTTTTATGATGTTTTTTAATGTTAGTGCAAGATTAGATACGCTATCTTGACTAAAAAGTTGACATTGAGTGGCGACAAATTAATAGTTGGTCATAAAATTGTCAAATTTTTTTTTTTTTTTAGCTTTGGTATATAGCACTGTTCCCGGCCCTGCTTGTTTCTGTTGGGAAAGCCAAGATGACAATCGTGTTCATAGAATGGAAGTAGACAACAGTTTCCAACAACATTGCAATGATAAGAGAGCTTGAACATAGCCTACATCATCACAAAAAGTCAGGAACTTGAATCATCACCAGCAGGGGCGGAGCCAGAATTTTGGAATAGGGTGGGCTAGCTAGTAGTTACTATAAGATTCTAAAAATTTATCCCAAAAATTCGACAGACTTTTCTTTGTAAATTCGACAGAATTTTTTTGTAAATTTATGCCTAAATTTCTGTAATGTTTACTAATTGATAATTTTTCACCAAATATAATTGCTTCCATCTATTCCAAAGATATATTATGCATTTCAAAAAAGAATACTAGAAAACAAGCATCTGAAAATGATTCAATTCATTACCGGTAAAAATAAATGACATACAAATATAATAAAAAATAGAATTAACAACAGTTAAATTTTGAACTAGTTTTCAAATTCTAATAAATACATGAATTGTTCCTGCATACAGCCTCCTTCAAAATCTGAAGTTGTAACTAACAGTCCAAACTATATTTCCTTTGTATGTCAATTAAATATAACTACTAAAGATAAGCACATTGAGTAAAATTTGATAAATCTTCCATAGCTTTCACGAAATATCTATGAGTAGATTTGGGTCCTCCCATGTGTGTCAAAAACGTACATCGAGTCCCCTCATTAACTCTCTTCCAATTTTTAAATCCATCGAATGTCAATGTGCAATGAAGAGCATTATCATTTTCAAAAAGATAACATCCTTTGAAGGAGAGTACTCTAACCAATAAAATCGTTGGAACCAAGAGTATTGAAATCTACGAAACTGTTTTCCGAACTAAGATGGTGGAAATGTTGTCAATTTTGGCTGATATGGACTAATTTTGATATATGTCCGTACGATCTCATTCAAGAGAATTTAAATCACCTATAATCTCATCCCTATGATCAACCCTTGGGGTTGAAACATTAACATTCGAAGGAGGGTGAGACTTTCACTTCCTTATGTTTCACCCCTTGATTTAAAGAATGAAAAAAAGGGTTTTTCTTTCTCTTGTTTCTTTGATTTTTCATTATATTCCAAAGACCTATTAAATAGTGAATTAAAATCAAACTAAATACCAAATATTTGGGGGTTAGGATTTTACAAAAAATGAATTCAAAGGAGGATGGTGATGATGATAGTGTTTTACCAGAGGAGGTGAAGAGGAAGACTAGGAGAGCCGAGAGCGGAAGGGGGGCGAGGGGCTGCAGCGTCCTGGTCGTCGGTCGCCGGTTGGGCTGGAGTGTGGAGAAGGGAGGAACGTCTCGGTCGTGGTAGCGGCCTCGCGGGTCTCCGGTCATCGGTCGCGGGTCATTGTGTAATAAACCCTAGACTATGAGACAGAGAGTGAGAGAGTCGGAGTCTGGGGTCTCTGGACTCAAATTATTTACTCTTTACATCTGTTGATTGGTATAATGTGTAAGCTTTATGGAGTATTGGGCGGACTATAAACCTATACTAGCATATATATAATAAAAAAATTACTATTTTTCTTTTGCACTGAACTGTATCTATACTAACATATATATATAAAAAAAAATTACAAATTTTTTTTTGCACTGGGCTACAGCCCAGTGCACCCTCCATTTGCCTCCGCCTCTGATCACCAGTGACCAAAGTAAACTGGAAAAAAAAAAGAGAAAATGTACCAGAAAGAGTGCCTGATGCAAAATGTATCAAAGTCCCATGATAAAGCACAGCCAGCAAACCACGTTTCATCCAAGATAATTAACTAGTGACGACCTGATCGGGTTTATCATAGTCAAAGACAAGAAAAATGTCATCGTAGCAACATTTTCAACAACGTTTAGCAACTCACGCCATCAAATTCGTAATACAAAATCTAGTCGATGTGTGTCTTCAAACTTTGACCTAATTATCAACGTTTTTTGTTGTTAGTGACTTCTTTGCTGACAGAGCTAAAGTCTGCCACGTTGGCAAAGGTGCGACATCATGGCGACGTATTTTGTTTTTGATTTAGCAATGTAATACATATACATCACTAATCCTTCCAATTCATATCCCAGATAGCGAGGTTTAGCAATGTCTGGATAAAATATAGCGACATTTCTTTTCATCGCTAAATATCAAAAAATTAAAGAAAAATGCAGCAGCATATCAAATAACTGTTTGATACAATAGAGTGTACATATATAATACCATAAACTGTCTTATTACCATAAATTGTTTGATACAACAAATTGTAAATTGATACAACAAAGACAGTACTCATAGTACATTAAAGAACATAGCACACCGAATCACGAAAAAACCCTCTAATTAGAACAAATAAACGGCACAATCCGTCGTAGTTTTCATACGGTATATACAATCTTATTTAGAAATAACAATTATTCAATATATCGATGACTACGTCCTCTTTTGCCATGGAGTCTGTGACATACGACAGTTAGGGTTTTAACCATCGGATCTCCAAGGAGGCCAGTTTCAACAGCCTCCATTTAGCAAACAACACTGACCCGACCTCAGCAGCAATGGACATTTTCGTCAACAGGGTGTTCTCATTGTGGAAAATCTGGGCACGTAGTTTCTGAGTGTCGTAGAGCACAAGGATTGTGTTTAACATGTGGAGCACCAGGCCACAGAGTGAGATCTTGTCCACACAGAGCCAGTTCATCATCATCTTTTTCGGCAGGACCACAGTATAAGACTCCAGTGCCAGTTCAACAACACTGGGGTCAGAGGTCCTTGCCGACCCAATCTTAAGTATTCCAGCAACAGAGGCCACAGTAGTATGCACAGGCCCAAGCTCAAGTACATGCCAAATAAGGAGGTCCGCAGCAGAGAGGACCAGCACCGAGAAGACGAGGTCAGGCGATGGCACTCACTGTGCAAGAGCAGTTAGCTTCAGGAGAAGTGGTGGCGGGTACCATTCTCGTCAACTCTCATGCAGCTTCAATATTGTTTGATTCTGGTGCGTCACACTCTTGTATGTTTGCACGATTTACGACACGAGTTAGATTAGAACACGAGTCATTATCAATAAGACTCAATATACTTACTGGTAACGGTATCGTGAGAGTCGAAGAGTTTATACTTCGTGTCGAGTCGTAGTGTGCAGGCGAGAGTTTTTGGCTAGATTGATAGAATTTTCTATGGGAGATTATGACATCGTCTTAGGCATGGATTGGTTGAGTGCTCAATATGCAACGATAGATTACCATAATGGCAAGGTTATCTTTCGTATTTTCCGAGAAGATGAATTCTCATTTTCTAGAGGCGAGATAGAGTCTTCATCAGCAATATTGAGGATGACAATACTAGAAGAAGTACAATTGTCCAGGGTAGTCTGCGAATTTTTAGATGTATTCCCAAAAGATCGCTTCCAAGTATGCCACCAGAAAGAGAGATCGAGTTTACCATTGATCTACTTCCAGGAACAGCACAAGTGTTAGAGAGAGTCTACATGATGGCACCTTCAGAATTAGAAGTCTTGTACCGGATGATTGAAGAATTGAGAACGAAGGAATTCTTTCGTGCTAGTGGATCACCTTGGGGAGCCCCAATGCTACTTGTGAAGAAGAAGGATGGAACGTCCCGATTATGTATGGATTATCGTACACTCAACGCGGTAACCATCAAGAACAAGTATCTATTGCCTATGATCGATGACTTGTTCTATCAGCTTAGTGGAGCGACGGTGTTTTCCAAGATTGATTTGCGGTCGAGATATCATCATATCAGAGTCAGAGAGTAGGATATACCCAAGACGACGTTCAGATCAAGGTATTGACATTGAGAGTTTCTAGTAATGCCCTTTGGAGCAACCAATATACCAGCAGTGTTTATGGACTCATGAACCGTATTTTCTTGTCATACTTGGACAAGTTCGTGATAGTGTTCATTGACGACATCTTTGTGTACAGTCGAAGTGAAGTAGAGCACGAGCAGTATCTTCACGCAGTTCTTCAAGTCCTTAGAGAACATAAGCTATATGCCAAGTTCAGCAAGTGTGGAAAGGTTGTGGGCAATGACCGGAGCCTGGCCTCCGGGAGCCATTAAGAGTTTTTTAATAGAATTAGTCTTGTGGTTTATTATTACTCATTCATATATATTAATTTCATAACGGACATTGGACAAGCAATAAGTTAGGAGTGACCACTAGTTCCTGTCTTCTCCCAAAGGCACGTTAATGGCATTTGGAAGGATCTTTCTCCATACAATCTTTAATGCTCTCTTCTGCATAGGTCATCATTCATTAACCCTTCATGTTGCTATCATATTCTGACCATTAATATTCCAGATTGCTATTGCTCTTTAGCAACGACAAGGGTGCACGTTTTCTCTCTATGGCAGGTAAGCATATACGTAAGCAATTTACAGTAGTTGATTAATTCGGACTTCTCGTCCAAACATTGCTTAACTGTAAAATTGTAATAGAACTTTAAGATGGTGTGATCGAAGGACTCAAGACTGAAGCACATTCATGACTCAAACGATGAGTTTCTTTCGACATGATTTTGTATGTGGCACTTACTACTGAAAGCTAGAAAAAGAAACCTGTAATTTAATTATTTGTTAAATATGGTTTTTTTATACCTTAGTTTTTATTTAAATATTTTAATACTTGGAGCACTACATTACCCACTGCTTTCCTACAAACTTCACATCATTATCCTAGACATGCTCGTCTTCTATTCTGACATTTGTGTAACTTATAATCATACTCTCTTGTGCTACATTTTACTCGCGCAATATTCGTCGCAAACGTTATTATTTAATTCTAAATAAATTTCAACTTTGTATCCTTGTGCGTTCCAATCGAAATTGGAGACACAATCTTGACCCGTTTTGTACAACCCAAATTTTGATAGTATTCTATCATGAGCCCTCTATGTCCATGACACTTGTGTCCCACCTAATGTTATCCTCATGTACTTCTAATTAATTCCAGAACACTATGCGCATTAATTTTGATTAATTTAATCCAATTTTTATCTTTGTGTAATTTTCTAATTGTTGGGCGCTTTTATGCAAAAATGCAATAAGGTGTCCACACCATTGGACATGACACATGAAGAAACCTATTTTTCGTTCATGTGAATTTTTTTTCATGATTTTCGGAATGTGCAACGCGCAACATCGTCCCCTCATTTAAACCTAGTCTTGCATTTTAAACAATGCAAATTATAGCCCTCCAAACATCCCTACGGCAATTGAAAAATCATGGAGGTTAGGATGGAGGAAGGTACAGAATAAGCTGCAAATCTCTATCTTATACCATCCTTGACTTTCTATCGTGGCTTAGTTTTAATTTCGAGGACGAAATTTTTATAAGTTGGGTAGAATGTAAAACCCCTAATTCTGAAAATCGTATTATCCATTTTAATTGACTATTTAATTTAATTATAGTATTTATTAGCTCATTAGGAGAAATATAATTTATGGGATTTTATTTTTAGGTGTTTATGCATTTAGAAAATTTTATGGAGCAATTATAATTTTTTCTAATTATTTCCATGTAGGAGATCCTTTGGACAGCTGAGTAGATTTATTGTATGCACTAAATAAATGTCCTCGAATTATATATATATATATATATATATATATATATATATATATATATATATATATATATATATATAAAGATAGAATAAAAGAAAATAGAAAAGAAAAGAAAATATAAAACAAATAAAAGAGAAAGAAAGAAAACGAAATAAAAGAAAAAGAAAGAAAAATGAATTAGTTTAGTGGACTAAACCCACTACCCATTTACCTAAGACCCAAACCCAAAAACCTAAGACCACCATACCCGCACCCGCGTTTCAAATTCAACAGCAGCGGCAGCTTCTTAAACCGCACAGTAACGCGCGAATGATCCCCCCCCCCCCGCATTCTATATATATATATATATATATATATATATATATATATATATATATATATGCATACCTCCCAAAATCCTAATCTTAGATCTTCATCTCCCCTTACCCTGCGAGCGCCGCCGCCGACCTGAGCCACGACACCACCGGAGTAGCCGCCCGCAGCGCAGGAGTGACCGCGCGACCGCATCAATCGCGCACGCCGCGACAGAAATTACTGCAACTTAGCCCTGTTCAGGAACCGATTTTCGTTCCATCGCTCGACCAAACTCGACCCCGTCTTCGTTGGTATGATCCCCACATATCTCTCTCTAAATTCCGTATATTAGTTTCCATCGTTCAGAGCGTAAACCTAGGCGAAAATCGACGCCAAGTCGAGAAAAAATGACCACTTTTAATTTCAGAAATTCTGTTGCGATGACCCATGTTCACGGACTCGTATCTCTCACCATAGAGATCCGAATCTAGTTTTTCTTTTTGGTATGCGAAGACCACCTAACCTAGATTAATTCCTGTTAAATACAATATTTTATTTGAAGCTGTATGTAAATTTAAATTAAGTTAAAATTTCTGAAAACTTGCTTTTTTCAACTTCCAAAATTTGCGATATGGAGCACGCTCTGCCAAACGGGACCGTCTCGTCGTGTACCAAGTGTACCAAAAGGTGCGCACGGTATACCCGGATGTGTGAACTTTCGCGAAAACTGATTTGGACGCGTGTGCGCGTCAGAATCAACCCGTATCCGCGACAAGTCTCCGTGTCGCGACTTTTGCAAAATACCGTGCCATTTCGTGTACGCTCGTCAGAACTAGACGAAACTTGCGCCACTGGACTCGTAGTATCGCGCTGGTCCTGTGACCCAATCTTTATGTAATTATGAGATAGTTGACCAAGTCGCCTATTGGCGGGCCCTACGGTTGACTTTTTGGGCAAAATTGTGTTCGGCTCCCCGAAATCCAAAATTGGGCGTACCCTACTTCTTGCTGTTCAATGGGAACCCGATCTGGCCCATCGTTGTTGTGACTAATCGCTTCTAGGAGGCATTCTATTATGGCGGGGGAAGCAAAGCCCTTCTGGCGAAGCTTATAGAATGTCGAATGCGAGCTTTGCGGGTTCCTTCTCGCTGAGGTCACCATCGGATTCAAAGATTTCATCATCCCTATCGCAAGTACCTTTCGATGGATTTACTATTCTGCCCGTTCCAGTCCTTCCAGTCAATGCTGGTTTTTCAAATAGACACTTCAAGGGATCCATCCTGGCATTGAGTTCGTATTGACGTTTAGAATTGGTTTGACCTATAATTTTGTCCCATTTAGAGACATTTATTCCTGGCACGCTTTTCGGTGCAAAGTGGCCCACATGTGGAGTCCGTTTTGACCCAAAATTACCGTTTTGCCCCTGTGTCCAAATTGGATGAAAGGGTAGTATTTTCTAGCTATTTTGCTTATTCTGGGAACGTTGGTGATATTTATTTCAGCATCCGGAGACGTTCATTCTGAGGCCATAGTTTCTGACTATTGATGTTTGACATTTGGACGTTACATTTTGTAGCTCTCTTGCCAGACAAGTATACCTTGTCATTGTACTGCTATTCATATTCCATATGTTGCATGCATCTTTATTTTCTGTTTTTAGTTCATATATTTTAACTGCTATATAAAATGCGCGTCCAAGGGAACTTGGGTGCAACGACGGTGTCGTCATAATTTATTTTATTATGTATATGCATTAACCTTGTTTATGAGATCGCCCCATTATCAGATGTGACATGCTTAGAGCATGAGGTGGGGAGAACAACAAGTACGACATTTGGGCTCCTTTGCACTTTCCTTTTTATGTAACCCGTATGCTCCGCCGGAGATACGCGGTCGTGATGGCCCCTATACTACTTGGCGACCTCTGCCGTTCAAAAGACGACATGCTTTGTAGGCCCCTGATTCTCCGAGAGAGTCACGCCAATCCCATTTTATGGCCAGATAACCCACTTGTTAGAAAGTTGTTCTCAAACTACATTCACATAGATGGTTAGGCGACCCCATTGGATATTTATTTCAGTACTTTATTGGCATGCTTCTATGTATCTTGTTATGTCCCCCTGAGGACCTGGTCCCTTGCCAGGTGTAGAAATTCATGAGTATTCGCAGGAGCGCAGATCCGGACTGGTTGCTTATATTTGAGGAGATCTTCCCTTCGAGCCTCGTGATTATTGGTGATGTACTTATATTGTGTTTATTTTATATTCTAGTTCGGCAGTGGATTTGTTTCCATCCGACTGTCATCTTGAGATACTTTATATTGAGATCTAGTTTCATAGATATTGGTTATTTATTTATATATGTTTTCTGTGGATGAGATTTAGAATATACCCTGTGACTTGAGATAGTTTATACCACTTGTGAATTATTATTCATTATACAGCGTACGCATGTGTTGTGGGTTCTATAAATTGGAGTTGCCATATACATGCGGCTGACATGCTTACGTGTCCTAGTCCTACGTATTTTGGGACTGGGGCGTAACAACACCCATCAATTATTCAAAGCCTTCTTACCCTTTGGCAACCGTACCAGATCATAATTAGACTTGGCCTCCAAGGAACTCATCTCCTCCTGCATGCCTCCATCCACTCCTGCCTGTGTTCGTCTTCCATAGCCTCTGCGAAACTTTCGGGTTCTCCCCCATCAGTCAGTAGCACATACTCACCCGGTGAGTATCTCGTAGATGGTCGACGCTCTCTATCGCTCATCCTCAATGGAACCACTGGTGTTGGTTGTATATCTACAGCCTTCTTCCCTCCAGGAACTGCCTCCTCAGCATGGTCATCATCCTGAGGGTCACCCTGACCACCATCAGCAGGCTGATGATCAAGGTTGGGAGCAACTCCAGGTACTGGCTCCCCCATAACTGGATCCTCTGTGATGTCCTCTGAAAACTGCTCGAAGCGAAATGACTCTAACTCAGGCAATTCCTCAGCCTCAGAAGGCATCTCAAAATTCTGAGTGTTGGTCATGGTCTGATCCTCGACGAATACCATGTTCCTGCTTCTGTAGAGCTTTCTTCCCACTGGATCATAGAGTCTATAGCCAAACCCATCCTGACCGTAGTCGACAAAGACGCACCACCTCGTCTTTGGCTCAAGTTTGGATCTCTCGTCCTTCGGTACATGCACGAAGGCCTTACAACCAAACACTCGTAGGTGATTGTATGACGGCTCTTTGTCGTACCATACTTTGTCAGGCACATCATCCTGCAAAGGAGTACTAGGAGATAAATTAATAACATAAGCAGCTGTGTAAAGTGCCTTACCCCAATAGCTGCCGGGCAAGTTTGCTTCTGATAGCAAACATCGCACCCTCTCCATTAGCTTCATGTTCATCCGCTCCGCTACACCGTTGAGCTGCGGTATCTTTGGTGGAGTCTTCTGGTGTCGTATCCCTTGCTCTCTGCAATAATCATCAAAGGGACCGATATACTCGTCGCCATTGTCCGACCGAACACATAGCAGCTTCTTGCCCATCTTTCTTTCAACAGAGGCCTGAAACTCCTTGAAAGTGGGCAGCACCTGATCCTTGATCTTTAAGGCATAGACCCAAACCTTCCTGGAACTGTCATCAATAAATATTACAAAATAAGAAGAACCACCAATGAATTTTACCTTCATAGGACCGCAGACATCCGAGTGAATCAACTTGAGCAATGTCGGCTTCCTTGAACTTGGGTGACTTTGGAAAGACACCATATTTTATTTTTTCGCCAAACAGTGCGTGCACTTCTCCAACTTTATAGACTTTAGCCCTGGAATCACCTTCATGTTCACTAAGTAGCTCATCCCCTTCTCGCTGATATGGCTGAGTTGCCTGTGCCATAACTCAGTAGACGCATCAGTAGTTGCGTTAACCTCATGTGCCCCATGTGTACTCCCTTCCATATAGTAGAGTTCGGACCTCTTGCTTTCTCTGGCAATCACCATCGAACCTCTAGAAAGCTTCCATTGATTGTTCCCGAAGAAACTAAAGAAACCCTCGTTATCCAACCTTCCAACTGACACCAGGTTGAAACGGATATCATGGACATGACGGACATCTTTGAGAACAAGAATTGCACATGTCTTTGTCCTCAAATGCATATCTCCAATGGCAACCGCCTTCGACACATCCCCATTGCCCATCTTTAACACTCCACAGTCGTCTGTTGTGTATGTAGCAAATAGTGTCCTGTTGTGAGATACGTACGCTGAAGCACCTGAGTCCACCAGCCAAGAGTTGTCATCGCAGGCGAGGTTCATAACTACCTCATCACCTACAATGATCACGTCGCCTCCATGTGTCGAGGTCGTCGTTGTAGTATTCTCACTTTGCTTCCCCTTGTCGCATTTTTTCTCTCTCTTTCAAACGAAACAGTTCCGCTTGATGTGGCCCTTTGCCACAATGGTAACACTCTGAATCCTCGTACCGACCCTTGGACCTTTTTCTGCTTTTGTCTCTGCCACCGCCTGGACCCCTGCTTTTACTCCGTCTGCGGCTCTCTGAAACAAGCGTCTCTGAGTTTGATGTGGATGAAGTACCCTGAGAACGTCTCCGCGTCTCTTCATTCAGTACCCCGCTCTTGGCAAACTCCAGATTGACCACGCCTTCTGGAGCAGAAGCGATCATATGTACTCGTACGATCTCCCACGAGTCTAGCAATATACACAGCAACCATAGTCCCTGAACCTCATCATCGAACTTGACTCCCATCGAGGATAGCTGGTCAACCACGCCCTGGAACTCCCTCAAGTGATCCGTAATAGATGCTCCATCTTTGTAACGCAGACCCATCATCATCCGGATCAGGAATAATTTATTTACCCCGGTCTTCTTCGCATACAAAGTTTTCAGCTTATCCCACAGCGTCCTCGCGTGCTCAATACTGACAACATGGTTGTACACGTTCTCGTCAACGAACTGCCTGATGTACCCATACACATGTATATGCTCAAAATTTTAGTCCACTTCGAATTTGTCACTGGGCCTCTCGGAAGCAAATACCGGCAGATACAGCTTCTTGACAAATAGCAGATCCTTCATCTTCCTCCTCCAGTAATGATAGTTGGTACCGTTCAGGTTTACCATGCGCACCGGCTTCGCGTCCATCTCTCCTCCCTGGTTTACCTGTCAACTCCTGACACCCTTCTAAAAATTCCAGAACCTGGCTCTGATACCACTTTGTTGGGAACGAAAGCGCGAAAACCATTCCCCAAACCAGAAAGTACCTGCAAGAGAACCAAGTAAAATGCACAAACCAAAAAATGCCAAACACAAATTGCAGACACAGAGATTTTTGACGTGGAAAATCCTTGCGAAAAAAACCCACGGGACGATCGGAGTCCAACACTGAAAAGCCTCCACTAATGGAATAAGAAATACACCGACTCCTTACAAACTTCTCACCGATCCAAACGGATCACCACAACTCTTTTGGAACAAAAAATGGATTATAACCACGAAGAAGAAAGACAACGAGAAATACCCGAAACTGATCTCCTTCTTTGAAACGGCCTTCAATCCTTCTTTCTGCTCTCCAATGTTGCAATGGCACACTTGCCTCCTTTTCTCTCCTTGTTGCTATATTTTTATTTTTATTTTTATTTTAGAGAGATTGATTTATTTTAGGACCAGAAGACACATATATATAGCCTCAAACTCACAACTAACATTTCTATTATAGATAGGAATATCCAATCCAAATCAAAATCCATTGACATATTCATATTATATATATGAAATATCCAATCCAAATTCATTGAGATATTTCTATTATAGTTAGGAATATCCAATCCAAATAAATTGAGATATTCCTATTATATGTAGAAATACTCAATTCTACTCCGGAGTATTTTTCACATAGGTTGGAAACTCCAACCACTCCAACACTATGCTCTCTTTATGTTCCTTCCCCTGCTTGATGATCACCAGAGATCCCAAATGTAGAGGCAGTAGTTATTATTTCACAAAAATGGTCTGTAATAATTGTCATGGCTGCATCACCTGCCATCAAGAGTAGGGGTGAGGCTGAGGTTGAGATGCAAAACGGTCGCCAACATCAGATCATTATCGATCATCGTCGTTAAAGAGGAGATGAGAAGAGTAGAGAAGAGATGATTGTATTTTTTGTTCTAAAATTTTATTTTATTTTATTTTTAATTAAAAAAAATATTTACAAAAAAAATTGTTAGGAACAACTTAAAAATAGTTGGAGTACAAAATAATTTTAGTGGAAAAAAAAATTCACGATACTAAATAGAAAGAGAAGGAACAGTAGTTCGAAAGTATCAATTCTAAAATCTCATATCATAATTTTCAAGTAAAAGTTAGTATTCCTCCCCTACTAAAATGTGATTTATATATGAAATTAGGCTTTTATAATGCCTACGAATTTTTAACATAGGTTATTAAAACTATTCTTAATTTATTACGATTTTAAAAATAAAATCTATAGCTATTGTAAAAAAAAAAAAATCTTTGGCAATTATATTTTTCTTTGTATATTCAACCTAACAAATTTTTTATTATTCTAATCTTTATCATTGTTTTCTTTATTATTCAATTCAGCATACAAACATGCACAAATAATATATTAACTGATCTACGTTATATTCAACAGTAATTTATTGTCTCTATACTGATTAAGAAGTGTCACATGGCTTCATACATATTTTTGTTTGAACCAAGTTGATAATGACCGACTGATGGCCACATCCCTCCCAAGGTTAGTCCAACGTGCATTGAAAGACTACTTTCTAGATCTGACCCACTCTACATTTGATTCAAAATTAATAAAAACCCAAATTCATGGCTAGCTGGTTTTATTTCAGTGTCCCTGAACCTCTTACCTCTCTTGACCTTTTAAGTCACTTCCCGATACTGTTTTTGGAGTTACCTATCAATGTTATCATTTTTTTTGTTTTGTTTTTTTCAATAATCAGACCCAAAAGTTGGTGGTAATATTTTATAAAATTTGTTTAATTTTTTTGACAACTTTAACAATATACATTAAAAGTAAGTTATGATGAAAGGTTATTTTTTAGATTATTTACACTTAACATTCTCTATATTTTATGTTATTACATGAACTTTTTTATTTTAAAAATAATTATACGGACTCTTCTATTCTTTATGTTTTAAGAATAGTTAGTATAATAACCATTTGCTTAAAATATAAAACATAGAAAAAATATATATAATAAACATAAAACATAGAATAAATTAGTATAATTATTTTTAAAATAAAAAAAGGTCCGTATAATAAACGCAAAATATAGAGAGTATTACTGTAAATATTTAAAATTCAACATCAATTCCAAACCGATCCTAATTATAAAACTACTTGATTTATTATAAATATATTTATTGTAACAAAAATTGTAATATTTGCTTCATTTTCAATATTTATGTTTGTTCTAAATGATACAAGTTGGGGGATAAATATTTGACTGTTTACTTCAATTACTACAATATTTGTTGCCGCAATACCAATTATTGCCTCATAGCTTCAATTACAGCCACCAAAAAACACATACATAAGGTATGATTAGGTATTTGCTTATCGTTAAAAAATTTTGAAAGAAAAAACAGTTTCTGAATGAAGTCTTCCACCTGCTTATAAAAGTTATCCCAAAATTAAAGTAGTTTAGAAAAAAAAAATATAAATATTATTACCAAATAATTTTTAGAATTATTTTTCACAAAAATAAGTAAAACACAATCATGAGAAGGAATCTCAAATCCAACCTAAGGGATTGTTGGTGCATGAAAGTGGCTTTAAATTTAAAAAATTTGTTGTAGAGAGATAAAATTTGACAAAATTCACTGTAGGATCAGAAAATTGAAATACAATAATGTTAAGTTTACAACCAAAGGTTTACAATCTTCTTACAACATCTCTTTTCCATTCCTTACACATGGGTTCCATCGGGTTCCACCTTCCCTCTCACCCCTCCTGCTACATGGGCTCCATCCGACCCCACCACTTCCCCCCTCCTTCAATTGAATTCCGACACGTGAACGTTACGTCAGCGGTTGTAAGAGAGTTGTAAGCATTGGTTGTAGTCATAGCATTATTGATTGAAATAAGTTTTCTATCGAGGAACAATACATTGAACTGACGTACTCATTGATTATTAATTTTTTTAAAAATTTAAAGAATACGCTAGACTGCTTAGTATATTCACCACAAAATATAACGAATATACCAAACCGTCTGACGTATCTTTGCATTTTTTTTTTTAATTTACACTAATTTAATATAGTTGATTCTTATGGAAAAACTTTCAAGTATACAATAGACTTCTGGCGTATCCGCTGCAATTTGTGCTTAAAACACTAGTCTGACGTATTCTTTGAATTTAAAAAATACAAAATAAAAATTATCAGCAACTTTCTCTTCCAATAGCAAGTCAACTTTTATTCTTTGAATTTAAAAAAAAAATACAAAACAAAAATGTCTCCAACTCTCTTCCAATAGCCAAGTCAACTTTAATCCCCTTGCAGTAGATTTAAAATCTTC
The DNA here is from genome assembly GCA_036927795.1 of Iris macrosiphon. NCBI lineage: Eukaryota > Viridiplantae > Streptophyta > Magnoliopsida > Asparagales > Iridaceae > Iris > Iris macrosiphon. The sequence goes on along the minus strand of JAYESA010000020.1, from coordinate 18,520,615 downwards.
GTAGTTTCTTATAGATAGTAATGCAAAATACTGTACAAAGGATCGCATCAACAATTAACGCGGATATTTGTTACTATGCAAATTTTGAAATTCAAATGCAAAAGATATCCAAAAGGGGGTTATTAAAGAAGTTTTGTACTTGACTTTTGACAGCAGCGAAACCACCACACTCAAACCTCGAAACAGAAACCACCTTGGAGACCTGCACCACAACCCCACTGACTTTACTTTTAGATTTTTCCTAGATTTCACTACTTGTTTATTCAGCAAAAAAAGAAATAAAAAAGGAAGGGGAAAAAAAAAAAATCAACCATTAGTATTTGGTTTCTTGAGCCAAAGAACAAAGCAACGTTCAGAAGAGCGCCACCATCCATCTCTCCCTTGTGTTCCAATGGCAGATTCCTCAGTATAGGTAGGCCACCAGTTCCCTTCTCCACCATATTCTTTTTTTCCTATCAAGAACTTGCTTATTTCTTGATTTGTCAACTGAATGAAAGAACTGAAGCATGCAACTCATCTCCTTCTTCTTCATTTTCTCCATGCTGTGGCAAAAATGAGCCGAAAGATTGAATCTTTGCACCAAAGTTCCAATTTTTAGGCATGCCCATGTCCTGAAACGAGCTAAATTTGCTCTGTGATCAACAAAGTTTGAATCTTTTTGAGCTTCCCATCTCCCAAATACTTCGAAATCAGCAGAAAGTTTTCAAATTTTAGGCCTGCCCATGTCCTGAAATGAGCTGAACAAGCTCTGAGATCAACAAAGTTTGGATCTTTTTGAGCTTTCCCATCTCCCAAATGCTTTGAATCGGCAGAAAGTTTCATTTTAGGCCCGCCCGCCCGCCCATCTCCTCTAATGAGAAGAGATGGTGTATAGACAGAAGGATTCACTCCCTCTGCAGACCTCCCTGCCGTCGCCGCCGCCGCCGTCGTCTCCTGCAGCATCCACCGGCGGCGGCAGCAGGATCAGCCCCGCGGTGCTCTTCATCATAGTGATTGTCGCCGTCATCTTCTTCGTCTCCGGCCTGCTCCATCTACTCGTCAGGTTCTTGATCAAGAAGAACCCTTCCAACTCCCCCACCCCCCCACAGTCCCACCACCAAGTGGACGACAATTCGGACTCCGACGCGCTCCAGCGTCAGCTCCAGCAGCTGTTCCACCTCCACGACTCGGGCCTCGACCAGGCCTTCATCGACGCGCTGCCCGTGTTCCTCTACCGGGAGATCATCGGCTCCAAGGAGCCCTTCGACTGCGCGGTCTGCCTCTGCGAGTTCTCGCGGGACGACCAGCTGCGCCTCCTGCCGCTGTGCGGGCACGCGTTCCACCTCGACTGCATCGACACCTGGCTGCTGTCGAACTCCACCTGCCCGCTCTGCAGGGGGGCGCTGTTCGTGCAGGGGGACGCGATTGAGAACCCGATCTTCGACTTCGAGGAGGACGCAATGCCCGAAGAGGGGGAGGTCGAGGAGGAGGAGGTCGGCGGGAGCGAGAAGAGGGTGGTGCCCGTGAGACTAGGCAAGTTCCGGAGCACGGGTGGCAACGGAAACAATAACAACGATGGCGGCGGCGGTGGTGCTTGTGCTGCTGGCACCGACGATACGAACGGAGGTAGAATAGCTAGGAGGGAGGAAGGGGAGAGCAGCAGCAGCAACCTGGACGCGAGGAGGTGCTACTCCATGGGCTCGTACCAATACATCGTGGGCGATGCCAACCTTCGAGTGGCGTTGAGTACTAATTGCGATAAGAACGCGAAGAGAGGAGGAGGAGGAGGAGGAGGAGGAGGAAGAAGGGAGAAAGAAGCGCGTAGCGGGAACTTGGCGGTGGTGGACGAGGACGGGAAGAGGCTGAGAACTGCGAGGAAAGGCGAGAGCTTCTCGGTGTCGAAGATATGGCAGTGGGGGAACAAGAAGGGGAAGTTCCCCGACGTGTCGGACGCGTCGTCCCTTGACGGGGGGCTGCCGTGGATGAATGCGAGGAGAAGTGTTGGAGATGTATGAAAAATGTTATAATGCGCAACTTTCTTTCTTTCTTTCTTTTTTTTCCATAGACACGGGGTATTCGAATTTTTATCGAGTTTCAAATTTCCTAACTGTCCTGCCATTTGAGCAAACACTATGTGATGTTCGCTTGTCGATGATTATCGGAAGACTGTCGTGATCTTGAACTTGTGCCATTGTTGCATACCATTTCTTGGTTAGTTTGCCACATTTGCTGTTCCTTCACTCTCAAGTGATCATTTAGTCTTTTGTTGTTCCTTCACTCTGCCTAATCCCTCAAGAAGTTATTGAAACATACAAAACATTTTTGTATGAATGATGAACCTAGGAGCATTCCCTCTTTATTACAGTCAAATGTTGTATAATTGTTGTGTATTATTAGAAAGTCGTGTATTACTAGGAGGGTGTTTTGTTGTCCGGCACCACAATCAAGCTTGTTGCTGACATGGTTCACGGAATCATAATGTTGGAAAAGAAAAATTATTATTATTGACCTTTGATAAAGCCACTACAAAATACACTCACGGCTGGTCCAAATTTTTTTATAAATTTTTCGTTCAAAAATTTATTCATGTAGTGTCCAAAAATTTATTAGGATTGTCAAAATTTTGACAGGCCAATGGTTGGACTGTCAAAATTTTGACAGTCTATTGAACTGCATACTTTATTTAGGACTGTCAAAATTTTAACAGTTCTAATAATTTTTTGGGCTAGTCCTGAGTAAATTTTTAAGTGTAAAATTTATAAAAAAAATATATGGGTCAGCCCTGAGTGTATATTTTGTAGTGTCTTTATCATCTTTATTATTTTTCTATGTTTGAATGTTAAAGAAATAGAGGAGGAAAGAAAAGTGATTCCAAATAGTTTTTTTTCTGTCCACCCAAGAATTTATTTTTCCACATTAAGTTTTTTTTTTTCAATTTTTTTTGATATTTTCAAACACTCCCGGAAAGTAAGATCCATGGAAATTATATTTTCTAACGGTAAAAAAAGAGAGCAAGAAATCGTGAACCAAACGAAGCCTTGGAGTGGAAAACACAAATTCGAGTCACAAAATTAGACTCTATGATAAGTCTGTGTATATCTTGAAAGCGGAAGTCTTGACATAGCAAGCCCTACGACTAGGAAACATGCTTTGTATTTTTTTTTTCTTAGGCTTTCCTTAGACAAATGGATGATGACAGGGGGAAGGCCATGGAAAGTAAGACCATGGATTCTTGTGAAGGAGGTCTTTGCCTGTGGCTGTGACTTGTTGAATTTTGATGTGAATATGCTGTCCTCTCTGACTCGATCTGACCCAAGTGCTGTGTGTGCCCCTTCGTGTTTGTGCCGAGCCCACTTTGATACACCATGATGGACTTAGACAATCAGTTTGTGACATGTTAAGAGCATTGGACCAGACCTTCGAAGGTCTTTCCTACATTCCAGAAGAGGTCAGATGCATGCAACAAATATTTTCGGAAGTTTCAGAGGCCACTAGAATGCTGTTCTTTTCATTGCAGAAGAGTTCAACTGTGAAATTTGCAAAGCCTGTGCCCTGCTTTTTGATGTTGATAGTGGGATTCATATTTTTAACAGAAAATTGCACAAAGAGCATAGAAGTTTTATTTTATTGCATCTATAGCAATGAAGTATCGGAATTTTTGAAGAGAACAATAAAACGTCCTTAAAAATAACGTTTTTCGACAACAAAAACTTTATTTTAAAGGACGTTTTGATGCATATATTATTATTAATTACTTCTCCACTATAACAGACGGATTAAAAGACGGATTTTATAATACATAATTTGTTCCAAAACGTTCTTAAAATAACGTTTTAGGGCTTTTGTTCAAAAATACCCTTTTAAGGGCGTTTCTATGTTCTGTATACAATTTTGAAACTTCTATGCTCTGGACGCAATTTTCTAAACTTTCTGTGCTCTATACGTAATTTTTTTGTATTTTTAACATTAATTAAGGTGACGTTTGGATGAAAGTTTTGTATTTCTTTTTGATATGTCATTTCCACTGGATTAAAAACTAAGTTGTTGGTATTTTTGCATTTTGACTAGTAAAGATAGTCCTACATTGACTACGCCACCAAGTGGGTATCTCAATGTAATACTTTGTATGTGTTGAGGTGTGCACCTGGAGTGTGGTGAGGCACATGGGTGTCATATGGGGGTATTTTATTAGGAGAAAAAATGATTAACTCCTCAATGAAAGCTTTAAAGCTTTTTGTCATGCTATTGAATATTATTCCATAGGAGCTAAGTCCCAAAGGGGCTTATCAACTCGGACTCAGACGCAAAGTGGCACTTTGTTGACGCACTTTGCACTTAGCATCGTCGCAATGCGCTCGTGCGCGTGTTTTATGCTCGGGTTGCATGCGCGTGTTGCATGAGCGGGTGCTGAACGGACGCTAAGCGGACTATGCATTGGGTTGCGATTGTGATATATCAATTTTGCATATTGGCTTTTTAGCCCCACATTGGAAAGAAGAGGAGGATGGGCTTCCATCCTTCCCTATTTAAAGAGCCCTATAGCTCATTTTGAGACACACCAAAAGTAGAGAAAGAGAAGTCCAAATGAGTCCGTTCGAGTCACAAAAAGAGGTGACTACGAGCGTTTCAGAAATTCTCTTGTGAACTTGCTGGCTTTTGGGAGCAGATTGTCGATTGAAGACGAATCTTACTTTAAGCAACGGTGGTCTTCACCGTCCCAGCAAGAATAATTTTTTTATTCTGTCTTCTTCTCCTTATTCTTCTTGGTTCGTTCTGTCTGATTGCAACTGCGTTTTGCAAGGAAGAACAAAGGTAGTTTTTGTTTCATTGTAACACTGTTCTGTCCGTCTGCAACTGTGATTGTAAGAAAGAACGAGAAGTTTGGTTAATTCTGATTCTTTTGTAATCTGAGGTGCAAGTTGTAATCAATATTTTTATATAGTTCTTCGTTGGATCGAGGTATATCAGTGAGGAAATTTTTGGGTGAACTCCTGATCTCGACTTCAACTTCTTGTTCTACCATCTTTGATTAAGCATCGGGACTAACATAAGTTTCCAAGGGAGAATTCAAATTGTATCCATCTCCACGGGAACCTCTCATCGTAACCAACATGCCACGACCTCACGAAAGTTTTGTATTTTTAAGAATTCATTTCTCATTTATGTTACATGGGAAAGAAATTCAATATTTTCATGTTTGGTTAGGCTGAAAATATGTAATCCGAAAATTTCAAATTTTTCGTTACTATGTTTGCTTTAGACAAGAATAGAAATTTTAATTTGTTTAGCTTTTCATAAATACTCTTCCATTAATTTCATGATGCTACTATTACTTAAATTCAATTAGTGTCATTGAGGATATTACCGTCCAAAAAATTTGTAATTAATGCATGCAACCAACATTTTCAGGAAAGTAATGATATTTTCAAGACAGACCTTCAACATATATGAAAAAACTGAAGCTTCCAATGTTTCCTTCCAATTTTCAATTTCAGATTTATCAAATATGAATAAGAAATCCAAAATCTATTATCTGGTCTCTAAAACTTGAATCAAACAAACAAGTGATATGTGTAACAAATATTTGTTGTCCCAGAATCTGAGATAAAGACTGTGTTGTGGATGATTTTTTTTACAGAAAATTTACTGTAGCGAAATAAATTTATATTAAATTATTATAAACGAAACAAGTTTGAGAAATTTATAAAAAAAGTCATCGTCCGCCAACAGTGTTGGCGGAAAACACAATTGCTGTACACGTAAGCAGCAAAAAAATTAAAAAAAATTAAAATGTGGGCCCCACGGCCAATTTCCGCCAACAGAGTTGGCTGAAATTGGGGGGGGCCAATTTCAGCCAACTCTGTTGGCGGAAATTGGCCCCGTGGGGCCCACAATTTTTTTTTTGGGTTTGGTTTGGTTTGGTTTGGTTTGATTGGTTTTTTTCGTTGGTTTATTTTAATTAGTTATATTTCTGTTTTATTTATTTAGTTTTAGTTTAGTTTACTTTTGTAATTATATTTAAGTAAAATTATTTTAACGAAATGAAATTAAAATGAATTAATTGGAAAGAAATATTTAGAAATATTTTTTTCGGAACTTTGTTTTCCAAGCATCAAAATTTGTATAAATTCCATCTAAAGTATAAAAGTTTAAAAAATTAGAAAAAAAATATCAATATGAATTGGACGTTTATATTTATAAATATTATATTTTTATCGCAAATTTTTTCATCGTTAACAGACGTTAAAAAAATAATAATAAAAAAAATCTGTCGTAAGACTATTACGTCTGCCGTCGAGCAGACTTCGAGCGGCCATAAGTACTTGTTTTGAAATCGTTTTTTGTCAAATAATAAGTCGATTTGTATGTTTTCGACGAGAGTAACACAAATCATGTAGAAAAAAAATTTATCCGAAACAAGATGCATATGTTACAGGCAAAAATATAAATTTTAAAACTTTAAAGTATCATAACTTTTGACTGGGAGATCGAAACAAGCTCCAGTTTGTGCCAAAATGATCGTATGGAAAAGTACTTCGGGATAAACAGTTTCATCGTTTGACGGACTTCGAAAAATTTTAGAATCGTCAAAAAACGATGTTTCGATCTCCAAATTTGACTTTCGGGTAATCTTATTTTTGAATATTTAAAATTTACTGTAGGGAAATAAATTTATATTGGATGTGGGGGCCCACGGATTTAAATGATGTTTCGATCTACAAAATTTTTTTAGAAATATTTAAATTAATTTATGTTTGTTTAAAATTTTGAAATAAATTTATGTTTCGATATACAAATTTTGATGCTTTGAAAACAAAGTTTCGAAAAAAAATATTTCTAAATTTTAATTTTCCAATTAATTTATTTTAATTTTATTTCGTTAAAATAATTTTACTTAAATCTAATTACAAAAGTAAACTAAACTAAAACTAAATAAATAAAACAGAAATATAACTAATTAAAATAAACCAACGAAAAAAACCAATCAAACCAAACCAAACCAAACCAAACCCAAAAAAAAAATGTGGGCCCCACGGGGCCAATTTTCGCCAACAGAGTTGGCTGAAATTGGCCCCCCCCAATTTCAGCCAACTCTGTTGGCGGAAATTGGCCGTGGGGCCCACATTTTAATTTTTTTTAATTTTTTTGCTGCTTACGTGTACAGCAATTGTGTTTTCCGCCAACACTGTTGGCGGACGATGACTTTTTTTACAAATTTTCCAAACTTGTTTCGTTTATAATAATTTAATATAAATTTATTTCGCTACAGTAAATTTTCTGTTTTTTTTATGAGATTGTTCAGGAAGTGTGAAAAAAAAAAAAAAAAAAAAAAATTGTTTGTTCTAGATTGGTCCAATATTCCAGTGGTGTCTGGGGCCACTTTAAAGAGGTTAGTATTGCAACACGTGGCATTGCAGTACAACTGTGAGGTAGTGTTCAGTCTCTATCCCTGCCGCTGCCCGGGTGGTTACGCCTCTCGCTCGTCGGATGTCTCGACGAAATGAACGAACGAAGAGTGGTTTGTTTGCAGGACCACCACCCAATGTGCATCAACCATGAAGTGGGGGGGGGGGGGGGGGGGCGCGGGTTTCACATCATCCCATAAATTTTTTTTTTTTTTTTTTAGTTGGATAGCAAGTCATTTTCCACTTGACACCAGAATGGACAAAACTTGAGCTACATTACTTATTAACACGTAATCTTGTATCCATCTGAGCACAAGAGAAAATAATGGCAAGGAAGGAATCCTCTTCACATGACATTGAGCACTACAAAACTCTCTTTTCTGTACAAATTTCAAACGACCCCCTCCTTCCTATATATGAAATTAAGAGGACCCTGCAAAATTTTCTCTTTTAACTTTTCTCTTTTGATCTTCTGCTCCTTTTTTTTTCCTAAAGTTGCTCCTTTAGGACAATATTGGATGAAGTGCAAAAAATTATTCTTAAATTTATGTTTGTACAATTAAAGATTCTTAGATTTTTAAAACATTCTGACATTTTATATTTGGTGTATTTTGCATCCAATTTAGTTGTTTGTAGTTAACGGACGTCAAATTCGACGTAAAATGATTAATATATTCTTCCATAACCCTAATTCTAATCATAATCATAATCATAATCCTCTCTTCCCCTCCTTCGACGGTGGGAACGACGGCGGCTCTGGGAGGAGAGGGGGTGAGGCGGGGGAGGAGAGAGGACGCTGGTGGCCGGACTAGGGGAGGAGAGGGGCCGTGGTGGCCGGACTAGGGGAGGAGGGAGGGTGGCGTGTGGGGGCGCGAGGAGGAGGGGGTGGCCCAATTGAGGCGCGGAGAGTCGAACGGTAATTTTTTTTTTAACGGTAATTATTAACGAAAAATGAATAGAAGAAACAATTTCGAACAAAAATTTTAGGAGGTCTTAATTTGCTAACAATGCAAATATGAAAGAAATTTTTTGTACTTTATTTCGACAATCTTTCAGGACTTTTTATTCTTTAGTCCTTATCTCCCCTCTGAATTTATTTGCACTTTGCTTGCAAGAGTTAAGGTCTCGTTTGGTTCGCAAAATATTGTCATTGGAAAAAAAAAAAAAAAAAAGTCATTATGGATGTCAAAGGATTGCAAAAGGTAAAGAAAAGTGATTTTCAACGGAAAGAAGAATAGAAAAAAAAAAGAAGTGATTTTCTCTATCCACATAAAGATTCATTTTTCCACCTTTAAGTATTTATTTATTTATTTTAATTTTTTTAACATTTTAAAACATCAAAAAATAATAATAAAAATTATAAGTTTTCAAACAAAAGAAAAAAATAAATATTTTTTTTATTTTTCACGAACCAAACGTGACCTAGGAGAATAAGATGTAGTGGACCAATATTCCCAATACTGCGATCCTCTTTATATGAGTTTTGGTCCGGGACAAGAATTAGCTAAAGGCAGAAGAGGTCGAACTAACTGCAATATAAGAGCTAAGCTTTCAGTCCTCTTCATTATATTTATGCTTGTCGTAACCTTCTTTGTCTCCGGAATCCACCACCGAAACGGATCTGTACCACAACAGACTGGAAGACGGTTCATAGTCCAAAGACTAATAGAACATCAACATAGTCAGTAGAACTAGTATGTACCATAGACTATTCTTAACATAAAATAATTATGATGTAGTGGTTATTATATTAGACTTGAACATTAAAAGTTCTTAGTGGTAATTTAGAGATATTTTACAAATGCAGACTGAGGTATATGTCCTATGGATAGTCGGTCTCTACATCTGGCTATTAAATTTTATTGACGGTAATTTAGTGTCATAGAAGAGCAAGAAGCAGAGTGTGGTCTCGCGATCTAGTTCAGAAACGGAGTATCGAACTATTGCTCATGGCAAAACAGAGATGTTATATCTACAGCATCTTCTGAAGAAGCTGAGAGAAGAAGAAGCAGGATCTGATGCTGCAGATATGTGATGTAACAATCAGTCAGCTATCCATATTGCCATCAATTCCGTATTTCATGAAAGGTCAAAACATATTGAGATTGACTGTCACTTTGTCCGTGATGAATATCAAAAGGGAATAATAAATTTTTACCATGTGAGGACCGGCGATCAGATAGCTGATATTTTTACGAAATATTTTTAGGTCCTCGGATTCATTTTTTTGTAACAAGCTGAACATGATTGACATCTATGTTCTAATTTGATGGAGGGTGTTAAAGTATTAGTGAACTTTAGTCCCACATCGAATAGAATAATAGAGAGAGGAGCTAGCATCTCCTCTCTATATGTATTTCATTATTGAGAATGAATAATAAATTTATATCATGTGAGGACCGGCGATCAGATAGTTGATATTTTCACGAAGTATTTTTTAGGTCCTCGGATTCAATTTTTTTGTAACAAGCTGAACATAATTGACATCTATGCTCCAATTTGATAGAGGATGTTAAAATATTAGTGAACTTTAGTCTCACATCGAATAGAATAATAGATAAATGAGCTAGCATCTTCTATAGATATGTATTTTTTTATTGATAATGAACCATTCAATCTATTTTTTTATACAGTGGTAATAATATATTTTTTAAATTTATTTTTATTTTAGTTTCTTAAATTTTGTTTCACATTATGTATTGTGGCTTCATTTGAAAGTTCATCATGAACTCATGGCCGACCGAACGAAACATGAATAGTGCTCATAGTGATGTAAAACTTGAGTTTTATGAGGTCACACTCGTACTAATAGCTACATTCGATAAGAATTTACCACCAACAGATGATTGGTCATAAGAGTTTGGTTAAAACCTTTTCCTATTTTTCTTCCGCCTCAATTAGTGGTGGGCATTCGTTTAATTCGAACCCAACTGAACCGAATAGGACCAAAAATCAAATAAACAAAATCGAATCGAAATAGTCCATAACCAAACCAAATCGACCGAATTAAATCGGTTTGAATTTCGGTTTATTCAATTTTTCAGTTTATATATATATATATATATATATATATATATATATTCAATTTTCAGTTTTGGACCAAAATCGAAACGAAACTAAATACAAAAAAATTAGTATTTTCAAAATCTAAATTGAACCGATTTTTTTTAAACCGAACCGAAACGGTTCAGTTCCATTTTCGATCCAAAATCGAATAATGCTCACCGCTAGCCTCAATAGCCAATTTTATTCTAATAAAAGTGTACAGAATGCTTGGATGATGACAAATATGTAGATACATCTAGAGATGAGCATTATGCGGTTTTCGATCGAAAATCAAATCCAACTGGACCTAATAAGAGATTTGATTCCATTTATGTTTTAAAAATACTAAAAAAAAATTATTCGATTTCGATTTTGGATTTCGATTTCGGTCCAAACCGGAAACCGATTAAGACTTGTACAATTATCTAATATTTTGTGATAAAAAATATGTATATTTTCAAAACAACATTATATGTATCTATTTTGATGTCCAATTTTGATAATTTAACTGGTCCAACTTTGAACGCAACATTGAAATAGAACAAATGTGTGTATAAAAATTATATATTTTAATATAATTTAACCACGATTATAACTTTGGGTCCTTTCCATTAAACAATATAAATATTCGAACTGAAAAAATCGAATTGGTTATTCGGTACTGTTCGATTCGATTTCGGTTTTGGTTAATTTCAGTTTGGTTTTAGTTTTAGATTTTTAGAATATCGGTTTATTCAGTTTTAACAATTTCGATTCGTTTGAAACTGAATAAACTGAATGCTTACCCTAGCTGCATCTAGAAACTCATGGTGTTAAGTGGGTCGAGCCTGCCACATCCGATTTTCATGGAGTATGACCAGGATCAATCTGGGCCGGACCGGGTTGATGAAATGATGGGTGCCCAGGCTTTAATCAAAAATCTCAAATCCAGTCCAAGCCCAGACTTGGGTAGAAAGATTTTATAATTTTTCTACCCGTAAAATATACATACGATACACACACACACATACACACACACACATATATATATATATATATAGAGAGAGAGAGAGAGAGAGAATAAGGGAGGTGAGATGGCACCTCACTCTAAAAACAAAGGTGGCGGTGATGTGGCACAATCTCAACCACACAAACGAGGGGAGGGGGTTAAGTGCAAATTGCCAATTAGGAAATGTGTGGTTGGGATTGTGCCACGTCATCGCCACCCTTGTTTTTAGAGTGAGGTGCCGTCTCACCTCCCTTATTCTATATATATATATATATATATATATATATATATATATATATTAAAGGTCCTAGTCTTTACTTTCCTGACGCTAGTGATCATATATATATATATATATATATATATATATATATATAAAAGGGATCCACATTTCTATCCTCAAATATTTTCATATTTACAATCGTTGGATCATATTTAAGTTACTTTCGAAGTTAAAATGAATCAATAAAAACCAAAAATTATTTTCCAGATTTTTTCCTAAATTAATTATTTAATAATTCTAATTAATTCTAGGGAAGAATATTACTTCCTTACTTAAAATCTCTAGCTAAACAATTGGGATTAGTCGAAATTAGTTTGTTGGTGACTAAGTGGGCTTATAGAAGAATTAGTTATCACAGAAAGTTAATTAAAATAAATTAGGAATAATCAAATATTGGATTAAAAAAATCAATTTGAAATTCAATTTGAATTCCTAATGAATTTCCCTCCAATAGGAAATTTCCTAGTTAGTTCCTAAGTTTCTAGAAGGAATTCGAAAATCCCTCTTAGCCAATTAGAATTCTAGATCTAGATCTAAAAACAAACTAATTAGATTTTTTGGCGAGAAAATCAGGAGTATTTGAAAGTAAATATGTTTTTGCAATATTTGAATTTTTTTTACAATTTTTTGAATTATTTTATGTATTAAGCGGTTGATTTCATTTGAAACCGTCTCTTTTCCTTACCGCTCACTCTTCTCCATTTTGATCGAGAGCAAAGTCGTGCTCTACTCCTCCACTCAGCTCCGACGACCCCCAGTCTAAGCTTGCCGACTTCCGACGAGGTCCACCGCTTGCCTCGCCGCATCGACGACGAGCCACCTGGTCTAGTGTCCATCCACATTCGGACAACTATTCCTGAGTCGAATGCTCAAGCGAGCTCGAGCTCGACCATATCCATTGCCTCAAGTTAGTCGCTACACCTCCGTCGATTTTGCCGACCTCCACACACACACATACGTCCACGACCAGTGACTGAGTTCTCATTGTGTTGACGTTGATCGCGAGCCCGATTTTGTGATCCAATTACTCTTCCGATGATCCTCCAAATCCAGATTCGTCACTCCTTATATCAAATTTCCTATCCTAATTTGAACGTTTGTATCATTTAATTTAGTTCCCAGACATGTGTAGATGAAAACTAAATTATGATCCATGTTCTAACAGTTTTGTGGGGCCAATTTCATCGACATACCGCTTAGCCAAATTCTGATCAGTCGCTTCCCTCACCATGATCCACTCTTCCTCTATCAATTTTCGTGCAAAATCGTCGATGTTTGATTGATGAAATCGTTGGCCAAAGTTTGTTCAATAAACTGTCATTTTTCTGTTCAGAATTGTCAGTTCGGAAGACCGACTTTGGGATCAGCTCTACTGAGATCCGACGATATTTTAGAAGTCAGGCATAACCCTCTTCACTTCTGAAGAGTTTTAACCGTTAATTGTTCTATTTGGTTTCTCCAATCTCAACACAAAGTTGAGTGTGTTCACTACGTTTCGTTTCAGAACGAATGCTCAACTTAGCGTGTACATATCTTTCGATCTGGTCGTTGCTTCTGGATTATGCCTTCACCGACGCAAGTATATCCAAATCTATTCCTGGCAATTTTGAACCGTTGAAATTGTCATTCGCTATTCTGTTTTAAAATCTAAAGTTGGGTGCAAGAAACGTAAATTTTGTATAAATTATATCCATGTTGAATAGTGATTTTGAGATCCGGACCTTGGATCATAAATCCGAGAGTACCAAAAAACTGTATCAGAATTATAATTCAACTTTCATATATAGTTTGCATATATTGAGTTCAATTTAGCTGACCTAAATTTACGTGTTAGTTGGATCCGATACCATGCGACACTAAGTCATATCATGAGATCCGAACTCGAATTCCACTTCCGTGAATTTGGTAAGACTTTATTTCCTTTTACTAGGATTTTTTTACTCTTTTATTTTGCAAATTGATATTATTTTTAACTTTTTGACTTTTTTTTTGTCTTTTTTGGGCCCGCATTCGGATCCGAATTCACCTTCTAGGACTCGCATGTGATCATATTTTCTAGACTCTTTGGGGATCTCTTATCTTATTATCATCATTGGGCTTGGATATTATTGATTTGCAAATTGTGGGAATATAGGCTTAGTAGAGTATTATCATCCTTTTCGTGTCCGAGACGTCGACACTTCACCAAACTCGAGGCAAGCAAGTACATTACACATATTATTTACCTTTACATTATATATATATATATATATATATATATATATATATATATATATATATATATATATATCGTTTTTGATACCTGATCATGACACTGCGAGGGAGTAATCTTGGTTCGTGAAATAATTAATATTCATATGGTGACTCGTTATCTATTCGTACTCGTGATTGTATCGAGAGAGTCGGACAGGAGAATACATTAGTTGGCATGTGGTCAATCCATTTTATATCAATCAGTTTGATAGATATCAGTCATACACTACACGTATTGACGTCCCAATCGTCCACACGTCGAATATTGTATTCTAAATTATTCAGTACTCACTACTTACTATCAGATTTGGATATTCGCACTTCTGATTACTAGTCTTCGTGATATTAGTTCCATTCATATTACATGTTGATATTATCACCAGTATTTACTTTGTTCTTTCTATTACTTGCTATTTTAATCTCACGTATTGTTCAGTTATCACCATGATAGATTTATATATGTATTGTATAAATTTATTGTTGTAATTATACTTTTTTTCAAGTTCTGATTGGATAACGTTAATATTTTATACGAGGATGATTTGTACCCTACTTACTATAGACCTCGGGTGGTAGAGGTTGGTATACCGAACGATCAGTCTTCGACTAGTATAATCTTCTGGAGAGAGCTATGATCTCTTGGTACCTAGTAGTACTGTCGGTCTCTTTTGACCGAGTTTGTTCCTATGAAAACCTTTTATAGAATGTATGTATATTCAGGGTCTAGGATGGTTAGACTCGTTTTATATTGAGCTAATATCTGATGATGTTGGTGACATTCTAGATTGAATTTTCTTCATGTTCGTATTATCTACATGTTTTTATTATAGTGCATCTCTGATTGAGCTAGCCACTATAATCTGAGATTGATTCATGGATCATGTATAAATATTGGTATTTATCGGATTTGATATATTGTTGAGGTGTACACAGCGTACTACAGTCAACATCGTAGCGTAGGCTGGACGTAGTCCTACGGGAGCCCCCACCCCCTCCCTCGTGCCTCGGATCGGAGGGCCCACGCGGGACCTGCGTGCCTGCCCGCTCAATCCAACAGATGAGGGGACGCAGAGCTCCCCCCATGGGACTCTCGATATATATATATATATATATATATATATATATATATATATATAGAGAGAGAGAGAGAGAGAGAGAGAGAGGGGAATGCTATAAAATTATTCGAGTGGTTTCATATTATGAATATTATGTGCATCTAACGGGACTCTCGATCCGGACATATATATATATATATATATGAGCTCTCTTTTCATGATAGAACGTTGGTTCAGGACCACAGGACGGACTAGGGTCCCGTTAAATTAGACTTGGTAAATCCTGCCACAAAGAGTGTTTTCTCTCTTTCAAACACCAAAATTTTCCAGATCTAATTTAACGGAATCCTAGTCTGTCATGTGGTCATGAACCAACGTTCTATCCTGAAAAACGAGCTCATATATATATATATATATATATATATATATATATATATATATATATATATATATATATATATGTATGTGTGTGTGTGTGTGTTGACCTTGTCCAGTAACCAGTAAGCATCTGAGAGTCCCTCTATTTGAGAATGTCCAGTCTTAGTATATTAGTCCTCGTCCTGGAGCACCTTCTAAGTATCACAAGACTCCAAGGAATATATCCCAATGACATGTATGATGACTAGACCACCACGGTCCACGCTAAATGGATAAACGATACGGATTTTTTCATATAAAGTAATAAAATATATAATATTTATATAAAAAGGGATAAGTTTGGGGTAATTGTGGATGGGGGGACCACTCGCCAACTCAGTTGGCGAGTTGCTGAGTTGGCGAGGAGCTCGCCAACTGAGTTGGCGGGGCACCCTCTTCGAGGGGCCGCTCGCCAACTCAGTTGGCGAGCCGCATGCTGAGTTGGCTTACAGCCGTTGAACGCTCGTATGCTCGCCAACTGAGTTGGCGAGTAAGGATCCGTTTCACAACGGCTATTACCAACAACGGCTATTACAATCTCCCTCTATAAATTACCTATCTCAACCCATTCATCTCACACTCAATCTACTTCATCTATTTTCTCTCTTCCCTCTAGCAAAGTCTCCAACACTCTCTCTGTCTCTCTGCCCGCAGCTAAAGTTCATTTGAGGTTTTCTGTAGCCGAAGTTGTCAACCGTCATGGATCGTAGCGTAAGAATTGTATGCTCGCACGGCGGTACAGTAAATGGGTTAAATTATGAAGGAGGAGAAAGTATTATTTTTTCAACTTATCCGAATATTAGTTTTGAAAATATACGTAATCATATTATTGAACGTTGTTCTATTCATTATGATTTTATTTTGAAGTCTATTTTTGGTTCTAATTGTTTTTTGATAGATAGTGAAGATGCATGGAATTATATTCTTGAGATTAATTCACAATCACGGTATATAAAAATATATGTTATTAAAGTAGCAGCAACCTTAGATAGTAGAAATAATGAATATTTTTCTGAATATCAGCATGTTAGTTCAGGTGCTAGTTCTTCTCAACAAATAGTTTCATTTATCCAAGAAAGTCATTCATCAGATGAATCTAACCATGATGATGATAGTGACAACGACGAAGGAAATAGTGATAATTTAGTTGAAAATGTAGATTATAGGGTAGATGATGATGTTGTAAAAGCTATCACTGATGAATTATTTAAGGGACAATCATTTCCTAGTCGTTCTCACTTTAGAAGCTTTATTAGTAATTTAGCAATTAAATATAATTTTAGTTGTTCAGCTAGTGATATGAATAATGCTCGTGGAATTATATATAGTTGTGATCAACCGAATTGTAATTGGAGAGTATATATCAAATCTATTGGAAATGGCGATATAGTTAAAGTTAGTACATTAGAAAATCGTCATTCTTGTTTAGGAAGACTTAGTACAGGACGTCATCGACTAGCTACCGCTTCATGGATTAAGACCATGATAATTGACATTATTAGAGATAACCAGTGATTCTTGGTCTTGGTTTATTGCTTGTGCTACATTTCTTTCGTCAAAATATCAAGGTATCTTATTTATTGCTTGTGCTCACGATCCTAACTATCAATTATATCCTATAGCTTATGCTGTTGCTGAAGGTGAGAATAGTGATTCTTGGTCTTGGTTTTTAAATTCTCTTAAAATATCTTTTGAAAGTTGTTTTAATGATTGGAGTTCAATTTCATTTATATCTGACAAGCAAAAGGGTTTAATAAATGTTGTTCGTGCTATTTTTCCTGCATCTTCTCATTTTTTTTGTATTCAACATTTTAAACAAAACATGAAAAAAGTTACAAAAGAACCAGTATTTCAACGCTTGTTAGACTCGCTTGCTAGATCATATAATAAAACGGATGCAGAGAGTGTGTTTGATATAATTAAAGCCGAGAACATAATTTTGTACGATTGGCTTCTTGGTGTAAACGATGAAAGTCGTCGATTTGAACATTGGATAACAGCGTATGCTAGTTGTCCTAGATTAGATATTAACACTTCTAATCTTGCTGAATGTTTCAACAGCTGGATTAAGAAATTACGAGATAAGCCAATAACAACACTTCTCGATGGTATTAGAGCCAAGATTATTACACTTCATGACAATCGTAGAAAGTTTGCTGAAAATGTTGACACAGATTATTGTCCGAAGATGTTAAAAAATATGGCTTCTATTATCAAAGAGAAGAACCACCTAGAAATATTAGCTATTGATAATTATAGGTTTGAAATAATAGACCGGGCAACAAGTAGAACATATATTGTTAATCTAACTGACAGATCTTGTACATGTTTAAGATGGTACCATACGTATATACCATGTATACATGCATGTTTTGTTTGTAGATATTGCAATATTAGTATTGATAGTTTTTATCCTGCAGTATTTTTGACGGCTACCTTGAGGAGTGTATACGCGCAAAATATGGAGCCAATTCCAGTTCCCTACGAGATCCAAGGTCCTTTGGTAAGAGGACAAATTGGGGTGCCAGATGTAAGACGGAAAGCCGGAAGACCAAAGAAGAACCGCATCAAACCCCGGGAATCATCGACAAGAGATCTACGATGCAGTAATTGTGGTGCTATGGGACACAACCGAAGAAGATGTACTAGTCAACCGAGAGAGTAAAATATAATTGTAATAATACAATGTTCAATACCCAAATATTTATGTAAAAATCCATTACAAATCATACAAAAATTGCAATAATACAATGTTAACAATTTTCTACTATTCCTCGTCCTGGTCTTGTTGAGTTTGGGTAGGCAGCGGTGCTGATGGAGTCGAAAAAAATTGTGTAAATATCTGGTAGCTTTCATCTCCAGCAGTCTCGTAACTCGGTCCGGCTCCAGGAGTCTCGTAACTCGGTCCCACTCCAGGAGTCTCGTAACTCGGGTAGGCTCCAGCATACTGGTAACTCGGGCCTGCTCCAGGATACTGGTAACTAGGGGTCGCTCCAGCATAGTGGTAACTCGCTCCAGCAGTATCCCGTCGACGACGACGAGAGTGTCTCTGTCGTACTAAGCCGGTCGGATAGTCCGGTGGAAGACGGGATTGTACCGGAGGCATTTCCGGTTCTGGTCCAATACCCAGATGCCGAACACGAGTAACAAGCTCCCCCATAAGACGACGAGTCACATGTTCCTCCATATGAGGTTGTTGTAAATGTTGCTCGTATACCCCACTCTGAAATTTCAAACATGTAAATTAAAATATTTATCATATCTATGTATATGTATTTTTTAAAGTATAAGGAAGTTAAAGTATAATGAAGTCATACCAAATCATTCATTCCATCAATAAAAGCACGCATAGTAGAATCGTCTAGGGCTCTAGTCTTGAACCTGGGCTCCTCATAGTGGTATACTCGGTTGCTCATAAGAGGGCATCCCCACCATTGTCTGTAGTCCAGGCTACCTAGGTCTGCAAAATATAAACAAAATTTTAGCAAACTATTTACACTAAATCAATACGAATAATGAGTAACTTATAACTTACATTCCTCAGCAGAATTTAGTCTAGGAGACATGTCCCTCACACTATAATTCTCGAACCGATTATTCCAGTCAGCAACGAGACCAATGATTCGTTGGAATGCATTTGATGTCTGATAACCGACTGTCGGTGGATCATCGGGAATTATTGGGGCCATTCCGAATTGCCGAAGAACACGGTCTGCCGGATGGTACATGGTGAACCGATCATATATAATATGACATCTGTGTAAACTAAATGCACATGATGTCATCTTGATTTCTGGAGCATCGGGTTCACATATGTACGGTAACCAGGTTACCTATTTAAAGATATTCTAAGAGATTAGATGTGATGTTTATCTACGATCAAAACTTAAATAATTTAAAGATATTTATTGCATATTTAAAAATTATCTCATTAGACCGCAGTGTATCAAATTGGCTTCGATATAGTGATACAGTCCTGTATTGGTAGTGTTGATAATCCACTACATCTGTAGGCCAGCGCATAGCAACTGGAAATACTCCAACATCACTGAGAACGCTGGTAACAGGCCTACCAATATAGAAGTGCTCGTAGGACCAGAACTATAAAACAAAAAAATGACATTAGTAGAAACAAAATTTGCGTATAAAATTATTCTAACTTTTTAAGGTCTTTCATTCGTACCTGTATCAGTGAAATACATCCACAAATACTCTTGCGATTGCATCTCACAAATTCTGTCAAATTGGCGTATAAAAACGCAAGAGTAGCAGCTCCCCACGCATGCTCAGTAGGTTTGGTCAGATCATCCAAGAATGGTAAAAGCTGCACATTTACCATATTTCCCGATGCATCGGGAAATAGAATTGCACCACATAAACAGAGCAGATACGCTCTAGTGCAACGAATGACCTGGATTTATTAAGTGTTAAACAAATTTATTAAATTGCACAACTAAATTAAGTAATAAACAAATTTACTAATTAAAATACATACCCGATTTTCATCTACATCAACCACCCCATCAATAGTTTGATGTAGGTCTATAAAGTTGCCACGGAGCCATGAAAATTTCACATAATTGCCATCTTTTAGACCAGGAGGAGGGCTAACACCGAGATAGCTCCGGATCAGATCAGATCCCTTTAAGTGCGGATCAAAATATATAGCGTTACCTTTAATAGGTAACCCTAGTATATTCGCCACATCAAAAAGGGTGATCGTCATCTCGCCGAATGGGAGTTGAAAAGTGTTGCGTTCTGGCCACCAACGTTCCGCAAGGCTTACAACTAAATGAAGATCGTGAATTAAATATCTAACACGATCTATATAGTGGAATCCAAAGGATTCCACCAAAGCCTTTTGAGCTGGATTAAGCTCCCACGTACGATAATTTCTTTCAGACCGCCAATGTACGTGGATCCGGGTTCGTAAAGCATTATCATGGTCGTATAACTATAAAAATTATATGCATTAATAAAGTAAACATAGACATTCTAAAAAATATATACATAACTAAAGTTAGCAACTTGTAATTTCAAAAAATACCTCGCCAGTAAAAATCTGAGTAGATATGTGCTCTTCACGTTGCTTAAGAATAAGCTCGGTAGTCGGTCCGCCAGGAATACGACCGTCATTGCGGGTAGCCATCGCCAGTAAATATCAAGAGGAGGAGAATTTGGTGTAAGGAGGGTTTGGGGTAGGAGGAGAATGTGAATGTTGTGAGAGGAGTGTTGGGTGGGGGGGGTGTTTATAGGAATGTGGAAAATAGCCGTTGGAAAATAGCCGTTGGCCCAGTCAGCATGCGGCTCGCCAACTGAGTTGGCGAGCGGCCCCTCGAAGAGGGTGCCCCGCCAACTCAGTTGGCGAGCCCCTCGCCAACTCAGCAGCTCGCCAACTGAGTTGGCGAGTGGTCCCCCCATCCGCAATACCCCAAAAGTTATCCCTTTTTATATAAATAATATATATTTTATTACTTTACATGAAAAAATCCGTAAACGATATCTGGATGTGTGTGTGTCAAATAATTATGCATACCAACTAAGTCTTTTGTATCGTCATGAATCTTGTAATAGCTCTAGCTGATCTGGTAGCAGCTTAGCTTCAAAATGA
Source organism: Iris macrosiphon (assembly GCA_036927795.1). Classification (NCBI taxonomy): domain Eukaryota; kingdom Viridiplantae; phylum Streptophyta; class Magnoliopsida; order Asparagales; family Iridaceae; genus Iris; species Iris macrosiphon. Next base: position 18,499,581 of record JAYESA010000020.1, on the reverse strand, counting down.
GATCCATTATATTATATATACATATATTTTAACTGGCGCACTTTTGCATAGCGTGCATGAAGCTTCCACGTGCGCGTGCGTGCGTGCGTGCACTTCCGCTCCCGTTTGTTGTTCCGTCCGTTCCCTCTCCTGTAACTGTTCATTCTTTCTCCTCCTTTCTTTCCGGCAGCCTCCCCCTCCCCCTCCCTCTCTTCGGTTTCTGTTTCGGAGGACGGGTGGACCATTATTGGTCCCTGTCGGCGAGCACGATCGCTGTCGAGAGGGGGCGCTGGTGAGGGCCCCATGCACCCCGCGACTCGGTCTCCTCTCCCGTCATACCGTCCCCCCACGGCTTCCTTTTCACCTACGTCAACTCCTGCCCATAAGTTGTTTGCCAATTTATCTCAGAGGGCTGCCACTTCGTTCCAGCCTTCGAGAGAATCACCTTCCTTGTAGGCAGACAGGTGTAGATCAGATATGGATAGGTGTAGTCCAAGGGAGGAAGGTGATCGAGATTGAGAAAAAGATGACATTGTGGAGATTGAAAAGTATTGGAAGAACACTATAGTACTCTATGTTTTGGTAGCTCCGCCGTATTTTGGTCAGCTCAAAGGATTCGCCTTGCGACTGTGAAGGCCGAAAGGAAGTATGAAAAAAATTTCTAGGAAAAATGGCTTCTACTTCATTAAATTTGGCCTTGCAAAGGACCTAGAGCATGTTATCCAAAATGGCCCATGAACGTTCGGCGGTAGGTCGGTTGTTTTAAGACGCTGGGACCCATCCTCCAACTTTGAGAGAGACCGATTGGCCACCGTGCCGATTTGGATTCGGTTCCCATGGCTCTCCCCCTAACTTTGGACCACTAAGACTATTATGAAGATAGCTAGTGGCATCGAAAAGTTGTTACGTCCGGACAATGCTACCACCAAGAAGGAATGACTGTCATTCGCGAGAGTCTTCGTAAAAATCAATGCAGCAGATTCGTTACCGGACAAGTTAGAAATCGAACAACCATCAGATCAATTTATATTCCAGAAAGTGGAATACAAATGGGTCCCGCCTTTGTTGCCGTACGTGTAAGAGTTTTGGACACTTTATCTCTCAAAAAGATAATCAGCAAGAAACTGGCATTCTACCCCCAGAGTACTGCTAATCAGTAAGGTCCTGTCATCCGACCAGTAGATAAAGTCCCCAATGTGGCGGAGGCAACCAAATTGGATATCCAAACTAATATCGAAAATCCGAGTAGCAAAAACGCGGATGTATCCAACATGGAAACTGAGGTGCAGGAGCCCATAGGGGTTCCCAAACCTACTGTCTTGGAAAAAAAGGAATGAAGCAGGCGCGGACCAACCTATCCAAGAGACAGATTATTTAAATGGAGAAGGAATCTTGGAGAACCAAGGGACAATGGTAGTGTTTGGAGAGGACGCCCAGCAGAGTGAGAAGGGAAAAAGAGGAGGCGAGGTGGTAGGATCTCACATGATTATTTTTCAGGCCAAGACAATTATGCATGATGGAAACAGTGTTAGAGTCAGAAGAAAGTTGACGACAGGTCATATTTCTCTGGTTTCTCCGGGAGTCAAGGACAAGACGGAGATATGCTCTCTTCATGAACCGTTGGTCGTGGCCAATCCTATTTCGCAAGCCAAAGTTGAACATAAGAAGGGAGGTGGTAAAACGACGGCTGCTCGTCCCCCCCCCCCCCTTAGGGAGAGTTCGCGTGTTAACAAGGGTGTCAACACTCGTTTTTTATGACAATTTTTACCTGGAATGTGAGGGGGGTTAACTCTATAGTTAGGTGGAGAGAAGTTATGGACTATACAAGTGTTCTATCATTAATATTTTGAATCTAAAATCAAATCGACATCGAAGATCAAGAGGAGAACTCCGGTGCACTGGAAATCTGTCCACAATTTAGAGTATGGGGATATGGCCCGTGTGTGGGTTATGTGGGACACCAGAGTTTGAAAAGGGGAACTTGTCCACCGTCGGATCAATTGATCACCATTAAATTTATCAACAGGGGTTGTCTTCAAATTGTGTCTGGAGCGATTTATGGACATAAAGATCGGACTCAGCGGAGGAGATTGCGGAGAGAAATCACCGTCAACGAAAACATGGTAGGGGACAGACTGCCTCTACTCATGGTGGGAGACTTTAATACTATCATGCATGCCAATGAAAAGACATGGGGATGCCCTACCGCATCTTATCCTCTGAACTTACTTGTATGGCTAAATCGGGCCACATCTGGACGTGGAATAATCGAGTTATCCGCAATCGTAACTTCATTCAATTAGACCATGCTCTTTGCAATGGTCGTTGGCTTAAGGTCTTCCAATTTTGTGGTGCGGATTGCCTGCCTCCGGGCACCAGTGACCACTCCCCTATTGTTATCAGATTGGAGGAACAACCAGTCTTCAAAGATTTAATAATGCGTGGAGTCATAAGAAGGGGTACGAGGAAGTGGTTCAACTATGATGGAACTCCACAATGCGTGGTACTGCCCAATTTCAGGTTATATCCAAACTTAAATGCACCAAATAGCAGCTTAAGACTTGGAATAGAGATCACCCCGCAACGACTCTTCAGGAGCTTGAAGAGAACCTTGCCTCCATCCAAAATGAGAGTCTACTCTGATCCCTTCAACGACGATCTCAAAGGAGAGGAAGTTGCTCTTCAGGACCTACTGTGCAGGGAGAGGTTCCTAGATGAAGTCCATGTTAGACAACAGACGAAATACAATTGGTTCAGAGATGGTGATAGTCGTTCAAAAAAATTCATGCCAAGGTAAAAGCTAGACAGCACCGAAATGCCATACACGACTTGCTTGACGCTAACGGGGCCACTATCGAGGAGGCGGATATGATTAGTGATGAAGTGACAACTTTCTTCCATGAGCTTTACAATCAGACCCACTATCTGGCAATCTTCCCCCATTATGTGTTTAAGAAACTGGTTACGGGTCGTGGTAATCAAGTTTTGCGGCAGCCTGTTACTATTGATGAGATTGAACTAATTGTCAAGAAGATGGACCAGAATAAATCTCCAGGGCCGGACGGTTTTGGCGCTACTTTCTTCAAGAACCACTGGAGTTTGCTCAAATTTGATATACTGGAAGCTAATAGAGAATTATTTGAATCGGATAAACTGCTTAAGGAGAATTATTTACAAGCCCTGTAATGTCTTAAACAAAAAAATCTCCAACTCAGCCAGTGACCCCCTGTCACAAGAACCCTCAAACTTGACTGTGAGATCAGGTTTTCAACACAATCAGAGAGTAGGCAAGTATACCTTGCCAAGTTTACTGTTTAAATTCAAATATTATTATATGTTATTGTTCCTGAATTTCATATGACTATGAGTACCTGAGGTTGCCTTGGGTACAGTCAACAGATACGTTGACACATAGTGTAATTAGCTTAGTCTTTACAGACTTACCAACAACTGTGAGGGTATCATAATATCCTCCTAGACCCTATCACGGGAACACGCAACAATGTTGCAATACATATTGGGATCCGATCTGCGTATTTGATTAGCTACCAGTACGTGTGACGTGCATCACGGCTTAGCTTAAAAACAGGAGAACTCAGGAATAATTACGACTTGGCATTAGTTACATTGGGTGGAAAAGACAACTAGTAGACATATGGGACACCCCCTCCTTGTATATTTTACCTTCGTTCCATACTCCTCGGAGATGGACGATTGCAGAGTGCCCATGCGTCTGGGGGCATATGACACATATACTAGCCAGTCACCACGATTGGTGAATTAAGTCAGCATATGTCTAACCTACACATTCCCATGCGTACTACAAGGTCTTTACTTGCATTTCACTTAGATGGTTAGCACCCTGTATTTATTTATTTATTCAGTATTTTCATACCTGGCATGTTATTTTCCTGTATCTTGTTATGTCCCACTGAGGACCTGGTTCCCTTCCAGATTTAGACGAGGCCTTCTATCCCACGGTGTATGGCCCAGGACAGGAGACCAGGTGTGCTACCGAGGAAGAATTAGAAGAGACACCATCAGAATCTACCTGATTCTAGAAGCTTGCTCTCTTGGAGATGGAGATGTTTTGCTAGATAGACGATACTCAGTCTATCCTATTTTCTGCTATTATTATCTTTTGTAGTGGGTTGTTCCCCCAAGATGTGTAATATGATATTTTCAGACTCAGCATTATATATATTCAGCACTATTTCCTGACATTTCTGTGGATGAGATAGATTTGCCCGTATTAGACTTGTAGTATTTTAGGACAGCGTAGCACGTTCCTTTGGGTCCATAAAAATGGATTAAACCTTTAGTGACGTGTCAGCTGGCCAATGCCACGTGGCCTAGTTCCATACATTTTGGGACTGGGGCGTGACAACTAATAACTGCTAAGTCTTCTAGCATACAAAGTTTCTACCAGCAGTTATCTCTAACGCACGGCCCACACGTACAAGAGGCCAACCCAGTACGCAGTCCGTGATCTATATGAGACTCACACTCGTGTAACAGCTGTGTCACGGCCAATGAAACCTAATGATGCTTTATGATAATGGGACAGTCTCATAAATAAGGTCAATGCATATACATAATAAAAATAATCACGACAATACCGTCGTTGCACCCAAGTTTTTCCTGGACGCGTATTTTATATAGCAGTTAAAATATATGAACTAAATGACATAAAAAAAAGATGCATGCAACATATGGAATATGAATAACAGTACAATGGCAAGGTATACTTGCATGGCAAGAGAGCTGCAAAATGTAACGTCCAGATATCAAACACCATGAGTCAGGAACTATGTCCTCAAAATGAACGTCTCCGGATGCTGTAATAAACATCACCAACGTTTCCAGAATAAGCAAAATAGCTAGAAAATACTACCCTTTCGTCCAATTTGGACACAGGGGCAAAACGGTAATTTTGGGTCAAAGTGGGGTCCACATGTGGCCCACTTTGTACCGAAAAGCGTGCCAAGGGTAACAGTCTCTAAAAGGGATAAATTATAGGTCAAACAAATTCTAAATGTCAGTACGAACTCAACGGTATGTCCAAATGTGGATTCCGGTGAGCCGAACACAATTTTGCCCAAAAAATCAACCGTGGGGCCCGCCAATTGGCGACTTGGTCAACTGTCTCAGAATTGCGTAAAAATTGGATCACAATGTGTCTGCACCCTCTCTTTCTCGATTCTGATCCAGGGTCAGCCGAAAGGCTTCTTCAAGAGTTCCAGGGGTATTAGACAGGGAGATCCGCTTTCACCCTACCTCTTTGTCATCGTGATGGAGTTCCTCTCGTGCTTGATAGACGAGGCGCATAGTCGGTCATGAGATTTAGAGGGCCCTGTTCAAAAACTAAAAATAATGCCCTATTTTTCGTAAACATAAAAAAAATTGCCTATGTCATAAATTAATGATGCAAATTTTAATTTAATTTTTTAAATAACACATGTATATAAGTAAAATTAATAAGAGAATATCGATTAACCTCAATGAATGATAAGAATTGTACCGATCGAACAACTATAAGGTCTAAATATTAGAAAAACCTGAAAATCAGTATAAAATTTAAAACCAACACTTTCTAGCAATTATATGACTACAAACCTGAAAAAAGAGAGGTAAATTAGCAAAATCAAAATATAATAGATGCAAAAAATGAATGGAAGTCAAAAGAGAAGAAACAAAATCAGTATATAATTTAAAATGTACTTACCATCAAAAGGAATGAATTAAGCATTAACTAGCAAAAGTAACGAACACCAACAATAAAATGTCTTCATTGCATTTTTAGATGCAAAATTATTAACTTTATCAAAAAAATCATTCTCAATATATAATAAGGTTAATCCATTAAAAAATAATAATCTTAATATATAAGAGACGTTATGTAAATACAAAACCATCCATAAAAATATAAATAACGAATGGTGTAGTGAACACATAACTGTAAATAAGTATTAATCTCTAATAATATTTTATTCCCGGACTAAAATGTGGCTTCTTTAAGTTTATTATTGTAAACCTCCTGATTTTTCAAAATTTTAAAAAACTGGATTTTTCACAATTTTCTGGAATTTTCTGGGAATTTTCTGTAATTTAAAAACAGGATTTTAATTATTCAATAATTTTTAATTGATATTAAACAATATTAAAATACTAAGAAAATAATATTTTTGGGTGTAAAATGAAAAACTGGACTTAGGGCAATTTTTCTGGAATTTATCGGACCCCGGACCTATTTTTAAATGCCTAAATAGTATTTATCTATTTATTTAATTATTTATTAAATTATAATTACTGTTTTTATTTATTATTAATAATAAATATTATTATTATTATTTTTTAAACCGGCCCACGAACCGGCCCGCGGCCCATTGGGCCGGCCCGACCCAGCCCAGCACCTATCGGGTCGGGTCGGGTCTGTCAGCCACCCGACCCGCCCGCGCCCGTACCCGCCCCCACCCTCTCTCCCACGACAGCCGCTCGCCCGCGTTTGCCGCCGCCCCGCTCGGCCGCGCGTCCCCGCCCGCGTCGCCACGTCTCCGCTCCGCGCGGCCCCGCGACCCACGACCTCCGCCCCGCTCGGCCGCGCGTCCCCGCCGCTGCCCTATATAAATCCCCGCTCCTCTCCCCTCCGGTCCCCCACCGTGCCACCACCCTCCACCGCCTCGACCCCCTAGCCCCGCCGAGAGCCACCACTGCCACCGCCACCACGCCGCCCTAGTCATCTCGCCGCCGCCCTCCTCCGACGAGCCCGCCGCGCCTCCCTCCCTCTCCTCGTCGACCGACGACAGCAACGGCCACCGCAGCGAGCAGCCCCGCACCGCACAGCAGCTCCGGCAGCCGCCCGAGCTCGACGCCGCCGCCCCTCGGTCGCCGCCGCCTCCGCGAGCCGCGTCCGGCGAAGACCCGACCGCCCCAGCCGCCGGAGCCCCGCCGCAGAGCACCGGAACCCTAACCCTAACCCTAATTTCAATTTCGAATCCGACACGTGTCGGACACGTGTCGGACACGGTCTGACCCTGATTTTTTGGTCCCCTTCAGGTGCGTGTAACTTTTTGCTCGTAGCTCCGTTTTCGATTCCGCAAATTGCGTTGCGAAGCCTGTATGACCCTCTCGGTGTCCGGACAAACTGTTCGGGGCATCGCGTCCTGTGATGATCGCACACCGCGATCCAAAAACAGGAAAAACCCAGACCCTGTTTCACCCCGGAACCGAGTACGTCCCGCCAAACGGGACGACCTGGTCGCGTGCGGTCTTTACAGATACGTGCGCCTCGTCGATACGGACGTGTGGGATTTCGCGGAAGCTGATTTGGGTGTGCGTGCACACCAGAATCAACGCGTATCCGCGGACATCCCCCCGTATCCGTCTTTTCTGCAATTCGACCTAACTTTGTGTACACACGTCGGATTGAAACGAAACTTACGCCATCGGACTCGTAGCGATACGCTGGTCCTGTGGGTCAAGTTTGGTTCGATTCTGAGAACGTTGACGAAATCGCGTGTCGTGGGCCCCACAGGCCCCGCTCGACGGGCGATTTTGTGAACGGCTCAGCGGAATTCAATTCTGAAAGTTCCGTTGGGTTCGTATCAGCGTTTCTGACCTGTTGACACTAAGTTTGGTGAATTTGGAGACCGTTGACCCTGACGCATTTTTCGGTGCAAAGCGGGCCCACCGGTGGACCCCGTTTTGACCCGAAACTGCCGTTTCTGCCCTTGTCTCCAAATTGGACCCAAGGACAGGCGTTTCTAGCTGATTGATATTTTTTGGATCTGATGGTGATGTTTGTTTCAGCAACCGGAGTACCGTCTGCAATTTCTGCCGAAGTCAGAACTGCAAACGTAGCCGGAACCACAGGCAAGTGTACCTTGCCAAACCCTGCAGCTTGCTATTTATTTCTGGACTTAATTATGCAATATTGGGCAAGTAAAGATTGCCAATTCTCAGTAATTCTTGACATAGTATTTTACTTAAATTCTTGTGGAATTAATTGTAAACTTGTTATAACTGCTTAACCTAGGAAACGGGTGACGTGCTCAGTGTCCGATCATAGTCGGGTGCCAACTCCGCACGCGGGGTTGTGTAACGTCACATAGACATGGATATCGAGATCCGATAATTCTCGTACTTGTCCTATCAAGTACACCAGAACCCAGGACACTTGACACTATTTCATGAGACAGAGTCTTCCTGAGACATTCGAGGTGATTCTGTATAGGATGCATGGTTATGACATAGACTTTACATTCTTAGACATTTGATTCATAGCTATCAGACTTGCTGCATTAGTTATAATCGTGCGTGACATGGACATGAGGCATCGTGGACATGAGACGCGAGATTACATTGGGTGGGGAGAGACACACAGACTACAGGCTGATATTATATATAAACATAGTATATAACATAGTGTAGTTCATAGTTATTGCCGCTACCGGCTCCCCGACACAGAGCTTGTAGTGGCTTCAGCCTGAGTTCTAGTGCTGCTCTCATATTGCATATCACATAGTTGGTTACTTAGTTTACCCTGATGATTATTTTATCTGCTGCACCGTATTTATTTTGGCTTGTATTTTCTGTACCTTGCTGTCCCCTGAGGACCTGGATCCGGATTATGTCCCCAGGTACAGTTGAAGAGAATTACCCAGAGGTGTACGGTACCGGAGCACTCCTTGGAGCAGAACAAGGAACAGAGGACGAAGTAGTGGCCGAAGATTTCTCCTGAGCACCGGCTTCAACTTCACAGTATTTACATTTTCAGTATTTCAATTCCTGTCTATTTTTCTTTAAATGTAACAGAATATTTCTCGGATTTGTTTCCCGAGATAACCTTATTTGATATTGCATATTTATTTCCATTTCATTATTTCTGGCGTTTAATCTGTGTTTACCCTGTGGATGAGATTAGAAATACCTGAGACTTGTAACATATTACTGCTAGACTACAGCTTAAGCATGCCCTGATGGATCCATTAAATTGGGTTGTCCATCGGTGCGTGCTGCTGGCCATTGCTCACGTGCTCAGTCCCTCGTCATTTTGGGTCTGGGGCGTGACATGGTTTTTGTGGTGGCCCATGCAGGTCTACGACTAAATTGTTCGGTTTCAACTTAGGGACCGAACAGGCCTGCAATAAGATAGGATAAGTTTTTAGGATCTCATCCACTTGCTTGAATCGTTTTTGATCTCTATATCGACTTCAAATAATTTACTTGCATCTTGCCTTGATTCCTGTACGCCTCTTACTGGGTATTTTGGATGCAGGAAAATGGACCCACAAGAATGCAACGAGACTCCCGTCGGAATATCCCAAGCTACAGGTGTCACCTATGACGACGAAGTGACACCAGTCGAAGGAGTTCCACTAACTCAACAGAGCCAGCAGGCAGGTCAACCTACCTCCCGATTCCGACGCGATGACATTCCACCTCCGCCGCAGCTCGTTCCACCAACGCCCGTGCTCCCACAAGGACAGCCAATTGACGGGCAGCAGATATTTCAAATGATCTACGCGATGATGCAAGCCCAGCAACAAGTCCAACACGAGGCTCAGCGTCACGAAGCTAACTTCTGGAGGGACAGCATCATAACTGTACTGGAGCAGGCCAACCTACCAGCTCGACGGCCATCTACAGGCTCAATCACTGACTTCCGCCAACTGAAGCCCCGCACTTTTTCTGGAAAAGAGGAGCCCACAGAAGTTCATGAGTGGCTCACCAACATACGGCATCAACTTGAAGCAGCCGAGCTCCCCCGGGAACGCTGGATGACTGCTGTCCGAATGCAGTTGACAGGCAACGCGCACCACTGGTGGTTGTCTGAGGAGGCACGACTCGGACCAGACCGAGTCACTTGGGAAGAGTTCTCCAGACTCTTCCAAGAGATGTACATTCCGGCTATCGCTCGATCAGAACTGCGGGACAAATTTAATCGCCTCACCCAGGACTCTATGACGGTGGAAGAGTACAACGCAGAATTCATTCGTCTGAGCCGCTTCGCCCCAACCCTGATCCCGACAGAGGAAGAGAAGGCCGAGAAATTCTTCGACGGACTGAACATTGAGCTGCAGAAACTAATTGGGTCCGTCGCACCAACATCATACTCCGACGTTCTCGCTGCAGCCCGACGCATGGAACGCGTCACCAGGAGAGAGTCTCGCCTCAAGCGGCCAATCACCTCAGCACCAGACAGATCATCACCAGGAGAATCTGCAAAGAGATCTCACACGCACCAGCCACCCAGGACAGCTTCGCAGACCCTTCCTACCTGTCACTACTGCGGCAAGATAGGCCATGTCGAGAGGGACTGCAGACGCAAGTTGGGATTGTGCCTGATTTGCGGCACCAATCAACACATAGCCAAGGACTGTCCTCAGCATCGAGATGGAGCACCAAGGGCAGTCCAACCTGCTTTACCGGCACCTAGGCCACCTCTGGCACCTCAAGCAGCACTCTTCCAGCAAGCCCAGCAGCAGCAGAGGAATCTACCACAAGGACGAGGGCAAGCTTATGCGATGACTGTGCAGGACGCTGATGCGAGTAAGTGATTCGTAGTTATCCGTTTTTGTCTTGTGTAGTTCGTGCCTCTTGGTTCGTGACCTCAGCCCCAACCTAGTAAATTGCAACTTGTTAATAATAACCTGATTTTTTATAAAAGTTGTAATTTTCTTGCTTTAACTAGATTTTCTCTGGAAAGTACATAACTTTCATTTTTAGGGAAACGGTATTTCCCTAAGTATCTTGTGATGTGTTTCGAACGATACCGTGTCATCTCTGCTGACCGGTTATTCTTTGATTGCGAGGACGCAATCCTCTTAAGGGGGGTAGATTGTAAACCCCCTGATTTTTCAAAATTTTAAAAAAACTAGATTTTTCACAATTTTCTGGAATTTTCTGAGAATTTTCTGTAATTTAAAAACAGGATTTTAATTATTCAATGATTTTTAATTGATATTAAACAATATTAAAATACTAAGAAAATAATATTTTTGGGTGTAAAATGAAAAACTGGACTTAGGACAATTTTTCTGGAATTTATCGGACCCCGGACCTATTTTTAAATGCCTAAATAGTATTTATCTATTTATTTAATTATTTATTAAATTATAATTACTGTTTTTATTTATTATTAATAATAAATATTATTATTATTATTTTTTAAACCGGCCCACGAACCGGCCCGCGGCCCATTGGGCCGGCCTGACCCAGCCAGCACCTATCGGGTCGGGTCGGGTCTGTCAGCCACCCGACCCGCCCGCACCCGTACCCGCCCCCACCCTCTCTCCCACGACAGCCGCTCGCCCGCGTTTGCCGTCGCCCCGCTCGGCCGCGCGTCCCCGCCCGCGTCGCCACGTCTCCTCTCCGCGCGGCCCCGCGACCCACGACCTCCGCCCCGCTCGGCCGCGCGTCCCCGCCGCTGCCCTATATAAATCCCCGCTCCTCTCCCCTCCGGTCCCCCACCGTGCCACCACCCTCCACCGCCTCGACCCCCTAGCCCCGCCGAGAGCCACCACTGCCACCGCCACCACGCCGCCCTAGTCATCTCGCCGCCGCCCTCCTCCGACGAGCCCGCCGCGCCTCCCTCCCTCTCCTCGTCGACCGACGACAGCAGCGGCCACCGCAGCGAGCAGCCCCGCACCGCACAGCAGCTCCGGCAGCCGCCCGAGCTCGACGCCGCCGCCCCTCGGTCGCCGCCGCCTCCGCGAGCCGCGTCCGGCGAAGACCCGACCGCCCCAGCCGCCGGAGCCCCGCCGCAGAGCACCGGAACCCTAACCCTAACCCTAATTTCAATTTCGAATCTGACACGTGTCGGACACGGTCTGACCCTGATTTTTGGGTCCCCTTCAGGTGCGTGTAACTTTTTGCTCGTAGCTCCGTTTTCGATTCCGCAAATTGCGTTGCGAAGCCTGTATGACCCTCTCGGTGTCCGGACAAACTGTTCGGGGCATCGCGTCCTGTGGTGATCGCACACCGCGATCCAAAAACAGGAAAAACCCAGACCCTGTTTTACCCCGGAACCGAGTACGTCCCGCCAAACGGGATGACTTGGTCGCGTGCGGTCTTTACAGATACGTGTGCCTCGTCGATACGGACGTGTGGAATTTCGCGGAAGCTGATTTGGGTGTGCGTGCACACCGGAATCAACGCGTATCCGCGGACATCGCCCCGTATCCGTCTTTTCTGCAATTCGACCTAACTTTGTGTACACACGTCGGATTGAAACGAAACTTGCGCCATCGGACTCGTAGCGATACGCTGGTCCTGTGGGTCAAGTTTGGTTCGATTCTGAGAACGTTGACGAAATCGCGTGTCGTGGGCCCCACAAGCCCCGCTCGACGGGCGATTTTGTGAACAGCTCAGCGGAATTCAATTCTGAAAGTTCCGTTGGGTTCGTATCAGCGTTTCTGACCTGTTGACACTAAGTTTGGTGAATTTGGAGACCGTTGACCCTGATGCGTTTTTTGGTGCAAAGCGGGCCCACCGGTGGACCCCGTTTTGACCCGAAACTGTCGTTTCTGTCCTTGTCTCCAAATTGGACCCAAGGACAGGCGTTTCTAGCTGATTGATATTTTCTGGATCTGATGGTGATGTTTTTTTCAGCAACCGGAGTACCGTCTGCAATTTCCGCCGAAGTCAGAACTGCAAACGTAGCCGGAACCACAGGCAAGTGTACCTTGCCAAACCCTGCAGCTTGCTATTTATTTCTGGACTTAATTATGCAATATTGGGCAAGTAAAGATTGCCAATTCTCAGTAATTCTTGACATAGTATTTTACTTAAATTCTTGTGGAATTAATTGTAAACTTGTTATAACTGCTTAACCTAGGAAACGGGTGACGTGCTCAGTGTCCGATCATAGTCGGGTGCCAACTCCGCACGCGGGGTTGTGTAACGTCACATAGACATGGATATCGAGACCCGATAATTCTCGTACTTGTCCTATCAAGTACACCAGAACCCAGGACACTTGACACTATTTCATGAGACAGAGTCTTCCTGAGACATTCGAGGTGATTCTGTATAGGATGCATGGTTATGACATAGACTTTACATTCTTAGACATTTGATTCATAGCTATCAGACTTGCTGCATTAGTTATAATCGTGCGTGACATAGACATGAGGCATCGTGGACATGAGACGCGAGATTACATTGGGTGGGGAGAGACACACAGACTACAGGCTGATATTATATATAAACATAGTATATAACATAGTGTAGTTCATAGTTATTGCCGCTACCGGCTCCCCGACACAGAGCTTGTAGTGGCTTCAGCCTGAGTTCTAGTGCTGCTCTCATATTGCATATCACATAGTTGGTTACTTAGTTTACCCTGATGATTATTTTATCTGCTGCACCGTATTTATTTTGGCTTGTATTTTCTGTACCTTGCTGTCCCCTGAGGACCTGGATCCGGATTATGTCCCCAGGTACAGTTGAAGAGAATTACCCAGAGGTGTACGGTACCGGAGCACTCCTTGGAGCAGAACAAGGAACAGAGGACGAAGTAGTGGCCGAAGATTTCTCCTGAGCACCGGCTTCAACTTCACAGTATTTACATTTTCAGTATTTCAATTCCTGTCTATTTTTCTTTAAATGTAACAGAATATTTCTCGGATTTGTTTTCCGAGATAACCTTATTTGATATTGCATATTTATTTCCATTTCATTATTTCTGGCGTTTAATCTGTGTTTACCCTGTGGATGAGATTAGAAATACCTGAGACTTGTAACATATTACTGCTAGACTACAGCTTAAGCATGCCCTGATGGATCCATTAAATTGGGTTGTCCATCGGTGCGTGCTGCTGGCCATTGCTCACGTGCTCAGTCCCTCGTCATTTTGGGTCTGGGGCGTGACAATTATTAACCATTTACAAAACAAAAACTAAAGTGCAAGCATAAGAAGTAATTATATCAATAATCAACTATTAAAAAATTATTAGATTTAGTAGCACATTTTTATTCTACACTCCTTTAATAATCATTTAAAAAAAATTTTAACCAAAAAATGAAAAGGAAAAAATTTGAGCTAACATATGATTCGAACCTATGACTAAGCAAGCACAATCAACAACCTACAATCCTACATTCTTACCAATTGAGCTAACTTTGATTGTTGTTTAAATAACATTACATATCTTATTATACTATTAACTCCTCTAGACTTAATTACCTAGACTTAAATAAGAAAAAATAAGGGCCCTCTGTATTAGAGGGCCATGTTCCGTCGCACCAGTTGCATTGGTTCAGGGCCTGGCCTAACGAGGCTGTCATAGAGGGAGATATCAATCCGTTGTTTAAGAAGATGAATCATGTCGTTTCTCATTTAATTTGTGTGGATAACTTATTAGTATTTATGGAGCCTTCTGATAGGTCAATTGAGGCTATTAGGAGAATTTTAGACAAACTAGAAAGGTGGTATAGCTTACAGCTGAACAAAAACAAGAGCCAGATGTTCCTTAACAGGACATGCAGAGATAAGGAGACTTGGTTGGGGAAGATGGAGATTTCTGAGGGTGCACTTCCGATTAAATATTTAGGTCCGCCTCTGTCTATCAACTAGGCCACTTATGCAGATTGCGAGGGCATCCTAAACTAACTCAAACTAGGTTGGCAGGATGGCAGGCTCAGATCTTGTCGTTTGGGGGGCCGGATAGAACTCATCAGGACAGTCATTTCGGCTATTACTTTGTATTGGCTCCAAGCTATTATGATCCCTTTAGCTACTATTCACAAGATAGAACGTACGTGTGCTAATTTTCTTTGGAAATGAGGAATTCATGCGATCAGTTGGGAGAAATTGTGTCGGACCAAGAAAAAGGGGGGTGTAGGGTTGAGGTCGCTTACTATGCTTAGGAAAACAACCTCCTACAAACTGTTCTGGAGATTCCTCTCTGTCAAATCTATCTTGACGGATTGGATCAGGGGGAGGTACTTCCCTAAGGGAGATTTCTGGTGTGCCAAGATCAATAACAACTTCTCGGTGACGGTTAAAATGCTCCTAGGGTTGAGGAGCTTGGTTAAACCTAGAATTACTAGGGTTATTTGCTCTGAAATTCAGACTAGTTTGTGGCATAATCCTTAGATCAACCATACCAGCCTAATTGATAGAGAGGGATGGCACGTATACGAGATAAGGGAATCTACTAAACAGGTTAATTGCCTTATCCATGAGGGAGCGTAGAACTTACAAGGTCGGTTGATAGAGGCCGCTCATGGGGTTGATATTCGAGAGGTGGAGATAGACAGATTGGGCACGGAGGATTACTGGATGTAGGAGAAAATGGATAAAGGCACTTTCTACTTTTGGAAGGCCTTCAACCAAATCAGGAGCAAGAAGGAATGGACAAAACTGATTTGGACTAAAGGAGGAGCGTTTAAGAACTCCATATGTCTATATAAGATGATTCGTAACCGACTACTCACTAGAGACCGTCTGAGCAGGTTTGGTGTAGACTGTCCGGATAAAAAATGTTGCTTATGTGGGTATATGGATGAGACCATGGACCACATTTTCTTGTACTGTAACTTTGTTTGGGAGATCTGGAATAAACTTTGCAGATGCTTTAGACTTCCGGCTACGCAGAATATGGACCTATTGTCTGTCTTGAATGAGGTCAGAACACAAAAAGACAAAGTACTAGGAGCATATATGCGACTATGGATGATTCTAGGTACGATTGTGTGGCATATGTGGAGGGAACGAAACAAACATATCTTTGAGGAACTGGCTACCAGTATTATTATTGTACAAGACAAATACAAAATGATATAGATATCCTAGACCCAAAATGAATTCATTTTGTATCTTGGTTGGAATGATAGTGTTGTAATATCTTATTTTAATTTTCAATAATATTTACCTTCTTCAAATATATATATATATATATATATATATATATATATATATATATATATAGAGGTTTCGACTTCAATGAAACTCCTTTTTCGTGATCATTGCAAGTATAGAACAAGACGTGGTTAGGCAAGGAGGATAGAAGTACCTTCGGGCGAAGGTGTGCACTAACTAGTAAGGGCTAGGCCGGGTTTTTATAATGGGGCCATTGAGAGTATCTCCTTTCCGACGAATTGTAATCTATGTTTGGGATTACTGAATAATAAAAATTTACAATATATATATATATATATATTAGTGTTTATCTAGTAAGGCTAAGGAGCTGGAGATGTTAAATTATTTATGAATGGGCGGGGCTGAGCCAGGACCTGCCCTGTTAACCGGGCTTGGGCCAGTGCCGTCTGGATTTGACCGGGACAATCTGGAGGCGAAATTTCGGGCACGGAGCACCCGGCCAACTTAAGACCTAGAAAGTACTCGTACAAAACAAGCTACTTACAAAAGTAACTTGGCAAAAACTTTAAAACAACCTGAAAGATGAACTGCAGTGAGAGCCGTTCACATTTAATTGTGAGCAAGCATATACAGACATGAGTTAAAAAAATTAACAAAAAAGCATGGAAGCCAGCAAGTATGATGACGCTCCAACTTTCTCAGCTCACTTCAACTCATGGCAACAAGTTGCACATTAAGAATCCCAAAATTTTATAAAAAAACAATCCAAAAATTAAAGGTGCTGATAGATATACAGGTCACACCACAAGGAATTATAGAAACCACAGGGCGAGGGCAAGGGGTGAGCAGCTGGAAAATTAATTAAGCGAGTCAAACCTGTTTTGCTTTCCCTTGTCCGGGACCTACGACTTGGCATAACTCCTGATGCACTGCAACACTACCCAGGGACTCGAGGGTGCCCAACAATACCAAGAAATCGTGAACATAGAACATGACCTCTTGGTATTACACCATTGGTCAGCTTCCAAGAAATATACTGAGAATGCTTTAAATTTTCGCATCATAGAACGTGACAGTAGAGTCAACATCTTCAAACCAACAGAGACAAAATTATTTTCCCAGAACTAGGCTCCTACTGTATAATTTAATATTACTTGGGCAGTGAAAACTCAAATTCCAACATCTTGAGCAGAAACAGCAATTTCCAGCTCTCACAGCCATAATTTTCTCTTGTGATAACAAAAGTACAATATTGATCATCTAATCCACACCAAATATTGTATGGATTCCTATGTACAACAGAGTTACAAGTTAAAACAAGGCACAAAGTGTCGAGCAGATAGATTGCCGCTCTCAAGAACCATTACTCTTAACATGGATTACTGTGGCATTCAACTACACCTTACTATACCTTAACCTATGAAAAGGTATCTTCACGGTCTCCCTCAGCTGTATTCCCCTCTTCCAAATTACTGAACTCAAGGAAATGTGTTGGCCTGTGATTTTCATGATAGTAGTCCCTAGGTGTTCCAAGCTTTACGCCGTACCGCATGCTAACCGTATGCTTCACTCCCATGAAATTGTAATTCCAAGGCCCGTTATCTGGTACCTGAGGGGCAGAAAATATAATTGTTCACTCAGTATCCCTAAATATAATAAAACGTTTAACCAAAAGTTCAGACCAGTATCAGATCCGTAGACATGATGACTAAAGATTTACCATGTAGAATCCCAAGAATCGGTCACTAAGAAGCATCTGGACCTTTTCATAGTGCGTTGGAAGATAACCATGTGGATTGCTTCCGGTATCTTTATTGGCACGTCCCCACTCGTAACCTGTGGGTGTGAGCTTATATGCAGTCAGAGAACAGGATCCTGGAGTGAAACTACAGGTCAAGATGATGCACTTCTCGCCGTCCCATTGTTTGTTGTTCTCCAATATTCGCGCATGGCAAGTGAGATCCTGTTAAAAGGAAATTGCACAATTGTGTCATTTTTATTTAAGTACACTGTCCACTTAGATAGCCAAACAAATTACAACACATTAAGATGTAAAATGAACCAAATGCAAATTGAGGGATAGAAAAGAACCTGAGGAGAAAGTTGAGGTAGTTCATTTGGTTGCGTATGCATCCAGCCTAGTGGCTCTAGGTCATTTAAGTAGTCATGCTCCGGAAGAGATGATGGAAGATGGACTTGCTGATGAGTCCCCCATTGTGGTGGCATCGCTATGCATCGTATCTCTTTAACCTGTGGATTATCTTGTGGGCTTAAGCCATACAAATAACCAGAAATTTGAGTCCGAAGATCTGCTATGCAGATGAACTTCTTCAGGATGTTCTTAGGCATAATGTAGGTGTAGCCGGTCTCCTTGATGTCATCTGAGTTCACATAAATATGATTGACTCGGAGATACAGATTTGTAGCTGATATTGCTCTCACACGCCAATCAGTTTTGGAACCAAATGCTGCTTGCTCATAGGGACTCGTCGTCGTGACGATGAGTTCATCACCATGTACATTTGTAGTCCTTGTTGTTACTGCAGTTAACTGGCTCGCTTCTTTGGCCTGTAAGAGAAATTAACAAATGGTAAGTAACAATGGTAAATATACAGTTCAGGAACCATAATTCTGCTAGTACATGTCACCTGTTTCTCGATCTCTGCAATTTGTTGCCTCTGTTGTGAGGGCGGAGTTATCTCTGCACCAAGTATTATATCACGAATCTCGGACTGGGTTAGTGCTGACGTGTTCACATTGTTCTTCTTTGCATAATCTGAGAGTATTAGATCTCTCAGAGCAACCTCCACTTTCATCCACTGATCATCCGAGAGTGACGGCCATATATGGTGTGGTTCTGTAACAATTGTTTTGTCAGGCTTCAGTAACATTTTTGCCTTCTCATTGTTCACATGGAGTGCACGTAGTATCAGAATGAGCCGAGAGAAGGCAGTGTATGAAGATATGCTCTTTAACCAATCATCATAAATGTTGAACAGAACCATCTGCGGCTCAGTAGCCTTGAGGATCAAATCACCAAATTTCTCGATCTTCAGACACGCCTGGAACGGCAATTGCAACTCACTACCTTTAATTACAATGTTTGGAAAATCAAGTAAATGGACCTCTAAAGGATCCAACATTCCTTTGCGGGTCACAATAATTTGCTTTGGCTGCTCTTCAACAGGTAGTGACCGGACCAATGCAGCCACTTCCTCAGCTGTTTTCCACTTGGCAAGCTGGCCAAGACGCTTCTGCCCAGCCCATACACTAGTGTGGATAACCTTCAAAAACAGCTGCCCGGTTCTCGGGTTAAATATAAAGATGGCACCATTGATTGGTTTCGTAGTCAAATTTCCCTCAAATGTCTTGTGGATCGTGACTCTATAGACATTTGTGTCATCAACAAACCAAATAATCTGATTGCTGAAGATCTCCCCATAGTTTTGCGAGGAAAGATATGGTTCAGTAGGTTCAGACGAGTACAACTGCAGCCCCTTTCTTATTCTCTCCCTCAAAACATATAAAGCTGGATTTGACTTCATAATTTTGTTCATTGCCTGAGCCAATAGTGGTTTTGACCCTGGGAACCAATTGCCAAAGGCAGAGTGCAAGTTATATGCTAGGTCAAGTCCAATCATTACGCCGGTTGGAGATGGGTAAATGGACATGTTGTCTGTTGTGTAGTCCATAAATTTGGCCCTTGTATAACGTTCTATATCGTGGGAATCATAATCTCCCCATCGAAGTTGCACATCAATCCAGTACTTATTGCTTGCTTTCTGATCAAAAACATCCTTTGATTCAGCGACCAGGCTAGGCTTGGACATTGGCCACCTATGGGCAGCAAAAAGAAGAATATCAGCACAAGAACTGTTCATTTTGTAGCTCTTTCTTGGATGTATAGTCTCTTTCTGCACTGTCTCAATTTCCAGTGCGTCCAACTCCTGATCCAATACTTGACAGAGATCCATAACAACACTCTCATGGACCTTCTGCCACAAATGGGCACGGAATATCTGAATCAAGGAAATCTTCAATGTAGGGATTTTTCCATGCATGAATATTCCTGTGAGGTCTAGTTGAACTTGGAAGCCGACATAAACATTTGCTCGGTTGATAGTTGGCGACCACCAGAGAGTAAATCTACGGTTAGGAATTTGGTTCAGCCCAGAACGCTGAGCATTAGTTAGCTTCTTATATTTCATAGATTCCTCAAAACCAGATGCTTTCTCCCAGAAAAGACCTTCCCAAGTGGGAAAACTGGAAATAGTATAAACCACAATTATTCCAAGCTAATAAAACACTAAATATGCAATCTTGAAATTAAATAGAGAACTTCTTTAAGGTGCATAGGAGTTGAACGCCTAATAAATGGATAATAATAACCATTGTGTATCAGAAAGAATATTGGTGAATTTATTCTAAATTTACTTACTATGTGCCCTTGAATAAGGTATGCTCCAAAATTCCCTCAACTCCTCCAAGCGCTTGGATGACATCAGTACGATAATTATTCAAATTCCACAACTTGCCATCATGTCGCTGATGGGTCCACCAGAATGGATTTTGTTTTAGAACTTGATACTGTTTAAAATCAGTGCGCACTCTCCAACCTTTGTCATAAGCTAGAGTATGACGATCTTTCTGGAAAAGGGTATTGATTCGCGGTATTCCCCTATCCCATGAATCCTGCAGATTTTATGGGCAAAATCAATACCTGCCTCCTATGAACGAAAAAATTGTATACATTTCTCTGGTACCACTAATTTACTAATAATCTGGAGAACAGAATCTCTACTATAAAATAATAGAAAATGATGAAATAACAAAGTGTTGTATTATCATGCACGTAAGTGCATGTCATCTCTGAGTACCTCCACAATCCCTCTCAAAAAGGTGAAAGTGCGAATGAAAAATATACAAGACAGTTTTGCTGCCATAACAAGAAACTTACCTCAAGATCCTCAAGGGTTAAGCGCCTATTTTGTGATTGTGCTTCCTGTCTTTTTAATGCATATTCAGCCCAAACACGCTGTGAATCAATAAATTCACTCTCCCATGGCTGGAATAATCATGAATCCAGAAAATTTAAGGGTTAAACTGATAAATAGTGATAAGAATATCGAGTATATCAAAGAAATACTAGACAGAACTGACCTGAATGTAGCGATAAAGATTCGGAATGAGCTGATCCTCCTCATGGCTCATACCACTCCTGAAATGGGTCACCCCAACATCTGTCTGCTGACTGTACCGGAGGTCACTCTGTGGAA
Organism: Iris macrosiphon; assembly: GCA_036927795.1. NCBI lineage: Eukaryota > Viridiplantae > Streptophyta > Magnoliopsida > Asparagales > Iridaceae > Iris > Iris macrosiphon. The sequence goes on along the minus strand of JAYESA010000020.1, from coordinate 18,478,500 downwards.
TCAATATGTGTCCCATGGATAACATGCCAAGACCTCCTATTTCCTTGGGTGTGTAAAAAATCACAGGAGGGAATCTGCAAATAAGATGGTAGGTCAGGAGCACAATCTAAAACACATTCCAAAACGATACTTAGTGTGAACTGCCCATGACAAATATGCTAACCTGCTAGGCATTTTAGAGTTCAGCCCAATCTTGATGCGAGTCTGGATCTTGTTTTCACACTTAACAAGTAAATCTAACAGTTCTTGAGTGTGCACAGTTGCTTCACGGAAATAGGTCATAAGGCCTGGATAACAAGTACCAAGATTTTATGATGAGAAATACATCCATGCGTATAGCTAATCCTAAATAGTGCAATAATCAGCAAAAATGAACTGCAAGCAGAGAACAACTTACCAATAAGAGCTGTATTCCATTTGTTAACAATCTTAGTAAATGTTGTCGAACCAGATGACATAAGAATTTGCCTTACACGGTTTTCAAAAATCTTCATGTGTTCATCATCAACTCTTAAAAATGCTATTGCTGTCCTCTCTTTGGTCTGCTCATTCTGCAGATTCCAAACACCATCCTTTGTGTTGCTGAATGCTTCTTGAGTCATTCTTATTTTAGGTAATATACGAACCTCAAAACCACACCTGCAAAGCATTAATGCAAATAATTTTAAATGGCGAATGCAAGATGATCAAACAAATGCATGTAGCACTGCTAGCATGTTTGATCTACTTGGACAAAGCAAAAGCAAGCACAGGTAGCTGTATAAGTTCATAGTGAAGGAAAATGTAATGAAACAGAAACTGAATGCAAACATAATGAAACAAATATTGGTTACTGTCCAAAAGAACAAAAAAAAAGAGGACAGCTTGATTTAAGTCGAGATCTAAACTACTAAAAAAAAAAGTTATCAGGACGAACATGAACATTGCAAAAAGACTTGAGCCCGCAATTAACCAACAATCAAAACAAATAGCATGAAAATACAATAAGCATATAAATGAAACAAAAGAAAGTACACAAAGCTTATCAGCTGTGGATATATGAAATAGAATGAAAATACAATAAGCATATAAATATAAAAAAATGAATATTTTCTTTCTACTATTAGGGCATCAGCCATGGACTATACTCTAAAATCTGGCTTTCTATGACTAAACAATAAGGTTACACTTGTACCCTACAACATCCTGAGAGAAAAACTAAACTGAAATAAACAAAAAGGATTTCTACACAGAAATTTGTGAATTGGGAAGATAAATAAGAGATTAGGATGAAAAAGACAGGACCTCCAGGGTTTTGTAACATTTCAAGACGTTTTTCAAAAACTTTGTTAAGCAAATTACAGATTGATAACGCAAGTATCAAAGACTCCTATATAGGCCAGTTCTGATTACCACCCCCCCCCCCCCCCCAACCGAGTTTCGAGCCCAGGACCCCTTCTCCGACAAAAGGATTTTAGAGTATAGTCCATGGCCGAGAGAAAAAACTAAACTGAAATAAACAAAAAGAAGTTCTACACAGAAAATTGTGAATTGAGAAATAAGAGATTAGGATGAAAAAGACGGGATCTCTAACATTTCATGACGTATTTCAAAATCTATTGTTAAGCAAATTACAGACTGATAATGCAAGTATCAAAGAATTTTTTATAGGCCAGTTCTGATTATCCCCCAGATTTTAGCCCAGGACCCCTTCTCCGACAAAAGGTCTCGACCTTTGTGTTCCCCAACCTCTGCAAAGATTATGTTATACGCATATTATATCAGCCGTTTTTATCCAAGGTTATTCATATAAGTATCAAAGAAGAATACTCTAGAAGCACCTTGTTCAAACCCGTAGAAGGTCATGAAATGTTAAGAGCAAATCATTGGATAATGTGTATGAGCAACATAATCAACCATGCTATGACTGATGACAAATTTGAGGAGAGAGTTGTACATACATGCTGAAAAGCAAGTTTGGATTGTCCTTGCTATAAACAGAGACAAAACTATTTTCCCACTCCAATGTTGTGATACTTCGAGGAAGTCGGTTCTTCATATCCCAGAAGACACTTCTGCCAAGGTTGACTGCAAAACGAAAATAAAGAATATTCAACAATAAATTGATAAAGAATCCACAGACAAAAGAGTAAGAATAAAAAAGATTGGTAGAGAAATGAAACACACCATCATGTTTCATGAGCCTCATTCTTGCATCCCTAGGCCAACACTTCTTGTTATTATACCCTACCATATTTTCATTATTTGGATCAGGATGCTCTGTTAAATATCGCTGAATGAGGTCGCGTGCTTCTTCGTGAGTGAAGCGGAAGAGTATATGAACCCTGTCGATATATCGTGAATATAACCTGATAGGGTGCCTAGTTTCAATTTTGGTGTCTGAGTAAGTGATGAAGTCATTGGGCATCTGAGGTGGCCCCGCAATTTCACTGGCTCGAGTTAAACCAAGAAGCAAGAGATCAAGCATAAGGCCATAGTACTGGACCACAAAGGAAGCGAATTGCAGACCACGAATAAGGCCATATGAGTTAGTGTGACTCATATCTTTGTATGATAAAACCACATTGTTTTTTGCCGTGACATAGTCAGCAATGTTGTGATCAAGAACCAGACGCAGAAGCCTGCAAAATGAATATATATTAGGCTTCAGCATTAGACCTTCATGATTGAAGTTCAAAGCATGCAACACTATTATACCGCACCTGTTTAACATGGTTAAGTCGATCTTCTCAAAGAACTTCTCGAACTTTGTCTGAAGCATCACAACACACTGCCCATCACCCGTATCCCAAACACCTTGTAAATTGTTGATACCTTGACACCATTTATAGACGAGAAGTGGAGGTGGTTCTGAATCAGCAGGTTTAATCCAATTGGGGAAAAGATGTCTCTTGTCGCCCTCATACCATAGATATTGATCAAGATATGCATCTGTGATTTTCTCCAGAGGTTCGATTTCATAGACTGGAATCAGATAACTATACAAGTCCATAAACTCAATGCCAACCTGAAAGAACAAACCAATTCAATAACAAGACGCATAATTCAAATCCAATGGTTAAAACAAGACCAAAGTTGAGCTTACTTCTTTAAAGGCGCGTTGGGTAAGAAGGTGACGCTTTATCCTGGATAGTGCTTCATGTGGATTGTCATAAGCCTGTTCGATCAGACCCAATTCCTCCCTTTGTAGTTGGTTTAATCTTACCGCCACACTATAAGATTCTTTCAGCCTCTCCAATGCAAGGATGAGAAGTTTGGTATCATGTTTGTATGATAATGGGGGAAAAGGGATAGGTGAAAATTTTCTTGACTCCAGCCAATGGACCGTTGTAGTGTAAATAGCCACTGCTTCTTCAGGTGTAACATATGGACCATCCTTCAAATAATTGTGTTGTCTTTCCTACAGGAGAAGAACAGGATAAGAAATTAAATAAAGGAAAGAAAATTATGAAGGAGTCCAATCAAAACTTGGAAAATCTTGTAAGAGTAGAAAATGCACGTTAGTTGCATAAACAAGATGGCAAATGCATATACAGATAATAACAAAAGTATCCATATGGCGTAAAAATACACACATGAAAATTAATAGCTTAAATATTTATATACCTAACAAATAAGAACATATTATAACCAAAAAAAATTATTGACAAGAATTGGAACTTATTGGGAGTTTAAAAATAACAGATTAAGAATAGATCTTAATAAGACAAAGTTGTTGACAAGATTAGAAACTTACAGGTATATATCATGCAGTATCCATTTGGAGTATCAAACTACAATTAACTGAATAAAAAATATAGTTACCTGCTCAGCCTTCAACCAAAGACGAGTCAATCGTCCTAGATTCTTGCGACATACTGTCTTGTCAACTGTTGCGCCCCTTCTAATACGCTCACGGTTGTAGTGAGCAACATTAGTCCACCAATCTGCCTTGGACTTTACATAACGGAGAATCATATTCTCAATTGGAACTGGCAATCCAGGAACCTGTAGATGACAATATATGAGAACCACGTGACCGAACAAGGGACTGCAAGCAGTAATTAGCAAAAATGTCAGTAATTAGCAAAAATGTATCTATAAAGCATATACCTTCCAAGGAATGTTTGCTTTCCAGCACCGCCAGGCTTCACTAAGGTGCTGTAGAATGGTTCTAGCCTTGTTTTGTTTGATTCCCTCTGCAATATAACCAGGTCAAATATTTTAAGCTTTTTCTGCTAAACAGTAATACTCCTCCGACTATCAGTTAAGATTGAAAGCTAACCATGCATTAACGAACATCTAGTAACCATAAATTAACTATGTGGGCTCAAAGCAATGTAAAAAATAATACCTGGCATTGCATCAAGAACATCATGCATAACAGCAGCTCGAAGTTCCAAATCAAAGTGGCTTTCTACGCGCTGCTTAGTAACAGTTTTGGCAACACCTTTAGAGTGGCGGCCCTCAAATTGGCGTGCTAGCAAATTACCCAGCCATCTCTCGAGCAAGGGCACAATGCCACGAAGAAAAAACAACCAAACCCTCCACATCGGAGCCCAAAATCCACAACCAGGACCCTTGCCGACAGGGCCAGTATTGAAACGGTAGTAAATTAGGTGCTTCAAGTCTTTACACATCCTGATCTGACGCATCAGCCTATATTTGTAACGGTACATACCTGTTAGCTGCCCAACATGTGAAAATGTATACTGCAGGCCATCAGCCAATTGAAACGCATCTACGTTACCCAAGCGAAATTGGATATTAGCATCAACAACAAGTTTTGTGAGCCGTAGGATTTCACGACATAAATGAAAAGCATTTCCAAATCGTGACTTCTTCCGCTCCTTTGTGGTGAGTGTCTTCACCGGTTTCAAATTAAAATTATAATCAAGATGAAGATAGTTAAGATTTTTTCTATGGATCAACAGATTCAACATGTTATAACCCTGTTTACAGACTTGGAGACCTGCTTCTGCCCAATCTAGTTCTGTCGTCTGAAAAAACTTTGTTGCCTGAAGTGACGTAAACAAATGCTTCTTCTTTTGTGCCTTTGGAGGTCTATGGTGCAACTCATTCAGTACAAAACACTTCAATAACTTTTGATAGCTAACACGGACTTTAACAGGATAAGATGGAGGACTGCATATGAGATGCAATAAAATCATGTTAGAGAAGAAAAATGCATAAAATCTAAAATGTAAGGAAAGATGTATAACACTTGCAAGAATCAAAGGCAAGAGAGAAGCATAACATGCAATGAATCAAGTAATGGGAGTTACCAATGCTCCTTGTACCACTCTGATACAAGCGGAATATCTTCAGCACGCCGCATCCGACCAGATCTCATGTTGAATGGGCGAGGAGCAAACAGTAATGAAACACCTGCTGCTGTAGTATCAGTATACAGCAGTGTGCTTTGAAGCAGAGGTTCCACGCCTTCTGGTATTTCAAAATCATCCTCATCTTCATCTTCATGAGCTTTCTTATCCCGTCGGTCTGCCTTGTTGGCGGAGGTTATGGGGTTTATCAAGGGGTCATAGTAGAATGCAGGAAGATCCGGGTCCTCAGTTTTTATGTACATTATCATAGGAGTATGATATATGCCCAATCTTACTTTCCTAGGTCGATTATTGTAGAGATGGGGAAATGCAATTCTGTACTCCGTCCTGAGTGGCTGCCGGATTATGAGTTTATTAATATCATTAAACTCATTCCAATCTTCGTCTCCTTTCTCCATATCACGGTACAACGGTTCAAATTTTGGCCCTCCTGAAAAAAGTATAGAAGTGAAAATCATAACAAATGTCTGGTTAAAATGAATCATGATATGCTTACAATTGAAGTCATCTTTTATCAGTTTAAATATAAGCAATGTTCCCATATATTGAATCTGCATATACAGTGTTTTCAGACAACCAATTATTCTACAGATAAATCAATGGAGCTCCCAAGCCTTCCAGCTCAGATAGAAAGCTTTAGACTTGAGACTGATTTGTGCTACGCTTCAAATAATACAATTAAAGGTTTAGACTTTAGACTTAAGCCTGATTTGTGCTACGCTTCACTGAGCTTTAGACTTCCAGCTCAGTGAGGATTATATTTGTTAAGTGGAAACTCCAATTAAAGGATCAATTGGGATGCCAAATAAAACATTGAATTTGAGAAAAACAGCATTAGTCACGATGTTTGACCATTATTTGACAAATAATATATAATAAAAAAATAGCATAGCAATATATACCAGGGATGCACATGTTCAGTGCTTTTGCAGTGAAGAAAGACTCCATATCAAACAAGTAAAAATAATTGCGGTCGATCAGATCGGACAGTAGTTGCCCTGCAAGACGATGAAGGGTTGCCATGATTGGGAGTGAGAGATGCCATTTCCGATAGCTAGGACCGTTTATAAGTTTGGTCTTAACAAGAGGCTTGTGATCATAAAACCAATGATATACGGCAGAATCATCTTCCTCGTCCAGTTCTAGTTGTATTGCTTCCAGTGGATCAACATCAAGCAAGTTGTCTGCATAATCCAACGGAGGTTCCTCATCATCAAAAGGAGGAAATCGCATTCTTTTGAAGTGTCGCCTATCTCTTTTCTCTCTTCGCATCATGATCCACATTGTACCCCACTGCACAGAACGTAGCATAAGGGAATATGTTAAAGAAAGAAGCAAAGAAATTTTGTCACCTTTACAAAGAAGCTATATTTTATTAAGTATATCTAAAAATTTTAAAAAATGAATGGATATACAATCTATGCCTTCTAGAATATTACAGACCGATGACACTGACGCCCTTCGAGCTAACTAAGCCTAAAGGTCAAAAAACTTTATAGTAACTTGGATGTACTCAAAATTTAAATTAAATATGAGTAACTGAGAAAACGCATGAATAACTAAGCTAGTTGGGTGACTCTTACTTGTGCAAGATATATGGGTTCAACCACCCATGGAATTTCATTAACAAATGTGATTGCGCCTGTAATGTGATATAGAATCTTCACGTTGCGAACCTGAGATGATGGAAAGAAAATTATGGTCATAACAACAAGCTAATATTTACAATCGGTGCATGTAAAGGTTCCCCTTACTTGCTCCCAAGGCATAGGCATGTTTTCAAGAAGCTTGTAAACTGCATGAGGAACAAACTTCAGCGCACCAAGATATACACGCTTGTCATGGCGGTACTTCTTTGAAGACATATCTCCATGATCTCTGTGCAAATGGTAAAGGTAAAAAGTTAAAAAGGGCCAAAAAGCTTGAACCTGGTAGGAACCTTTTACAAAAGATTCAACCAAAAACATTAATCAATAGTATGAATCAATAGAGAACATGTAGCACAGGTATGTTACAAGAAAAAACAATTCTCTGGGTCCAATAGTACCCATGGACTTCTTTTAAAAAAATCGTTAAGAATAATTAAGCAGAACAACTAATGTTTTGGGATTCTTGGGCTTCAGCAATCTAACACAATAGCAAATGAAAATTAGCTCTAAAGTAAAATTCATCGAAAGAAGACCAAAAAGCAATCTTTGGCAACAACTCAAAACTAGTTATTTGAGGTGTTTAGTGAAAGTTGCAAGTTCTCTTTGTCATAAACATGTCATGTGGATCTTAATTTGCCATGTCAACGGATGAGCAAGATTATGCAGCTCCACCAAGCAACCGAGTTGCCTACACTTTAACAGTAACAGTCTTTAAGAAGTTATGATCTATCTGTGCATGTTAGTTTGGTAGGAAAAAGATTCAGTTATTAACAAGAATTAAAAAATATGACAAAAAACAATTTATGTTAAATATGTCAGTAACTAATGTTATAAGAATATAATTTTTTTTTACAAACTGATGACATATAAATGATATATACAAATACAAAGAAAAATGATATGGTGAAATGAGGTTCTTATCTTGAGATGGCTCTATATGCCAACCATACCGGTGATCAACAATGCTCACCACGATTGACATCATGACTCCTACCAAATCATTACAAAACACCATAGTAATTAGGAAAACTGAACACGATTCCTATCAAATTCTACCATCACCCACAAGACAGACACCGCCACTAATAGAAGTAGCATGTACGCTCCAAAAATCGGTAAGGCATACGAACAGCTCACTTAGGCATTGAAGTCCTATGAACAGCTCACTTAGGCATTGATGTCCTTCTAAGTCTAGGTGCAAAGCACAAAGGCGAGGCATGAGTCCGAGCAGTGCGAGGTGCACGAATAACAATCAGAAGAAAAGAGGCCTCGGGGCCCAAAACTGATTTTGTGTTGCTCTATTCCCGATCTCACTCGTTCGCAACAGAACAGCTAAGCTTAAGCGACACTCTAAAACCCTAGATGGTCAAAATACACTTGAGACGTCTCAAATCAGTGTATCTGAGTCCCCGTGTCCTTATCGTAGCTGTGGCCGTGCAATATAGCGAATAACAGTAATCATCCACCACCACTAGATCGATCTATACTGTGACATCACAGAAAAATTACAAACCCTAAAAATGAAATCCTGATTTCACAAAAGAAGTATCAAATCGCTCCAGATCTAGTTGAAGTACCTGATGATCTTGCGGACGTGCTCGGGGGGCATGTCCTCCTTCTGGGTCTCGACGAAGCCGAACTTGCGCTTGTCGCCGTATCTCTTGGAGTTGAGCTGATCCCACTTCCTGGCCTTCTCCACCAGCTCCGCCTCCACCTCCTCCGCCGAGCGTGGGATGCTGTACGACGGCTGGACCGCCGGGGGAAGCGGCGGGGGGAGAGCGCCGGACGTCCCCGGCGGCGGGACGGGTCCGGAGGTCCCCGGGGGGACCATCGGCGGCTGCGCGCCGCTGTTCCACATGGGACTAGGGTTAGGGTTTTGGGGGGAGGTTGGGTTTGGGGAAGAAAGCCGGGATTTTGTTTTTGTTTCTATCCCTTGGAAAAGCGGGGATAGGTAAATGAGGGGCGTGGGAGTGGTGTTTTATTGGGGGTTTGGGTCGGTTGGCTTTAGGTCGGTTATTACTCTTCGATAGATCTGTTGGGTTGGGTTGGGTTGGGTTGGGTTGGGTCCTGCGCAAGGGCTCGGTTTGGCATCGCTGTAGCTTATGAAAAGCCTAAATACATTAATTCGTCATCGCAAGCTATTACAAAACGTTGTTCCATAAATTGATGATTAAACATGTTGTCAAAATTAGTGGTGTCCTTTCTTCATTATCCTGAATATTGAAAAGTTTAGCATTACATGATTGGTAATATCGTCAATTGGTGGCTGTTAGGTTCACATATTTGGGAGAATCAAGTGACCTAAATTCGGATTTAGGATTATTTTTACGTATTTGATAGAAAAATTTGTACGCAAGATTTATTGTGAAATAACATGAACAATAAATCTTGTCTACCATTAAATCTTTAATTTGACATTCAAGTTTTTTCATCTGAAGTGGAGTGCGAAAGCGAGAAATCTCCATTCTCACTTTACGTTTTTGGTTGGAGGACCACTTCTTCTTTATTTTAACACTTTTCAAATGATAAAAACTACAAAAAGTTTACAACTATCACGTCCCAGTACCAGAATACGGAGACGGATACAGATAGCTATCTCGTACAAGATATTATATGTCGTACGGCGATCACAGTTGTAACTAGACAAGAGGGTACATGCTACAATCAGGCCACTTAGGATCTCACGAACATCTATGTCTCAATCAATCAAACAAGAAACAGTAATTATAGAGCATATATGATAAAGCAATAAGGCATCACAAACGCTTACTCAAGATATTCTGGAGACCAGTTGTACAAAATAAAGAGTTGGTGGAATATTAAAAGTACACGATAGTGATCAGCTACAGTTTGATTTAATACAATCATGTAAGAAAATTAAATGTCAAGACGTATCGGCTAACAGGTGTCAGTTGCTAAACGTCTAAAAGATAAAATGTACAATGACGAGCAAGGAAGAAAAAAATTCACTTGTTATCCTCGGCGACCATGTTACTGGTACGCGTCATGAGTCGGGAGAAAGTATGTTGGATCCTCGGGTGCTGGCTCAAAACATGGTCATACAAAACTAGTGGGGTTAGACCCCAAATAGTAAGTACTACAAAGGAAGCACGAAATGGAGAGGAAAAAAATCCAAGCAATAAATATCTAATAATATAGGTTATGTGTCGTAACTTAGGTCAATGGCATATCCTAGCACAAAGGCCCAACCCTATAACCAAATAAGGACGAGGGTTGAATCTACCACACTATGATAGTCCATTTTTCTAGGCTACTAACAGAATAATACAATCACAATCAAGTCCAATTAATAAGATCAGTCAATCACCTATATGGCTTACTAATTTTGGAGTTTGAGGTTATCTCAGAATAATGCATAATAGGTATACTCATATCACGTCGTTGTCGAACATGAGCTAACCGAGCCAAAAAAATGATTATACATGCACTTCAAGTGTTGTACCAGTTTCCCGTAGGGCCACTGCGCTAGATCACGGTATTATCGATTCCAAAGTTCTTCTAGTAAAACAGTGGTTCGTTATTATTTATAATAGATCAGATAATGCACTCCACTAAGGCGGATGATATACATTATATATGGTGGCCAGCCCATAGCGCACTTAGAATGAATCTTCGTGGGAAGGTTCGTTGGCATTATCTTGGGATATCGTTTTCTCCCAATGTTACTACCACTTTTAGTTGATTAATTAATCCTATATTATTTTGAAATCTCAAGGCGTGGCCACATGATAATTTCTCTTAAGATGTCGTACCAAGTACGGGCACGCTAGATACAAATATATGGAAGTTTAATCTGGATTCACCTGAGCGTGTATGCAACATTCAATAAATCAATATCCTAGCCATGCTTTGGTACTTGACTCGCATATCATGCCAATGCTTGGGAAAAAATATATTTATAGTACCACGAGTTTCAAAAATTTGGAGACATTCTCGATGCACAACCCAAATATAAATTACTTAACACGTAACACGGTTGTCGTACCTCGGTGCACATATCATGAATAATATCATGCAATGATTGTATCAGCACGAATACAGTATTCGAGCCCAATTACCAAGATCATAAGCATGAGTTCTAGCACTTGGTCGAGTTACTGAGTCCATTCTCCCCTAGAGTCAATAACACAAGCAATAATCAGGATCAACCACATAGAGGATGATAAGAAACATTCAAAATAAAATAAATGATCCCAACAAGAAAGTACTACATGTACACAGGGAATCGATAAGGATAATACGTGTCTAAGTCGTGCACAAGAAGGTCAGGCCGCATGAACCAACCGATCGCATGCTTCTTCAGGCCGCATGCTCCTCCAGGTCGTATGCTCGGGCAAAAGTCTACTACTTGGGACAAGTGCCGAAGTGATGGATAAATGAAGTGTTAGGATAGTGACATAAAGGTGATTGATGTGACAAGGCATAAGTGTCAGAGAGAAAAGACAAAAGCACGATAAAGTCATGCAGAGACACAAAAGTCGTTTAGAGGCATGCGCCTAAAAGAAGAGACGCATGGTTCGTAGTCGCATAATCTTCTGGACGCATGGACTTTGGGCGCATGGAGTCGGGCCTTAGTGAATTTTTATGTGTTCAAGGTACTATGCGTAATGACTTTTAAATGCATGCACAAAGCAGATATGCGTCCAACAAGATAGGCGAATACTGGAGGGGCGCATGTTGCTGGGTTGCATAGTACTCCATCGTCCCATAACAGCAAGTTCGGCCATGGAAAAACTCTAAGAATCCGAAAAGACTAGATCTGCCATAAAATTCTTATCTCAACTCCAAATCAAGTGGTTTTGTCACGACCCGCACCCGATATAGGGGCACGAGGGCGTGGGTACGTCCAGCCTACGCCGCAGCATCGACGGTAGAACATTGTCTAGGTCATGATACTATCTAACCAAGCTCACATGGATATCCAACTCCATACGAAGACACGGATAATCACAATATAATATGTACAACATACTCAATCATATAACTACAGCACGATAAGATCTCGAAGAAACAAGTAAGATACAACACAAGTCTAAAATAAAAATAGTCTACTCAACAATAATCCAAGTCTCAAATAAGATTGTCGGAGACAAATCCGGTACCAAAATAGAAAACTAAGAAACTAACTAGATAACTAGTGATTCCGGCTAAACCTCCCAGAATCACAACTGAACTACCAAGTCCAAGACTACAGCTACTCACCCTGTGATCCATAAGTGTCGGACACCAGTCCTCTAGGCATAGTCTGGAAAATATTTTCCAGTCAGGAATGAGCAAAGTACATCTCCAATAACATTTCCATTTAATTGATAAGGACTATAAAACAATAAACAGATAATGCTATATAGTGAGAGAAGGCAGTGAATAAATGCAATGGCAAAATAAAGAGACAAGCAATGTAAAAAGACAGGTAATATAGACAATATGAAACCGTAAATGCATATATGAAACGAAGAGAATGAGGTGGAATATCATATACGGGTGATGTAGTATATGATCTAAAATAGAGAACTGTAACTATTCTAAGTGTTTGGAATATCAGTCTATCATGTGATCGGTTTGGGACAGGATCAGGCTGGCTACATATGATTAGCTATGGTTCATGTAAGGTCAGGCTAACCATTTGGTTAGCTATGATGCATGTAGAGGTCAGGCTAATCATATATAACAGCTATGAGGCATGTAATGGTCAGGCTGCACCCGACGTGAGATGTGGGGTGAGCTATGATGTATGTAGAGTTGGATATGATCACATAATCTACTAATATTTTCCCCGCCCCCAACTAGTACAGTGGATCAATCACGACACGTCACGATACACGAGCAATATCCAATATATCGATGTCGTGTACAATGTCAATATGATAATCAATGTAACATCTCATGATTGCAGATCCAATCTATATGCTAGTCCGTGTAGCACAGTGTCAAGAATCAGATGTAACATTTCTAGATACTGGAATTATAAATATTATCAAATAATTGAAAAAATTATCAGAGAATGTACTCGCCTTGGGTCCTTAGCTGGTAAAACCACTGTCCTGTTCTAGAGTATCGTCTGGATGAACCAACAGTCCTACAGACATATCATAAAATAATACGACATTGTATCAGACATTACACTAATCACATAATCAAAAATACACTGAACTCGGGACTACGCCAGGTATGATACTGGTCAACTAGGGTCATCTAGTAGAGATACATATATAAATATACATATTATTAATTATAAACATTAATACTCAATACATATATAATATATAGTTGAACAATATATATATATATATATATATATATATATATATATATATATATATATATATATATATATATATATATATATATACATCATATTGAATGATGTACTCATACTAAACATATGTACATACTATACTATACCAATTGAACAATACAATATATATATATATATATATATATATATATATATATATATATATATATATATATATATATGCCAAAATACATTTAATTATATATCTATTAGTTTAAGAAAAAGCTTATATATATATGTACCAATAAGAATATATACTATATACTTGTATACTTGTATACATATATATTTATATATATCAAAACATACGTATTAACGTATATTATGCTATATATATATATATATATATATATATATTACGTATATTATGCTATATATATATATATATATATATATATATATATATATATATATATATATATATATATATACCAAAAACATACGTATTAACTTGGATCCCTGGCTGGGGTTCTACAGGACCTCGTTCTACTGAAAACTTTGCCTCTTTTGTTGCTGCAATATCTGGAGGAGGGGGAACCCTAAAGAAGAGCACGAGAAACATCAAGTACATAACGAGAAGGACCAAAGAAGCAACCAATATAGAAAATTTTAAGCTGGTATCGAAGAGTACGAATTCAGAATTTCAAGAAGGTGCATGTTTGATTGAGACTCTCCTATGACCATGACACCCCACAGGTCCATAGAACAGACCTACATGGGCCACCACTTAAAACTTTGCCATGCTCCAGTACCATAATACGAAAACAGACACGGCCAGCTACCCCATATAAGGTACTATACGTCGTACGACAATCACGACAGTTACTAGACAAGAGGGTGCATGCTACAATCAGGTCACTTAGGGTCTCACGAACATCTATGTCTCAATCAATCAAAAAAGAAACAATAATCATACATCATATATGATAAAGTAATAAGGCATCCCAAATGCCTTCTCAAGATGTTATGGAGACCAGATGTACAAAATAAAGAGTTGGTGGAATATCAAAAGTACACGATAGTGATCAGCTATAGTCTGATTTTATACAATCATGTAAGGAAACTAAATGTCCAGACGTATCGGCTAACAGGTACCGGTGGCTAAACGTCCAAAAGATAGAATGTACAATGACGAGCAGAAAAAAATTTACTCGTTATCCTCGGCGACCATGTTCCTAGTATGCGCCATGAGTCAGGAAAAAGTATGCTGGATCCTCGGGTGCTGGCTCGAAACCTGGCCATACAAAACCAGTGGAGTTAGACCCCAAATAACAAGTACCACAAAGAAAGTACGAAATAGAGAAACAAAAACCCAAGCAATAAATATCTAATAATATAGGTTTTGTGTCATAACTTAGGTCCATGGCATATCCTACCACAAAGACCCAACCCTACAACCAAACAAGGACAAGGGTTGAATCCATCACACTATGATAGTCTATTTTCCTAGGCTACTAACAGAATAATACAATCACAATCAAGTCTAATTAATAAGATCGTCCAATCACTTGTACAACTTACTAATTTTAAGAGTCTGAGGTTATCTCATAATAATGCATAATATGTATCCTCATATCACGTCATTGTCGAACATTTGCTAACTGAGCCAAATAAAATGACTATACAGGTACTTCATGAATTGCACCAGTTACCCGTAAGGCCACTGAGCTTGATCGCGGTATTAGCGGTTCCAAAGTTCCTATAGTAAAATAGTCGCTCGACATTATTTATAATAGGTCAGATACTGCACTCCACTAAGGCGGATGATATACAGTATCCGTGGTGGACAGCCCACGATGCACTTAGAATAAATCTCTGTGGGAAGGTTCGTTGGCATGATCTCTGGATACCATTTTCTTCCAATATTACTACCACTTTTAGTTTCTTAATTAACCCTATATTATTTTGAAATCTCAAGGCGTGGCCACATGAGAATTTTTCTTAAGATATCGTACAAAGTATGGACACGCTAGATACGAATCCATGGAAGTTTAATCTAGATTCACCCAAGCGTGTATGCAATATTCAATAAATCAATATCCTAGCCACACTTTGGTACTTGACTCGCATATCATGCCCGTGCTTGGGAAAAAGTATATTTGTAGTATCACGCGTTCATAAATTTGGAGGCATTCTCAATGCACATCCCAAATATAAATCACTTAACACGTAACACGGTATGTCGTACCTCGGTGCATAGATCATGAACAATATCAGGCAATGATTGTATCAGTACAGATACGGTATTCGAGTCCAATTACCAAGATCATAAGAATGAGTTCTAGCACTTGGTCGGGTTACTAAGCCCATTCTTTCCTAGAGTCAATAATACAAGCAATAACCAGGATCAACCACATAAAGGATGATGGGAAACATTCCAAATAAAATAAATGATCCCAACAAGAAAGTACTGTGTGTACACAGGGAATCACTAAGGATAATACGTGTCTAAGTCATGCACAAGAAGGTCAGGCCGCATGAACCAACTGGCCGCATGCTCGGACAAAAGTCTACTACTTGGGACAAGTGCCAAAGTGATGGGCAATAAATAAAGTGTCAGAGAAGTGACATAAAGATGATTGATGTGACAAGACATAAGTATCAAAGAAAAAAGACAAAAGCACAATAAAGTCGTGCAGAGACACACAAGTCGTGTAGAGGGATACGCCCAAAAGAAAGGACACATGGCTCGTGGTCGCATAATCTTCTTAACGCATGGACTCTGGGTGCATGGAGTCAGTCCTTAGTGAATTTCCATGCATTCAAGGTACTATGCATGCGTCCGACTTTTGAAAGCATGCACAAAGCATACATGCGTCCAACAAGATGGGCGCATGCTGGAGGGGGCGCATGTTGCTGGGCCGCATGGTACTCCATCTTCCTAGAACAACAAGTTCGGCCATGAAAAAACTCTAAGAATCCGAAAAGACTACATATGCCATAAAATTCTCATCTCAACTCCAAATCAAGTGGTTTAAAAGCTAAACTGCTCAAAATAAAGTGCTACAACACCTAGAACCATAAGTTTTTGAAGATCAAAACCAAGAAAATAACTCAAGAACACCCACACTCATAAAAAATCCAGATCTATACCATTCCATCCACCAAAACAAAAAATACCAAGTTCTAAACATGTTTAAAATCACACAATAAATATAATAGACCAAATAATATGGAGGGTTTCTCCATTTCTCATGCAATGTGTACTTGCCTATGGAGGGAGAAAAAAACTTAAGAGAGAAAGAAAAGAAAAAATGAGAAGGGAGAGAGAAAGAAGTTAGGTTATATAGCTAAGGATTGAGGTTTAGACCATGGGTTTAACTCATGACCAAACGAACCCAAATCAAAACCAAGACAAACCAAATAATGGGTCTAGTCTCATGCAACCAAATAAATAGCATGCTAACAAGAATAATACGCCCCTAATACGTATATTGGGAATGGGGAGTGACAACAACTACAAAAAATTAACTTTTTAACTCACCAAACATCAAATATTACGATTTATCATTTATAACATCCACTTCTCCCTAACACCCAAAGGAATAAATTGAAAAAAATATGCGTACGTAAAATATCAATTTTTTATTTATTTTTTTACTTCGTCACACTTCGCCGAACCAAACAATCCCTTAAAAGATAAAGGTAGTTAGTGTTGTATTGTGTTTGTTCTCTATTATATGTCCTAGATGTCCTATATTACGCAAGCTCAAGGAGTGGTGTGCCTTCTTTTTAGTCTATAAATATGTATTATGTATTACTGATGAGATCAAGTCCTTTAAGTTTAGTCAACCTTTGGATTAAATCTTAAACAAAAATTCTCAAATTTATAAACCCTTAAAACCCCAAAATTCCTAATTTCCAAATCCATATCCATTCCTAACCATAATTAGCCTACATCCTGAAACCTAACCCTAGCTTAGTTTCACCTTGATTCAGATGCCAACACCCCACTACATTCTCAAACCCTAACTTCTTCCCCTTTAATCCAGATACGAGCTCTTCACTACGTCCCTACCCCCCTTTCACGAATGTGCCCGACTCGACGTCGCTACTCATTGTCACTCCAGAGTCGAGAACGTGTGCTCCTTAAGTTTCTTACCTCGACAACTTTCGACAATATCTAATCCTTTGACTGCCTGCGCCTTTCGTAAATCTTCCAGATCAAATCACGACCATCTTCGACGCTTGTTCACCAGCAACCGCCACCACTCTCGATCTATGTCTCGATCTCAATTATAGAGGATATATGCTGAGGTGATTTTGCACTTTTTCCCTCAACCTCCAGCTGAGCGGAGCTGAGCCAAACTGATCTGAACCAAGCATATATGTTGTAAGTAAATTTTCAGTAAAAAAACTAGCAAGTTTCTTTTGTTTTGTGCTTCACTTCTTTTGTAGATAAATGGGTCGTTAGTTCGTTATGAGAGATAATTGGCGTTTGGGTTTTGGTTGTTAGTTGGATGATATTTTGTGTGGTGATTTAGTAGTTTCATAGTTGAGGTTGCTTAACGGATGTTATCATGGGATTGTGTTATCGGATGAGTATTCCAATGTTATAGCTTAGTGATTGTGATTATGTTGCCGGGGTGGTGTCACCTTGTTAATTTCGTATATTTTGGTGATTTGTGATGAGCTTTTTGGGTATTGCTCCTCTTGGATATTGTTTTATAGTGATTCTTCTTCGACTTTCGTAATTCTTATTTGGTTAATAGCTTATTATTCTTACGGTGACTACTCTGGGATCTTTGTCTTCTACTTCTCTAACACTCTCATCTTCCGTATAGGGGGCATCTTTGTCTATTATGTTGCCTTATTATATGACTCGGAATGAGCTGTCTTACTGCTATCACTTTATGTTGATATAAGAACTATATGGAATGGGCTCGTTCTATTTAATGTATCATTAGGGTAAGGGCTTATTGTAGCATTAGCTTTCTAAGATTCCAAATTAAGATTTTGGTATAAATTTTTTATTTGTTTGGAAAATCCTAATTACCCATTAACAACATATGAAACTGATTACATAGTGTGTTTGGCGAATGGGTACCAAGGCGACGTCCCTAAGCCTATAACAAACAATTGTAAACTATAGGTTAGAAGTAACGTACTATAGCTTAAAAATAGTTTAGATTGCCATTATATGACATTTTAGAATTTATAGAGATTTTGGAATTTATTTGAATTTTTTTGACCTAAGTGATTTCGGATACCAATAGACTTGTAACCTACCAACGAGACATAACTCGGTCAGCTACGTATAACGGAGTACTTCGACACCCCATAATACAGTCATGGCTATATAAGACAAGGGAGTTAGCTACAATCCAACTGTCTCCTAAGCACCATAGAAACATAGTCTTAATCCATTTTAAGTAAGAAAATTAGTAAGAGTATTCACATACATAAATAACAATAACACGTCACAAACATTATATCATATATGATCAAGATATCAATACAAAATGGTAAGCTAACAAAATAAACAATATTATGTGATCATATATATAGATACAGTCTACATATAAAATCAAGCTTCTTGTTGGCGGGAACAACCTCCCAGAACTTATGTTAACACATGCATGTAACTAAATGCCCAAAAGAATATAGAGATACTAACAAGTGGATGGGGAAGGAAACCCACTTATGCTTACGAGACATTGTTCTCCTGGTGCATGCCATCGAGAGGAAGGTACGGTATATACTCGGACGCCACTGTGAGGTATGGTTAAGAAAAATCATAGAAGTCAGAACCCAAAATAGCAAGTACCACAAGAAAAGCTCTAATACATATAGGAAAATCCAATTACGAAACAAATATAGATAAACACAAGGAATTGACAAAGATCAGTAGCATATCGATGAAGCGATAACTGACCCCCTACATAAGAAAAATAAGAGGTTGGAAACTACCCCTCGATAGTCTACTTCTCTAAGTCTGGCTATAAGTAGTAATAATAAATGACAATAAAGTAACATGTCGAGACATTACAATAGCAATGCATTTCTCAGTAGCATGATGACAATAAAGTAAGCAATTACAGCAGTACTAAAATTATATAAAATAAGCATTCTTTTAATCACGACCAAACATGTCCTACGATTTGCTGCCAACTAACTAGGGTTATCATAATCTTAATTACTAAGAATGCAAGGGGTAATAATTCCATTCACATCATGCTATTGCAGGTGAGCATGGCTAATCAGGGTACAATAGCTTGATAATTAAAATCATATATGTCCCAAGATGGAGTCTATTCTATCTAGATTACAGACCATGATCATGATTGGCATAAATGTAAAAACCAATAGTAGCAAATTGAGATACATTAATGTAAACATGTATAATAGTTATATTTGAAAAAATTATCGACATTACAGAAATAAAATATAATAGTAGTAATAAGAGGGTAAAAAATGGCCTCGACGTAAATCCAATAACCTGAATATAGATTCACAAACTATCATATGATAGTAACCACCCCTTATATCAAAGAATGACAAGAAGATGGATAATATCCCCAAGACAACGCTATGTCTTTATATCCACTACACATGTACACGCATCATCGCATATTGTGCTTAATAACAAGATATGTCATCTCATGCGCTAATACATAATAATAACAATATCTATAGGAACAATATTTGCCCAATATGTCATTAGATTTTGATAATAACGATCGTAATATAATTATGTATATTATGCTATTAACATATGTTGCAAGAGAGTAAAACTTTGATACAGATAGTTGTATCAAAAAAATAATACAACCACTGTATATATATATATATATATATATATATATATATATATATATATATATATATATATATATATTACGAAGAGAGAGGACCCACATGTCATATAATGGCTGTATCGTTTTTTTCTGATACAACCATCTGTATTCGCGTAAAATAATTTGATCAAAGGTCGATCGCTATCAAAATGAATTAGCAAAAGAAAACATGATCAACCAAAGGAAAAAATAAGTGCTCGAGTCCCTAGTAATCTTTCATTTATGATTGTACTATGTCGTAGAACTCTAAATGGTAATGAACGTTTTGAAAGCAATCTCCTAACCATAAAGGCTCTCAAAACATATAGTAAAGAATCATTATCTTGAAAATAATTTGGTCATGTCAAATATAATAAGATAGCAGCAAGTAACATAAATTTGTGGGATAATTCATCATTAAGTAAAACATGCATAATATAAAAAATTAATATATAAAAAAATATAAAATATTCATATACATGTTCAAATGTCAATTTCCTTACACCTCATAAATTTTAGAATAATATTTAATCAGCTATAATTAATGATATCCACAGAATTGGAATTATTATTCATTTTCACTTTTTTTTACTGTCCACTATAATTAATGGTATCCCCCAAAACTTTCTGGCTTTAGGATTTTTTTGTTTTGTTTTTTCGTTTTCAAACGAGAACTTTGTTGTTTCGTCGTCATTTTGGTAAAAACGACAAAAAACAAATCTTCTCAGTTTAGTAATTGTGCTGTTTTTAGCATAAACATTTTGGTCCAAAATGACAAACGTCAAAAGTTCATTAAAGCACCATTTGACGTTTGAAACGGAATGTTTGGCCATTAGTTTTACAATTCGCTATACAAAATTGCGTATAAATCCAAAAAGCAATTAAAAGAATTGCAAAATATTCCTTTGAACACAATCAGTAAATATAAATCAAATCCCCCCCCACACACATGAATACATGATGCGTATTTGAAATTCACACTTCCCACAAACAGTTGCAGCTGCAACAATCCCCCAACCAGCGAGTAACCAACCTCCCCCCCCAAATTAGAAACATCCCTAACCCGCGACCGCAGTCGGCGGAGCGAACAACGGCGGCGGAGCGTAGCTCCTGCCGAGGTCCATCGACGACTTCGCCAAAGCGGGCGGGGCCGCGAAGCGGGTCGAGAAGTCCGGGTACCCGAAGTCCCTGTCGAGGCTCCGGCGGTCCCCTCCGTCGAAGTTCATCTTGTAGCTCAGCGGGTCGTACCCGAAGGACCCGGTCCTCCGGTGGTTCCCGGTAGCGTAGGAGGGAGACTGCTGGTGGTGGTGGTGGTGGTGCTTCTTGCGGTTGAACCTGCGGACGAAGGTCTTCCACTTGGGCCCGGCGGCGAAAGCCTTGACGCCGGCCCTCCACCAGCTGGAGCGGGAGGCGGCAGCGGCGGCGGCGGCGGAGGAGTGGCTGATGCGTTCCCACGAGGAGGAGGGGATGAAGAAGCAGCAGCAGCTGCGGGAGGAGAAGGTGAGCTCCGGCATCTCGTCGTCTTCCTCGTCGCGAATCGTCGCCGGAGGGCGGCGATCCATGGCGGAGAGGTTAGGGTTTCGGAAACCCTAGCTCTGAAATTTTTGTTTGGAAATTCTCTTCGTATTTATGGAGAGGCGAGGAGTAGAAATGGACGGAGGAAGACTAGTCGACGGTTGACAGAAGTTTGGAATTTGCTGGAACTATTTGTGGGCACACAATTTTTTGCCTTAGATTTTTGAATAAATAAAATGGAAAGCGAGTTTAATTTTGGAAAAAAATTTGGAAGCTTATGAGAGGCTGTGAGGAGTTTATTTTTTTTGTTTTTTTTTCTGCTTCGACATAACGTTCTGATTATGACCTAATGTTCGAGATATTGTGTATACTGTATTGTATGTCTTTGGGTTTATTGTTTTTCAACTTTTACCATTTTATAAATAGAAGAAATATTACGCCACCGTGGTTTGATCCACTAATTTTCTGCCACTCAACCACAAAACATCTACAGTGGTGATACTCCAAACATATACTCGAAATTATTAAAAATTGTATAAATTACTATTTTTTGGGTATTTTTATGATATTGACACATAATGGTACACTTTAAATAAATACTCCAAATTAATCTCTTCTTTTTTCTTCATAATTTTTTTTTCCAGTAAGATTTTCTTCTTCTCTCTTTTCTCTTTATTTTTCTTTCCTATTTGGATACTTTTGGTGGATCCATCAATTAATATAAAGGAGCTAGGACACATTATAAATCTGGAATGTCTTGTAATTTTTTAGCAATTTTTAAATATGCATATGTGTCAACTGTAACATTCAAATGCTACAAAATTTGACTAAAGTTTAAATATAGTTCTTAAAATCTTTTCCACTATAAATACTCTTATGTCTCTCACCCGCAATCACAAAAACTACTCAAGTTCGGTTGTTCACTTTTTATTTAAAACACCAATCCTACCCACAAACCATTCCTTAGTTTGGGTCGGCTATATGAAGTTATGAACATCCAAATTTTGGATGGAATTAGATTCCATATTGGGTGGATTATGTGCTAATCCTAGTTCCGGACTCGGTAACTTTTATGGATCCAAGATTTGGACTGGAATAGTTTATAATTATATTTCAGATGAGATCTAAGATAATTTACAAGGAAAGTATATATGTGATAACTAAACTAAATTAGCATTTGAATAGTTCCAACTTCGAACTTTTGTATATGGTACTCTTTTGTTATTTTTATTAGTAAATTGTTACCGGGTCAAGAGATGATGAGAGGTGGGTTTAAAACATAGCTTTTTTTTTTCCTATGCACAAGACCCTCAAAATTATAAGGAACATTACAAGACTGATGTATTATCATTATGATGCAACTTTCATGAAAAACTGGTTATGAAAT
Organism: Iris macrosiphon; assembly: GCA_036927795.1. Lineage (NCBI taxonomy): Eukaryota > Viridiplantae > Streptophyta > Magnoliopsida > Asparagales > Iridaceae > Iris > Iris macrosiphon. Next base: position 18,455,533 of record JAYESA010000020.1, on the reverse strand, counting down.
ATTTAGATTATATTTTCTAAAGGCCGATGCTAAAGGGCACTATAAAATTTGTTAAGGGACATTACAATTTCTGCAGTTCTAGACTGCCGTCTAAATTTTGACAGTCATGTATATCAATTATTGTTTTGGCAATCATGGATATGTACAAGACTTGTTAAAATTTGTATGGCAGGCCAGGACTGCAGAAATTATAATGTCCCTTAACAAATTTTGTAGTGCCCTTAGTATTGGCCTCTAGAAAACATAACCTAAATATTTTCTAACCCGTTCTTCATAAAAGTTGCATCATAATGATATTACAACAGTCTTGTCCGCCTTCTCGTCTACGTACATCCCATCCTTCCTCTTGTGCGTCTGCTCGAAAACCTCGATGAAACCAACTTTATAGGGATCTCCACCCTCGTTCGCAGTTTAACCTCCTCTGTACAAAATATTAAGTAAATGTATGTCATGCCCCGATCTCCCGCAGGTAATCGGCCATCCCCGCTGGGCGCGAATCACCGCGCCAGCGCTCCCGCGGAACGATCTTTTTCATCTGGACGTGATGCTGTACGAGCACAAGCTGCGCCCATGCAAGGCCATGATCCGAACAGGCGGTAAGATGACTAAGCCACAGAGTCACACAGATAGTCCGAATGCAGCGGAATAAGAAACGAACCGACAATTGGTAACAAGTTCACAGAGTCGTCAATAGCGGAAGCATTGAATAACACAAGTATAGGAGTAAAACAAGCTCTTTATTGATATTGAACAAGTATTAAAAGCGACGCTAGGCCGAGATTACAAGTCGCTCAAGTCCCCTCTCTCTTGAAATAATAAAAACGTGCCAAGTGGCTACATTTGTGGAATGATATATAGACGATGTTCCAACATTATGTCTTGTATATGTGCTTCAGTTTCGGTCGCAACGTACCAAGGCTCCAGAGCGAACTCCACGCCTTAGCTCGTGCGAAGGGGTTTCCGCACCGAACGAGGTTCTCCCGCACCCTGCAAGCAATCTGGTGGGTTATCAGTACATGAATGCACTGGTGGGGAAGCTTCTCGCCTGCTCGACAAATCCAAACACGTTATATAGATTTCGTTCACCATCTATTAAGTAATCTTTCTAGTCTTGCCATATGATCAGTTTTATGACATAATGAAAAGCCTAACTCGTGTGGCAGTGCGCCGTACGATATAAAGGAACATGGCGAGACTTACCAACTTACCATGCATCCTTTTCCGTACAAGGCAAACCAAGTTAAACCAAGCACGAGCATATATAATAAAATCCAGGGGCAATTGCATAAGCAAACACAAGTGTCGTGAGCGAGATTCTGTTTCAGATACACGAATTATACAGATTATCCAGAAGTGTTGCAGAAGATGTTCAAGTGTTCAAATATGTACAAGTGTGTTATACTCGTATCCGTTCAGGTATTTTCGATTACTGGATGCGATGCAATGACTCGCACGCGGATTTTCGCTAAGCGATGATGACTTATCTATATGAACATAAGTCGCTGGCATAGCCATAAAGGACGAGTTATAGTCATTGACGAGGATGGAATGCAACGAAAGTGCATGGTGCGTTACAAGCCATCCCGTCCAGCACATGAGACTATCAGCCTTTGAGCAATAATGGCGCGGCGTTAGCGGAGACGCCATCCTGCTCGCACATGAAAGGCTGCTGCATTTTATCCTGATCAGATCGGCCCGGTTGCTCCAGAGACCATCCGTGGAACGAGATTCGAGAATCTCCCTTGTTTCTAAGTTGTTCGCGACATGCAAGTCTTGGGTCTTCCAAATTCACAACATGACATAATAATTTCTTGATTCTTGTTCTGAACGAGTATTGCTCAACGAGCTGTGATTCTTGCTTGACATGATTCTCATTCAGTGTTCAACTTGGCTTGATGCATTCTCCTGGTTTGAGGACTGCCTTGGCGACCTAATGGTCCCGGATACTTGCAGGTTTATATTGCACAGAAGAACTATTTGATAGTCTTCTGGCTAACTAGATGCATACACAATACATATAGTTTTACTGGGGTCGTGGCATGAATTATGTAACAAACATTAAAATGAGACAACGAGTGCAAACTACAATGTAAGCAAGCAAGCATGCATTTATATGAAACATAAGCATTTACGTTGGCACGGTCTAAGGGATAGTGCGAGGAGTGCAACCGTACAGAGACATATCGAGCAACATAGTCTATGGGGACGAGTAGTGTAAACAAGTGAAGCAGTGCACTACGAAGAGTATGTGATGATCTACTCGAGGCATAGTGGGGTCTACTTGCACGAAGCAAAGGTAGCATGCGAGGGTCCAAGTTATAAACCAAGTTTTATTTCCATGTTATAACACAAGCAATACAAGATATGATTATTTCCTTAGCTAGATGCGTTGTATTCTTTATTAGCATGCAATGGGTGATTCACCTAGCGACTAGCATGTATCGTCCATATTTTAAGTGTGCTGGCTAAGCAAGGGCAAGTTCATCTTAGCCACCCACCTTAGCGATGTTTCACCTCGGTCAAGCGATACTCCTAGCAAGCCTTTGAAAGTCTAAGTCTAAACTCCTGAAGGGCCAAGTCTGAAATTATTTGCCTCAAACGAGTCTTCTCGCTGAGCAAAGCGGGTCGGGTCGTTGCACTTGCGCCGTTTAAATCGGTTGTTCGCTTGAACGAAACGGGTCGTTACAATATATAAGTACAATAATTAATGTTATTAAACAATATAATGAAGAAATTTAAATAGTTTGAGTTATCGTACATACCGGATTTTAATGGTGCACAGCGGTAGGGATCGATCCATATGTATGCAGTCCAGTACAAGATCGAGCCTTCTTCGTTTGCTTCGCCACGTCTTAAACTCTGTTGTCTCGAGCCTTTTTCTAAATTTGTCCAAAACTCGTCACGAATCTAGGATTTTTCCCCCTTTCTACGAGCATAGAGCACAACCGAACGACAGGTGCACAATCGTTGCTAATCGAGAAATCGAGGGGATGAGAGAGAGAGAGAGAGAGAGGGGGGGGGGGGGAGGGATCGGGTGTTCTGATTTGAATAAGTAGGAAACATAACTGAACGACACATAGGCGACGTCAAAAGCCGTCGCACGTAAAATATAAGCGACGATATATGCGTCGCTAGATCATCGAATAGTATTTCCACGGTTATCCGCGTAAATTAGTGACGCATGTACTACAGATTAGCTCGCTAATTGTAAACCCCCTCATATTTTAAAACTTTAATAAATAAGTTTAATTTGGTTTGTGAATTTTTTGTAATTAAATAATTAGAAATTTTTCTATAGAGCATCCAAGATTAGAAAATTTACTGAGAAAGAAAAAATAAAATTAGCTGGAGAGAAAAGAAACCTCCTTAGCAAGAGCATTTTCATTTTCTTCTAATTTTAAATAATATAAAATTCAAAAAATATTCTTATCAAATACGTTTTCAAATTATATATATATATATATATATATATATATATATATATATATATATATATATATATATATATATATATATATATAGACACACACACACATACGCACGCGTCTTTTAATAAACATCTTTAAAAACCTTCCCACAATAATAACCATCTTCTCTGTTTTTAAAAAAAAATATTAATAAAAATTTAAAAAACGGCCTTATCAAGAATGTTTTGGGCCCATTTTTTTAAATTTAATACTTCAATTTATTAATTTTTTATCTACGTTCTTTTATTTTTAAGTCTGTAAACGGAGAAAAGAAAATAATTTGAAAACGTCCTTGATAAGATCATTTTCGAATTAAAATTTTGGAGAAAATGAAAATGTCCTTGCTAATGACGTTTTTTTTCTCTCCAGCTAATTTTTTAAACTTTTTTCTTTCTCGGTAATTTTTTTAAAACTTGGATGTATATATATATTTGAGATTCCCGACGTAACATTCGGGACTTTGTACACGCTGTATTACATGCCTTTCGGGCTCACTATTCCCAACTTTCAACTCCTCGTGGCTCGATCCACCAATCTTCCGCTGTCACGCCCCAGTCCCAAAATATCGAGGGACTGGACACGTGGCAATGGCCAGCAGCACGCACTGATGGATAATCCAATTTAATGGAGCCATCAGGACGTACTTAAGCTGTAAATAAGGTCTACTACACAAGTCACGATAATCTCATCCATAAAGAAAAGGAAATAAACTGCATAATCAAATGGAAATAAGTAGCAACATCATCACAGCAAATCAGTCGGAGAAACAATCCGACTTAAGTCTGAATAAACTGGCTCTATAGGCCAGGAACAAAAGATGTAAACATGAAATAAATAAATGAGTGCTGGAACAGGCACTCAGGAAAAGTCCTCAGCAGTCACCTCGTCTTCAGTGTTTGGTTCAGCTCCAGCAATAGGTTCAGCTCCGGTCCCGTATACCTCGGGATACTGCTCCTCAGCTAAACCTGGGGACATAATCCATTCCAGGTCCTCAGTGGACATAGCAAGGCACAAATAATACAAGCCAAAATGAATAAGCAGTGCAATAAATAATGAAACAGCAGGGTAAACTGAGTAACTAACCATCTATGTGATATGCAAATGAGAGCAACACTAGTACTCAGGCTGAGACCGCTACAAGCTCTGTGTCGGGGAGCCGGTAGCAGTAATAACACGTAAAGGGTCTAGCTCTGCTGGAGAGTCTACAACCTCACAATAATAGTAGATATATATATAACAGCCTGTAGCCTGTGTGTCTCTCCCCACCCAATGTAATCACGTAAACCATGACCATAACGTCTCATGTCCATGTCAGCGGGATTATATCTAATGCAACAAGTCATACTGTCTAATAATAATAACTCTGTCAAGTCCTGTATCCTATTCAGAATCCCCACGAATAACTCGGGAAGATTCTGTCCATGATAGTGTCAAGTGTCCTGGGTTATAGGGTACTTGATAGGTCAAGTACAAAGTAAGGGGGGGTCGTAAATCCATCTCTAAATGACGAACCCAATACCGCGCACAGTGTCAGTACCCGACTATGATCGGGCACTAGGTACGTCATACGTTCCCTAGGTTAAGCAGTTTAAAACAGTTTATATAAATTTGCACAAGAAATCCAGCAGAGTATTTTTACAGAAAATAAGAAAATAATGACTGCAAGTTTGGCAAGGTGCACTTGCCTGATGTTTGGATTCCACTTAGGTCCTGATTTCAGAAATTTCCAGAGATATCTCCGAAAGCTGAAATAAACAGTACCATCACGCTCAGAAGGTGTCAATCAGCTAGGATCGCCTGTCCTTGGGTCCAATTTGGAGACAAGGGCAAAAACGACAATTTCGGGCCAAAACGGGGTCCACCGGTGGGCCCGCTTTGCACCGAAAAACGTGTCAGGGTCAATGGTCTCCAAATTCACCAAACTTAGTGTCAACAGGGAAGGGACGCTGATACGAACCCAACGGAACTTTCAGATTTGAATTCCGATGAGCCGATCACGAAATCGCCCGTCGAGCGGGGCCTGTGGGGCCCACGACACGCGATTTCGTCAACGTTCTCAGAATCGAACCAAACTTGACCCACAGGACCAGCGTATCGCTATGAGTCCGATGGCGCAAGTTTCGTCTCGATCCGACGTGTGTGCACGAAGTTAGGGTGAATTATAGAAAATGCGGATACGGAGCGATGTCCGCGGATACGCGTTGATTCCGGTGTGCACGCACATCCGAATCAGCTTCCGCGAAATCTCACACGTCCGTATCGACGAGGCGCACGTATCTGTGAAGACCGTGCGCGACCAAGTCGTCCCGTTTGGCGGGGCGTACTCAGTTCCGGGGTGAAACAGGGTCTAGTTTTTCCTGTTTTTGGATCGCGGTGTGCGATCACCACAGGACGCGATGCCCCGAGCGGTTTGTCCGGGCACCGAGAGGGTCATACAGGCTTCGCGTAGGAATTTACGGAATCGAAATCGGGGTTACGAGCAGGAAGTTGTGAGTACCTGAAGGGACCCGAAAAACTGGGGTTTTGAACTGTGTCCGAATCGTGTCCTGGACACGTGTCAACTGTGTCCGTGTGTCCAGCAGCGTGTCCGGGTATCCTCGGCCGTGTCCGGGGCTCTGGGGAACTGGTCGACGGTCGGCGAGGCCCTGGGAGGTCCGGCGGGGTCGTCGGACGGCGGCTACGGCGAGGACGCGGGCGGCTCGGCAGCGGGGAGGGGAAGAGGAGCCGCGGGTGCTGCTGCGGACGCCTGGGGGGGAAAGCTCGGCGGGTGGAGCGGCGTCAGCCGGAGGAGAGGAGGAGGGGGTTCGTCGGCGCCGGGGAAGGGGACGGAGGTGGCCGGATCTAGGGTGGTTAGGGTTAGGGTTTCGGCTAGCTTGGGGGAGAAAGGCCGGAGGGGGTAGGCTTTTATAGGGGACTCGAGGAGGGTCGGCCGGGCGGTCGTGGGCGGGAGAAACGGAGGGGGAGACGACGTGGGGAGGTTCTCCGGCCACGTCGCCGGAGAACGCGGCGGGCGGCGGGTTTTTCGGGTCGGCGTGGGTGACAGGGGCGGGTGAGGGTGAAGCGGGTCCGGGTCGGGCGCGGATCCGGGTGAGCGGACCCGCCCGACCCGCTAAGGGTGAGGTTGGGCTGGGCTGGTCGTAATGGGCTCGGCCCACTGGGCCGGGCCCAAGGCCGAATAATAAATAATAATAATAGAAATAATAATAATATTAATATTAATATTAATTAATTAATTTAGGAAAATAGTTTTTAGGCTTTTAAAAATAGGTCTGATGTCCAATAAAATCCCAGAAAATTACCCTAAGTCCGGTTTTCTATTTTACACCATAAAATTATATTTTCATTACATTTTAATGTTGTTTATTGGCAATTAAAAATTATAAACTCACTACAGGGCCTATGTAAATTCCTAAAAATGCATTTTAAATCCCAAAATTGATTTTAAAAAAATCTGAAAAAATTTAGGGTGTTTACAATCTACCCCCCTTAAGAGGATTGCGTCCTCGCAATCGAAGGGTAAACTATAAAGACAAGATTTACAGAATTAAAAATGCTTAGGTTACCTGATTCTGCAAATAAGTGCGGATAACGCTGCCGCATAACATCTTCTCGCTCCCAGGTCGATTCGCCTGGAGAGTGTTGTTTCCAAGCTACTCGAACCAGCCTGATAGTCTGTCCTCGCAGTGTCTTCTCGCTGGTGTCGAGTATACCCACTGGCTGCTCTTCGTATCTCAGGCTAGGTCCCACTGAAATCTCAGAGTGATCAACTATATGGCTTGGGTCCGTCACATATCTCCTCAGTTGTGAGACGTGGAATACGTCATGCACTCCCTCTAAGGATGGAGGTAATGCAAGACGGTAAGCCACCTCACCAATGCGCTCCAAGATATCAAATGGCCCAATGTACCTTGGGCTCAACTTGCCTCTGCTGCCGAATCTGATAGTACCTCTAGTGGGCGAGATCCTCAAAAATACATGCTCTCCTTCCTTGAACTCCAGGGGTCGTCTGTGTGCATCGGCCCAATGCTTCTGTCTATCCTGGGCTGCGCGAAGATGGTTCTGAATCTGTTTTACTTTCTCCACTGTCTCCGTTACCAACTCTGGACCCAGTATTTGACGTTCGCCAACGTCGCTCCAGCATATTGGAGATCTGCACTTCCTTCCGTACAACGTCTCGAAAGGTGCCATCTGAATGCTTGCCTGATAGCTATTGTTGTAGGAGAACTCCACTAAGTGCAGATGATCTTCCCAAGATCCTCCAAAGTCCAGTATACAGGATCGCAACATATCTTCCAGGATCTGAATGGTGCGCTCTGACTGTCCGTCTGTCTGAGGATGATAGGTAGTACTGAACTTGAGCCTGGTGCCGAGACTCTCTTGCATGCTTCGCCAGAAGTGAGATATAAATCTTGAGTCTCGATCTGATACGATACTAACCGGCACTCCATGTAATTTTACGATCTGACGCATATACATGTCGGCTAGTACTTCTGTGGATTGTCCGACTCTGAACGGCAAGAAGTGAGCCGACTTAGTGAGCCGATCCACGATGACCCATACTGCATCCTTACCACTAGGGCTTCTTGGAAATCCAGTGACGAAGTCCATGGTAATATGCTCCCACTTCCATTCAGGGATGGGAAGTGGCTGCAACATACCTGCAGTCCTTTGGTGCTCGGCCTTCACCTGCTGGCAGACTAAGCATTTTGCCACAAATCGGGCAATCTCCCTTTTCATCCCATGCCACCAGTAATATTGTCTTAAGTCCCGGTACATCTTGGTTCCTCCTGGATGAACCGAGTATATGGAGCTATGGGCTTCTGTCATCAGTTCCTGCCTTAATTCTCCATTTGGAACACATAGGCGATTTCCGCACCTTAATGTTCCGTCCTCGTGGATGCGAAGTCCCGTCTGCAAGCCTGCTTCTGTTCTTTCTCTCAGCCTTCGGAATCTGGCATCATTAGGCAAAGCTTCCTTGATTCTCTCCACCAGCGATGACTTTACTTCGAGGTTAGCCAGCAAACCATTTTGTCCAGGTAAAATAACCTCTATCTGGAGTTCTTGTAGATCTTTTAATAGCTCGGGCTGCTCCGTCAAGAAATAAGCCGAGGGTTTTCTGCTAAGGGCGTCGGCTACAACATTTGCTTTCCCCGGGTGGTACTGCAGATTGATGTCAAAGTCCACCATCAACTCAAGCCAACGCCTTTGCCTCATATTGAGCTCCTTCTGTGTATAAACATACTTCAAGCTCTTATGATCAGTGAATATCTCGACCTTTTTTCCATACAGGTAATGTCTCCAGATCTTCAATGCAAAAATCACTGCAGCTAGCTCCAGGTCGTGCGTTGGGTAGTTCTTCTCGTGGACCTTCAGCTGCCTCGATGCATAAGCGATAACCTTGCCATGTTGCATCAAGACACAACCTAGTCCACTACCGGACGCATCACTGTAAACAACAAAACCTCCTGACCCTGAGGGAAGAGTCAAGACCGGTGCTGTTGTTAGACGCCTCTTCAATTCTTCAAAGGCATGTTGGCATTCTTCTGTCCATATGAACTCCTGATCCTTCCGTGTCAGCTTAGTCATCGGCTCTGCGATTCTTGAAAATTTTTCTACGAACCGCCGGTAATACCCAGCAAGTCCAAGAAAACTTCTCACTTCTGCCACAGAGGTAGGGGTAGGCCAGGTTTCTATAGCAGTGACTTTCTCTGGGTCCACAGACAGTCCTTCACCCGAGATAATATGCCCTAAGAATGGCACCTTGTCCATACAGAACTCACATTTGCTGAGTTTGGCATACAGCTTCTCCCTTTTCAAGGTTTCCAGCACAATTCTAAGGTATTCCTCGTGCTCTTCGTGGTTCTTGGAGTAGATTAGGATATCATCAATGAACACCACCACGAACTTATCCAAGTACTGATGGAAGACCCCGTTCATCAAACTCATAAATACAGCAGGTGCGTTGGTTAAACCAAACGGCATAACTAGGAACTCATAATGCCCATACTTAGTTCTGAAGGCCGTCTTTGGGATATCTTCCTTCTTCACCCTAATATGGTGATAACCGGATCTAAGGTCAATCTTGGAGAATACCTTAACACCACTCAACTGGTCAAACAAATCATCAATACGTGATAATGGGTACCGGTTCTTAATAGTTACAGCATTAAGGGCTCTGTAATCAATGCATAGTCGTACAGATCCATCCTTCTTGGGTACAAAAAGTATAGGTGCTCCCCATGGTGAAACACTGGGCCGGATAAATCCTTTCTCCAGAAGGTCGTCAACTTGTGTTTTCAGCTCCACTAACTCCTTAGGTGCTAGCCGATATACCGATGAGGTGATAGGTTCGGCTCCTGGAGTTAGGTCTATCGTGAATTCTATCTCCCGATCAGGTGGTAAACCTGGAAGGTCGTCGGGAAATACATCCACAAATTCCGTTATGACTCTTGGGTAACTTGAATCTTCTTCTACGGTCAATACCCTAAGAGTTGGCTGAACCCCTTGTTCTACAGCTTCTCGTAGAAATTCAAACTCAGGAAGGCTAGGGGGTCTAAATATCACTTTTCCAAGCCGGCAATCCAGTGTCGCATGGTACTGACTTAACCAGTCCATACCAAGTACAACATCGTAATCAGGCATAGAAAAGATCAGGAATTGGGCTCGCATCTCTCGGCCACAGACTACTACCGAACATGATCTACAAGTATCACTAACCGGGATAATTCCACCTCCCGTTAGTATTCTCTTCATCTTCGAGAGAGGTACGGTAGCTATTCTATGTGTGGCTACGAAGCTAGCAGCAATAAATGAATGCGAAGCTCCAGAATCAAATAATGCTACAGCAGGAATTGAAGCTACTAATATGGTACCTGCTATCACTTTGCCTGCAGTAGCTTCCTCAGTGACTGCTAGTGCATATGCCTGACCTCGTCCCTGAGCGGGACCCCTTTGCTGACGAGCTTGTTGGAACAATGCTGCTTGAGGTGGTAGAGGTGGCCTGGCTCCTCCAGGCCCTGTCTGTGTCGCTCCCCCAGCTGGAAGAGCTGCAGGTGGAGCTGGTCGATTCGGAACTCCCTCTCGACGTTCCGAGCAGTCCTTGGAGAAGTGTTGTCCAGATCCGCAAACCAGGCAGAGTCCCAGCTTGCGTCGACATTCCTTTTCAATATGTCCTACCTTGCTGCAGTAGTGGCAAGTAGGCAGGTTCTTAGTTGCTGCTCTTGGAGGCGGGCTCTTCTGGGGCCGTTTAGCAGATTCTCCTGGTGATGACTTGGACGGTGCTGAGGAGAAGGGACGTTTCAGGCTTGATTCTCTCCGAGTAACGCGCTCCAGCCGACGTGCTGCAGCTAGGACGTCGGTGTAAGAGGTGGGCGCGACTGATCCGATTAACTTCTGAAGCTCGAACCTGAGCCCATCAAAGAACTTCTCCGTCTTCTCCTCTTCGGTAGGAATTAGCGAAGGGGCGAAGCGGCTCAGGCGAATGAATTCGGCGTTATATTCCTCCACCGTCATGTTGCCCTGGATCAGGCGGTTGAATCTGTCTCGGAGTTCTGACCGAGCCACAGCAGGGATGTACATTTCCTGGAAGAGTCTGGAGAACTCCTCCCAGGTAACCTGATCATGTCCGAGCCTTCTTTCTTCGGACAGCCACCAATGATGCGCGTTGTCCGCCAGTTGCATCCGGACGGCAGTCATCCATTTGTCCCTTGGTAATTCAGCGGCCTCCAACTGATGCTGTGTGTTTGTAAGCCATTCATGCACTTCAGTTGGTCCTTCCTTGCCCGAGAAGGTACGGGGCTTGAGTTGACGGAAATCCGTAATAGATCCCGTCGCTGGCCGCCTATTTGGTGCATGCTCCAATGCTGCGACCAGGCTGTTCCTTAGGTTCTCGGCCTCCCGGCGTTGGGTCTCCTGTTGAATCTGTTGTTGCGCCTGCATCATGGCGTAGAACATCTGGAACATTTGCTGGCCGTCCATTGCCTGTCCTGGGGGAAAGACAGGCATCATAGGAGGAAACTGGGGAGGAGGCGGGATGTCATCACGCCTGAATCTGGAACTTGGCTGGCCAGTTTGGTTGCTCTGAGAGGATTGTCCTCTGGTATCCGGCGTCGTTCCAGCTTCGCAGGTAAACCCTGCTTCTGTCGGTGTTCCCAAGGGGGTCTCGTCACCACATCTGGGATCCATTTCTCTGCATCAAAAGAAAACAATGAGAACGCACAGAGGAATCAAACATGATGCAGTTCAAGCAATTTAATTGAAGTCGACATAGAGTTCAAAAACGATTAAATATATGGATGAGATCCTATAACCTATCTTATTGCAGGTCTGTCCGGTCCCTAAGTTGAAACCGAACAATTTAGTTGGACCTGCATGGGCCACCACAAAAATTATGTCACGCCCCAGTCCCAAAATATCGAGGGACTGGACACGTGGCAATGGCCAGCAGCACGCACTGATGGATAACCCAATTTAATGGAGCCATCAGGGCGTACTTAAGCTGTAAATAAGGTCTACTACACAAGTCACGATAATCTCATCCATAAAGAAAAGGAAATAAACTGCATAATCAAATGGAAATAAGTAGCAACATCATCACAGCAAATCAGTCGGAGAAACAATCCGACTTAAGTCTGAATAAACTGGCTCTATAGGCCAGGAACAAAAGATGTAAACATGAAATAAATAAATGAGTGCTGGAACAGGCACTCAGGAAAAGTCCTCAGCAGTTACCTCGTCTTCAGTGTTTGGTTCAGCTCCAGCAATAGGTTCAGCTCCGGTCCCGTATACCTCGGGATACTGCTCCTCAGCTAAACCTGGGGACATAATCCATTCCAGGTCCTCAGTGGACATAGCAAGGCACAAATAATACAAGCCAAAATGAATAAGCAGTGCAATAAATAATGAAACAGCAGGGTAAACTGAGTAACTAACCATCTATGTGATATGCAAATGAGAGCAACACTAGTACTCAGGCTGAGACCGCTACAAGCTCTGTGTCGGGGAGCCGGTAGCAGTAATAACACGTAAAGGGTCTAGCTCTGCTGGAGAGTCTACAACCTCACAATAATAGTAGATATATATAACAGCCTGTAGCCTGTGTGTCTCTCTCCACCCAATGTAATCACGCAAACCATGACCATAACGTCTCATGTCCATGTCAGCGGGATTATATCTAATGCAACAAGTCATACTGTCTAATAATAATAACTCTGTCAAGTCCTGTATCCTATTCAGAATCCCCACGAATAACTCGGGAAGATTCTGTCCATGATAGTGTCAAGTGTCCTGGGTTATAGGGTACTTGATAGGTCAAGTACAAAGTAAGGGGGGGTCGTAAATCCATCTCTAAATGACGAACCCAACACCGCGCACAGTGTCAGTACCCGATTATGATCGGGCACTAGGTACGTCATACGTTCCCTAGGTTAAGCAGTTTAAAACAGTTTATATGAATTTGCACAAGAAATCCAGCAGAGTATTTTTACAGAAAATAAGAAAATAATGACTGCAAGTTTGGCAAGGTGCACTTGCCTGATGTTTGGATTCCACTTAGGTCCTGGTTTCAGAAATTTCCAGAGATGTCTCCGAAAGCTGAAATAAACAGTACCATCACGCTCAGAAGGTGTCAATCAGCTAGGATCGCCTGTCCTTGGGTCCAATTTGGAGACAAGGGCAAAAACGATAATTTCGGGCCAAAACGGGGTCCACCGGTGGGCCCGCTTTGCACCGAAAAATGTGTCAGGGTCAATGGTCTCCAAATTTACCAAACTTAGTGTCAACAGGGAAGGGACGCTGATACGAACCCAACGGAACTTTCAGATTTGAATTCCGATGAGCCGATCACGAAATCGCCCGTCGAGCGGGGCCTGTGGGGCCCACGACACGCGATTTCGTCAACGTTCTCAGAATCGAACCAAACTTGACCCACAGGACCAGCGTATCGCTACGAGTCCGATGGCGCAAGTTTCGTCTCGATCCGACGTGTGTGCACGAAGTTAGGGTAAATTACAGAAAAGGCGAATACGGAGCGATGTCCGCGGATACGCGTTGATTCCGGTGTGCACGCACATCCGAATCAGCTTCCGCGAAATCCCACACGTCCGTATCGACGAGGCACACGTATCTGTGAAGACCGTGCGCGACCAAGTCGTCCCGTTTGGCGGGACGTACTCAGTTCCGGGGTGAAACAGGGTCTGGTTTTTCCTGTTTTTGGATCGCGGTGTGCGATCACCACAGGACGCGATGCCCCGAGCGGTTTGTCCGGGCACCGAGAGGGTCATACAGGCTTCGCGTAGGAATTTACGGAATCGAAATCGGGGTTACGAGCAGGAAGTTGTGAGTACCTGAAGGGACCCAAAAAACCGGGGTTTTGAACTGTGTCCGAATCGTGTCCTGGACACGTGTCAACTGTGTCCGTGTGTCCAGCAGCGTGTCCGGGTATCCTCGGCCGTGTCCGGGGCTCTGGGGAACTGGTCGACGGTCGGCGAGGCCCTGGGAGGTCCGGCGGGGTCGTCGGACGGCGGCTACGGCGAGGACGCGGGCGGCTCGGCAGCGGCGGAGGGGAAGAGGAGCCGCGGGTGCTGCTGCGGACGCCTGCGGGGGAAAGCTCGGCGGGTGGAGCGGCGTCAGCCGGAGGAGAGGAGGAGGGGGTTCGTCGGCGCCGGGGAAGGGGACGGAGGTGGCCGGATCTAGGGTGGTTAGGGTTAGGGTTTCGGCTAGCTTGGGGGAGAAAGGCCGGAGGGGGTAGGCTTTTATAGGGGACTCGAGGAGGGTCGGCCGGGCGGTCGTGGGCGGGAGAAACGGAGGGGGAGACGACGTGGGGAGGTTCTCCGGCCACGTCGCCGGAGAACGCGGCGGGCGGCGGGTTTTTCGGGTCGGCGTGGGTGACAGGGGCGGGTGAGGGTGAAGCGGGTCCGGGTCGGGCGCGGATCCGGGTGAGCGGACCCGCCCGACCCGCTAAGGGTGAGGTTGGGCTGGGCTGGTCGTAATGGGCTCGGCCCACTGGGCCGGGCCCAAGGCCGAATAATAAATAATAATAATAGAAATAATAATAATATTAATATTAATATTAATTAATTAATTTAGGAAAATAGTTTTTAGGCTTTTAAAAATAGGTCTGATGTCCAATAAAATCCCAGAAAATTACCCTAAGTCCGATTTTCTATTTTACACCATAAAATCATATTTTTATTACATTTTAATGTTGTTTATTGGCAATTAAAAATTACAAACTCACTACAGGGCCTATGTAAATTCCTGAAAAATGCATTTTAAATCCCAAAATTGATTTTTAAAAAATCTGAAAAAATTTAGGGTGTTTACATCCGCCACCCAGTCAGGACTCTTATGCCTCTTCCCAGTAACTACAAGGGTCACTCGAGATCGGATGTCATTAAAATAGAATGCACTGTGAACAGTGTAATGCAAAAAGAAAATATAAAAATATAAAAGAAAAGAAATAAGTTAAAAATAATTTAAAATAGAAAAAGAAAGAAAAAGAATTAGAATTTAAAAGAAATTATATTAGAATATATAAATGAAAAAGAATAAGAAAAAGAAAAAAAACAACTACCCAAGTGAACAGTGCAATTCTGTCCATTCTAAAACCCGACCCACCCATATGTTAGGAAGAAGATGGTATCATCCAAATTCAAATTTGTTTACAAAGATCTCTAAATATCCCTGAATCTCTCGCGGATGGGTAGATTACTGATCTCAATATCAATCGAATCTCGACACCTAAATATATTTATGACCGATAACATTAGAAAACCAAGATTTTCTCGAGAGAACTTCCTCCAGAGCTCGAACTCTTTCCAGCCCATTCGCCATCCCCTGCCGCACCTCCACGGCCGGAACAACGCCGGAGACAATCCCCGGAGTCATCATTGAAGGCGGTTTTCTCCCTCACCGTTCGATAAATTCCCGTCTCATTTGCACAGGTTCGTTCACAACATAACCAACTTCGAATCCAATCAACTTTGTTTTAATTCAACCCTATTAAAAACATAAGAAAAATCGATCAAAACTTTCGAAACCGAACAGTTCTTTTGAATATAGAAAACAGAACTAAACTCGAGGCGAATTTCTTCCAATCTTGTGAATAGAATTTTGAATTTTCTTCTCTGTCTTACAGCCTATATAACCAGGAACAAAACTATATAAAT
Source organism: Iris macrosiphon (assembly GCA_036927795.1). Lineage (NCBI taxonomy): Eukaryota > Viridiplantae > Streptophyta > Magnoliopsida > Asparagales > Iridaceae > Iris > Iris macrosiphon. The sequence continues at coordinate 18,439,899 of JAYESA010000020.1, read as the reverse complement.
ATTTTAAGTTCATTCACAGAATTTAGCAATCAAAACTCAGTTCCAAAAACCCGGGGAAAAAAAAACAGTTTTTCGAAACGAAAATATCTGATACGGAGTTGGCCCCGACAAACCGGACAGCCCCATCGCGTACCGATTGCGTCGAAAGGTGCGTACGGTATTCTCCGATGTGTGGACTTTGACGGAATTCGAATTGGTCGTTTGTGCACGACGAATTCGATCGTATTCGTCGAAAATTGTCGTATCGGCCTTTTCTGAAAAATCTCAATTACTTTGTGCACGCTTGTCATTTCACAAAAAAACATACGTCATTGGAATCGTAGCGTTTGATTTGTCCAGTGATCCAAATTTCGTTCGATTTTGAAACAGTCGATCAGACTGCAATTTTGCGGTTCGACGGTCCTTTTTGTGATTAGTTTATCGGAATCCAAATTCGGATGTACGGTTGAGTTTATATCGTCGTTTAGGATTTGTTTGAACGAATGTTTGCAGGCTTAGCTTTTCTGATCAAATTTATATGTGGTGTTGAGAATTCAGTGAGTTGAATGTGTATGTAGATAGATCATGCTGTCCTAAAAACTAAGAACTAAGCATCCTTATATCTTATTATATCTATGCAGGGTCCCAAACAGAAGGTTATGCAGTCACAGAGTTTCCTTCCTTTCGACATTATGGTCGAGATACTATCTGCCCTTCCGGTGAAGTCCCTCGTAAGATTCCGTTGCGCCTGCAGGCAGTGGAACTCCTTGACTTTCGATCCTCTCTTTATAAGCAGGCATATCAAGAGGAGAGCTCGTACTAAGCTCTACTTTACCCCCAAATCAACTCGCATTGACAAGATAAAGATGTACAACTTTACGGCGGATAGTTCTAGTATTATCCATACTACGTACGACATTTCTAACTTTGTAGATGGACTGACGTGTGGTTGTCGATACGAGGACGACTTCTACTTGTTGAATCCTTTCACTAGGGAGCTTGCAAAGTTACCTAGAAGCAGCAGTGATGGTTCTCTTCACTTCAGTTTTGGATTTGGGTGTGATATTACTACTGGAGAATACAAGTTGGTCAGACTATTTTCCTGTGACAACAACTCGAAGCATTATTCTTGTGAGATCCTCACTTTAGGAGCTCAGCAGCAGTGGAGATATATTGGCAAGGCTCCTTGTCAGGTCTTATCTAGGTACCCTGTTTACCTACACGGAACTCTCTGTTGGAAGGGATCTAATAACTCGGTTCTTGCTTTTGACATCAGAAAAGAAAACTTTGGAATTATACAAGGCCCCCCATCTTCACAAATCGGATGCTGGTCTGATACTAATATACGGGACCTGGGAGGGCATCTATGTCTTATACATGGAGCATGTAGTTCAAATCCTCACTTGTCAATATGGATGATGGAAGACTTTGCTAGTTGTGAATGGACAGAGCTTGACAATATAGACGCACCAATTTGCTTGAAATCAGATAAATGTTGGCTTTGGGTCATTGGTAGAGAAGAGGAGAAGCTTCTAATCGTCCTCCATGATTTCGGGAAACAACGGAATCTGAAGATCATTTTATCTTATGATACTAACAAAAAGACTTTTTGCAAACTCTGCGAGGAAGAGTTCTTTGACTATCCAATGTTTTCTTGCTCAGAAAGCCTCATCTCGCCTGGAAAGTTGATTGGGAACGCTCATTCTCTTCAAATGGAGTAGGCTAAACTTATAGAAGGGGCGAGTTGAGTTGATCATAGAATCTCAATATGCAATATTCTCCTGTTGTAGTCCGAAATACTTCTATATGATATGCTAGTATTTACCAACAGTAAAATACCTCTCCTTTTTCATGTCTTCAAGAAATTCAGCATTGAAAGGAAATATATTGTGGATATATTTAATTTAAGTTCTTAGCCTATAAATTTTTTTTTTTCAAAAGCAGTCTTCTTTAAAGGTTTGTAATTATGGAGTGCATTGTACAACTTCTCTATTCTATATGTGTTTACAGGGTCCGAACAGCTTATAACGAAGGGTATGTCAGTCCTAAGCACAATAAGAAATGTTAAAATTTCAGTAGTCTTGACTATGCACATGACTTTAGAAATGGTAATAGCCTTTAACAACAAATGAAGTGCCCCTTAGCATTGGCCAAAATTTAATTGAATGGGAGATAATCTTTGTGCTAGTAGCCAAGAACAAGGAAGGACTAGTTTTATCTAAAAAAAAAAAGATAATAAATTGAAAATGATATTTAATTGTGAAAGTATAGTATAACCCTATTGTTGTGTATTTTTGGTTGGTGAAGTTTTAGTTATTTTGACTGGAAAGAAATCAGCCTATGTACTTGGTAACATTGAAAAGTACAAAGCATCGTAATTAATCGTGAATCAACATTCCTTGAAAGCATAGTCTAAATGTCAAGATTAATATCATTATGATGCAACTTATATGAAGAATTGGTTAGTAAATATTTAAGATATGTTTTCTAAAGGCCAATACTAAGGACATTACAAAATTTGTTAAGAGGCACCACAATTTCTGCAGTCCTGAACTGCTGCCAAAGTTTTGTCAGTCTTATACATGTCTATGACTGCCAAAATTGACGGTTCTACAGAAAAATAAGTACGTCTTTAGGACTGTAATTTTTTTCACAATCTTGTTTTGGCAGTCGTTGGCAAGGACTGCCAAATTTCTACAGTCCTGACTATGCACAGTACTGCAGAAATGGTGATAGCCCCGAAATAGTGATAGCCCTTAACAACAAATGAAGTGCCTTAACCTTCGCCTGTCTAAAGGCTCATAGATCTATGGTCACTTGTTGGCGCTGAAGTGGTTAGTCCGACTGTCAGAGGAATTTGAGAATTTATGGACAGAAAGAGCTATTTTGTAGATTTATAACTTTCAATAATAAGTCAACAAATTTTCGAGCAGGTTATTAGTGAAGAAGAAGAAGGCTAAGTTTAGTAGTGGCGGGTGGTTATTCTCGGTGCCAAGGAAGCTACTTTGGACAAGAACGGGAATCACAGTGTTGAATTTAGGCGGTGGCAAGCAATATTAGGGTGGTGATGGGGTTGTCATGTGCTGAGATTGTAGTTTGTATCTCAGCTTATTCAGATTTTCTTGTTGAATATATGGAGATGCAGACTACTGTTTCTATTACCAAGATGGGCATCAAAAAGACTTAAGACTTATAGTTCTAGTGGCTAGAAGGTGAAAACATATCAGATCATACAGGCTGAACGGACACTTATTTATAATTCTCTCGGTAGCATTATCCACCTGTAACAAAGTATGGCAGAATTCCAAAGATATCATGGATGGTAGCAGCATTGTGTTGCAAATTTCCTCCAGTTAATTGTATCTTGATCTGTTTTTTTCCTTTGATCTTCTGCATCCTGCTGTGTTATTGATAGGATCAGTCTTGTAATTGGAACATATAGTTGATGTCCTCACTTGACAAGCATGGATGATGGAAGATTTTGTGAATGGATAATATGTACAATATAGATGGCGTCAGGTTGCTTTAAATTGAATGAATATTCACTCTCGGTTTGGCCGCGAATGATGAGAAGCTTCAACTTGTCCTCAAATGATTATGGGGGGGGCAGACTCGCAGACTTCTTCAAAACCTCAAAGTTTAACCCTGCATTATTCATTTCATTGTGCATCTCAACTTTCTAATTCCACAAACTTAACTTACTTCAGTTTCAGGAAACAGACAGAAACTACCTTTAGTAGTTGCAAACAGTTTTCATTTGCTGAAGACACCATAATAGAACAAAATAGAGAAACCCAAGGGATTGCTACCAGCTACAGTAACACTTTACACAACCAATGGGATCTGTCCTCATTCGTCATTCTCCATATTCATTCTCATTCCATAGTGGCGTGCCAAGCGAGCAACTATGCCATCCGTTATTGTGCTGTCAATCAACTCATACCTCTTGTAGTTTGCTTTCAAGGTCTCGTCTTGCTGCTTTGAGAGCTTCTCCTCGTCGTCCAGTTGATGCTGCAACATGCCAGAGTAAAGAAGTAACAATTTAGATGCCAGTACCCAAACAAGGTATGGTAAAGAACATATCATCAACATACAAGATGCAGAAAAGGTCAACCTGATTCCAAGTTACCAATCAAACATAAATAAATATATCAGAAAAGAGAGAAGAAAAATCACATGATAATATACAAACATGTTGCAACTTAAGACTAATAGATGCCCCATTAGTAACAAGATATTCATTAAAGGAGGTATTAGAACTAGGGACAAGTCTGATCGAACTTCGATTGATATGGTAAAGAAGGATATAGTTTTTGTTGATGTTGCAGAGGAAATGGCCGTTAACTTGGCAGAATGGAAGAAAATGCTTCAAATAGCCGACCCCAAAATGTATGCTTCGAAGAAGGGTTTTTTGAAAAGGTTCCAAAAATCAGGATATCAGATTCTTGTGGAATTGAAATTACCAAGTTACAAAGAAATCAAACAGGCCTTTAAAGTGTATGACTTTGTAAATTTTGTTGTTACCTTAATTAACGCTAAAGTTTCCGCTGTATGTTTCATGCACAGTTCCTTCATCTTCTTGACCGCTTCGAAGTTGGGATCAGATGGTTCCAGCCACTGCACCTTGATCTTCCTATCTGGTGGAGATGGGCGATCAGAAAACATCTCCGCCTTTGCAGGCAGTGCCCTTACGGGCCTCGGCATTCCTGACATCATAAACGGGTAAGTTGTCATCATATCAATGACGGCCATGGCCTGCTTCACATTCTCCATTTCCACTAAAGCACACTGTGGAATGGGGTAAGGAATGGTATAGTTCGGGATGAACTCCACATTAACCGTTTCACCGAATTGTCCGAGAGCTGTCTTGATGACAGCAGCAGTCACCTGGGGGGAAAGGTTGTCAAGGAACACCGTCCTCTTCACCTTCTCTTGGAATTCAGCATATGCCTTCTTGGCTTGCTCGTTGGCTTCCTCATTAGGTGTTGACATAATTTGTTTCCAGCTGCTTCACAAATTACAAATTGGTTCCTGAAAATCTACCTTTGGCATTATCAAAGACAAAATAAATTCCGACGGAAGAAGCCGATAAGTCTTAAAATTTGAGCATTTTGCTAAACACATAAAAAGAGAGGAATGGCGAGATAGGGATTTTAACTGGTCATCTACATTCAGTATAACAAGCCTTATGCGATAAATTATCATGAACCAATATTTTGTTTGACCTACTCTACCACAAGTTAAATTGTAACCAGATTGCCACATCAATGACTTCCATGAAATGCCAAATATCCTCTGTAAACACAAACACTCATTTTTTTCCTTCCTACTTTTGATGTCATCTGTTTTTTCTATTTTTCTTTTGCAAATTATATTATACCGTATGATTATGCCTACCTTTGCAAGTTTCTTCTAGCTCAAGAGTTTATTACTTAAAAGTCCTTTGTTTAATTGATGCCTTTTGGATTTTTGACTGGTTTGGACTTTGGAGGAGTTTACTCTAATCTTTCATATGAACTTAGCATTACATATGAATGGTTTGTGATCGTTTAGGGTTTTATCACGAGTAGTACATAGCAGTTAGGAATTCTTTTTTGTAATATTTTTGAAGGTTTACTAAGAAAAAGATACTAATTAACAAAAGATTCAAGCTTTGGCAGTGATTTTATTAATAAACATCAAAAGACCTGAAATATTGTTACAAATAAGCTCTCCTCGCCCTTCAATTTCAGTCAAACCTTCAAATCAATTTCAATCTTCATGTTCCCTGATCAATAACATACCAAACAAATTCTACTTCCATACCAGATTAACAATTTCAAGCTTTTCTAAGAAAATCCAGAAGCTAGTTTGACAAGAAATACTATTTTTGGTAGTCATTTGATCAAGAAAATCAAAAGGCATGACTTTTGTTACTGTAAAATCTCTCCACGCTCCAATGCAGTTCAATCTTCAATCAACTTTCAACCTTCATGTTCCGTGATTGATAACATAAACCCAAAAAGAACAAAAAATATATTTCTACACTAGATTTTACAGTTTCGAAGCTTTCCTAAGAAAAACCAGACGCTACTTGAACAAAAAGATTCAATCATTGGAAGTGACTTGATCAACAAACATCAAAAGACATAAAAAAAAATTGGCACTATAAATTCACCCTTCAATGCTACTTAAACCTTCAAATCAATTTTCAAAGGTCATGTACCGTGATCAATAATATACCGAGCAACAAAATTCTATTTTCACCCAAGATTTGCAACTTTGAAGCTTTTCTAAGAGAACCTAGATGCTAATTTGACAAAAAGATTCAACCTTCGGCAGTGATTTTATCAACAAACATCAAAGAAATGAATTTTGTTACTATAAACTCCCCCCAACCTACAATGCTACTTAAACCTTCAAATCGATTTTCAATCGTCATCTTCTGTGATCAATAACATAAACCCAAAAATATAAAAATTCTATTTTTAGACTAGAATTTGCAGTTTTAAAGCTTTTCCAAGAGAACCCAGATGCTAATTTGAAAAAGCTTCAACCTTTCACAGTAAATTTTATCAACAATCTTCAAATTGATTCAATATAAATGTTCCATGATCGACAATTCTACTTTTACACTAAATTTACAAATTTGAAGCTTTTCTAGGAAAACCCAGATGCCAATTTAAACTAATATATTCAATCTTTGTCATTTATTTTGATCTATGCACATCAACAAAAATGAATGAATGAAGAAATTATATATATATATATATATATATATATATATATATATATATATATATATATATTATTTTTATTTTTTATTTATATATAACTCCCCAAAATAATTACAAGATACAAACTCGGTCGGCCAGGCAAAGCTTGCCACAACTAGAATTCATCGATAAGAGTATGTAGTGTATCTTCAACTTCCTCCAGTTTTCGTACTATGCTCCCCCCTTTGATATATATATATATATATATATAATTTTATTTTTTAATTATATATAACTCCCCCAAAAAAGTTACAAGATACAAACTATGTCGGCCAGGCAAAGCTTGCCACAACTAGAATTCATCGATAAGAGTATGTAGTGTATCTTCAACTTCCTCCAGTTTTCGTACTATGCTCCCCCCCTCCCCCCCCCCCCTCCCACCCTCTTGATGACCCAAATCATAAAATATCACTGCCAAAAGTCATATGGTAGATGATCCAGTCCCCTCGTAGTCTCGTTCCTGTTAATGCCTAGCTCTCTTGTACCATGAGCACACAACTTCCCATTAGTGACCTAACCCTCATCGAGCTAATATGGGAATTCTCATTAGTGACTTAGCTCATCATTGAATAAACATATGGTTTCCCATTAGTGAGTTTTCCCTCACAAATGAGCATTGGTTTTCCATTTGTGATTCGGCCCCTCGCCTAAAGAACACTCGGATTCCATTAGTGACCCATCCCTTTGCAAATATGCACTTGGCTACCTGTTAATTGTCTCGGCTCCTCGCTGAGTGAACACTTGGGTTTCCCTTTAGTGACTCGCCCCCTCGTACATGAGCACCTGGACTACCCGTTAGTGTCTCAGCCCTCACCTAGTGACACTTCATATTCCCTCTAATGACTCGTCCCCTCAAAGATGAGGGTTTGGACTAGCACTTGGGATTCCCTCTAATGATTCGTCCCCTCGTACATGAGCATTTGGACTACCCGTTCGTGTCTCGAGGCCTCGGCCACTCGTCAAGTGAACACTTGGGGTTTCCATTAGTGACTTCACCCCACATACATTAGCATTTGGACTAGCAGTTAGTGAATCGTTCGTCCCCTCATACATGAGTATAGTATTTGGAATAGCCTTTAGTGGCTTGTCCCTCATACATGAGAATTTGGTCAGGAAAGAGCAAGAATGACCTGAAAGGAGTATTGAAGGCGGCAAGGGCGACAACCCACTTCAGCAATTTTCTATTCACCTAATCATGTTGGAGAAAAAAATCAGGTTTCAGGTTCAGAACAGAAGTCCAAGGCTACCCGTTAGTGACTTGTCCCCTCATTCATGAGTATTTGGAATACCCGTTAGTGACTCGGCAACTCGTTAGTCACCCATTCACAAATGAGCAGTTGGCAACCCGTTAGTGTCTCGGCCCCTCGCCGACCAACAGTTGGTTTTTCATTAGTGAGTCGCCCCTTCACAAATGAGTACTTGGCTACCCCTTAGTGTCTCAGCCCCTCGCCGCCTAACACTTGGTTATCAGTTAGTGAGTCACCCCTTTAGAAATGAGAACTTAACTTTCCGCAAGTGACTTGGCTCTTATTGAATCAAGGACTCTCCTTCCCTTGTCAATCATTCGTTCTTTTGAGTCAGTTTTGACATCTCCCACACGATCTGATCTCTGAAAACGAAATCCAAACCTTAAACAACAAAGCACGACAAGCAAAACGGAGGCTCCCATAGATCTCACCCTCCTTAATGTGTTGTTGACGATTGCCCGACATGGTCAACTGCGTCTTTATCAAGCAAAAGAGCATCACAAACCCACATATTTCCTAAATTTACACATCCTTTCCGTTGACAATAGCAAACACTCTTCACTTCATCACCAGCACTCCTCCCCTTCTCCTCTACACTCGGATTCTTCTTCCTCCAACTAATCACTACCCAGAAGGAAAGAAAAAAAACGTAGGAAAAAATCTCAAAAAACAACTGTTTTTTCGATAATTTACCTGAATTTGAGAAGAATAGAAAGCGGAGGGAGAAGCCAATATTCAAAACCCTAACCCTAAATTACGGATCCAGAGAGAATTCCGAAGAAATTGGAGCGATGAAACAAAAAAAGGCAAATTTTTGAAAGAAAACCCTAACCCTTCCCCCCAATAAAACTATCGGACACGTGTCCCTGTCGGGTTTGGATAGAGTCAATTGACCCGGCCCATAAAGAACCAACTTACCACACCCCCCAATCCCTTTCGAAACCGTAACCTAACTAAACCCTAATTACAATGGCGCTCCTCTTCTTCTTCCTCTTGGTTTCTTCTACGAGCTGGTTCTTGAGTCCGGATACTCGGGACCCACCGTTCGCAACTTCAACATGGCCCCATCCACCCCTTCCCCGTCCTCCCGTTGCACCGGTCGGAGTACCTCCTCCTCCTCGACTCCACCAACTCGGCCTTCTATTCGGTCTCCCACTCTGATTTCTCAAGGTTTTTTGTGGTGACTATTATTTTGTTGGTATTTGTGACAAATAAAGGAGAAATTTAGTCAAATCCAGCAAAAAGAGGCATCGAGAACGAATATAATAATTGAAACCTATTGAGACTAAAATCTCTATAAATCATAGGATATTACCTCAACCAGCAGCAAATGATTTCCAATCGATCAAGCTAATTGTTCTCCAACCCGCAGTCCCTTTCTCCGGCGCCGCCGCCGCCGCCGCCGCTCGTGGAGGAGCAGAACACTCGATGCCTCGACCTTGCTCGTGGAGGAATGAAGGCGGAGAGGGGAGACTCTCCTCTCTGATATATTCAATTTGCTTGGGTTAGGGTTTGCATTCGGTATAATGTTGATGGGTAGGAACAAATAACCCGACCCGAAGAAAATTGAACAAAATATGTACAGAAATTTTTACTTTCAAATGAATTAGCTGTAAGAAAAGAATTTGGTGAAATTTTGGAAGATGGAAAAGTTCGGCAACGCAGACCTAGTGGACAGACCGCCAGTCATCTGAGAAATATCTATGTAAAAAAAATATATATATATAATTTATTATTAGCTGTACACAAAATTTATTTGGTTTAAATAATATAGATAATTTTGTGTATGGATGAAAATCAATTTGGATAACATAGATACTTCTGTAGATAATATCCTTTTAAACTAATGAAATTTTAAGTATGGATGATAATAAAATTTTCTATCTTATTTAAACCTTGCGTATGGATACTAATAAACTTTTATATTATTATATTTTAAAATAAATATCAAAATATTATCAAATTATCTATAAAATTATCTATCTTTATTACTAATATAATGAGGCTTGGAAACGGTTGAGTCGTCCAAGACGTTTGTAAATCCTCCATTAATAATAAAAATTTAATATTATATAAAAAAATTATTGAAAAAAATAAGTTTGTTATAAATAATTTGTAAAGGAATCGAACTTAACCAACCAAAAAGAATATATCCTACCTTAAACACATGAGTTAGAAGATGTGTTTGGCTATAGTTAGATAATATTACATAGTTAAACAATTAATTAAAATTTATTTATTTTTAAAATTTTTAATTACGTGAGAATATATGTACGGTTTAGATGACAATTCATTTTCAAGAATCATTATAAAGAGTAGTGAAATATCCATAAAAAATTATAATTAAAATATAATCAAATCTATAACAAATTCTAATATATATATATATATATATATATATATATATATATATATATATAAAACAAATCTTAGATTCTTAATTTAAATATATTTAAATAACTAAACTATTGTACAATAATATCAGGAAAAAAAATTATCTACGTGCAACGGACGTGAATTTACTAGTGTTATTTAAACCAAATAATTTTTTTTGTCGATAATAATAATTTTTATATTAATTTTAGAAAGAAAAAAAAGCCAATTTGTCTATAACATCTCTTTCAAAATTTTACAAACTTTTTTTCTTACTGCTAAATTTTTGAAAATATATTTATCTTATACAAAAAATTCTGAAATATATATTGTTACTTTATGTGAGTAGATTCCACATGCAAACCAAAACAAATTATAACTCTTCTTTTTCTAATTTTGTGACTTCCTGGCATAACGCACGGGACCCGACGTAACGTTCGGGACTTTTGTGCATGCTGTATTGTATATCTTTGGATCTACAAAAAATTAGACGCTCCCATGAGTCGATCCACTGACCTTCTGTCATCTAGCCGGAGTCTTATACCTCTCTTCGGTAACCTCAAGAGCCACTCGAGTTTACGTTAAAAAACAAAAACAAATTCTCACTCACTATATGCTAGGAAAACTGTCATTATTGTAAACCCCCTCACAAAAAATAGATATTTTGTGTATATTTTATATTATTATATTTATTACAGATATTAAATTTTTTTAGAATATTTTCTTAGTTAATTAGAAAATAAATTTCTTGATATATTTACTTTTATAAATATTTATTTAGAATTATTTTAGGTTATTTTAGATTTTTGAAGATTTTTCTAGAATTTTTGGTAATTAAAACTTAGGAAACATAAATTTATAGGACTTCTATGATTTACTATACGACCATACTTGCATGTTATTCCTACCAAATATTTATTTTAGTTTAAAATATTTAATTATATTTTTCTGTAATCTATTTAGAATTTTATAAAATTTATTTAGATTTTTAAAATTATTTATGATTTATTTGGATATATATAGTCTTAATATTAGATAGATGCTAATTTAGTGTTAATAGATATTAATAAGATTTTATAAATTATTTGTATTATCTTTAATTATATTTAAGATTATAAATTATTGAGTTAAATTCAAACTCTATTTTAAATTAATTCAAATTCTGAACCTAGTAGGAAATCAACTTCATGCATATCCTATCCTTATTTAAATTTATCATAATATTATCCAAATTAACCAATCCTAGTCGTATTTAATTAAGTAGTGTCCACCATTATAAATAACTCATCCTTCATATTTTTCTTCCCTAAATTCCTCTCTTTTCGTCCAAAAAATAGTTAAAATTCGTCATAAATTCTGCCTCATTTTCTACTAGTTATGACGAATTAAAAAGACGATATCTCCTAGCTCCGGACTCCAAACGCGCTCCAGTTTTTTTTAGAACTATATAAGGTTAGTTTTCTGAATATATAAATTATTTTAATAATTTCAGAACCTAATTTTCCAGAAAATTCTAAAAGTGCCAGCTGTTCAAAATCAGACGCGTTTTGGTATTTTCGAGATTTCGGGAGATCCCGAACTCAGAATTATGAACCGTTTGAAGTTTCGGAAAGTTGACATGATGAACTTCTAGAAAAGTATTTTTTCAGAATTTAAAATATAAGTTTATTCTACTGTAAAATTCATGCAACGTAGACGTAAGTAGGAAACCACCGAAAATTGTCATTTGTACGTCCTAGTGAACGTAACTCTTTACCGACTTGTGATTTTATGAAACCGTCGATTCCGATGTTCATGTAGCACTGAAATCTATATAATTCTACACACAAATCAAGTATTTGAGTCGATTGAATTTTTGGTCAACGGATTGCCTCGATTTGCGTGCCATGGATCACAAATTCGTAAAGTTGACTTTCGTTGGACCAAAATTAGAGCTTAACAATAAAATCAGATTATAATAAGATTAAAATACTAATTTATGTTATTTTATTCAGAGTTAAAATAGATTAAATAGCAAAAACTATTCACCCACTTTTGTAACCTAACTTGTTTAATTTATGTGACGGGTAGATCGGACGACGCCTTGAGTTGGGACTTCATCCTTTTCAGACCAGGCAAGATACCTTGCCAAATTGTTTACAGTACTTTGCATGCTAATTATATTTCTGTTTATTCATTGCATTTTTGTATATTTGTTGCATGTGTAGTTTCTTTCAGTCATTACTATATATTAGATATGTTGACACACACTTGACACTTAGTATCATAGAGGACAATCATTAGGCGTATGAGCTTTTAACCACTCTGGTAAACCGTAGTATATAGCTTGCACTACGGACGTGTGTCGCGCTGGTCGCTACCCCCGCGGTATGTCGATTTCTGGAGTCTCGCTGGTCGCTACCCCCGCGGTATATCGATTTCTGATGTCCACTGACGTGTGTGTGAGTTGTGAGGTAGATCGAGTAGCCTACCCTTGCCCATACGTCAAAAAAAAGTTGTCCTCATTTGCATTCATATAGATTTTCTTGTACAGCGTACTTATTTATTTTCAAATTATATGCATATTTACTGTATTCAAATTGGCTTGCTGTTCTATATCTTGTTACGTCCCTTTGAGGACCTGGTCCCCTGCCAGGTGTATCTGTTCTTGAGTATTTGCAGGAGCGCATATTTGGATGGTTATATATGTTTCGTGGATGTCTTCTCTCCGAGCCCCATGATTGTTAGCTGGTATTCCTATATTGTGTTTATTGTGTTATACTTTTCCATTCTAGTTGGTAGTGGATTTGTTTTCATCCAACTATCATCCTTAGATACTTATGTTGAGATTTAGTTATATAGATGTTGGTTATTCATTTATATTGATTTTCGTGGATGAGATTTAGATTATACCCTGTGACTTGTGACATATGTTTATACCACTTGTGGATTGATATTCATATTACAGCGTACGTGTGGATTTTAGTTTCCATATATTGGAGTTGCCATATCCATGCGGCTGGCATTCTTACGTGTCCTAGTCCTACGTATTTTTGGGACTGGGGCGTGACATGTTTTGTGGTGGCCCATGCAGGTCGAGAGCATATTGTCTCGGTTACGTTACTGTACCGAGCAAGCCTGCGCATAGGATTAGAATATAAGATCTCATCCACTTAATTATTACCTTCCTTGATTTCGTTTTGCATTCTCATTTGATTGCTTGTGTTGCATCTTGCTTGATCCCTTCTCAACGTCAATCTTCTCTCGTGCTTGATAGGGGTTAGGAAAATGACTTGTACTAGGTATATACCCTATAGTATTCAATAACACTATTAGTTAAATTATTGTAAGTTGGATAGTATGTCTCATAACCTAGTAACACATAGTCCTATTGCCCCATTAATAAAGTATAATTGAATAACGCCAACTATAGGCTTGCATAAGAAGATAGTGTTTATCCAGACTATAGAACTTTAGTGTTTATCTAGACTGTAGAACTTAAAGGCACATACACCAATTTGGTTGACTTTAGACTTAAACAAAAAATTAGTATGGCAACTGTAGAGGCACAATACCGGTCTTCTTGATGAACTTAAATTTTTCTGTACCTTCCTCCATCATAATCAAACGTACTTATATTTTTTTTACTACCTCGATTTATGCTGCTATTATAGCCTAGTTTTGCAAGCTTATTCTTTTATTGAGCTTGTTCATGACATATGTATTATTGGGGGCCCACACTAATACATTGTCTAAATCAGAATCGGTGTATTATGGTCTGATCAACTGTAGTGCACTTGGTTCGCTTTTTGTATCACTACTCTATATGGATTGAGATATAGTTGACTCAACTTGTTAGACAAATATACTTGCCCTCTAGACTGGTCAGAGCATATCATGTCAGGTACCTAACGGTTCTGATATGAACATGCGTATAGGAATTTACCAAAATAAGATTTTAATCCACAACTGCCTTGGCAACTCCCTTTCAAAATTCTCTAATACCTTTGAATCCCGTACTTGTATTCTATCATCTCCTCATTGAAATTATTTATTGTTGATTTCCATCTTCTCCTATTTCAGAAAGACGAACGTTCCTGCTTAGTATAAGTTGATACACGGATAGTACCAGATATACCCCATAGGCCAAGCACTCATTATGACAAATATAGGAGAGCAGACACATGAAGTCGTAGATACAGGTACGACCTTTTAGTTATATTTGTCATTGCATACTCATAACCCTATTATGACACAAGATCTTAGATGTACAAATAGACGTAGAATTATATATAAGGTAGTTTAGCAGTTATGAGGATATATTGATATTCTACCCAGATGGCATACACGCAATGCTAATAGATGACGCGAGTAGCAGTAGTAGTGTTCTCCTCCTATCACCATCTCGCCCCTTGGGGTAGCCCATCTTCTCTTCTCTATCCATTCATTATCTCGTGCTTAATTCTCCCTATCATAGTTACATCTTTTTCGTGCCAACATGAATTGTTGGTCTACTTCGACCCCATCCTTAGTTTTGTTAGTTAAAACGTAAATGGTTTAGTAGGTGATTAATAACTAAAGGATGAGTCCTTAATAATAATCCTTATGTATATGACCTATAGCAATATATGTATCCTTTTATTATTTTAAAAAACCATATATAACATCCCTTAGGCTAATAGGAATTTGTTAGACTGTTTGAACTAGTTTATACTTTTAATAGTTTTATAAGTTAATCAAGACTTTAATTGTTGCCCAAAAACTTAGACTATGCCTAGGAAAGAATTGAAGGCACTTGTTACGAACTAACAACTATGACAAATCACTGGCAAAGTAGCGACACCTGCAGCTAGACCGTTGTAGTAAAGTAGTCGAAGTATTTGCAGACATATTGGTCAGGTGGCATGGCAGTATTAGACTACGATACTTAACGGTTACAAAGAAAAATCATGGTTGTGAGATTCAAGACAAGTACCCCAAGATTCTCGACCGAATAAATATATTCGTCTTACAACCTAGACAATAGCCTCAAGAGACTGTGACTACTAGTAGAACTTTTGTAAGTTGGGTAGTGTAGACGAGTTAGAGGATAATATGATAGTGTATGGACAATAAATGAGAAGTGTTAGAATGACAGACCATGACTTTTAGGAAGCACTGCTAGATAGCTATGTAGTGTAATAGCTATAGTGACTATTATGAATATGGGTTAGTGTCAATTTCGAGGACAAAATTTTTGTAAGTTGGGTAGATTGTAAACCCCCTCACTAAAAATAGATATTTTGTGTATATTTTATATTATTATATTTATTACAGATATTAAATTTCTTTAGAATATTTTCTTAGTTAATTAGAAAATAAATTTCTTGATATATTTACTTTTATAAATATTTATTTAGAATTATTTTAGGTTATTTTAGATTTTTGAAGATTTTTCTAGAATTTTTGGTAATTAAAACTTAGGAAACATAAATTTATAGGACTTCTATGATTTACTATACGACCATACTTGCATGTTATTCCTACCAAATATTTATTTTAGTTTAAAATATTTAATTATATTTTTTTGTAATTTATTTAGAATTTTATAAAATTTATTTAGATTTTTAAAATTACTTAGGATTTATTTGGATATATATAGTCTTAATATTAGATAGATGCTAATTTAGTGTTAATAGAATTAATAAGATTTTATAAATTATTTGTATTATCTTTAATTATATTTAAGATTATAAATTATTGAGTTAAATTCAAACTCTATTTTAAATTAATTCAAATCCTGAACCTACTAGGAAAGCAACTTCATGCATATTCTATCATTATTTAAATTCATCATAATATTATCCAAATTAACCAATCCTAGTCGTATTTAATTAAGTAGTGTCCACCATTATAAATACCTCATCCTTCATATTTTTTTTTTTCCAAATTCCTCTCTTTTCGTCCAAAAATAGTTAAAATTCGTCATAAATTCTGCCTCATTTTCTACTAGTTATGACGAATTAAAAAGACGATATCTCCTAGCTCCGGACTCCAAACGCGCTCCAGTTTTTTTTTAGAACTATATCAAGGTTAGTTTTCTGAATATATAAATTATTTTAATAATTTCAGAACCTAATTTTCCAGAAAATTCTAAAAGTGCCAGCTGTTCAAAATCAGACGCGTTTTGGTATTTTTGAGATTTCGGGAGATCCCGAACTCAGAATTATGAACCGTTTGAAGTTTCGGAAAGTTGACATGATGAACTTCTAGAAAAGTATTTTTTCAGAATTTAAAATATAAGTTTATTCTACTATAAAATTCATGCAACGTAGACGTAAGTAGGAAACCACCGAAAATTGTCATTTGTACGCCCTAGTGAACGTAACTCTTTACCGACTTATGATTTTATGAAACCGTCGATTCCGATGTTCATGTAGCACTGAAATCTATATAATTCTACACACAAATCAAGTATTTGAGTCGATTGAATTTTTAGTCAACGGATTGCCTCGATTTGCGTGCCATGGATCACAAATCCGTAAAGTTGACTTTCGTTGGACCAAAATTAGAGCTTAACAATAAAATCAGATTATAATAAGATTAAAATACTAATTCAGGTTATTTTATTCAGAGTTAAAATAGATTAAATAGCGAAAACTATTCACCCACTTTTGTAACCTAACTTGTTTAATTTATGTGACGGGTAGATCGAACGACGCCTTGAGTTGGGACTTCATCCTTTTCAGACCAGACAAGATACCTTGCCAAATTGTTTACAGTACTTTGCATGCTAATTATATTTCTGTTTATTCATTGCATTTTTGTATATTTGTTGCATGTGTAGTTTCTTTCAGTCATTACTATATATTAGATATTTTGACACACACTTGACACTTAGTATAATAGAGGACAATCATTAGGCGTATGGGCTTTTAACCACTCTGGTAAACCGTAATATAGCTCGCACTACGGACGTGTTTCGCGCTGGTCGCTACCCCCGCGGTATGTCGATTTCTGGAGTCTCGCTGGTCGCTACCCCCGCGGTATGTCGATTTCCGATGTCCACTGACGTATGTGTGAGTTGTCAGGTAGATCGAGTAGCCTACCCTTGCCCATACGTCAAAAAAAAGTTGTCCTCATTTGCATTCATATAGATTTTCTTGTACAGCGTACTTATTTATTTTCAAATTATATGCATGTTTACTGTATTCAAATTGGCTTGCTGTTCTATATCTTGTTACGTCCCTTTGAGGACCTGGTCCCCTGCCAGGTGTATCTGTTCTTGAGTATTTGCAGGAGCGCATATTTGGATGGTTATATATGTTTCGTGGATGTCTTCTCTCCGAGCCCCATGATTGTTAGCTGGTATTCCTATATTGTGTTTATTGTGTTATACTTTTCCATTCTAGTTGGTAGTGGATTTGTTTTCATCCAACTATCATCCTTAGATACTTATGTTGAGATCTAGTTATATAGATGTTGGTTATTCATTTATATTGATTTTCGTGGATGAGATTTAGATTATACCCTGTGACTTGTGACATATGTTTATACCACTTGTGGATTGATATTCATATTACAGCGTACGTGTGGATTTTAGTTTCCATATATTGGAGTTGCCATATCCATGCGGCTGGCATGCTTACGTGTCATAGTTCTACGTATTTTTGGGACTGGGGTGTGACAATTATATTTACAATTCGACTATATAAAATTAAATATAAATATGTATTATGAATGTGACATGTGGATTGCACTAAATCAAAAGTTCCCGTAGGTTTTTTGTTATATTTAGTAGGTTTTAGGTGTTTGGGGGTGGGATAGTAATTGTATGAGAAATCAAAATGTTAGCATTCTCCGGGAGAATCCAAAACCGTCAACTACAGAGAATAAACAAATATGCAGTGCTGGGCGTGCTGACTCACTGATATGACAACACTGTTCATATCTACTGTAAATTTATGAGATTGCTGTGATCCACAGAGAACTCGTTTTCACTGTTACACGAAATGATTGTTTGTGTGGAATTTACTATATAATCTTCATATTCTCAGAGGGAAGAATGAGTGTATCGCCTGGTTGTTTTTGTTGGTGAAAAGTCGGATGCAGTTTTTTTTTTCATGGAAACTTTAACTTCGGTAAATTCATAGTGAAGTACCCAGTGGATCAGTAAATGCGTTGAAATCTCTTAATTCTGTCCAGGTTATCCAGCCTACTCAAGCCTTATTCCTGCACTAGTTCCTCGTAACAATTACAGTACCAAGTGCTCGTGTCGGAGCGGATACCAAGGATAAGACACAAGCCTCTATTTCGTTTATTTTTATTTATTTTTTCTAAAAGGTTCTCGAAGTAGAACAGCCGAATGGGTGTTACTGCACAAGTGCATCATTTCATCAAGTGAGCAGCAGATCTGGAATGGAGCACTTTCTGTGATGTTAGTTCGTACTCTACCTGCTAGATCTACAAACTAATTACTTCTAGATCTCCCAATAGTACCGAGACAAGAAAATTTTATTTTAGTACATCAGTCTCATGTAATCACCGTTGGCTTCATGGTAACAATTGTAACTTCTAGATATCCCAATAGTACCGAAACACGAAAATTTTATTTTAGTACATCGGTCTAATGTGAAGGTACGGGTACACGTAAATAAACATAAATTACAGCAGAAATGGCTAGCTTGGAATTTGAAGAAACCAAAATAGCAGACTTGATTGATTGGTAGGGACAGACAATAACTGGAATCATGATGGTGCTGAAAGCTTCACTGCTCCGCCAGACTGCCACCAAAAGAATAAGAGTACAAAATGTGACTAGAGTAACAATTAATTATCTAAGTCAGCATAATAATACTGGCCAATATCTACTGAATGAAAACTGAAAGATGCTCCTTACTCGAGAGTCAAGGCTGCAATAATTTCTCATTCTCTTCTAAAAGGCATCAAATAGTAAAAGATGCACAACCATATGAGAAGGGGGGTATAGACAGATTAATCATATTGGATTTTTAGCTTAAATGTCCCCCTACAAAACACAGCATAAACTTGCTGCTTCCAACTAATATTCATCCCTAAAGTTTTCCCCCCCATTTATAGACAATGAATTATGAAAAAGGCGGAGAAGATAGCCAAGACCACAAGGCAGATCTTATAGCATAACAGCAAGGGTAAAAAGCTCCAGCCCATTTAGTAGCCATTGTTGTAACTGCTATAATGAACCCCAGATCGAACTCCATACAGATCATAGACAGGTTCTCCATAGTTCACCGCCTTTATCTCCACCGTCCGCCTCTTGCCAACGGATTCCTGGACTGCTCCGAACACTATCTCATTGGTGGACTCACAACTCTGCTCATAGTAAGTCTGGGGACCCAAAGGTTGCTGGCGATGCTGCTGTAGGTGCTGCTGATGAACATGATGCTGCTGTAGCTGATGCTGCTGTTGCTCACCGGCCTCCCAACCATTAAGAAAAGCTCTTCCTTGCCGTAGTTGGTGAATCTTCTCTGGGTCCTTGGTCATGAAGGCATATGTTTTTCTTGGGGTTGGGGTCCTGGTCTCCACTGCTGGGGGAGGCTCATCTTCTGCTGGGATCTCAAAGCTTTCTTGCATCGGCCATGTGTTTGCCCTCCGTTGCTGCGGATTGTAATGATAGTAATAATTATGTTGTTGCTGCTGTTGGTTGATTTTTGGTTTCTTTCTGAAGCCTGAGAAAACTGCTGCAGGGATTGCTGTTACGGATGATATTGCACCCATAAAGAGCTTATTAATTGATGTGAAAAGCCCTTCTTCCTCTTGGTTCTCCTGCTCGTCCTCATTTGGGATTAGTGGTGGTCTAAGTGATGATTTTAGTGGTTTCTGGTATGGGCTTGGAGGTATGGTAGCTTTTGTTGGGGTTATAAGTTCCTGTAGGAAAATCAGTAATTTCAATGAGAAACTATAGGCAATGAGTTTGAAGCTTCAGTAGTTCTTCTATACTTAATCTTCTTCCAACTTTGACCTCACTAGGAAAATAAGCACAAGGAACTAAATATACTATATCAATCAAATCCAAAGGTGGATTGTAGACAGGGTTGGAAAAACGTAAATCGAATGACGGAAAAAAGCCGAGGAAAAGGAAAATTAATTGCAAAATTTGAACAAAGGTAACCCTCCATTTTCCCCTCCACTTTTCTGTTATGTTGCATGGTCATGGAGACAGCATGATACAGGGATGAGAATGCGAACAAAGATATTTGGCACATAAGTGTATTATATTTTGGCGTTATGTGTCATGTCTGCATGGACACAAGAAAGAACTAATTTTGGTGTCCATGATTGATAGCTTAGAAAGAAAAACATTGGATAAATAAATGGATAAGGAATTGCCCTTTAAAACTAGCTCATATATACCTAGAAGTTATATATTAATTAATTAAACAAAAAGATAAAACTCAAATGTGATCTGACAACTGGAGAGTAACGAAGTTTGGGCTGGGTGATAATATACTGTGATGAAAGCACTAGCAACTAGGTAGGTACTCAAGGCAGTAGCCTTTCCTTCCGGCGATATTGGCTTGGGTGGCTGGGGTAGATTGGTTTGGTTGACCTTGCTTTCTGCTATGCAGATGGTATCCTTTGTTTGGGTGGCTATTCCAATTACTGGCAATTAATTAGTGAAGGGAATATGATGCTCATTGTGGTCAGTAATTGGAAAATTACTAAATAGTAGGCTCACTTCGTCTGAGGAGACTATCCCTCCCACTCGGCGTTGCAACAAAGCAAGCATGTAACCGAAGAAACCAGCAGCCAGAAGCACAGCAATGCCTGCCATGACAATTTAAACATGATAAATAGATTCCAAAAGAAAGTTAGGGCTAAGTCATGGGTGCAAGATGGTCCATAAGGATGGAAAAAGATATATAAATTTAAGTACCTAGAGGAAAACCATTTTCATATTGATAAACACAGTCATCGAAATTGAGCTGGATTTCTCGGATTGCTTGGTTTCCTCGGTCCACAACCAAAAGAGAGCAGCTGCTAGCAATGTAAACCACTTCAAAATCATTAGAAAGCTTCACATCTTCACTTGTCCCGTCAAGATACCCTCCTCTGTTCCACTTCCCACCAGCAATAGTTGTAACCCCTACAAAATATTTGTGGCAAACATTCATAATTGAGTATCTAATAATTAACTAGTTTTACTTGAAATGGTTTAGTTTTGGTCCTATAAGAACTAGTGGATAAATATAATATTATACCAATTATAGTTGAGTAACCATTTTCAGTAATTTAGAAATCCAAATACGTCCCAAAGGGGAAGAGGAAAATCATTACTACATGGTTCCGCATATTGCCTACATCTACGAGGAAAGAGGAAAATCGTTACTTTATCATATTAGGGCCACAAGGATATCTCTCTATAACGAGCCTCTCAAGCTATTAATAATGTAACTATATCTGTAGGGCTGTAAATGAGCCAAGCCCTTCGCGAGCTGTTTGAAGCTCGGCTCGATAAAAGCTCGTATGAGCTCGGTTCGTTTAGTAAACAAGCTGAAGCCCAAGCTTCATTTTCGAGCTCGTTTAATAAACGAGCCAAGCTCAAGCTTAGAAGTATTTGGCTCGTTTGAGCTCGCGAGCTGGCTCATTTATGAGCTTGCGAGCCGACTCGTAAGCCGACTCGTTTATAAGCTCGTTTAGAAGCCCGTTGATAGCAGTCTCCCAATTTGTTTTGTTATTTAAATTTAAATTTGTTCTTTGCTGATGTAGAATATTTTGGAGTAATTGTTATATTTTTATTGATAATCTCTTGGCTATTTATAGCCTTACAATCCTTCATCTTACATTAATACCCCATTAAAATCCCATGTAGAATATTCTAATATACCAACAAATATATCAAGAATATTCTAATATACCAACAAATATACCAAGAATATTCTAATATACCAACACTCCTCAAGATGGGTGAAAGATATTCACTAAGCCTATCTTGTCACATCCTCTAATCATATCTGCAGAGTTGTCCCTTGGTCATACTGTCTGCTACATGTTCCTTGGTTGGAACATGATCTAGCTCCAGTAGTCCATGGTCCAACTTCTCCTTGATGAAGAACCTATCGATCTCGATGTGTTTGGTCCTATCATGCTGCACTGGATTGTTGGCGATACTGATGGCTGACTGGTTGTCACACCACAGCTTCATCTTGGCTCCTTGATCCAACTTCAGCTCAACCAGCATATTCTTCAGCCATAGCAGCTCTGCAACTCCCAAGGCCATAGATTTGTACTCCGTTTCAGCTGTCGATCTTGCCACCACCGACTGCTTCTTACTCCTCCAAGAGACCAAGTTGCCTCCTACAAATATGCAATAGCCCAAGGTAGACCTCCTGTCATCAGTACAGCTAGTCCAGTCAGAGTCACAGTAGCCCTCGATGCTCAAGTGATCATTCTTCCTAAATATCAACTCCTTTCCGGGGGCACCCTTCAAGTATCTCAGAATCTGGTACACTGCGTCAATATGACCCTTCCTTGGATCAAGCATGTAGCGGCTCACCACACTCACTGCAAAGCAGATATCAGGACGTGTGTGGCTCAAATATATCAACTTGCCCACCAGTCTCTGGTATTTGTCTCGGTCAACTGGTTCTCCAGCCTCAGCATACAGCTTGAACCCATGGTTGATTGGCGTCGCTGCAGGTCTGTATCCCAACATCCTTGTCTCTGTGAGAAGGTCCAGCGCATACTTCCTCTGAGAAAGAACAATCCCCTCTGCTTCTCGAGCAATCTCAATCCCAAGAAAGTACCAAAGAAGGCCAAGGTCCTTCACCTCAAACTTCTTGCCAAGCTTCCCCTTGAGTCGGGTAATCTCCTGTGATAATCATATCGTCCACATACACCACAAGCATGGTGATGTGGCCTCCACTCCAACGAAAGAACACAGTATAATCAGTATTGATCTGCTGATATTCCATCCATATCATCGCCCTCCTGAATCTGTCAAACCACGCTCGAGGAGACTGCTTCAGTCCATAAAGAGACTTATTCAACCTGTAGACATTGCCCACTGTCGTATTGGTGCAGAATCCTGGTGGTATCTCCATGTACACTTCCTCCACTAGATCCCCACGAAGAAACGTATTCTTCACATCCAGTTGGTGTAGCTTCTATCCACCATTCGCTGCCAAAAAAATCAGGGTCCTGACGGTGCTCATCTTCGCCATTGGTGCAAATGTCTCATCACAGTCAATGTCGTACGTCTGACTGTATCCTTTTGCCACCAGTCGAGCCTTGTAGCGCTCTACTTTTCCATCTAGGTTCTGCTTCACAGTAAAGACCCATTTGCATCCGACTGCCCTCTTCCCCTCTGACAATTTTACCAGTTTTCAAGTGTGGTTCTTCTCAAGAACGCCTAACTCCTCGTGCTTCGCCGCTTTCCACTTTGGATCGTTCTTGGCAACCTGCCAATTGTTAGGTACAGTAATACTATTCAAAGATGCAATGAATGCTCCATGAGAAGAAGAGATGTTATTATATGAAACAAACTGAGCAAGGTCCCAACCATATCTATCAGGAGGATTTCTCACATTGCTGCGAGTGGTCCTCTGTACTGATAATGGTGTGGGAGGAGTAGGAAGAATGATATCACCTGAAGGAGAATCTGGTGGTGGTGGTTTAGGTGTCTCAGGAGTTGAGACGGACGCAGGTAAGGGACTTGACACTGGCACTATAGGTACTGGTCCTGCAGTTTGCTTCCTTTTCTTGCTGTAGGTAAGTAACTCCCCATGAGTCGTGGGCCTAACACCTCTCATCGCCTCCCCCTGTTCCTCTTCACTCTCCTGCTCCTCAAACGTTCCTTCATGACATACTCCTAAATCGGTCACCACACTCTCAACAATCTCCCTCTCTCGTCTCATACTCTCAGTATCAGGTGAGTTGCTCATGGATGAGGTTCCCTCCTGACGGTAGTATGGCTCAAACTTCCTGAAGTGAACATCCATGCTCACAAACTTCTTCTCTACTGGGCTCCAGCACACGTACCCCTTCCAAGTCGCCGAATAGCCCACGAATACACACTTGACTGCTCTGGGGTCAAGTTTCCCAACGGACGGTCTGTTATCCTTCACAAAACATACGCAGCCAAACACCTTTAATGGGAGTATCCCACTATTATTTTCTTGTAATATCTCACATGGAGACTTACATCCCAGTACCTTCGAGGGCATCCTATTGATCAATCGAGCTGTTGTCAACACCGCATGCCTCCACAGACTCTATGGGACATTCATGACGATCATCATGCTCCTTGCCACCTCCAGCAGGTGTTTGTTCTTCCTTTCTGCCACTCCATTATGTGCTGGTTGTGTATGCACAGGTGGTCTGATGCTGTATCCCTTGGACTGACAGGTATTCCTCAAGTGCTTTGTTGGTATACTCTGTTCCATTGTCAGACCTTAGTACCTTCACCACTGCTCTGTACTGAGTCTGGACATGTTTATGAAAGTCCCGAAAACAGACAAAGACCTCACTCTTATTCTTCATCAAATACAGCCAGGTGACACGAGAAGAACAATCAATAAAAGAGACAAAATACTTGTAATCATTAATAGTAGTTGTGGCGCACGGCCCCCAGACATCAGAATATATAATATCAAAAACAGAAGAGCTCCTATGGCCCGCACCAACATATGAGCTTCTAGTAAGTTTGCCTAAATCACATGCATCACATACTAGTTTTTCCTTATTTGCCTTCTCATAAATAGATGGATACAACCTACTCAAAATACCAAAAGAGTGCCCCAACCGCCTGTGATGGAGTATCAGTGTATCCTCGGCACTCATCTTTGGTCCTCCCATTCCTGCCCTTTTTGCCACAGACACCAATGTCGAATCCAGTCCTTCCCGATCCAGATACCACAGTCCATCATGCCAAGTGTCAATCCCAAGTCTTCGTCCCGTCTCCTTCTCCTGGAAGATCACCTTAGGAATATCAAATGAGAATGCATTTTAGTTGGAGGATTATAGATTTAATGGACAAAAGACTAACTGAAAAAGGAGCATGTAAAATATTGGATAATCTTACTGAACACGTACAATCAACAGTACCCTTACCGACCACTGGCTGGAAAGTACCATCGGCTGTTTGAATGTTGTCTGCAGATGCTAGGTGAGTGTACGAAGAGAACTCACTAGCATTCCCTGTCACGTGTCAAGACGCACCCGAATCGACAATCCAGTCCGACGATCTAAGGAAAGACATAGATGCAAGGGCGAGTGGGTCATCAGTACCTTCCGATAGATGGGCATACATGGCAGCGTTGCCTCTGGAGAAGGCTGAGGTGGACGCCTCCTCAGTCCCACTCCTCCTGTCTCTATCGCTTGACGCTCTCTACTTTCTCCTGAGTACTTCTAGCATGCCCAGTAGTGTCTGATCCTCCTCATTATAGGCACCATTAGCTCTCTCCTCTTCTGCTACCAGCAGGTTCGCCCGATAACCTCCTCGTCCACCCCGTCGACCCCTACGACCACGACCACGTCCCCCAAACTGTCCACGTCCGCCACCTGAATCTCCCTCTTTAGGTGGTTTGGTGCAAGCATACCTTAGATGGCCTACCTCCCCGCAGTTATAACACTGTCGGGGGTCTCCCTTAGGTCTTGTGTCGCCTGAATTGGCAACCTCCAGTGCTGTCTTTACTTCAGGAGGACCACATGTCCCTGCCCGTAGCTTGGTACGAGTATCCTCCTGGATCATGGCCGAGATAGCCTCCTCAAGTATAGGAATCTTCGGTTGGGCTAGAAGTAGTGCTGCCCTCTGAGCAAACACTGCAGCCAGCCCCTTAAAAAACTTCATCGTCCTCTCCTGCAGACATACCTGTCTCTCCTTACAATTCGGATCCTCGCAGCTCGTCCAACTCCGTGGCATACTCCTATATCGTCTTTTCTCCCTGAACGGTGTCGTCGATCTCCCACTTGATCTGGAAAACCCTCAAGTTATTCCCCATACCATCGTAGGTTCTCCTCAACTTCTTCCACACGTCTTTCACCATCTCAAGGCCATCCATTTTGGCGGCGACTGGACTAAAGAATTGAGAAGTCAAATGTATACCACCATATGAGTGGACTTTCACTCGTCGCGTCATGCCGAGTCCTCATTCGGCTGTCTTCTCTCCTGACAAGAAACCCTCCAGGTTCTTCCCTGCGAGGGTTCTCCTCACCCGTCGAGACCAACTCAGGTAGGTGGCCAGTCCATTAAGCTTCAGATCGATGGATTGAAGCTCCAACTTCGCCAATGTTCGTATCACGCTCTCACCAGCCGACAGTTTCATGAGCTTCATCAACGTTGCGACCTCCGCAGAGTCCAACTTCTTGATGATCACCTCCATCGATCCTCTTCTCCAATCACCTCACACTCGTCCCACGACTCACGTTCGCCCTCTTCGTCCTCTCCTAGACCCGATCATGTCTCTCCCATCAAATATAGGCCTTCGATGTCAACGTCTGGAACGACCCGCGGGAGACGCCAGGAACCGCGGCAGAAGGCTCTGCGGGAGTCGCGACTTCGTGGTGGTGGTGGCGGGCGAGCGGCGACGGTGGTAGCGGGCGAGCGGTGCGGAAGAGGTGGTGGCGGGCGACACGACTGCCATGGTGGCGGCGCGACAACGGTGGTGGCGGGTGGTGTTGCAACGGTGGCGGTGGTGGCGGCGGCTAGGGTTTGGGAGGTGGTGGCTAGGGTTTGGGCTCAGATACCATGTAGAATATTTTGGAGTAATTGTTATATTTTTTATTGATAATCTCGTAGCTATTTATATCCTTACAACCCTTCATCTTACATTAATACCACATTAAAACCCCCTGTAGAATATTCTAATATCCCAACAAATATACCAAGAATATTCTAATATACCAACAGTTGAATTCTAATTTTATGTATGTTTGTTAACAATATGGTTGTATGCATTATATATTTATATGTCCTTAATAATTGATATTAAGGAACTTTTTAATTGAATTTTTATAAATAAATTGTTAATATTACATGTACTTGAATTCAAGTCTAACTAGCTTGAAATCGAGCTCGTTTAGCTTGAAATCAAGCTTAATGAGCTTGAAATTAACCTGAACGAGCTTGATATTGAGCTTATCAAGCTTGAATCAAGCTTGCTCATCAAGCCAAGCTCAACCAAGCCAAGCTCAAGCTTAATATAAACAAGCTCGAGCCAAGTTCAAGCTCTAATATAAAAATATTTATCAAGCTTGAGCTCAAACACGATTAATTATAGTCAAACCAAGTTCAAGCTTATAAAAGCTTGGCCCGGCTTGGCTCATTTGCAACCCTATATATATGTATCCCAAATTATTATAATGCACCCACTTAAGATACCTGATATAAAAATTGAATACGCCACAACCTTACTGATAGTATAAGAGCATCAATCACTTCTAGGTTGAGAATGTGAGTCTCTTATGTGCTGGGTATTTGGTTGGCTTGAAATAGTGATACAGTCACCTGTTCCTTTTGATAGGGGAATTTACCTCTACCTTTATTCAGTAAACAAATTTTAATTTGTTACAACCACACTTTATTTTGCAAGGTAAAGTTACCATTGTCATATGATAGTTTTGTAAATGAATTCAATTCCTCATTTTTTGTATAAAAAAATTGGAATTTGTGATTCACAATAGAAATCCCAATTTCTAAGTTCACGTGAACAAAACGCTTTTAATGGAGTAGGCTTTTGTACTTTCTACCATTATGTCATACCCTGATCTCCCGCGGAGATTGCCTTGGCGACCTAACGGTCCCGGATACTTGCAGGTTCATTAAGGCACGGAACGACTACTTGGTAGTCTCCCGAGGTTTGGATGAAAACAAGGCAACATACAAGCAGACAAGCATGCATTTATATAAACACAACATTCACGTTAGCTCGGACCCGAAGGTAAGCCGAGGCGTGAGATCGTTAGGGGACTTCCCGAGCAACACGTTCTAGGGTAGCATGTGAGGGTCTGAGCATATATATAAGCAGTGTTTCATTTCCATGTTCTAGCGTAAGCAATACAAGTTGGGATTATTCCCTTAGCTAGGTGCGTTGGATTCTTATGAGCATGCAAGGGGTGATTCACCTAGCGACTAGCATGTATCGTTCCAGATTTTATGTCTCGCATTTGGTTGAGCACTCAAGGTTCAAAAGTTTGATGATGATATAAAATGTACTTGTATAAAGAATTTAGTCACACATGGGGATGTGTACCTTAGCTCGTACCCATTTGAGCCTCAACATATAAGAGATTCAACATATTGTGATCTCGTCCCATTGAAAGTTAGAGCTAACCCTACAGCTATATGAAACTGCACCCCAAAAAAAACCCTTCTATGACCAAAATTCTCTCACTTTCTATCCTATGTGGGACTAAATTATTTGTACTCATTTTTATATTATCACCAAACTTGCGAACCTTGAGTGCTCAATCAAATGTTAGATACAACCAAACATTGATCCTTGTAATTCAGCGTAGTGTCTGCATCCATATGCAAAGACAAAGCAGACTTTGAGGTTACAAGCAGCAGTTTACTTATTATATTCATAAATGATACGGTAAATATATCAAAGACCCCTCTATCACACCCACGCCCTGCATGCGCCGGCAAACTTTATATAAGCTCATGACTGTCACTTCGTCCAAGCACAATAAAGATTTCTTCAAGGGCTTTATCTCTAAACTCCTTGGTTGAGGAGCACCAGTCCTCAGCTTACCCTGAGGATTAACCAGCCCAAAAGCAGTTCTCTCTGAGAATATACAACTCCTGAACCAAGGCATCAGCACACACACACACAAAATTTAGTTAAAAGGCATGTTTATTAGGTTAAAAGTGTACAACAGAAAAGATAGTAGGTTACAAAATATACAGTGGCCTGCTTAAGGCTCAGCCTTCGGGTGGTTGAGCATAAACCGTCCTTAGTCCGTGCCAAATGAACAATTCTTAATTCTTAAAAGAAGAATAGAAAGAATAAAACCACACCTTTTCTTTTCAAATGAGTTCAAGTTCCCCTTAAGATCCTCAGAATGGAATATGAATCTTTAAAGTCTTTATTATGACCTCTCACACTCATAAACTACAGCCATATTGGGTTAACGCCCGCCCTTTATTTCCTCCCTAATGAATGTGGCTTGATTCCTGGTCTGTTTGTAGAATGGGTTCTCTCTTTTCCTTTTGCCAGAAGTTTTCGTGAAAGGACATAACCTGCTAGACAAAAGCAACCAAAATATCTCTGGATTGTTTAGTGGATTTTCTTTTGTTGGTCTACTTTCACGGATACGTACTTAGGGTAAGGTTGATTTATCCAAGAATTTCCTTCAGTTAGCCTCTTTAATACCATGAGACATATCTCACATCATTTGCATCTAAGAAAATACAGTTTACAAAAATTCGATATGAGGAAGCATAGACACTCCAAAATCAGTAGCTACAGATGTGTGAACATAACGTTGGATGTACGTCAGACATGACATGCACGCTACAAAATACACACACAAAGTAACTGCCGCTATGTGTTGTCCATAGTTTGCAGTATCGGCTGATACCGATACGATACGGTTGTTATCGATACGATTTGACATGTCCGCTACTGACATATCGACGTTGAAAGTCTCTTTCCCAGTCAATTCGATAAAGAAAATTGAACGAAAAAGATTGATAATTGGAACAATAGTGTCAACGTAATGATTCACTATTAATGTTCTAGTGTATCGAATACGTATATGATTTCTTATTGACAAATTGTAATCATTAACATTTGTCTAAGTTCTATTCTATAAATTCACAACATTCATCCACAATAATACCATTTCACTTAAAACTAACGAGAAGCAACATATAATATATAAAATTATGTCTAAATGTTAAATATATCACAGGAAAAGTAATCAGCATGTAAACCAAACATGTAAACCAATCAATAAAGATGACTATTATTTCATTCAATTTTAAAACTACTAAGAAACAACACAGAAAATAGTTAAAATTATGCCTAATGTGTAAAACAATTTTTTTTTTAAATAATTATTTGCTTTTCGATACCAAAAAAATCCAATACTCTGATCCGAAACCATCGATACTGCTGATATCGCCGATCCCAATACTCATGCGAAGGGTCCAATACCAATTCCCATGCCAATTCCTAGACTGATACCGTGAACCTTGGTGTAGCCATGTCTGTAATGGTTCTGTCTCCATTAAACTAAGGTAAAAAAAAAGTATGTAATTGAGCATTTCACAGTGAGGTCGTTCTGTACAATTGAGTCATAGCAATAGGTACATGAGTGCATTACTTGACTGGGACTATGTTTTGTGAGTTTGTAGCAAATTGATGAAAGAAAGAAGTAAGCCATTAATTGCAATCTTACATCTATTGAAAGTAATCACATAGATCTTGCTTTACTGGCCTTTTGGCATCTTTCTGTTCATCAGACTTTTCCTTGTGGTTTTTGTTTGGTTTGTGTTAGACCTCAGAGTGCGGACAAAATGACAACAGCAGAAGTAATCTATAAGTACAACAGGAATCTATATCCCAAAATATCGTTCATTAATGTAACCATTTCCACTTCCATGTTCACTTGTTATCTTAATTATCAATGATGTTCAGAATTCAGCAACTTTATAGTATTCCTTTTTCTAAGTCACAAATTTACGACGTTAACCAAGTAAGTATAACATGACAGGACACTAGAACTTTAGGAATTCAGGAGCATTTTACTTTGTGATGGCAAGATTTATATCTAGATATTTAGGGTCAAATGATCATGAATAGGAAATATAGAGCTTTAAGTCCTATTTGCAAGGATCTCATATGCTATTCAAAATTGATTCGACATTTGGTAAATTGATTAGCCAATTCGTCACACTGAAGTTCTCATTGTGCACTCAAACATGTGGCCTACCACACATTCCACCATTTCATTAGTCTACAGGTACATCATCATGATCTCTGTAGAAGCATGGAAAATCTAGATCCATGCGTCTAACAAACATGCGCCCTAAAATCGACTCAGAAAAAATTAGGTCGCAGAACGACTATGCGGCCCAGAAAAACAGCTACTATGCGCCGACCGCTTCGTAACTAGTGTTCCTGTGTGCCATCGGTACCATGCGCCACTAAGTAACTAGTGTTCTCATGCACCAGCAGTGCCATGCACCACTAAGTAAACTAGTGTCCGCATGCGCCAGCAGTGTCATGCGCCACTACTCCCTCAAGTATCCAGGTGCCCCAATACTGACCACATAAAGGTCTGACACAAAGATTATGTCTGACACAGAATCCTGACAGAAAGGACTTTTTGAAC
This sequence comes from Iris macrosiphon, assembly GCA_036927795.1. Lineage (NCBI taxonomy): Eukaryota > Viridiplantae > Streptophyta > Magnoliopsida > Asparagales > Iridaceae > Iris > Iris macrosiphon. The sequence continues at coordinate 18,408,266 of JAYESA010000020.1, read as the reverse complement.
CCCTCGAAAGACGTGAGTACGCTAAACGACAGAACCTCACGTCAACATTAACTTTACTCCTAACAGGCGTGCATCGCCACGTGTACGAGGCCACATGCGTTCCAGACCCCATGCGTTCCATGCGTCTCTGGCCACATGCGTCCCAGACCCCATGCGTTTCATGCGTCTCTGGCAACATGCGTATCAGACCTCATGCGTTCCATGCGTCTCTGGCCCCATGCAATCCAAGCATCTCTGGTCCCATGCGTTCCAGACTTCATGTGTTCCATGCGTCCTATGCGTCCCAGACTCCATGCGTCCAACATGTTAGGTTCCTGAGACGAAATTTTTCTATTGCGACTGAAGTGATTCTCTCCAACTAAATGCGGGCCACGTGTCAAGCTGACCAAGTCACGAAAACAAAAGTCAAAAACCGTCCAAATTTTCAGCAACAGCAAATCGCAACAAACGTCCACGTGGAAGCTGGCCTGGACTCAACTACATTTTGTTAAGGATGTACACGTGACAGCATGCCCATAACATGCGCCTACAGTTGCAACTACATTCTGTTGAAGGAGTCTCATGCGACCACCAAACAGAAGCATATACAGCACCTATAGCCACCAACATGATGGATATAAATAGGAGCAACTTGGACGTTTCAAGGCTGATTTTTCTGCTTCAGAGACCATACCCCTCCAGACGAGCTACGTACATGCACACTAGTTCAGGAGAGAGAAGAGAGAAAAGAGCATCAGCATTCCCTCGTCGGACCGTCAAAAGAGTAAAAGAGTCGCTGCAGTACTCGATCTCCATCGTCACATTATCCAGATCAAAAATATTGTACTTAGATTTTCTGTCTAGGATTTCTTTGTACTTTTGGTTTGTTATTAAACGAAGGTTTCCCAAATTTACTTCAATGGAAAACAATCTCAAACTTGTTATTTTGCACCAATTATGTTGATGTATCCAGTTGATATGTAGTGTAGAAGCAAATATGTATTCTAGCATCCATACCTAGAACGCACAGACACTCCAATTAAAACTCGGTGACATGACCTTGTCATGTCGTGTCAAACACGTATTGGATACAACAGACTGCAAAATAAACTAGAACACGTCAAAATCAGCATGGTTTCCGTGTTGGCCAGCCGTTTGTCTCATGTCTGTGCAGAATAGAAATATACATTTTAGCTATCAAAATAATTGGTGTACCATGCAAAAGAGGTTTACAGTCAAAGTACACGGAAATTAATCTGTCCCTTGCTGGGGCTCACCAAGAAAATACAACTAGCATTGGACATATTTATAAGTACAAGTGTTGATATCATACAAGTGATGATGATAACATAAGCATCTTGACTTACCTGTGTCACTGATTTTCCTAATCGCCATGTTAGCAGCATCTGCAACGTAAATGTTTCCCCTGTCATCAACTGCAAAACCCTTTGGATGGTTCATCCTGGCCTCGCGAAACCTCCCGTCAACATGACCTGCATATCCTTCTGCTGAACCGGCAACAAGCTTAGGCCTGCTGTCTGCACTTGTTTCCAAACCAAATGATATGGTCAAGCTTAACATCCAACAGTAAAGATGAAAATAAATTTCAACCAATCAATTGAATAGAGTTGCCATACATCCTCCCCACTCAAAGATTCACCGAAAATACTTATGTTTCCTTTTCCGAAAATGATGAATAACCAAATGAACCCCTAATAGTAGAAGTGGACTACTAACTCTAAGAATTAGAATTTACATAGAAAAGTAACAAATTAGCCGTAAGTATTGCATGTTATAAAAAAGTTCATACACGGTTACTTAAAAAAGTAAAAGTGAAGAACAATAATCAATTACATTCGTTAACAACTACAAAGTTGGCAAATCTAAGCTTGGCATTCTTACCTAACTAGGACAAGGTTGAAGATTACAAAACACAAAGAAAAGTTAATACTAAAGACAAAAACTAGATCGGATCCGCTAGTAGTAGTAGTATTATAAAAAAATATAATAAAAAAATCCACATTACATCACATAGCATTATGCATAAACTTTTTAACAAACAATCAGAGTCTAAACATAATATAATAATTTCTTCGCGTGCAAAAAAGTTCCACTAAAGCACAAGACAAAGACAAAACCCCCTAAAACGTCGGAGGCCGCCGCGTCCGCGTCGTGTCGGACACGATCCCCACCGGACACACGGACCAAAATGTAGCGAGTCGAAGCAAGAAAGACTCACATCTGGAGAGGGGGAGGGAGATCCTGTACATGTTGCTGTTGACGGAGTCGAGCACGAGCAGGTCCCCGCCGGGGGCGACCTCCGCCGAGAAGGGCTCGATCCCGAGCTTGCTCCCGTCGAACACCGTCTCCACCGTGTACCCGCTCTCGAACTTCATCTGCGTCCGAGCCGTGCTCGCTGCGGAAAACCAAGAGTCAAAGGAAGGAAGATTTTTTTTTTTTTTTTAAATATCGACAGCAGCGGAGATCGTCCTCACCGGACTTCGGAGCCGAAGTGATGGTCCAGAGCCGCCGTAGGACGTGCGACGCCGCGTTGGAGAAGACCCCGCCGACGATCTCTGCGGAAGGAGAAGAAGAAATCGAGAAATGTGAGCTTTCTGGAGCTGGAAAAAAAAAGTTGATGGTGGTGATGAAGAAGAAGAAGACCTACTTGCTGGAGAAGCAGCTGAGGCTGCGGAGATGCCATTGAGGGAGATCAGCAGGAGGAGGAGCAGAGGGAAGAGCTTCTTCTCCCCCATTGCTGTTGTTGATATGTTTGCTGAAATGTGAGGGGAGAGAGAGAGTGAGAGGGGTTTTAGGAAGAAAAAGTGGAGAGAACCATTTTGCTTTACTTTTTTTAGCAGCTGCTATGGAGGAGTGTGTATGTGGTCCTTTCTTGGAGTGGTGAAAGAGAATGGGAAAAAGGGAAGAAAAAAAATATTAGAAAAACAATGGTCATGTGAGTGAGGGATGGTCTTTACTAATTACTATACTTTATTAACTCTGCAATAATATTCACCTAATTAAAACTAGTGGAAGGATGGTCTTTACTCAGGCAAAGGTCGTGTCCGAATCATCTCGGTTTATGGCAGTCGAATTTTGCTAATAGCCGAAATATGGTCGGTGTCCAAGATAGGATTCAAGGTGTGTAATGGACATGGCCGTCCAGAATTTGGTCCAAGTCCGACACGATCAAATTTGGACTAAGGTACATAGGATCCACTATGTAAACGGGTTCGAACTAGATTTGATTTTCAGACTTCTAGGTCCGGATCGTACTCCCTAGCTAATTCAGACTGAATTTAGCTCATCAGGTCCGACTTGGTCAGTTATAGGCTCAATAGAAATCCGGTCCATATGTAAATAAATATATACATTTAAAAATATATTTGTAAATAATATAAGGAAATTTGAACCCATGACTCCTAATATCCTATAACTTCTCCAGATAAACACTAATCAATTTTATTTTGTATTATAAATATACTATACATACTAAAGTTCTGCAGGACGGTCCGAACATGTTCCGGTCCGAAGCTATCTGGATCTGGATCCGGACTAGGTTTGAAGGTTTGATTTAAAATTTCGGTCCAACCCGTCTTCCTTTTTGCGCTGATCCGACCCCGCCCAAAATCGATTAAATCCAGTCAACTTTGGATCCAGTCCGATAGACACCTTGAGATAGAATGCATGTCGCTGAAGAATTTATTGTCCTTTTCGAGTACTACAAACTTTAAACCATGGTAGAACCAAATATTCGAACTGAAATAGACTTGAGTGGACTGGGATAGGCTACACTAACTCATATGACAAATAAAAAATATATTAAAAAAAGGAGGAAGAGGAGGTGAATTGGGATGGACTGGAGCACACTCCAGCTCTTACGTGATTCCAAAATTTACTTTAAGTGCTTCTGATAAAGTTTTATAGCTCAAATAAAAAAAAATGTAGAAGCTAGAAAGGTTGTACGTTGCATATGGGCTGTTTGATTCGACGAAGAGCAGCTAAGTAAAAGTTCGAAAATCTATATTTTGTGTGCGCATTGCATTACAGTGAAGTGAAGTGGAAAATCTTTCGTTTAGACGTTTCGAAGAAGTTGATATTATATATGAAAAATACGAAAGTTTGATATTTGGTTGATTGTTAAAGTGGGTATAAAAGTGCAACTTTAAATAATAAATTATTATTTTTTCTTAAAGTACAAATAAAGTGATCCTTCAATCAAACATACGAAATATGAATGAAATTTTTTTATTTCCATGCTCCACTTTGTAGAAAAGAAAAAAATTATTTCGTGACGGACATTAATATAAAATCATAATAAATCTTGTCTACAAATTATTTAACTAAATACATAAAATGATCAAAAGTTTAAATTTTGATGACTTTCGTGTGCTCTCAATCTGCGAAACAAACACCCTATTAGTATGGTTGTTTTGTTACCTAGAGATGGAAATAAAAAATGGTAATTTTTTTTTTTAGTTTTTCTATTTGTAGTTTGTCTCTGATATGGGAGTATTAATTCTCTTAGATCATCTTAAATGGTTTGAATTCCGCCATGAATGTCACTCTCCTTCTTCTCAACTTTCGTTTGCTTCGCGGAAAGATTAAGATTTTTTTTTTCCGCATGAAATACTGTTATTTTCATTAAAAAAAAACTGTTGTTTGGTAAGACAAATTAGTCCAAATACATGCAAAAAAATAAAAATAAAAATATTTTTTTTAGATTGGATGGAGGAATTGTTTTTCTTTTCTTAAATTTTTTTTTTTTTCCCTTTTCGTACTCAGGTAAAAAAAACGAATGATATATTTATTTTTTTCTGATTTTTAGAATCAAACGTGGCCTTGCACATTTCTATTTGTTTTGTCTTAAAAAAAAAACGTTCAAATTGTATGTCAAGAATTGTTAATAGATTTGAGGACCGGAACATCATGGATCCAACTCGATTTTATTCAATTTGATCCAAACTTGACTTTGGTGCCAAAAGAAGATCCGGTCAATCCAACTCCACCCAAAACTTGAACCGGTTCCGATGCAAAAGGTTAAAGAAGAATCCATGAGCTGTTGGAGTATCTTCCGAAAATCGTTTTGAGAAAAAAATCAAATACTAATACGAGACACATTGGATGCGTCGTCTTTAAAGTAATATTTGTTCCTAATAGCTTCCATGATACATCATTTCAATCAGTGTATTAAAAATCAAATCGAAGATCGATCCGACCAAAACATTGAGTTGGGTCAAATCGATTCAATAAGTTGGTTCAACCCACAGTTCAATTACTGGATTAACCTAAATAGTCCTAATTTAATTTCTAATTTTTATAAAAATATCTATTTGCAATAGAATTTTAGAAAAATAGTATGTCAACATTGAACCAGATCGAAAAAGTGACGGATTTACGGGTCAACTGGTTGAACTGACCGGTCCGGTCTGAATTTTAAAACACTGATTCCAATCGTTGATCTTTAGTTGTCTTGCATTTGCTAGAGAAGTAGCACTAGACAACTCATCTTTTTGACAAGAGAAAAAACTAAAGAGTAGGAAAACTTGAATAGATTATGATATGCCTCAGAATACCAGAAAATTTTATGTAGAGGGATACAATTATTTATATTTGTATAAAAGATGAGAGATTTGAAAAAAATAAAAAATGGAAGAATGGAACGTCATTGCAAATGGCATCTAGAACCTGGAAGTATGGGACGACAATGGTGATGACGTATTCTATGAAAAATTGAATGAGACGTCACTAGCAATGACGTCCCACAGAGACAGTGGTGGGGCACCATCACCAATGGCGCTTACTAAAATCTCGTTTGTGTGCTGCATTTGGTTGTTTGTTTGAATCCAAGGAGGTCGGTGCTTTGGTTTACGGAGAAAGATGAATGTTGCATGAAATTACTAATGACGTCAATGTATACGGAACGTCATTGACAATTGTACCCCACGATAATATTTAATATATGACGTCATTGATAATAGCGTCCCATTTTTGAAACTTTGACCGCACTATCGGTAATGATACCCTACTATTTTCTCAGTAAGGGACGTCATTGGTGATGGCGTCTCATGCTCGGCGCCATTTGTAAAATCACGTTTCGTCTCCCATTTGCTATTTTTCAAATCTCTTTTCTTTCATGCAAATAAAAATAATTTTATTCCTCTACGTGAAATTTTATGCTATGACTATTGTTAAGGTACATTACAGTTTTTGCAGTTATATGCATATTCAGGAATGTAAATAAATAAGTAGTCCTTATTATGCATATGATTGCAATTTTTTTTTTTTTTTAATCCTGATTTCTTCAGGGCAGTCATAGAATAACAGAAATTATAATAAAACTGTTTTGTCCCTTAACAATAAATATAGTACCCTTAATAATATATATAGTAATATTGATAATAGTACTTGTTGTAGCTACTTCTTACCAAAATAACACACTGGCACTATGAATTTCAATAACACACAGGCACTATGAATTTCGTACTCAGTTTGTTAAAATTCATACAGGAAACTAATGATTTAAAAAAAAAAAAAAAAAAAAATTTATTTAGGACTAACTATTAAGTCTCGAGTAAAGATGCTAAATGCCTGCGTGCGTTATCAAGTGACAACAACGACAAACCAAGTCGCCTGTAAGCTTAAGGTTCATTTCCAGCAAAAAGAGCAGCAGAATTAGACTATAACATGAATATCTTCTTAATACAAACAAATCCTCAATCTTCTTATCAAATAATCAATTCTAAAGAAAATCAATCGAAACTAATTTTATTATTGAAATTATACATAATAGATAAAATCTATATTATTATCTAATAAGAAAATTTAGCTTAATCCTTAAAAAACAAAAATCTTCCATTTGTCCTTATCTACTTTTATTAATTATAATTATTCATTAAATTTAATAGTAACAGTTACATAATTATATATATATATATATATATATATATATATATATATATATATATATATATATATATATATATTTATTTATTTATTTATTATTTATTATTTTTTTTCTCTTATGAAGTCTTTTGTTCTTTCTAGGTAGAGTTAAAAAAAAAAACTATTAAAATACATCTCTTCCCATTATCTATATGCACGTTAGATTAAATGAGGATATAGTCAAAACTATATTCACAAAAGACACATTAGATTAAATAAGGATATAGTTATAACGATATTTACAAAAGACAATAGAGTAAAAAAAAAATGATACAATGCAGAAGTAATAAGATATTTATTTATTTATTCCAACTTTCAAGACAACATCTCATCTTCTTCTTCTCCTTTTCTTTTTTCTAAATATTTTTTATTCATAATTGATGACATAGAGGTGAAAACATTGTCAAATATATTGTCTAAAACTAGAAGATCAATTTTCTATAACTTTTGTTATTTAGAGCATCTCTAATCTTGTTGTTGTGGCAAGATTATATTCACACAAGACAATGAAATAGAAAAGTGTTCTCCAATGTAAAAGTATTGAAAAGACAGTAAAAATAACTTTTTTCAACTTCTAAAACAACTTTTTCAATTCTTCATTTTTTTTATAAATATTTTGATTCATAATTGATAATGTGGAAGTAAAAAATTGTGAAGTCCATTGTCTAGATCTAGACAACCAACTTCACATTGTCTTTGACATGTCATTGCCATGTCAACTTCACAATTTGTTTTATATTTGGAATGGGGAAAGAATTTTGAAATAAAAAGTTGTGATTCCTATGTTGCAACCATTTTTTCTCAACTCACAACAGGGTTGGAGCATCTCCAACCCTATTGTCTTGTTTTGTGTTATGATTCCTATGTGGCCTGAGACACAAGACAATGTATTTATTACGTGTCAAGATTATATTCACACAAGACAATGAGATAGAAAAGTATTATCCAATGCAAAAGTATTGAGATGACAATAAAAACGACTTTTTTTCAACTTCCAAGACAACTTTTTTACATCTTTCTTTTTTATATAAATTTTTTAGATAAATTTTGACTTACCCCCATTTTATTTAACCATATTCAGGGTGCACCCCACATTGTTTTCATAATGTACAAGTTCTTCCACTTTTGACGGAAACCGTCTCTTCCTAACGGTCAACTCGTTTGACTCATTTTTTTGGACGAAAATACCTATGTCTTCTCCTCCCACCTTGTTGTAGGACCCCTCTCCGCCACCCCCTTCCTAGTCACAGGTCCTGCTCCCCCCTCCCCGTCGCTCGCAAAACCTGTGCGAAAGAAAAGAGTACAATCTTTAGGATGGCTTAGATAGGTGTTGGACACGCTTAATGTTGCCTCATTAAAACCTTGTCAGGAAAAATCCAACGAAAAAATAATTCATGACGGAAAAAGAGTACAACGCATTACAGTTTATACAAAATGTATCTCCCCCTGAAAACAATCACTCTCCAGAATTCTTGTACGATACTTAGCATCGTCTGATAAATCTGAAAATATTTCTATCGGTTGCCATTCTAAGTCTGACTTATCTTATTCCTGAACGATGTCTCAATCTCGTTGTAACTAGCTTGCACCAAAGGGTCTTGGCGCGTGATACTCAACACAACTTAGCCGAAATGATGTGTGCAAAGCTAACCGTTCGGGAGACATTCTATTCCGCACTCTAACCAGTTGGGCAATCACGTATAGGCGTTCGGGTTCGCACATATCTTGCAAATTTTAACACGGGTCTATTCCCACAAAGTCTAGCACAGGTCGACACAAAGGCCTTCGCATCACAATTTCGTACAAGCAATCATATCATTCACATGCACTTTTTGAAAGTATTTAGACTTATTGTTTGGAACATTCCGATAGGACATTGAGAGAGAGCGTATGCACATAACCCATGAACGAGCTTTCAAAACTGAGAAAATCGAAACAAAATCGAAAGGCTAAAGGCATGCTCTGATAATAATCTGTCACGCCCCGATCTTCCGCAGACTACTCGGCCGTCCCCGCTAGGCACGAATCACCGCGCCAGCGCTCCCGCGGGACGATCACTTGACACATCTGGGCGTGATGCCGCACGAGCGTGAGCAGCGCCCGTGCAAGGCTAAGGTCCGAACAGGCGGTAAGAGGTCTAAGCCACAGAGTCGCACATATTGTCCGAGTGCAGCGGAATAATAAACGCACAGGCTATTGGTAACAAGTTCACAGAGTCGTCAATAGCGGAAGCATTAAATAACATAAGTATAGAAGTAAAGCAAATCTTTATTGATATTGAACAAGTGTTACAAGCGGCGCTTAGGCCGAGATTACAAGTCACTCAAGCCTCTCTCTCTAAACAGTAAAAGTGTGCCAAGTGGCTATATTTGTGGAATGATGTATAGGCAATGTTCCAACATTACGTCTTGTATACGTGCTTCAGTTCTGGACGCAACGCTCCAAGGCTCCAGAGTGAACTTCATGCCTTAGCACGCACGAAGGAGACATCTGCACCAAACGAGGTTCTTCCGCACCCTGCAAGCAATTTGGTGGGTTATAAGTACATGAATGTATTGGTGGGGAGGCTACTCTCCCGCTTGACAAATCTAAACATGTTATATAGGTTCCGTGCACCATCCATTAAGTTATCTTTCTATTCTTGCCGTAGGATCAGTTTTATGGCAATAATGTAAAGTCTAATTCGTGTGGCAGTGCGCCGTGCGATATAGGGAACACGGCGAGACTTACCAACTTACCATTTATCCTTCTTTGCCCAAGATAAACCAATGTTAAATCAAGCACGAGTGTATATAATGAATTCCAGGGGCAATAGCATATGCAAACATAAGTGTAGTGAGCGAGATTATGTTTTGGGTACACGAGTTACAAGAATTATCAGGTGTGTTGTAGAAGATGTTGAAGTGCTCAATATGTACAAGTGTGTTATACTCAAGATCGTTCAGGTGTTTCAGATTATTCTCGATGCGATGCAATGACTCGCACGCGGATAGCCGTTAAGCGAGGATGACTTATCTATATGAACTGGTGGTCGCTGGCATAGCCATAAAGGATGAGTTATAGTCGATGACGAGGATGGTATGCAACGAAAAGCACGTGGGGCGCTGCAAGCCATCCCGTCCAAGCACGTGAGACTAAACGTTAGTTCCATCCGGATCGGATCGGCCCCAGTGCCCCGAAGACCGTCCGTGGAACGAGATCCGAAGATCCCCTTGATTCCAAGTTATCCGCGACATGCAAGTCTTGGGTCATTCCAAATTCACATCTTGACAAGATAATCCATAATTTTGTTATGGACGAGCATTTGCTCCACGAGCTGTGATACTTGATTTGCTTGACATGATTCTCGTTCAGATATAAACTTGACATGATTCTCGATCAGTGTTCTACTTGCCTTGATGCATTCCCCTGGTTCGGGGATTGCCTCGGCGACCTAACTGTCCCGAATACTTGCAGGTTCATATTGTACAGAAGGACTATTTGATAGTCTTCTGGCTAACAAGATGCATGAACGATACGCGATAGTGTTACTTAATTATGGCATAAGTTTTATTGTGGCAAGTATTGGATCGAGACAACATTACAAGTTAACATATAAGCAGACAAGCATTGCATTCATTTAGAATATAAGCATTTACTTTGGCACGGGTCTAAGGTAAAGCGAAGCAAGAAACCATAAAGGGACATACCGAGCGACATAATTTATGGGCGTGCAGTATAAATAAGTGAACAGTGCATTACGAAGAGTATAATGTTCTACTCGAGGCATAGCGGGGTCTACTTGCACAAGGCAAAGGTAGCATGCAAGGGTCCAGTTATAAGCAAAGTTTCATTTCTTTGGTCTAACACAAGCAAACAAGTTGGGATTATTCCCTTAGCTAGGTGCGTTGTATTCTTATTAGCATGCAGGGGGTGATTCACCTAGCGACTAGCATGTATCGTCCATATTTTAAGTGTGCTGGCTAAGCAAAGACAAGTTTATCGTAGCCACCCACCTTAGCGATGATTCGCCTCGGTCGAGCGATACTCCGAGTGAGCCTCTGAAAGCCTAAGCCGAAACTCCTGAAGGGCCAAGTCTAGAAATCATTTTACCTCAAACGAGTATTCTCGCTGAGCAAAGCGGGTCGGGTCATAGCACTTTTGTCGTTTGAATCGGCAGTCCGCTTGAGCGGAACGGGTTGTTACAATATCTAGCCAACAGATTGACAGAGAATGATATGTCTGGCTTTGTACATTGTGATAGATACATTAATGCCCTAATGGCACTAAGGTATGGTACTTCGGGTCCTAGCATCATTTCATTGTTGTCCTTAGGACGATATGGATCTTTATTGATATCTAAAGATCGAACAACTATTGGAGTTCTAAGGGGATGAGCTTTATCCATATTAAACTGTTTCAACATATTTTTTGTGTATTTGGATTGATGTACTAAAATTCTATTAGTTTAATGCTCAATTTGTAATCCAAGACAATATTTCGTGTCTCCGAGATCTTTCATCTCGAACTCCTTTTTCACATAGTTTGCAGTCTCATTGATTTCATGTCTTGTCCCAATCAAGTTTATGTCATCGGCATATATTGCAACTATAGCGAAACCCTCCTTAGATTTCTTTATGAAGACATATGGGCTTATATGATTATTCTCATATCCCTCCCTTTTCATATATTCACTAAGACAATTATACCACATCCTTCCAGATTATTTTAAACCGTACAATGAACGTCTTAGCTTTATGGAATGCATGTTCTTAGCTTTTGAGCTGGGTAGGTTAAATCCATCTGGAATTTTCATATAGATATCGCTATCTAAATCACCATATATATAGGTTGTTACAACGTCCATAAGTCTCATGTCCAGCTTTTTCTCAACTGTCAGACTTATCAAATAACAAAACATTATTGCATCCATTACGGGAGAATACGTCTCTTCGTAATCAATCCCCGGGTCTATGAGAAAACCCTTGTGCCACTAATCGTGCCTTAAATAAGTGATTTTATTGTTTTTATTTCATTTTATTACAAACACCCACTTGTAACCTACCGATCTAACTTCTTTTGGTGTTTGTACTATAGGTCCAAACACTCTACGTTTATTAAGGAAATCTAATTATGCTCGAATAGCATCCTTACATTTTGGCCACTCTTTTCTTTGTCGACATTCATCGATGCTACGTGATCCAGTGTCATCAATGCCCTTAGATATTTCAGTAGCTACTGAGAATGAGAATATCTCATATATTGTTATATCTTTGCGATCCCATACCTCTCTTGTATATGTATAAACATAAAGATCTTTTTCTTTCAGGTACCTGATTCTCCTCTCTGGCTTGTGTCTTTTCTAAGACAATATTATCTTCTGGGCTTTCAGAGAGTATGTATCTGTCATTCATAACTTCTTCTTGAGCGTTATATGTAATCTTCTTAAGAGCGTTACTTGGATATTTTCTCTTTCTAGGGACTAAGTCCTTCGAACCTAGAGGTCTACCACGCTTCTGGCGTGCAGTAGATTCATTATCCACTATGCTATTTTTTTCTACGGGGATATCAATTCGAGCTGTCGCATTTGCAGCGGCCACATGTGATTTAATCACTTTAGTTGCATCAGTAAATGCATCTGGTATTTGATTTGCAATCTCCTGTAGATGCAATATCCTTTGAACCTTAGTGTCATGCCCCATTCCCAAAATACCGAGGGACTGGACACGTGACAATGGCCAGCAGCACGCACCGATGGACAACCCAATTTAATGGATCCATCAGGGCATGCTTAAGCTGTAGTCTAACAATAAATAGATCAAGTATTACAAGTCACAGTCTATACTAATCTCATCCACAACAGATAATCACAGATCAAATGTCAGAATGATGCAAATAGAATAAACTAACAAATCTCAATAAAAGTGTCTCGATGAACAATCCGAGAACAAGTCTGATACATCAATGCAATAGACAGGAAATAAAGGAACTGAAAATAGAAACAGAAATAACTGACTATATAAAGGCAATGCTCAGGAGAAATCCTCTGGCACGATCTCGTTCTCAGGTTCTGGTACAGCTCCTGGAAGAGCTCCTGTACGGTATATCTCTGGATGGATCTCTTCGGCTATACCTGGGGACATAATCCGGATCCAAGTCCTCAGGGGACATAGCAAGGTACAGATAATACAAGCCATAATAATGCAGTGAAATGGTCAATAAAATAAACAGGGTAAATATGTAACCATCTATGTGAAATGCAGGTGAGAACATCACCAGTACTCAGGCTGAGACTACTACAAGCTCTGTGTAGGGGAGCCGGGTAGCAGCGATATCATGTAGTTGTCTAGCTCGGAGAGAGACTGATACGCCGACATAATATAGTCAACCTGAAGCCTGTGTGTCTCTTCAGCAATAAATGGAACAATAGGGAAACACTAAATAACCAGCTAAGTGATATGCAAGATGAGAGCAGCACTAGGACTCAGGCTGAAACCACTAAAGCTCGGTGTCGGGGAGCCGGTAGCAGTGATATCATGTGGTCGTCTAGCTCAGCGGAAGACTGAGACGTCGGCATAATATAAAATCAACCTGTAGCCTGTGTGTCTCTCCCTACCCAATGTTATCATACGTCTCATGTCCATGTGGCCCCATGTCCATGTCACGTAAGATCATATATAATGCAACAAGTCATATAGTATCTAGGAACATAATGTCAATGTCAAGTCCTGTATCCTATACAGAATCACCACGAATATCTCAGGAAGATCCTGTCTCATGAATAGTGTCAAGTATCCTGGGTTATAATGTACTTGATAGGACAAGTACGAGAAAGATGGGGTCTCGGTATCCATGTCTAGATGACAATACACAACACCGCGTACGGTGTTGGCACCCGACTATGGATCGGACGCTAAATAAAGTCGCACGGTCCTAGGTCATGCATGAACCACAATATATATATATATATATATATATATATATATATATATATATATATATATATAAGCCAAGGAAATAAGTAACAAAGATTGCAAGTTTTGGCAAGGTACACTTGCCTAGGGTTCTGGCTCCAACTGTAGCTCTGGTCTCAGTGTGATTTGTAGGTACTACTCCGGTTGCTGAAATAAACATCATTATCAGATCCAAAAAATATTAATCAGCTAGAAACGCCTATCCTTGAGTCCAATTTGGAGACAAGGGCAAAAATGACAATTTCGGGTCAAAGCGGGGTCCACATGTGGCCCGCTTCGTACCGAAAATGTGTCAGGGTCAAAGGTCTCCAAATTTGACAAACTTAGTGTCAACAGGTCAGGAATGATGATACGAATCCAACAAAACTTCCAGAATTGGATTCCGATGAGCCGGTCACAAAATCGCTCGTCAAGTGGAGCTTGTGGGGCCCACGACACGCGATTTCGTCAACATTCTCAGAATCAAACCAAACTTGGGTCACAGGACCAGCGTATTGCTACGAGTCCGATGACGCAAGTTTTATTTCGATCCGACGTGTATACACAAAGTTAGGATGCATTCCAGAAAGGACGGATACGGGACGGTGTCCGCGGATACGCATTGATTCCGGTGTGCACGCACATCCAAATCAACTTCTGCAAAATTTCACACGTCCGTATCGACGGCGCGCACGTATCGGTGAAGACCGCATGCGACCAAGTCGTCCCGTTTGGCGGGGCGTACTCAGTTCCGGGGTGAAACGGGATGTTGATTTTTCTATTTTTGGATCGTGGTTCGCGATCGCCACAGGACGCGATACACCGAGCGGGTTGCACGGGCACCGAGAGGGTCACGCAGGGTTCGCGATGCAACAAACGGAATCGAAAATGGGTAAACGAGCAGAGAGATACGGGTACCTGAACAGGGCTCCTGGAAACCGGAATTTCCGTGTCCGAGGGCTGAGTCGCCTAGGGTTAGGGTTTGGGAAACTGGGCGGCGGCCGGAGCTGGGCGGCGCTGCGGCGGGGGAGGCCGGCCGGAGGGGGCTGGGCGGCGCCGGCGATGCTGGGCGGAGGCGGCGGCGCTGGCAGGCGGCCGGAGGCGGCGAGGTTCTGCCTCTTGCTGCTGCTGCTCGGGTGCTGTCGGGGGGGGCGCCGGAGGGGCGGAGGCTGCTGGGGGACGCGGGGCTGGGCAAGGCGGCGTCGGACGGAGCGGTGGCGGCGTCGGGTGAGGGATGGCCGGAGGGGATGAGATGGGGAGAGATTTATAGGTGGAGGAGGAGGTCGGGGAGGCCGAGGGAGGCGGCGACCGGTGCGGGGGACGACCGAGGGGTGCGGGGCGCGTGGCCGGGCGAGGCGGCGCGGGGAGCGACGGCGGATCCAGCGGTGGATGCGGGGGGGGGGGGGGGGGAGAACGGGTCAGGGGAGAGGGTGGAAGCGGGTTTCGGGTTTCGGGCGGGTCGGGTTCGGTCGGGCGGACCCGACCCGACCCACTAGGCGGGTGGACCGATCCGGTCTAGCTGAACCTGGTTCGGCCGGTTCAGTCCGGTCTAATTGGGTATTTTAATTTTAATTATTTAAAAATAGTTTTCGGGCATTTAAAAATATTTTCGGGGTCCAATAAATTCTCAGAAAATTACCCTAAGTCCAGTATTTTATTTTACACCATAAAATATTATTTTCATAATATTTTAATATATTTTAAAATTATTTAATTTTATTTAATGCCAAAAATACCTTATTTTTAATTAGCAAAAAAATTTCCGAAAAATTCCAGAAAATTCTGAAAAATCCAGTTTTAAAAATCTAAAAAAATCAGGGGGTTTACACTTAGTTTCACATTGATTAGTACGAGGATCTAGATGAGACAGAGTGGGATTATCCCACGATAATTTATGTCATTTTTTTGTGATGAATGGTTCTGTAAGAACATTCTTTTCTTTCTTATCTTTCCTTAACGGCAAAAATTTAGTCTCATCAAAATGACAGTTTGCAAATCTAGCAGTAAAAATGTCACCAGTTAAAGGTTTCAAATATCTAATTATTGAGGGCGAATCAAAACCAATATAAATTTTTAAACGACGCTGAGGTCCCATTTTAGAGCGCTGATGAGGGAGAATAGGAACATAAATAGCAAAACCAAATTTACGCAAATGAGAGATGTTAGGTTGATGGCCTGTCACAAGTTGTGATGGTAAAAATTTATGATATACAGTTGGCCTGATAATGATCAATTTAGCAACATGTAATATGGCATATCCCCAGCTGAAACGGGTAAGTTTGATTGCATGAGTAAAGGCCTTGCTATATGCTAAAAATGTTTAATCAAGGACTATGCTAAACTGTTTTGGATATGAACATGAGGGACATAATGTTCAACTTCTATTCCTACGAGAGCACAAAAATCATCAAAAGTACGAAAAGTGGACTCAGCTACATTATCAAGCCGAATCGTTCTAACATGTTGGTCAGAAAAATGAGTCTTAAGCTTAATCAACTGAGAAAGTATCTTGGAGAAGGCAACATTTCTAGATGAGAGTAAAAAAATATTTGACCATCGACTAGAAGCATCTATTAGAACCATAAAATACCTGAAAGGTCCGCTAACATCATCAATTGGTCCGCAAATATCACCTTGTATTATCTGAAGGAATGGTGGTGATTCAGAAGCTATTTTGAGAAGTGGAGGTCTTGTAATGAGTTTACCCTGTGAACAAGCTACACACAAATGTTCAGTAGGAAAGGAAAGACTTTTGTATGATAAATTATGCCCATTGGTATTGTTGATGACCTTTCTCAACATAGTCGATCCTGGATGACCCAATCTGTCATGCCAAAGGATTAGATTCCTTGGATCCTTTAGCCTTTTGCTAGTGATGGGGTGAGATTCTACTACCTTCATAGTAGTTTGATATAGCCCGGAGGAGATTAACTTGCACTTTTCTGATGTGAGCTTATTGCTTCCAACATTAGAGGTGATACAAAGTTACTATTTGCTATCATCGTTCATGATTTCAACATAAAATTTGTTCATTCGAATATCTCTAAAGTTGAGTAGATTTCTATTAGATCTACTAGAGAATAATGTATTTCGAATGACTAAGTGTGTTCTATTTGGCAACACAACATCGGTCTTACCATAACCTTCTATAATCTACACGGGTCCAACAATGGTGGTTACCTTGGCAGTGTTTGAGGCATATGTTGTGAAAAAACTTTTTAGTTTTCAATATAGTGTGAGTTATTGCAATATCTATCAAGCATATGCCATCATCTTTGTCCATACCTTTCAAAAACAAAAAAAAAATAATATATTAATATGCTACTAAATGGTTAAATTTGGCATCTTGTCAATTATTATAACTTGATCTAAATTTAAATGAAACTGCTTCAAAGAAAGTAAATACCTAAACTATTGATCATATAATGACCAATTTATTCAAAGTGGAAAGTAAATAAACTTAGATAAGCATACAATAACTATTCATTGACTTTGTATAT
Organism: Iris macrosiphon; assembly: GCA_036927795.1. Taxonomy (NCBI): domain Eukaryota; kingdom Viridiplantae; phylum Streptophyta; class Magnoliopsida; order Asparagales; family Iridaceae; genus Iris; species Iris macrosiphon. Next base: position 18,390,910 of record JAYESA010000020.1, on the reverse strand, counting down.
TATGGCGTTGAACCGGTCTTCCGAAATTGCGTTTCCATCATTATCTTGAAATAAATTATTAAAATTTATGTGTGTTGTACCCTCCATGAGATTAGTCTCCACACCTGTAGAAGCATGAAAAATACGCTGGGAAGAGCTACGCAGCCTCTTGATACAGAGCAGCGTAAGCAGAGGCCTTCAGAGCCATCAGGCGTACAACAAAGTTTTCTCCGCTAAAATACAGCGTGAAGAATAAAGCTCAAAGGAGCATCCGCATAAGTGCAGTACGTCCAGGCTGCTCCAGCGTGAACAGAGTTCTTCATCGCCTCCATGGCGTAAAACTCATCCGCTCTCAAAGCAGCGTTATAGCGTACGAGGAACGCTTCATCTTCCCCGAAATGAACCTGTCAAGTCACGCAGTGAATCTGACCTCTGACTCCTGACAAAAGGTGATGCACGGCTACCCAGACGACGGCTGAAAACGATGGCAGACCTCTCGGGACGTGTCCCACAGTATGATGGCGGATCTCACCATTTAATGCAGAAGATTTGGTAAAACATCACCAAACCATCGTTTACTGGAGTCCCCTCAGCATAAACCGCTCTTTTGCATACAAGGGAATACGCCGCCCTGTTTTACACAGGCAAACATGAGCTGTTTTACGCTCCGCAGCAGACAAACCGCCTGCCACGTCAAAAGCTGCACTTCGTACACGATTCGAGGCACGTCTCCACGTCTAATTGCTCAGAGCGGTGACAGTTTCTCTCAAGATACGTCTCTGCGACGGGTGCACCGAAGGCCTGCAGACCTTCGAAACACGCCTCCGCATTTAATGTATAAGATGATGGCAAATCTATGCAAGAGATTTGGTTATATCTTCAAAAGTCGTAATTCCGGCTAAGGCGTCCACATCAGCACGGTATGCAGCGGCTTCTACGCCCATTCAGGATCTGTGCTCAAGCGGCTTCTACGCCCATTCTGGCACGATATGCAGCGGCTTCTACGCCCATTCAGGATCTGTGCTCAAGCGGCTTCTACGCCCATTCTGGCACGATATGCAGCGGCTTCTACGCCCATCCAGGATCTGTGCTCACTCGGCTTCCACGCCTACTCAGTCTCTACGACCACTCAGTCTCTACGACTGTTCGGCTTCTATGCCTGCTCGGCTTCCATGCCTACTCGGCTTCTATGCCTGCTCGACTTCCATGCCTACTCGGCTTCTATGCCTGCTCGGCTTCCATGCCTACTCGGCTTCTATGCCTGTTCGGCTTTTATGCCTACTTGGCTTCTATGCCATGGTGACGGACATTTGGCTTCTACGCCAACCTCTTCTACACAATGGATACCTACCCGCGTGGCTTTTATGCCGTGATCTTAGTTGCAACCGTACGTGTTGTGTCCCCTTAGTTGGACCCACGTCACCCGCTCAGTCAAAAGATCATCTATACGTAGGCATTGGTTACTTTAACCGTTGTGTAAAAGGGTACTGTACTTTCCACTCCTCGGTTGCTACACCAACGGAGTGGTCACTGTCACCAAAGACTCTATAAATAGAGGCCCCTGTCAATGGGGAACAAGGTCGGAAAATTTGGTCAAGAATACCAATATCAGATCCAAGGTCGACAATTGGAGAAGAACGAACAAGGAGGAGTAGAGAGAGAGAGAGAGAGAGAGAGAGAGAGAGAGAGAGCCCGGAGCTCAAGCAAAGAGCGGGGATCGACGACTTCGGCATCGTGCATCCACCCTCTCCTACAACCTTCGAAGCTGCTACCTGTCTTCCACGGCACTTCTTCAACATCGCGTGGTCCAAGGGCTAAAGTGATCGACCGCAGATCAGACACCTATAGCAATTTTTATCCAGATTAAATAAATTTTACTCCCACATCCTCGTATAGGATTACATTGTACATGTTTGTTTGTAAACCAAAGGGCGCGAGTTTCGCACAAACCCCGTCATTGAAATACACTTTCATTCTTTCGTTTAATACCACAAACAAGATGGCGACTCCGCTGGGGACGTCTTTCTCTTCTGACGAGGAAGTAATTGTTCAACGCGATGCGGTATCTATAGGAACCGTGAAGAAGACGCTGGTCGTTCATTTCGACCAGTCTGCTTACAAAGACATGCTTCGAACCGGGGGTAGCTCTCACTCTCTCTCCGTCCAAGACAACAAGAAGCTGCGCAAAGTATGGATGCCCAAGACATCCTCAACCATTCCTGTGGACTCTCCGATCTCTCCGATCTCTCCGACCAATGAGGTGGTAGCATCGCTCCCTCCGTGCCCTGCACGTAAAATTCAGTCTCCCGCTACGCGCGGTACAGACAAAACTTCGGGCAAGGCCTCTGCGCTAACCCAGAAGTATCCACTGTGCTCTACGCGTAGGAACCAGTCTCCCGCTACGCGCGGTACAGACAAAACTTCGGGCAAAGCCTCAGCGCTGACCCAGAAGTATCCACTGCGCTCTACGCGTAGGAACCAGTCTCCCGCTACGCGCGGTACAGACAAAACTTCGGGCAAGGCCTCTGCGCTAACCCATAAGTATCCACTGTGCTCTACGCGTAAGAATCAGTCTCCCGCTACGCCCGGTACAGACAAAACTTTCGATGGTGCCTCAACGCCAAATCGGAAGAACAGATCACGCTCCACGCGCGAAACAACATCTGACTTCTACGGTAAAACAGATGAGCACGGTGATCTCCGCAAGGGGAAGCAAGCAGGCGAATATTCAGCCTCTCGGCCTTTACGCCAGCAAGAGAATAATCTGCCTACCCTCCGGATTACGCGAGAAGCCGATGGCCGACTGAGGACCTCTTCAGCTTTACGCCTGCCTGAGCGAATCTCCAAATTACGCCAAGCGAAGTCCCGCGGCGTAAAGCAAGCTCAGGTTGCTACTCCTGACCTACGCGAATGCCTAATCCAGAAGCGTAAGGAGAGGGGACCTTCCAACATGTCTATTATGCCCCCTAGAGAGCAATGTTGTAATAGTCATAAGATTGTGATTGACTGCTGCTGTTCTAAAGCAAAACGGTCAGTCTTCGATCGATTGAGCTACTCTCAGTCTTTTTCGAAAGAAGAGCACGCGTATACGTCTGTGAATATGGCTTCACGCATACCCAGAAGAAGGTCAAGCTCAAGACGTCATCCCTCTGGGCCTCCGAGCCGAAGAAGATTCGAAGACCTCCTATGGAGCACTGAAGCTGGGGTATTCCAAAACACCCAGGCAAGGTCACAGCAACCAGCTCCGTACTCGTCTGATTCCGATGCTGGGGGTCGCCAATCTCCCAGATCAGATGCTGAGAGTGTAGAGTCGACTTCTGCGGCGACCTATACTAATCCTTCGATGACACCCAGGGAAGTGGGAGCTTACGCCATTGAAGACGAACGCGAGGAGGCTTCAGGAAACGCGGAACAATGCATCACTGTGCTAGAGACGTCTCTGAAGCTAATGCAATCCGTAATGGAGAACATGCACCAGATGATGCTAACTCAGCACGCGACTGCCATGGCTCAAGCGTCGGTCCCGCCAACTCAGATACGTATGGGAGTGGACTTACCACCATCCAACCCAAGCCAAGAACCTGCTCTAGATCAAGATTCAGCAGTCCCTCCGCTTCCAACTGAGAATCCGATGCAGGCAGTGCGGGAGTTGAAAGCCCGGTTTGACGCCTTGAAGCACAAAGATCAGCTCAAGAAACTGGGAATCAACTAGCCTTACCCGGCTATCTGGGAAGAAGTCCCTTTTCCTCCGAAGTACAAACCTCAGACTATGGCTCTGTTCGAAGGAAAAATATCACCAAGTCAATATATGAACTATTTCAGTATGATGACGGTGTTGCTACAAGGGAACGATGCCCTCCTCACTCGGGTGTTCAAGGGTTGCCTCTCAGGAGTAGCCTATCAGTGGTACCGTAGCTTGGCGGACAACTGTATTACTTCCTTCGAGGACTTCAAAGCGCTATTCTTCACACGATTCTACGAGGGTGGAATGGACATGTCTATGTCCTCCCTCATTGAAGTCAAGCAAAGGGAAAAGGAAGACGTTCGCACCTTCGTCGAACATTTTCGTTAGGCCACCTTACAAATGCCTCCAGGAATTCCAGACTCGGCGTTAGTAGACATTTGCAGGAAGAACCTCCTTCCTATAGTCTCGGTGTTCACAGGACCATATCAGTTCCATGAGTGGCCCTCGTTCATCATCTCGGTAGTGGCCGCCGAAGACAACAGTCGCAAGGCGCACAATAATGGCATCATGATCTCCGCCTCCGATAGAGGCAAAAGGTCATCTCCCAGCGGCGACCATCCTCGCAGCTCCAAGGGAAAAGAAGCTCTGACGGTCAATACGTCCAGACAAAAGACGGCAGCGACCACGCAGACAAAGCCCGGGACTTCCAGGCCCGTCGAGGTCTACTCTTTCGACGACGACGATATCCCTAGTATATTTGAGTGTCTCGTCAAAAGTGGCAAGATCATCCTGCCGGAGCTAAGGCGGCCCCAAGAGGTCGGCAGTACCGACGACCCCAAATACTGCATCTTCCACAGATACGTACATCACCCAACAAAGGTGTGTTACGTACTGAAAAGGAAGATCCAGGGGTTGATCGATGCTAAGGCCATCACCCTGTACAACACCGAGAAAACGGTCACATCCAACATGATCTCTCTACGGTTCGGCGATCTGCCTCCCCAAGAAGTCATGGACGGTATCACGCCCATTTCCCGAGCCACAATGGACATCGTCAATCTCCCTCCGGCTAGGGATCAAAATCATGACCTGGTACCCCTGACCACCCGTTAGGGCGAGATTATGTGGGTTCATCCAGATTTGGTATCAGAGCTCGAGGAAGAGACTAAAGCTACTAAAGCTGTGTCTAGGGGGAGCTTAAAGTGCAAACCATGCCATATGGTCACAAATTCTTCGCCATCAGACGAAGACGAGGTACTTGCTGCAACCCGGTCAGGGAGAGCCTACCTTAACGACTACGGAGCAAGTCAGGAGGATATACCGGCAGACATTTCAGCTACCAAACCTGCAGGGCCAAGCCCCGTCATACCGGAAGCCAACCCTTCAAAACCGACGCCGGCGGACAAAGGAAAACAAAGAGAAGTGCGCTTCGATAAACCTGTGAAAAATATTCCGAACAAAGGTTTTGAGAAGACATATAACTTCGACATCCTAGCCCAACTGGCTAATACACCGGCCAGGCTCTCCATCTTCGAGCTACTCAGGCTCTCCCAAGACACTCGTCTAGCCTTGAGTGAAGCACTGATGCAGGCGGAGGCATGCTTGACCCAGCTCAAGTCTCCCGACGAAGAACCAGTGGCGTGCCCTCAATGCCACAGTGTGATGGAGGTGGTCCCAAATATCACCTTCACCCAAGACGACATGCTGTTAAAACATAACAGGCATGACAGGCCCCTCTATTACACCGGGTACGTCAGTTCCATGGAGGTTGATCGGATTCACATAGATCCGGGATCATCGATCAGCATCATCCCGCACAGTCTGCTCAGACCATTGAGGATTCCTACCAGCGAACTGGCTTACACCTCCACTACAATCGTGGGATTCAACGCCGGAAGAAGTAACCCGTTAGGGAAGATTCGCTTGAGGATCCATATTGGCAACCTCAGATTGGTGGCCACATGTTACGTGATCGATTCAGAGGTATCCTACAATATCTTGCTGGGAAGACCGTGGATCCACGATCACAACATCGTTCCTTCAACTCTACATCAATGTCTTAAATATGTAGACCCCCAAGGAATGGTACAAATGGAGGTGGCCGACCTAAACCCGTTTAATAGAGTCCTACTATTCCGAAGCCGTGTTGTACTCGCAGGACCACACGAAAGAAGTGGCGGGCAAGACAGAGAAGGAATCCCACCGGGAGCCAGGAGAACCCTCTGCCGCACTACCGCTGTCGATCAGAGTGAAAGGACGAACCACTCGTCCAAAAGCCATAGAGCCCATGGCTATTCACCTGAACAGATCCAGCTCAGGGAAAGGAAGCAATTCTCCAGTGGTTACTCTGAACCAGAAGCCTCCACCTTTGGTCATCAACCTTCGGCGTGACGAGCAGCCGACCGATGTAAACACGACCAGGAACGGAGTTCCAGATGGCAATAAACATCCTCTTTTCCAGTACATTAATGCTCAGATTCCAAATCAGGAACCCACTCCCCGTGACGAGGTAGAACCCATAGCACGAAAGTTCTTGGAAGCTATGAACTCCTACCATCTGCATATCTGGGAAGCAGCGTCATCATCCAACGTCATCACAACGTATGGACCGCATGAAGATTCTATCTTCATAATCCCGCCTACCTGCAGCAGTCAGCGTCCAATAGTATTCGGCCGCATGCGCAATCAACCAGCCATCCAGGAAGATCCTTTCGATGACGATACTGGGAAGATGCAGGTTTACCGATACAGCCCTCAAGCGCTGAAGATCATGCAAAATATGGGCTACGACTTGAAGCGAAAGTCGGGCCTCAACTACGGAAGAGGCAGACGAACGCCGCCACGCGGCGACCCCCGCTACCAACAAACTCGTTTCGGGTTAGGGTATGCCACCTCCCTTACGGCTTCCACGTCGGATGAGGACATCTTTTCCTCCTCCTGGGATGGCTCGTCACCCCTCGACTCACCTAGTGCTCCCGAACAAGCACTATCAGCAAATATGGTGATGACAGATCCCTCAGAAGCAGAGGAACGAGATTCTGAGCCGTTTGAGAATGACTCTTGGGCTCAACAAATGGATACACAGTGGGAATTCTGCTTCGAACATAGGGAACCTCCAACCAAAGACGAAGTTATCCAAATCAATGTTGGGGGTGAGCTTTCGCCAAAGCCGATATTTATCAGTGACAATCTTCCACCAGCCGAAAAGGAAGAAATCATACAGCTGATAAAGGAATACGTCGACGTCTTTGCATGGGATTATGGAGACATGCCGGGCCTAGACCCAAAGGTGGCTACTCACAAACTCAACATATTGACTGACTCAAAGCCTGTGAAGCAGCACCAACGCCGGTTCCGACCGGACATGATGGACGCCATTGAAGCTGAAGTCAAAAAGCTGATAGCCTGTGGGTTCATCCGGGAAGAACAATATCCCGACTGGGTCGCCAACGTTGTCCCAGTCATGAAAAAAAATAGGGAGGTACGTATCTGCATCGATTACCGAGATCTGAATGTGGCCTGCCCCAAGGATGAATTTCCTCTTCCCATCACGGACATCATGATCGACAACACCTGCGGTTTTGAACGCATGTCTTTCATGGACGGGTTCTCAGGATACAATCAGATCAAGATGCATCCTGAAGACGAGAAGCACACTGCCTTCCGTACCCCGTTGGGAGTGTATTGCTATACGGTCATGCCCTTCGGATTGAAGAACGCCGGGGCTACATACCTTCAAACGCTACCTCACCAGTCCGTCAGTTATGGTGCCCCCCATTATGGGGAAACCATTCTTGCTATACATCCGAGCAATGGATCATTCACTAAGAGCTCTTCTAGCGCAGAAGAACGACGTGGGGCATGAGCAGGCTATCTACTACCTCAGCAGAATGATGGTCGGAGCCGAACACCGGTACAACCCAGTGGAGAAAGAATGTCTGGCTCTGATGTTCGCTATCCAAAAGACGCGGCACTACGTCACCGGCCAGACTATTCATATCATCTCCAGGATCAACCCTCTTCGAGTACTGATGAGCAAGCCGAGTATTCTTAATTCCTGACTCGCAACCTGGGCAATGCTGTTAACACCATATGACATGGTGTACATCCCGCATAAGTCCATTAAAGGCCAAGCGCTGGCCGACTTCCTGGCTGCTCATCCGATCCCGGAGGCCTCCAAGTTATACGAAGACATTCCCGACGAAGTTGCAGAGTATAATTCCGCAATGGAAAGTGACACATGGCAACTGTTCTTTGACGGCGCCTCCAGGACTGGTCCCCAGGGAAACGTGGTTTCAGGGGTAGGAATCGTCCTGGTCACTCCTGATAAACTCGTCATCTACCGGGCATACTCTCTTAATGAACCATGCTCCAACAATGTGGCGGAATACAACGCCCTGTTGATCGGGCTCCAAGTCGCTGAAGAGCTGGGGTCGAATCCCTGGAAGCTTTCGGTGATTCTCTGCTTATCGTCAATCAAGTCAGAGGAATATACGAAGTCCGGAATCCATACCTCATCCCCTGTCACCGAGCGACAATCGAGATAGCCATGACGTTCAAAGGGTTCTTCCTAGAGCATGTACCTCGATCTCAGAATCTGGAAGCTGATGCCCTGGCCAGTCTAGCTGCGAACTTAGCTACCCCTATAAGAAGGCAAGATTCGGTGATCCTTCTTAACAGAGATTTATTCTGCGTGAAGAACAACCTTCACATAGAACGCAGCCACGCTGTGAACACATATCCCCCCGGAAGAGACTGGAGAAGTCCCTTCATAGATTTTGTCGCATACAAAATCTTTCCAGAGGACCCCAAAGAAGCAGTATCCGTCAAGAGACGATCATTACGCTTCTATTTCGATGCATCTTCACACTGCCTATATCGTCGGACCTACAACGGACTGCTATTAAGATGTCTCTCAGATGACAAAGTACAGCAGATTATTCGAGAAGCTCACGACGGCGTATGCGGAGCGCATCAGCCCGGTCCTAAGCTACAGGATCGTATCAGGAGAATGGGCTACTACTGGCCCACTATGATCACAGACGCGATCAGCTATGCAAGACAATGCAGAGCCTGTCAGGTTCATGCAGACTTCATACACCAACCGTCTGAATATCTACATCCTACGGTCGTATCCTGGCCCTTCGAAGCATGGGGTATGGATATCGTCGGTCCCATTCACTCGTCTTCCTCCAGAAGCCACCGGTTCATACTGGCCATCACGGATTACTTCTCCAAATGGGCAGAGACGATCCCTCTGGCCGAGGTAAAAGCGTCTGACGTGATCAGCTTCATCAAGCACCATGTCATTTATCGCTTTGGGATTCCTCGAAGGATAATCCATGACAATGGGCCTCAGTTCATCAGCCAAGCGTTTCATCGATTTTGCGATAAAAGTCGAATATATAATATTGCCTCTACGGCATATTATCAAGCTGCTAATGGTTTGGCGGAAGCTTTCAACAAAACCATTATCAAACTCCTGAAGAAGTTTGTCTCTTCAAACAAAAGAGACTGGAACGAGAAGCTGGGCGAATGTCTCTGGGCATACCGCACAACGGTACGGACACCTACAGGTTGTACCCCCTTTTCACTGGTCTACGGGAGCGAGGCAGTTCTTCCCATCGAAATCCAGATCCCGTCGCTCAGGATAGCAGTGACTAGTGAGTTGACTCGAGAAAAGAATGACCTGTTAAGGCTCCAAGAGCTTGAAGGATTAGACGAGAAACGCCTACAAGATCAACAGCGCATCGCGCTCTACCAAGCACGCATTTCCAAAACTTTTAATCATAAAGTAAAGGAAAGAGTGTTCAAGGTCGGCGAGCTAGTTCTAGCCGTAAGAAGGCCGATGATTCTTACCCACAGAAGTAAAGGCAAATTCTAGCCCAAGTGGGAAGGCCCTTATGTGACCGAGACAACGTTCTCGAACGGCGCCTACAGGATTGCCCAGCCTAATGGAGACCTGTTAATGGCTCCTATCAACGGCAAATTCCTGAAAATGTACTATGCTTAATCTCCCATGCTCGGGTGGGACATAGCAAGGATCTCGATTCTGACAAAACTACTTCCAAAATGCAATTGGTAGGATTACGCTCTATCATGTCCGTATGACCTCTGAATAGATGTGTCCTGCTAAGAAGTTTATCGGGAGTCTATCACGTCCATACTACCTCTGATATCACTCTCACCAAAATCTGTCATTTACATTCCGAAATGATGGGTCCACAAAAGTCAGAAAAGAGTCGCCTTTATTTATTCCCGAGAGGGAGGCAGAATTACATCTGGGCAAGCAAAAAGGGGAAAGGATACATCATGATGGCGGGTGAGTCAGATTGTGAATCAGCCGCTCTAGCGCAGCTATCCTCTCATTCCTAAGAACCAAGGCATCGATACGAGCCTGCTCCAGCCGTGCCTCGGGAGTGTCCGTGAGGGTCAGATCAGCCTTTGCCCGAAGACAGCCCGCGCGAGCAGCTTCTGTACGGTCCAACTCCCGTCGCGCTGTGCTCAGTCGGCCAAACGCTACCTCCAGACCCGCCAACGATTGGGAAGCCCACTCCTCTGCCCGAGCGAGTTCTTCCTTCAGCATGGAGACCCTCGCTGTATTCCCTTCATGCTCAGAACGACACTGCGTCTCAACGGCAAGAGCCTCTTCCACGATAACTTTTCTCCTATCCACCTCCAGCTTATGCTTCTGGATAGAGTTGTCTAGGCTTTCCAGCTTCGTAGCAAGCCGTGCAGTCATGAGGTCAAACCGAGCCTGAACATCAGCATCGAGGCCCCGAGTCAGCCGTAAATGTTCGTTAATAGGTTGCTCTAACCCATTAACCACCGCCTCCAGGGCGTCAACTACCCCGGGATCACCGAGCTCCCTGATGACCCCGATCGAAGCGAGAGAAGTCTTCCTCAGGCGCTCAAAATCCAGACTCTTCGCTAACACCATTGATACCATCGTTCTCAAACCGGTGTAGAAAAGGCTGGTATGTTGCTCGGTCAACGCAACTAGATCCGACTGAACGCCGAAAGCGCCCGCAATGTCAGCAAGTCCCTCTCCAGGGATGATTGCAGACGAGGTGGCCACAGCCGTCGCATCGACACATGGCACAATCGAAGAAGGTGCGGTAACGACGGTCGAAGTCGTCGCCACACTCACAAGAGGCAAGGTCACGACGACGTGTTCATCCTCCTCTCGAGGTGACAAAGCTACTCCGGGCGTACTGGCCCCCAAAGCCACTTCCTCATCAAAGTCGAACGCCTCCTCGTCAGAAGCCCGAGCGGAACCAGAATGCGCTTCAACGCTATACTCCCCGTGGGCGCTATCCCCTGAGAAGAAGACGAGAAAGTCAATATCAGTATGATGACAATCTTTCTGAAGGGAGGCATAAAGACGACATTTACCCGGAGCCAACGGCATATACGATGCATCTGCATTCGATATAGCTAAACTACGCCTTAATGACGCAATACGAATCGTCATGCGTGGAGAAGGAGGTGGGCCGATCGACATCGCCGAGAGTTCTGTCAGGCCTCCACCAAGACGTGGTCGAAGTTCATCGGCCGGAATCTCGCCAGACGCGCTCACTGACGCGGCAGGAGTCATGCCCGCTGCTGGCCTCGGGAAAGATTCTCCCATCTGCCTCGGCCACACAGGCAATCTCGCTCCGCTACCTGGAGCTGTAGCCGCCACAGCCACCTCTAACGAGGATTCTCCGGCATCGACGACCGGAACTGTAGGAGGTCCCTCTCTAGAAGGCGAGGAACCTCCAGCCAAAGAATCACCCCCGATGTAGGGAGAGGCAGGCTCACTCCCAGGAGCCTCAATACCAGGAATGCGGAGAGGACGAGCAACCGTCTCCTTCCTCATCTTGCGAAGAGAAACTTTCTTCAGAGCAGAAGCCCGTCGCTTCCCAGAAGGGACTAGCAAAGCCCCCGCAGGCAGAGGCACTTCGCACCTCGGCACCGACACCAGAGGCTCGTCCGGAGTACCAGACTCCTCACCTTCGTCCGAAGAAACCGAAGGAACGTCAACTCTTCCCCCAGGCTTGGGAGAAGGCACCCGGAAGCTTCCACGCGCGTCGAAATCACGATGGAAGGTGTTAATCGCCACATAAAACTGGGCATAAGAATGGAGAATACGAAGCTCCGTGGAGGTTGTAACGACCGGCACAATGAAGGTTGCCCTCGTACAACCCATGATGAAATATCGCCACCCTCTAGCTCCATCAATGAGTCCGCCCCTGGACCTAAAGCTGGTAACGGCATTGCCCACATGCAACTGATCGTACCCAAACTGCCTGGCGAACCGACTAGGCAAGTAGGGCTCGAAGAAGCAGTGATCTTCGCTCCTGTACAGCAGATGGGAGGGTCTAATACAGACCAACCAGTTAAAAGCTTCCGGAGAAAGGTCGGTCTTCTCTCCACCTGAATCCTCAAGCCGCACTCCTGATTGATTGCGATGCACGGGGGGAGCAGTACAGAGGAGCTTCCAACCGTGGCTGAGGTTCAACACCAGCCGGCAGTCTAAAACTGTGCTCACATTCCAGGAGGAATCCTTGTAATTCAGCAAGAATATACCCCTCGAGCTGCTACCGGACCCAGGAGACATCACCCGGGGATTGTGGAGAATCAACCATCCCATCAAGTATAGGTATGGTAATTCCACCCTGGGAAAACTCTCACGTCGAGCTTCGTCGACGAGTAACCCGTCAATTATGGCTCTCAAGCCAGCCTGTATACGGCACACCATGGCAGGAAGCAAGCCCAGTCTTGCCCCAAACACCAGGCGCACTGCCGGCCACAGGATGTTTCGATGAATGCGGTCCGCGGACGCTGTACCTGGCACCACTACTCGGTGCAGCCATATGGAGAGGAAACCAGCCAGCTGGGCTTCCTTAGACAAAGGCCTGCGACAGCGCCTCAAGTAACTACAGGCCTTAGTGCCTTCCGGGTACTTTCCTACCCCCTCGACAAGAATCTGATCCGGAGCTTCAGCCTCCTCCATAAGAGTCTCCACAACCTGGGCACTAAGCACGCCCAAATAGTTCATGGGCTCATTCTTGCCACCCGAGGCTTTCTCCGACCTGGCGGCCCTGGCTCGGTGGAAGAAGAGGTAGGACATCCACTTGGTGGTGTGAGCCAAATCAGAAGGCTCGTTATAAAAGGCGGTGCACACGAAGTATTGACACATCAGCTCCTGATATACTTCCGCCACCCGAGGGTCCAAATCCCCCAACTCCCGGTTGGTGGGAACATACTCTTCATATGGAGTATCCCCCATCGGCAGTCTCGAGACAACTGCCATCTCGTGGAGCGCCAATCCCAACTCCCCCAGTGGGGTGGCAAAGGTCCCGGTGAGCGGAATGTACCGCTCCATCAGCGCCAGGAACAAATTAGGGTTCGGAGGCAACCCGACGCTCGTCGCACTCACAGCGGCATATAGTCCAATGCCCTCCAACTCTCTCCGGAAGTGCGTTAAGGCCCAGTCAACTAGGCATCTCCATCGGGAGTTCGTTGGGGCGATCCACCCATTGCACCGAGGATTCTCCTTGGGATATACCCCACCTCGACCCATGAAGTCGTTGCAGAAGGTCGGCAAATGGACCGGCTGGATCACCAAGCTATCTTCACTTGGAACACTGCCCGGACACATTTCTCTGAACAACGTCACAACGCCGGAGGGGCGACTGACGAATGACCCCTGGTCAGCTCCTTTCAGATGAAAAATCTTCCCCGGCTTGCCGTGAAGATCAGGAGTCAGCGTCCACGACATCTTCCTAGGATGCGTCGCGAGGAAGAAGGCCGAGATGGGATAATCCCTCGGCATCGTTGGCAGGTACAAAATCAAATTCCCGGCTGGGAAGACCCAGGGCTCCCTCTTAGGCTTCGTCTGGGACTGTTTGTCGATCATGTCCCCAAAAAGGAAAGCCGGCTTTACGTACGGCTCCCCGTCTACATAAGTCAGAGGCTCCCCGTTGATCATGCTCAGCAGCATTCGCTCGCCCTGAGCCGATATTAAGATCCTCCTTCCTTCAGGGTACTGGGGTCCGGAGATAGGGAATGCCACGTGGGACAGATCCTCCAGGTAGTTCGAGTGCAGCATCCCAGCAGCGGAGCCCATCACCTCGGCCAGTGGAGACTCACCCAAGTCAACTACAAAAGTGCAAAAAAAATACGTCATCACAAGTCTTGCACGAACATACGGACCGAAAGAAACAACAGTCTGTGCTCTACGCAGGATTGTGCAAATCTGGCAATTTTACGCCGGAGGTCCCCCTACAAGCGTAAAATTCAAATTTTACGATATACCCCAATTTTCGGTAGCCAGAGCTTTTACGCTCAGAACTACGAAAATATGGAGTCTTTACGCTGACACATTAGAAATGTGGGCGTAAAAGATAAAAATGCCTCCGTGCATCATCTTCCTCAAGAAGAGGCTATCAGCACAGAAGATGACCTAGCACGGTCACGTTCAACGTGTGCGAAGGATTTTTCGTCATTTTTGTCACCCCGAAGGCTTTACCTCTAAGACCGGGTGCACTGCTCGTCGGCAGGACACTTCGCTCAGAAGGAAGTTCGCCTTGACCGACCAAAGACTCCCTCGCTGGGGCGGAAGAATGAGAAGAGGAACCTATACCCTTTCCCTTGGTGGAGGAGGTCTGTTTCGACGCCATTTTCTGAAGACTCGAGATGCTCGGAGAGAGAACGAAGAAAAACTCGAACAGTCGAAAGCTCTCTTTCGCAGAAGACGGATAAAAAGTTTCTCTCTCAGAAAACTTGGGATATATATAGAGTTCGGGCCGACTCCTCGAATACTCAGACGGACTCCTCGAGACCCTAACCAAATCTCGCAAAATTAAATAATGGGTTATGATTGGATGCCACGTCAGCCCACTAACCTTAAAATACGGACAGTCAGCAAATTTGAAATATTTTTCGTGCAAAGACGGTTCAGCAGGTCCTACGCTGAAGGAGTTTTCTACGCTCGACAGCAACAGATCTACGGTTTTACGCTCGCAAGCTATAAGTCTATGGTTTTATGCCCGGATGCCTTTGTGCTCAGTAGCTTTTACGCTCGAGAGGCCACAAATCTACGACTTTACGCTCAGCAGATACCAAATCGATGATCTCACGCTCGGTGGCGCTCAGTTTACCCTCAGAAGCAACAGATCCGCAAGACTTCATGCTCGAAAAATTTTTCTTTTCAGGAGCTACAGATAAACAGTTCTACGCTAAAGGAGCTTCCTACGCTCGACGGCTACGAATCTACAACTTTACGTTCGACAGCTACAAGTCAGATTTTTGGCCCGGATGCCTTTGTGCTCAGTAGCTTTTATGCTCGAGAGGCCACAAACCCATGACTTCACGCACAGGAACTACAAGTCTACGATTTCACGCTCGACGGTGTTTTACGCCCGGAGGCTACAGACTGATGATTTCTTGCTCCACGACTTTCAGTATATTCGAACAGTCCCCAAGACGGTCAATTACAGGAGTTCACACAGAAGATACTCCTCCTTGGCCTCAACATATTCCAAGTACCCAAAACATACAAGAGTTCAAACATTGAGAAATTACTCTTCTCGGGTCAATTGGAGGTTCATCCAGACTCCAGTCTGAATATCTTGTTTATCAAAAGATGGCAACTCAGTTTTGACAGCCATTCCTCGACCTTGTTCCAAGGGATTTTCGAGAAGTCACTCTTGAAGACGAAGACTGAACAAAAAATTCTGTTCACCAGAAGTTCAGAGCTCTACGCGATTACTCAGTCCTAGCAACAGGACAGTTCTAAAAATATTCAAAATGCTCTACAACGTTCTATGGACTACTCGCTATACGTAAAGGACATGACCTAGCATTCTTTCTACAGAGTCGGCGTACAGATTCAGACGTATTGAAGCTGCACATATTCAGACTTCACAGCAACGTATGGCAAGATGATCATATGGAGAAGAAAGGCAATTTTATTAAAAATCAAAATCATGATTACATATGAGAGAAATCCAATCTACAAGGGTTTTTCTTTTCATTTTCATGATTACATTTGAGGGAAACTCCGTCTACAAAGGAGATACCCCCTCGTCGTCTGAAGATCGCCCAGAAGCTGTTCTGACAGGTTCTCCCTGGGCTTCAATACTTCATCCATCTTCTCCGGCAGTCAGTCAGCTCCAGCAAACTGACCGACATGGCAATGATCACCGGCGGGCACGACAGAGTTGGGGCTTGCATAGATTTTGCAGATCCCATGCACCGCGCGCCGCTCAGGCCGGGACAGAACGAGTCTGTCTGACTCTCGTCACCGGAGGGCATCGAGAGAAGGCGCGGCATGCCAGCCACCGTGATCAAATACGACCCTTCCTCTCTCCTGGGCAACGCCATACAAGGTTGCTAATTATCCCGAGCAAGGGAGGCTAAGATATCCTTCCATGATCCATCGTTGCAGTGGACACTTGCTCGAAGACGCCGTCTTTTTCGGCTTCTTACACGCTGGAAGAACATGATCTCCTTCTTCCTCAAATCGACCCGGCGAACTCCGGTGATCATCTCTGCGTGGTGATGAAGATGTGGGGAGAACAGGCTAACTCCCCCAGCCTTTTATAGGCAAAAGAGATCACAGCGGACCCCCATAAATTCGACATAAAGTCAACACCGACCGTTTCAACGCTCCATTCAGAAACGTTTCGAGTTACGAGGGACCGTTCATGCTTCGTTCAAAGCATTTCAAATTCCAAGGAATTTAAAAGCTCTGAAGGGGGTCATGTAGAAGCATAAAAAATACGCTGGAAAGAGCTACGCAGCCTCTTGATACAGAGCAGAGTAAGCAAAGGCCTTCAGAGCCATTAGGCGTACAACAGAGTTTTCTCCGCTAAAATACAGCGTGAAGAATAAAGCTCAAAGGACCATCCGCATAAGTGCAGTACGTCCAGGCCACTCCAGCGTGAACAGAGTTCTTCATCGCCTCCATGGCGTAAAACTCATCCGCTCTCAAAGCTGCGTTATAGCGTACGAGGAACGCTTCATCTTCCCCGAAATGAACCTGTCAAGTCACGCAGTGAATCTGACCTCTGACTTCTGACAAAAGGTGATGCACGGCTACCCAGACGACGGCTGGAAACGATGGCAGACCTCTCGGGACGCGTTCCACAGTATGATGGCGGATCTCACCATTTAATACAGAGGATTTGGTAAAATATCACCAAACCGTCGTTTACTGGAGTTCCCTCAGCATAAACCGCTCTTTTGCATACAAAGGAATATGCCGCCCTGTTTTACACAGGCAAACATGAGCTGTTTTACGCTCCGCAGCAGACAAACCGCCTGCCACGTCAAAAGCTGCACTTCGTACGGGATTCGAGGCGCGTCTCCACGTCTAATTGCACAGAGCGCTGACAGTTTCTCTCAAGACACGTCTCTGCGACGGGTGCACAGAAGGCCTGCAGACCTTCGAAATACGCCTCCGTATTTAATGCATAAGATGATGGCAAATCTCTGCAAGAGATTTGGTTATATCTTCAAAAGCCGTAATTTCGGCTAAGGCGTCCACATCAGCACGGTATGCAGCGGCTTCTACGCCCATTCAGGATCTGTGCTCAAGCGGCTTCTACGCCCATTCTGGCACGATATGCAGCGGCTTCTACGCCCATTCAGGATCTGTGCTCAAGCGGCTTCTACGCCCATTCTGGCACGATATGCAGCGGCTTCTACGCCCATCCAGGATCTGTGCTCACTCGGCTTTCACGCCTACTCAGTCTCTACGACCACTCAGTCTCTACGACTGTTCGGCTTCTATGCCTGCTCGGCTTCCATGCCTACTCGGCTTCTATGCCTGCTCGGCTTTCATGCCTACTCGGCTTCTATGCCTGCTCGGCTTCCATGCCTACTCGGCTTCTATGCCTGTTCGGCTTTTATGCCTACTTGGCTTCTATGCCATGGTGACGGACATTTGGCTTCTACGCCAACCTCTTCTACACAATGGATACCTACCCGCGTGGCTTTTACGCCGTGATCTTAGTAGCAACCATACGTGTTGTGTCCCCTTAGTTGGACCCACGTCACCCGCTCAGTCAAAAGATCATCTATACGTAGGCATTGGTTACTTTAACCGTTGTGTAAAAGGGTGCTGTACTTTCCACTCCTCGGTTGCTACACCAACGGAGTGGTCACTGTCACCAAAGACTCTATAAATAGAGGCCCCTGTCAATGGGGAACAAGGTCGGAAAATTTGGTCAAGAATACCAATATCAGATCCAAGGTCGACAATTGGAGAAGATCGAACAAGGAGGAGTAGAGAGAGAGAGAGAGAGAGAGAGAGAGAGAGAGAGAGACCGGAGCTCAGGCAAAGAGCGGGGATCGACGACTTCGGCATCGTGCATCCACCCTCTCCTACAACCTTCGAAGCTGCTACCTGTCTTCCACGACACTTCTTCAACATCGCGTGGTCGAAGGGCTAAAGTGATCGACCGCAGATCAGACACCTATAGCAATTTATACCCAGATTAAATAAATTGTACTCCCACATCCTCGTATAGGATTATATTGTACAAGTTTGTTTGTAAACCAAAGGGCGCGTGTTTCGCACAAACCCCGTCATTGAAATACACTTTCATTCTTTCGTTTAATACCACAAACAACACCCTTTGAGGCTTCATACTCGTCCACTTTCTTTCGTGAGGTGCGACAGTTTCGCATCCAATGACCAGCTCTTCCACAACGTTTGTAAATATCAGTTGGAGCAGCTGGATTGAGAATTTGGACATTATTTTTTCGAGGATTAAATATCTTATTTTTAAACTGTGTATCGTTCCTTGGACCCGGATTGTAGCCATTTCTTTGGCTTCCACGTAGTCCATGCCCTCTACCTCTGTGATTTTTTTGACCCCAAGTATTGGTCACATTTTTTTGAGCACTAGTCGCATTCACTTCAGCTTGAATTGGTGCAGACCCAGTTGGTCTACTAGTGTGGTTTTTGATTAGTAACTCATTGTTTTTCAAGGCCACGAGTAAGACAACAATGAGTTCGAAATACTTCTTAAATCCTCTCCATGTACGTCTGTTGTAGGGTCATATTAGTCGTATAAAATATAGTGAATGTTTTCTCTAGCATGGAATGCTCTGTCACTTCTTCACCACATAACTTCAATTGTGAAGTAATCCTTAACATAGTTGAATTATAGGCTGCAACTGTCTTATAATCTTGGAAACGTAGGTTGAGCCATTCATGGAGTGCACATGGTAGTATGACCATTTTCTGGTGATCATATCTCTTAGCTAAAGAATTCCATAGCACCAAGGGGTCATTGACTGTTAAGTACTCGGCCTTGAGATCATCATGAATATGATGTCTTAGAAAAATTAAAGCCTTCGCTTTATCTTGTGCAGATATTGGCTTATCAGCCACAATTGCGTCACCTAAGCTTTTGGCTTGAAGGTGCAATTCAGCATTCAATCTCCAGTTGAGAAAGTTTTGGCCTTCTAAGTTTAGAGGATTGAAATCATGCTTTGTGAGGCTCGACATATTGCTGTATAAGATCAATAATAACAAGTTAACATAAGAACTTGGTAAATCACCAAACAATTCATGTTCACGGTGTATGCTTCAAACAATGATGTTTCAGAAGTCTATTTATATCAAACAAATTTTGTTCACGGTATGCTTCGAACAATAATTTTCAGAAGTTGTAGATAAATACCAAACACTAGATGTTCATAGTATGCTTCGAACAATGATTATGTTCAAGAAGTCTTTCAAAAATACCACATATGATATACTTCGAACAATGATGTTCCAGAAGTCTTATATATATAGACCAAACAATTCATGTTCATGGTCATCAGATCTCTTATGGTTTTGATCTTAATGTATTAATATATATAAAAAAAAGAAATAAAGAAAAACTCTAGCGTTCTCTCCGATAGATCTATATGCGATTGACATCGGAGTGCTATCAGAGTTAACTATAAGAAGTGAAATGAATGAATAAAAATTATTCTTTTTGCCCTAGCGGTATGCCAAGAGATGTATAAACATCAACATCAGGCTAAGCCTAGGGTATGCATATGCAGAAAAAAATAAACATAAATAACCATACCTATTACCAAAGTGGAGAATCCGCAAATGACAGCTTCACCGAGATGCTCTCACTTATTTTCTCCCGTTAGAGCTTCGTGCTGAAAACGTGTTAGAATAAACGTAGAAGAAGAAAGAAGAAAATATGAGAGAAGATATCTTATTAGTGTAATCACATAGTGTGAGGCAAAGGCCTTATTTATACAACCAAATAAAGGTGTAATACTAATCTATAACCAATGTGAGACTAAAAACAAAGTGGAAATCCAACTCTTTAGTAACCCACGTTATAACAATTTTTTAAAATAAATTAGAAAAAAATAAAATTTAACATCCAAAAGAATTTTTTAAATAAATTAGAAAAAAATAAAATTGCGTATGCCGTCGAGCAAACTTCGAGCGGCCATAACAATTTGTTTGTAAATCGTTTTTCGTCATACAATAGGTCGATTTGTATGTTTTCGACGAGAGTAATACAATTCGTGTAGAAATTTTTTTTATCCGAAATAAGACGCACATGTTACAGGCAAAAGTAAAAAAATTAAAATTAACTTTTAACTGAGAGATCGAAACAAGGCCCAGTTTGTGCAAAAATGACCGTAACGAAAAGTACTATGGGATAAATTATTTCACAGTTTGACGAACTTCAAAAATTTTAGAATAAAAAAAAATGATGTTTCGTCCTTGAGGTAGATTCCTCTGCTGCTGTTGGGCTTGCTGGAAGAGTGTCGCCTGAGGTGCCAGAGGTGGCCTCGGTGCTGGCAAAGCTGGTTGGTTTGCCCTTGGTGCTCCATCTCGATGCTGGGGACAGTCCTTGGCTATGTGTTGATTGGTGCCGCAAATCAGGCACAATCCCAACTTGCGTCTGCAGTCCCTCTCGACATGACCTATCTTGCCGCAGTAGTGACAGGTAGGAAGGGTCTGCGAAGCTGTCCTGGGTGGCTGGTGCGTGTGAGATCTCTTTGCAGATTCTCCCAGTGATGATCTGTCTGGTGCTGAGGTGATTGGCCGCTTGAGGCGAGACTCTCTCCTGGTGACGCGTTCCATGCGTCGGGCTGCAGCGAGAACGTCCGAGTATGATGTTGGTGCGACGGACCCAATTAGTTTCTGCAGCTCAATGTTCAGTCCGTCGAAGAATTTCTCGGCCTTCTCTTCCTCTGTCGGGATCAGGGTTGGGGCGAAGCGGCTCAGATGAATGAATTCTGCGTTGTACTCTTCCACCGTCATAGAGTCCTGGGTGAGGCGATTGAATTTGTCCCGCAGTTCTGATCGAGCGATAGCCGGAATGTACATCTCTTGGAAGAGTCTGGAGAACTCTTCCCAAGTGACTCGGTCTGGTCCGAGTCGCTTCTCCTCAGACAACCACCAGTGGTGCGCGTTGCCTGTCAATTGCATTCGGACGGCAGTCATCCAGCGTTCCCGTGGAAGCTCAGCTGCTTCAAGTTGATGCCGAATGTTGGTGAGCCATTCATGAACTTCTGTGGGCTCCTCTTTTCCAGAAAAAGTACGGGGCTTCAGTTGGCGGAAGTCAGTGATTGAGCCTGTAGATGGCCGTCGAGCTGGTAGGTTGGCCTGCTCCAGTACAGTTACGATGCTGTCCCTCCAGAAGTTAGCTTCGCGACGCTGAGCCTCGTGTTGGACTTGTTGCTGAGCTTGCATCATCGCGTAGATCATTTGGAATATCTGCTGCCCGTCAATTGGCTGTCCTTGTGGGGGTACGGGCGTTGGTGGAACGAACTGCGACGGAGGTGGAATATCATCGCGTCAGAATCGGGAGGTAGGTTGACCTGCCTGCTGGCTCTGTTGAGTTATGGGAATTCCTCCGACTGGTGTCACTTCGTCGTCGTAGGTGACACCTGTAGCTTGTGGGGTTCCGGCGGGAGTCTCATTGCATTCTTGTGGGTCCATTTTCCTGTATCCAAAATATCCAGTAAGAGGCGTACAGGAATCAAGGCAAGATGCAAGTCAAATAAATTTATTCGAATGCGATACTGATTATCAAAAACGATTCAAGCAAGTGGATGAGATCCTAAAACTTATCCTAGTTTTATTGCAGGCCTGTTCGGTCCCTAAGTTGAAACCGAACAATTTAGTCGTAGATCTGCATGGGCCACCACAAAAACTATGTCACGCCCCAGTCCCAAAAATGACGAGGGACTGAGCACGTGAGCAATGGCCAGCAGCACGCACCGATGGACAACCCAATTTAATGGATCCATCAGGGCATGCTTAAGCTGTAGTCTAGCAGTACTAAGTACAAGTCTCAGGTATTTCTAATCTCATCCACAGAAATAACACAGATTAATTGCCAGAAATCATGCAATGGAAATAAATATGCAATATCAAATAAGGTTATCTCGGAAAACAATCCGAGAAATTATTCTGTTACATTTAAGGAGAAAAGACAGGAAATAAAATGCTGGAAATGGAAATACTGTGTAGTTGAAGCCGGTGTTCAGAAGAAATCTTCGGCCACTACTTCGTCCTCTGTTCCTTGTTCTGCTCCAAGGAGTGCTCCGGTACCGTACACCTCTGGGTAGTTCTCTTCAGCTGTACCTGGGGACATAATCCGGATCCAGGTCCTCAGGGGACAGCAAGGTACAGAAAATACAAGCCAAAATAAACACAGTGCAGCAGATAATTAAACCAGAGGGTAAGCTATGTAACTAGCTAAGTGACATGCAATATGAGAGCAGCACTAGAATTCAGGCTGAAGCCACTACAAGCTCTGTGTCGGGGAGCCGGTAGCGGCAATAACTATGAATTATACTCTGAAATATACTATGTTATATATAATATCAGCCTGTAGTCTGTGTGTCTCTCTCCACCCAATGTAATCCCATGTCTCATGTCCACGAGGCCTCATGTCCATGTCACGCACGATTATAACTAATGCAGCAAGTCTGATAGCTATGAATCAAATGTCTAAGAATGTAAAGTCTATGTCATAAAACATGCATCCTATACAGAATTACCTCGAATGTCTCAGGAAGACTCTGTCTCATGAAATAGTGTCAAGTGTCCTGGGTTCTGGTGTACTTGATAGGACAAGTACGAGAATAAGGGTATCGATTGTCCATCTCTAATGACGTACCCAACACCGCGTACGGGATTGGCACCCGACTATGATCGGACACTAAGCACGCCACACGTTGCCTAGGTTAAGCAGTTAAAACAAGTTACATATGGATCTACCAGAATTCAAGTAAAATACTATAACAGAAATTACTGAGAATTTACAAGCTCTATGTTCTCACTGATGCAAAATTAACCAAGAAAATATATAGCAAGCTGCAGCGTTTGGCAAGGTACACTTGCCTGTGGTTCCGGTTCGGTTTGCAGTTCTGACCTCGGCGGGAATTGCAGGCGGTAGTCCGGTTGCTGAAACAAACATCACCATCAGATCCAAAAAATATCAATCAGCTAGAAACGCCTGTCCTTGGGTCCAATTTGAAGACAAGGGCAGAAACGACAGTTTCGGGCCAAAACGGGGTCCACCGGTGGCCCGCTTTGCACCGAAAAATGCGTCAGGGTCAACGGTCTCCAAATTTACCAAACTCAGTGTCAACAGGTCAGAAACGCTGATACGAACCCAACGGAACTTTCAGAATTGGATTCCGATGAGCCGAACACAAAATCGCCCGTCGAGCGGGGCCTGTGGGGCCCACGACACGCGATTTCGTCAACGTTCTCAGAATCGAACCAAACTTGACCCACAGGACCAGCGTATCGCTACGATTCCGATGGCGCAAGTTTCGTCTCGATCCGACGTGTGTACACAAAGTAGGGCGCGTTCCAGAAAGTACGAATACGGGACGATGTCCGCGGATACGCGTTGATTCCGGTGTGCACGCACACCCGAATCAGCTTCCGTGAAATCCCACACGTCCGTATCGACGAGGCACACGTATCTGTGAAGACCGCGCGCGACCAAGTAGTCCCGTTTGGCGGGGCGTACTCAGTTCCGGGGTGAAACATGGTCTGGTTTTTTCCTTTTTTGGATCGCGGTGTGCGATCACCACAGGACGCGATGCCCCGAACAGTTTGTCCGGACACCGAGAGGGTCATACAGGCTTCGCAACGTAATTTGCGGAATCAAAAACGGAGCTACGAGCAAAAAGTTACACGCACCTGAACTGGGTCGAAAAACAGGGTTCTCGTCGTGTCCGACACGACACAGGACCCGTGTCCTGTGTCCGACACGCGGGGGAGGATCAGGGTTAGGGTTTCAGCGGCGGGGTCGCGGCTTGGGGCGGCCGGGCGGAGTGCTGGGACCGGAGGCGGGGCACGCGGCGGCTCGGGGCGGCCGGGCGGAGCGCTGGGAGGCGGCGGAGGCGGCGCGGGCTGCTGCCGCTCGGTGCTGCTGTCGGGGTCGAGGGGGCCGCCGGGGGAGAGGAGGAAGGGAAGCTGCGGCGGCGGCGAGATGACTAGGGCGGCGTGGTGGCGGTGGCAGTGGTGGCTCTCGGCGGGGCTAGGGGGTCGAGGCGGTGGAGGGTGGTGGCACGGTGGTGGACCGGAGGGGAGAGGAGCGGGGATTTATAGGGAGGGGACGGCCGAGCGAGGCGGAGGGGAGAAGGGGTCGTGGCCGCGTGGGACGCGGGGGCGAGGGGGTGGCGTGGCCGGGTGGGGCGGAGCGGGCCGGCGGATCCGGCGGGAGACGCGGGGACGTGGGTGAGCGGGTGAGCGGGTGAGCGGGTCGGGCGGGTGGACCCGACCCGACCCGGTAGCAGAGGCTGGGCCGGGTTGGGCCGCTGAGGGACTGGGCCGGGTTCAGGTAAATGGGCCGGGCCGCTATTTAAAAATAATAATAATAATTATAATAATATTAATAAACAGTAATTAAAATAAATAATTTAATAAATAGATTTTAGGTATTTAAAAATAGGTCCGGGGTCCGATAAATTTCAGAAAAATTGTCCTAAGTCCAGTTTTTCATTTTACATCCAAAAATATTATTTTCATACTATTTTAATATTGTTTAACATCAATTAAAAATCATTTAAAAATTAAAATCCTGTTTTTAAATTACAGAAAATTCCAGAAAATTGTGAAAAATTCAGTTTTTTTAAAATTTTGAAAAATCAGGGGGTTTACACAGGATTTTGACAGTCCCACAAACAATGAGGACTGTTAAAATTTTGGCAGTCCTCATTTTAATTGTTAGGATTTTTTTTAAGTTTATTTCTATTTAGTTAGTTTTGGATTTTGATTTTTTTTATTTAGTTTAACATCCAAAATAAAATATGTTATCATTGAACAAAAAAAAAAAACTACCGTACGAATATTACGTCTGCCGTCGATCAGACTTCAAACGGCCATAACTATTTGTTTTCAAATCGTTTTTTGTCACACAATATGTCTATTTGTATGTTTTCGACGAGAGTAACACAATTGGTGTAGAGAGAATTTTCATCCGAAGTAAGACGTACATATTACAGGCAAAAATATAAAATATAAAACTTTAAAGTATCATAACTTTTGACTGGGAGATCGAAACAAGCTCCAGTTTGAGCCAAAATGACCGTAAGGAAAAATACTTCGGGATAAACTGTTTCACCGTTTGACGGACTTCCCAAATTTTTAGAATCGCAAAAAAACGATATTTCGACCTCCAAATTTTACTTTTGGTAAAAAAAAAAAAATTACAAAATATTTAATGTACCAATAATAAATTTACTATTTTAAATAACAGAATACTTTAACAAATTTTAAGGATAGAAATTTTAAGGATATTTTGAAATTGGGCCCCCCAACAATTAACAAAAATAAATTAACAGAAAAAAAAAATTTAGGACTGTTAAAATTTTGACAGTCCTACCAATGGGAAGGACTGTGAAAATTTTGACAGTCCTACCAATTTGTAGGACTATCAAAATTTTGACAGTCTTTTCAATTGGTAGGACTGTCAAAAGTTTGACAGTCCTAAAAATATATGTTGAATTTTTAGGACTGTCAAAATTTTGACAGTACTTCCAATTGGTAGGACTGTCAAAATTTTGACAGTCCTAAAAATCAACATATATGTCAAATTTTGACAGTTCTTCTATTTTTTTCATTTTCTTTTTCGGTTTTAACGGTGACGACGACGGAAGACGCGGCGACGGGAGGCTGCGGTGGAGGACAAGGGAGGAGGCGGAGGAGGACGGCGGGAGGGGGGAGGGCTCCGGTCGGGTGGGGAGGATTTGGGAGGGTTTGGAAGTAGTGGGCTAGTATGAGTAAAATGTTGGATTAGTATAAGTAAAAGTTTCTCTTTAGTGTTCTTATAATTTGCTTTTATTTTCTTTGGGGGGTGGGCGCGTAGCATTACGGCTTTATAGAATTTGAGGATGCCCATCGCCAATTCCGTTTTCTTGTTCTCAAGGCCGTTTCTTACGTTAAATGGACCTTTACAAAATACAGAAGAAAAAATAGTAATTAACCACGCTGAAAAAATAAAAAAACACATTCTGAGGGTGGTGTTACTACATTTTATAAAACATAGGTATAAAACATAGGAAGTTCTAAATATAAAAATAGAATTTTCACATTCATAATATATACGTAGGTTAAAAAAATTAGAACTTGTCGATTTTTGGGAACCTATATTATCGCATAACTTACACATGTTCAGAAGTAGCGGTGAGCATTCTTTGATTTTGGATCGAGAATCGAATCGAATCGAATCGAATCGAATAAGAGATTCGATTTGGTTTGAAAAAAAATTGATTTAGTTTCGGATTTGAAAATACAATTTTTTTATATTTTATTTCGGTTTTATGTTTTGATTTTGACCCAAAATCTAAAACGGAATAAGACTTATACAATTATTAAATATTTTTAATTTTATACATATTTTATTATTAAAATGTTTATCTTTTGTGTATAATTTTTAAAACAATAATTCTATGTATGTTTTTTAAACCCAATTTTTAATAATTTAACAACTACTTCAACTTTAGATCTTACTGTGAAATAAACAAACATATATATAAAAATTATAAAAATTTAATATAATTTAACTCCAATGGACCCGGTCCATTAAATAATAAAAATAGTCCAACAAAACAAACAAAATAAACCAAATCGTTTATCGGTTTGGTTCGATTTCGATTAAGTCTAATTTTGATTTCAAATATTTAGAATTTTAATTTATTCAATTTTGACTAATTTTAGTCGATTTAAACCGAATAAACATAACACTCATTCTTGTACATCAGTCACTTACTTTCTTTTTCTTTTTCTTTTTTTTTAAAAACTTTGATACCTCTGGCAATATCAACCGCCAGTGGCTAACATGTGGTCCCCATCTCACTTCGAAAAGCGTGTCGGTATAATTTTTGAGAGGGGACCCACAACTCACGGTTGGCGCTAATGAATATTTATTTGAAACAATAATGCTAAGTTTACAACAAAATGCTTACAACTTTCTTACAACCCTCTCACCCCCTTGCTATGTGGGTTATTTTCGGTCCCACTTCTTCTCCAATGAACGATCGTCACGTGGTGTTCTGGCCACGTGGTGACCACTCGGACAGCCATCGGGTTCCACCTTTTTTTTCTTCTCTAATGGACGGCTGCCACGTTGGTGTCACATGACCGTTATATAACGATTGTAAGAGAGTTGTAGGTATTTGATTGTAGTCATAGTATACTCCTATTTGAAAACTATTTGAAAGTTTTTTTTTTTTTTTCCTTTTCATTTTTTGTGAGGTTGGTAAGAATATATTCGACCACCAGTACTCTCTCTCTCTCTCTCTCCTTTGGCTTTCCCATCTTTTTATTTCATTCACACAATGCCATGCCATGCCATTGCCATTGCCATTGCCATCATGTCATGTGTTGTTAAGTTTTGTTTTGTTTTGGAGTGAACAGCAAGCAGGTGGGAATCCTTGCCCATAGGGAGGGATGCGCTATGTTGCTTTTAGTTCGTCTCCCCATGAAATTATTGTGGAACTATAGCAAGGAAAGAAAAAGAAAAAGAAAAAAAGAATAGCTAGTTGGACCGCCGAACACTTTCTGACCCTCCAATGATTGTATAAGTACATCGGTGTGTCGGTCGCACAAAATTGTCATATAACTTGCAAAGGATAATGTGCACACATCACTACGTTGCTTTAGGGCTCGTAGTTTGAGGAAAGATATTATTATTTTATGTGATCCGATATTTTATATAAAAAAATTGTGGTATGTTGTATTGTATGTCTTGTAAGTTTATTGTTCCTTCAACTCCCACTATTAATAAATACAATGAGTAATATGCTCCAATTGTTCGATCTACTGACCTTCCACCATCCAGCTGGGACCTTATACCTTTTTTTGGTAACCACAAGAGTCAATCGAGTTCGATAAAAAATATATAAAAATCAACTATATATTTTTAGAAAATCTTAATATTTATTTTTTAAAAATAATGTTTAAAAAAAATCAAAAAATTGAAAGAAAAAATAAATAATTGGAGATAAAAAATTGAATTCACGTGATAAGTGGAAAATCATTTTTTCATTCCCCTTTTCATGGAAATCAATTTTTGTTTCTGTTTATTTTCTTTAGAATCCAAATGCAGGCAATATCCTAGTACCGCTAACCAAACGTGGCCTCAGCGTGACGTTGTGGCCATAGTAAATGGATTGATGGATGTTACGACGTAATTGATCACTCTATGTAGAAGACTCTCTTTACACACTGCTAGTTACGAACATTTGATACTTCGAAGACAAATATGAAATATGTATGTGGATACTTCCTGGTCTATTTTTCCTAACTTTAATAATTTTCTAATTATTATATAGTTCACAGTCCTCATATTATCCTTTTGAATATATATATATATATATATATATATATAAAGGAAATCATGTCGGCGCTAGGGTTTTCTCGAGAGAGGGGTGATCCTGGGGCTGGAACCTCGACAAACAATCCAAGTGTTGAAGAGGAAGGGAGCAAAGAGGAAGGAGATCCACCCATAAAGGAACTAGCTGGGGCTGGACTACGATAGAACGGCGAAGAAGAAGTAGACCGGTGATCCGAAGAGAGAAGACGGAACGAGAAGATGCACAAGGAGGGAGATATCAACGGCCTCGCCTGGGGCTTAAATCCAATCATCAAGGTCACCAACGAGCTCTGTCAGAAATCCGGAAGGGTAGGCAAACCAACTTTGATCCAAGAGTGACGGGGAAAAAAAGGCAGCAGAGGGAAGGAGGTTCGCAGGCGGTGGAGGAGCATTCTTCGGCAACCCAAAGCCGACGGCAGAAGGAGGGTAACATTTGGGTCAGATCTAAATTAGTATCATGGGTGGAGATTTTCAAACCATCGATAGTCCAAGATGAGGTCGATCTGCAATACGTTGAACCCAACCTCATAAATGGCATGAAAGTGGTCGAAATTACCAGTGATGACATCCAGAAAACCATGGAGTACTAGAAGAACACGCTCGTGCATTATGTGATGGGCAACAGGCCATTCTACGGTCAATACATTTTCTAACAGAGTCTATGTGAGACCCGTCTCACTATTTTAGTATTATTGTATTTTATCTGATATATGTGTGTTATAGTTGTATATTGCTTCCCGTTTAATTTATAGAATTTTTTAGCTGCTTTCATATAATTTCTAGAATTGTGTATAGTATTAGTAACTCTTTGATATATATATATATAGCCTTCCCTTTATCTCTCCTCCACATTCTTCTTTATTTTCTTCTCTTTCTTCATTTTCTTCTTCCTCTCCTATCCTTGGCCGAACCCTAGCCCCAGTCGTGAGCTTGCCTTGGGTAGTAGTGGTAGTAGTTTAGTAGTGGGTTTAGGCAAGTACCTATTGCCAATGAGGAAGAACTTGCTATATTGTATTTATTTAGTTTTTTTGCATTTTATTGCTTTATATTGTTTTCTATGAGTTTCTCTACATGTTTAATACTTGGTATTTTCGGTTTTAATACCTTGGTTTGGGTAGATCTAAGTTTTCATGTTGTATCTTCCATGAGTTGGTTTTGATATCTTAAAACTTGATATTTTCCAAAACTAGTGGTTCCATGTTGACGAGCACTTGATTTCATTCGATTTTGAACTTTACTTTGTTGGATTCAGAACCGTAAATGGCAAGTACCTATTCGAAGCATACCGTATCACAAATACCGCTTCAAATAAAAATTATATATATATATATATATATATATATATATATATATATATATATATATAATGAGGGATTCACATCCCCAAACATTCCCATGTTGGATCTTATTTAAGTCATATAATCTTAACAATTTATTTGAATTGTTCAAATCAATGGTTAAGATTAGACGACTTAAACAAGATCCAACGATTGTAAACATGAGGATGCTTGGAGATGCATAATAGAGGATGTGGATCCCTACTCTCTCTCTCTCTCTCTCTCTCTCTCTGTCTCTCTCTCTCTCTCTCTCTCTCTCTCTCTATATATATATATATATATATATATATATATATATATATATATATGGGTAAATGGGATATGAGCCATAGTGCTTATTTTTCTAAATGAGCAATGCACATGTGGACCAATAGGAATGGATTTCTATATCCCATGTGCATCCATGTGCATGTGCATGGCTCATTTAGAAAAATGAGCACTATGACTCATATCCCGTTTACCCTATATATATATATATATATATATATATATATATATATATATATATATATATATATATATATACGTCTAGCCTAGTGGTTAAGACCGATGCATATTACCCTGGATGTTACGGGTTCGAGCCTCATGGAGGCCATTTTTTTTGGGAGAATTAAGTGGTGAGTTGGTGATGGGTGCAACGCAGGTGCGGTTCAAGTGTGGCGCAGGTGCAGGCCTACGTGACGAGATGTGTGGGCCTTCGGGCCAGGTGTCTATAACACAATTACAACTTCAAAAATAAATAAATAAATATATATATATATATATATATATATATATATATATATATATATATATATATATATATATATATATATATATATATATATTGTCAATTTAAAAAAAATTGCATATTGATTTTATAAATTTTAAATTTTTTTAAAGTAAACAAATTAGATAATTCCAGACAAATTTGCCATCCAAAATGGATAATTTCAAACAAATTTGTCATCCAACTTTTTTACCTGCTGGATATTTCTTCTTCTGGCCGAAAAGAAAACTCATATATATATATATATATATATATATATATATATATATATATATATAGAGAGAGAGAGAGAGAGAGAGAGAGGAGGTGGAGGGATCACATTCTCGATTTTTTGCATCCCCAAGCATTTTTATGTTATCAACCGTTGCATCTTGTTTAAGTCATCTAATCTTAACCATTGATTTGAATTTGCATTCCCAAGCATTTATATGTTATCAACCGTTGGATCTTGTTTAAGTCATCTAATTTTAACCATTGATTTGAATAATTCAAATCAATGGTCCAAATTAGATAACTTAAACAAGATTCAAGGTTGATAACTTTCACGTCCCAAAACCAGATTTCTGGAGAACGGGGCTGACAAGGCCAGATGCGCATACTTAGAGCACTATGGTACTCTATATATACGGTGAAGCTGTAAGACATGATGTGTCACTACTACAAACCATCCATCAAGCCTAGGTCCAACAACCCTAGTGTCTCAATCACAAGAACAACAAGAATAATAATAAGATGTAAGATCAGCTAAAATATAATAGTAAAGCGTCACAAACTATAATATACAGATGATCATGATCTAGTAAACACAAAATGAATAAACTATCAGAATCTGAGTCATACATGATCAACCCTAAGATATGTCAATCATGCTAATGCCCGTAGGCTAACTGATCAAACCAAAACACAAGCTAAACACGTGCTCGGTGGCTAAATGCCCAAAAAATAGAATATACATCAGGGTAGGAAAGTAAGAAAACCCTCAGGAAAGTACGGAAGATCCTCCGGTAATGTATATTCTATTTTGTTGGAAGATCCTCCGGTAAGAAAATTCTCAGGAAAGTACGGAAGATCCTCCGGCCATGCAAAACCAGTGGGGTCAGAATCCAAAATACAAAGTATCACAAAGGAATTCAATCTAGGAACTTAAACCAACAACACAAGCAATACAAATACTGGAAAGTAAAGACTGAATGTAAAAAAATCTCAGGATAATAAATACTGTAAAACCAGGAATGAGACAAATCCGGATATGATAATCAATAAGGATATAACAAGTACTGAAAGTAAAGGTGATCATGTGAAGCCTAGACTAACCATAAATCATCAATCACGATAAATCACATAAGTACGGCTTGATACCTTTAACTAACGAGGGTTATCATAATCCTTAATTACTAACTAATATAATGCAACGCGATGCTAGAGTTCCTTCTGATCGCATGCCCCTGCAGCCCATCCGGGATATCCATACACACAACCAACTGGATACTCCTCAAGATACGCCACAATATAAACCACTGGATACTCCTCAAGATAACAGTATAAATAATCGGGACTGCATGCAATCTAGAATTTTTTTTTTAACCATGTACTAAGTAAATCTCTAGTTATTTAACCCCTAGCAGTTTTTGGTATGAATCCGGGTGTGACATTCCGCAGAATCCATCGTAGACATGATGTTAACAAGTTCTAATAATAATATTAACATGATTAAAATATATTGCAAATAAGGACTCATGTATGCCACGACAACAATCAAGCTACGTGAAACCAAGTAAAGCCAGGTAAAGCCAAGTGAAGCCATGTCAATCCAGGTGAAGCCAGAAAAAGCCATGTGAGACCAGGTAAAGCCATGTACAGCCATGTGAAGCCATGTCCAACCAGATGAAACCATGTGAAATCAAGTCAAGCCATGTACGATGAAGCTATGTAAATTCATGCCAAGTCAAGTCTAGTCATTCCTATCATCACGTGTAGCCGGACAAAGCTAGGTGAAATCGAGTAAAGCCAAGTTAAGTCAAGTCATTTAAAGCCAAGTAAGTTCATGTCCAAAATCAGGTCAAGTCATCGCGTGTCCAAGCAAAAGCCAGAAGTTTCAACATGAAAACACAAAAAACCAAGAATTTCTAAAGAAAGTGCTCGATCAGTATACCGCCGGTGTATCCCAATACACCGTCGGTACACCAGTCCAGAGATAAGAAAAATACAACAAGTTCTGGATTCCAACAAATTGGTATACCGACGATATACTACGCCATTCCAAGTAGGCAAAAAGTTACTGGAAAATAAAGTTCCGCAAATTGGTATACCGTCGGCACAGCCCAGTATGCCATCGGTATGCCGGCCAAGACAAATATCTAACAATGTCAACAAGATCAGTATACCATCGACACAACCTAGTACACCATTGGTATACCGATAGGGTTCACAGAAAAATATCTAGAAATCAAGTCTGTTGAAATCGGTATATCGTCGGTACACTGTAGTATACCGTCTTTTTGTCGGTTTTCAAGAATATACATGGTTAAATCAAGTCTGATTTTCGGGACCCAAATCAAACACCAAAAATTATCAGAACCAAGTCTAAACGGAAGTCAAGTCTACAGTAAGTCTCATATCACAATATGGACTAAATCTCACGGTCACAACACCGGTACCGTTTTCGGTACCGAGTTACCAAAAAGGGACAAAACGAGATTCTACCAGAAATTAAAATCGAGACGGTCACTAGGCTTTAAATCACGATATGAACAACTATAAAAAATAAGTCTAAGCTAAAAAGCAATAACAAAGCTCCAGGAAAGAAAATGACTGAAAGTAAAAGAAGTTCACGAAATCGGCAATGTGTACTTGCCTAAAGTGAGCTCCCAGCCTAATCCTTCTAATCCACCATCACGAAGGGGTTCATAAACCATACTCCAGGTCTCAAGACCACGCTTCCAAGCTCGATAG
This sequence comes from Iris macrosiphon, assembly GCA_036927795.1. Lineage (NCBI taxonomy): Eukaryota > Viridiplantae > Streptophyta > Magnoliopsida > Asparagales > Iridaceae > Iris > Iris macrosiphon. Next base: position 18,357,319 of record JAYESA010000020.1, on the reverse strand, counting down.
AAAATGAATAAGAGATGAGAAAAAGAGAAAGAGAAAGAGAAAGGGAAAGAAGAAAATAAAATATCCTGAGTACTATTTATAGAGAAAATATCTCGAAAGTAAAACAAATATCTGTCGGACAGTATACCTTCGGTATACTGTAGTATACCGTCAGTATATCGATTAAGTAGTAAAGTTTCAATTTTGAGAATTTTTGGACTTCCTCGGGATCCAATAAAATGCAATAACTAGCAGAAAATGCGTATTCATATAAAATACGAATACAGTGAGACGAGTCTCACAATAACATGGGGATACAAAAAATCAGAGATGTGGTCTCTCTCTCTCTCTCTCTCTCTATATATATATATATATATATATATATATATATATATATATATATATATATATATACACTAGTAAATTTACGTGCGTTGCATGTAAAATTTACGTTGTATGTAACAAAAAATTTATAATAATATTAAAAAATTATTTAAAAATTAAAATTATATTAGAATATTTTAAATATGATTGAAATATATTTTAATTATAATTTGTTATATATTTTTTGAATTTTGGATATTTATTTGATTAGATAATACCTTGTATTTAATTTAAATATAATTTAAACTTTGAATATATTTTAGGATTTATAATATTTTGGTTTTTATTTTTAAATTTTTTTTCAACCGCTCAAAAGAGAACAAAAAATTAAGCTTTTTTTATTTTTAATTTTTTTAGTTACTGTTGGTTTTGTGGGAGATAAGTAATGGGTTTCCATTATGCGGTAGATAAAGGCAGAAGTTAAGTTTAATTTTTTTTCTTTCGTAAATTTTTGAAATTAAATGAGCGATGATATACAAAAGGCTTATGCGGCTCCAATTGGAGAATTGTAGTTCCTCTTCGGGCGGCTGTAGGACGGACGCCCCCCTATAGATGGTATGATTCATATCTCTCAAGTTCTCAAATCAGGACCTAAGGCCTGGGACTGCTTCTTCCTTATCGCCCGAGTCCTCATATGTGGAACTTCTTTCTCTTTGAGTGGAACTGGTTGATCTGCTTCTCCATGGAGCTATTCTGAGATAGCAAGCACTAGCTCTCGGTGTACGGCTAGCGCGCTAGGCACGTTTGTTCTTAAACCGTGGAGGAAAGTGCAGATGCACTCCCGTTCTTTAATCGCGTGCGCATGCGCATATGTTCGTTAAATGCGCACGCGTGTACACGCATACGCCCAAACATAAACTCCTATAGCAGCACCCTGACAAAAAACATAGCGTGGGGGCTAACAGGGGCTTCCCTCCCTCTGAGCCTTCCTATCCAGTACGATATTGTAATCAACTTTGAGTTAACTGATCACTTTGAATATGTCGGTGACGAATACTTCAATGTATGCAGTTAACACTCAAATTCCATTTACCCGGTACTATGGACAGTGTAAGGGGTCGGTCGGTATAACGTAGCAGTGTTCCTATGTTGACCGCCAGCAATATAGCAACGGTAAACCTGGCTCGAAGACCAGACGGTTGTATATTACTGATCACCGCCTATATGGACTGAGGGGCCCGAACCATAATGGAAACAGATTCGACCTGACGAAGTTGCTTTGACAACTGAACCATGCATGTCTATTGGAGCGAATTGGATGATCGTCCAAGTGGATGTTTTTAGCCATAACGACACTCACTTCGCTGTGAATTGGAAGCTAGCTTTGCATTCCATCCATCATCCATTGGAATGTGTAGGTTTTTCTTTCCCATGCTTCTCAGTCCAGTCCAGTCCAACGTAACTCCCGGCACGGTCTCCTTCGGTCGCCTCACTTGAATTCTCTTTTTGTACCTTCCATCCCTTGGTAATAAAAACAGAAATGCGTAAATTGCGCAAAACGTGATTTCGGTTAAAATGTCATACGACTCGGAGGCACGCAAACCTTTTGAACTTGGGTATAGTTTTTTTGACCCAAGGAGGAACGCAGATTCTCCAGGACCCGGGTTCCCTGTCCCATCCAATTTCCTGAAGGGTCAAGGACGAACATGAGACGATAAATATCGACCTCTCAAGTATACCTTAGCAGCACCAAACCTGACTTAGCACCGAAAGAATGCCATCCCTGCTTCTCGGGGAGCGCCGTAGAGTGCTAAACTTCCTTTTGAGGAACTTCTAGGCCCCTTCTCGGCTACTGGATGACCCCAGTGCTTCAGGTACTACGGACCATGTCGAGTCCGTATCTCCACGGAGCAACTGTAGCGTCCAGATCTAATATATCTAATCAACTCCATTACCATTTTACGTGTGATTCCCAGCAAGCTTTCCCACGCCAGCCAAAAGGAATAGTTAACCGTCTCTAATCCCTTGCTTGAGGGCAATTTTGTGTGGCACAACAAGAATCTGCTGGATGAACCCCAACGAATTCGACGCATCAACCCTTCGATCTAGCCATGAATTGACATTCAATCAATTCTTTCGGGTTCCAGATCATTTCTCCATTTCATTTCCGGGCCCCAGCCGATTCTGGTCTAGGGTAAGACCTTAGTCCCCGCGGTTGCGACTTACCCATTCAGTGACTTTGGCCCTGGACGTTCCCAAAATGGGTACTATCGGGTTGGGCATACTTTTGTTAGCTGTGAGAAAGAGAGTCTTGTTAGTTAATACCGGGATGGAAGTTACAACACATCGGCCTTTTTTCGTGCGGTTAGGGACCGTGGAGGACAGTGCGGAGTCCTTGGTGTTCGCTTGTATTCCACTCGGGGATTCACCCTTGCTTTACTTTAGCTTCATTCGGGCCGGCGTCCCCGCCTTCCCTGCTTTCGCTAAAGCAATTATAGCTGCTCCGACACCTATTGATTTAGCACCTTCTAACATAAAGAGAGGCCTTGCTTAAGCTCTATTGACCACTCCATGCTAACTTGTGTGCTATCGCTTCCATGCTCGCTCACTGAAACTTTTGCGCTAGATTATGCTTCGCTTAACTCTCAGTATTGAAAGATGCGCCAACACTGACGCTCGTCAAGCAAAGCGACCAATGGCGTCTAGGTCCCTGAAGAGCGAGAGAGACGTACATGGCAATGACATTTCAACCTGTTCCATCATTTTTATTTATGAATTTAATAGTAATAGAAATACACGTCCTACCCAGACATAATTTGTAACTTGCTATCCACTTTCCTGGCAGGCAAAGATTTACCTCTATGGAAATACTGATTCATTCGAATCGACATGAGGGTCCAACTCCATTGCATTGCCAGAATCCATGTTGTATATTTGAAGCAGTTGACCTCCTTGCTTCTCTAATAGGTCCCATCCTTCTACCCTTTTTCGGGTTTGATTATAAAAGTACTGGATGGGAAGGCTCGGAGGGAGGGAAGCCCATGTTAGCCCCCACGACATACTGTTAGCCCCCACGGCATATATTTATGTTTCGGTCTTCACGCGAGTGCGTGTTCTTTGCTGTGGGCAGGCGCGTGTGACGCACGTGCGAAATAAGAACAGGTGCGCTCGTGCGCGTTTAAAAAATATGTGTGAATCCACAAAAAAATTCCAACAAAATTCAAACGATTCCGCCGATTGGTATAATTTTTTGACAAATGCAGTTTTTTCAGTAAGTATAACAGTTTTGGGAAACGTGCGCATATGCACGCGATTAAAGAATGGGCGTGCCCAAATAGATCATCCTTTTGAACTGCTGCAAATAGGATCATCCAGTTCATATAGAACCTATCACTAAAATATCATGTGTACGTATCAGGAACGAAGAAGGGCGGATATGGTTGAATGGTAAAAAATTTCCTTGCCAAGGATAAGATGCGGGTTCGATTCCCGCTATCCGCCAGTGGGAAAGTATAGTAATGTACTATGATAAAAAATTTGGTGTATAGTATAGTTTTTTATGATACTATTACTATAGTAACTACTATTGTATAGTAAGTACACTAGTTCTATCTTACCCTTTCTTTGCCCCCATTCAAAAACAAAAAGTCATTAATTACTAGGTAACAGAATCCCGCCTAAAATGAAAAAAATAGATTCTATTTTTGTTTTTTTTGTCAAAAAATAAATGTTGCGGAGACATGATTTGAACCCGTGACCTCAAGGTTATGAGCCTTGCGAGCTACCAAACTGCTCTACTCCGCTCTGAACAACCGGGAACTCATGGATGAGGAAAGATTGGATATGACCTCTACCATATTTATTGTCATACCACAGTCCCAAAATACCGAGGGACTAGCCACGTGACAATGGCCAGCAGCACAACTCCAATGGACAAACCCAATTTAATGGACCCGTTAGAGTGCACTTAAGCTATAAAATATAAATGCAGTCTACAACATCTATCACAGTATAATTCTAGTCTCATCCACAGAAAGTAAACACAAGTCAATATGATAAATCAGTCAAGATAATAGATAAAGAAAATAGTCCATCAACAAGTCCAAGTAAATAGTATCTCGGGGAACAACCCGACACAATATAGGAAAGAGAATATCACCAATACATATGTCCGTGAGTCAAGATATGAAATAATCATAAACATAAATAACTGAGTAAGTAACTGAATACTCAGGAGAAATCCTCTGCCACAACCTCGTCCTCTGGTGCTAGTACTGCTCCAGCGTCAGCTTCTGTCTTGTATATCTCGGGATAATCCTCCCCTGATGTACCTGGGGACATAATCCGGATCCAGGTCCTCAGGGGACTTAGCAAGGTACAAGAAACACTCAAGCCAAATAAAATGCAGTATATAAAAATAGATTCTCATGGCAAGCTATGTAACCAACTACGTGAAATGCAAATGAGAGCATCACTAGTACTCAGGCTGAGACCACTACAAGCTCTGTATCGGGGAGCTCGTAGCAGTAAGAATATCACGTAATGGGCCAAGCTCTGATACAGAGACTAAAGCACCTCCAATAGCAAAGTATATATATATATATATATATATATATATATATATATATATATATATATATATATATATATATATAATCAGCCAGTAGCCTGTGTGTCTCTCCCCACCCAATGTAACCTCACGTCTCATATCCAAAACGTCTCATGTCCATAACACGCAAGATCATGACCTCTAGCTAGTACAACGAGTCATAATGATATCCATGTATATGCAAGTCTCATGTCACGAATCCTGTAAGCCTATACAGAATCACCATGAATAACTCATGAAAGATTTTGTCACATAAATAGTGTCAAGTATCCTATGGTATGATGTACTTGGTAAAGCAAGAAAGTAAAAATATAGGGTCGTGGTATCAACTCTCTAAGTGACGATGCACGACTTCGCGTACTGTCACGACCCGCACCCGGATATTCGGGCACAAGTACGTGGGTACGTCCAGTCTACGCCGCAGTATCGGCGGTAGTACGCTGTCTAGGTCATATCCACAATTAAATTAGACTCTAGCTCATTCACAATAATTAAATAGGCAAGGATAATGACAGAAAATAGGAATGCTAAGATTTCAAATAAATAAATGTGACAACAGATCCATTGTTTATTACAGAACCAGAAATAAATCGGGGACAAACCCGATTACTAGGATGAAAGAAAAATACTAACTAACTGGCTACTACTCCTCAAAAGTAGCCTCCTGGGTGGGAACCGGCTCCTCAAGTGTATCACCTGCTACCTCATAGGGACCATAATAGGTGGGGGCATAGTTCTCATCATCGCCTAATATCAACGGATCCAGTCAGAAAAGGAGCAAAGTACCAATACACAACAAAGCTTAAACTAAATAATTATGACAAGTAGGAAAGAACTGACTAAACAATCACGATAAGAATATGCACAATAAGTAGTGAAATTAACTAAGAATTAAGCACTAAAAATCAGGAATATAAGTAAAACATGATTAATTGCTATAAACCAGAGACATGAGTAAAACAGGAATATAATAAGACAGAAAAATGTAACTGTAACAAGACAAGAAACTATGTGTGTGTAATTGTGTATTTAGAATACGTAGTTGGCATGTAGGGGCTTATAAGGCTAATCCGGCCGTCATAGATGGCTATTAGACAGGAATAATCGAGATCCGGCTGATGGTACAGTCGCGTACCAACAGCTATTAGACAGGAACAGGGGGAAGGGTAAACTACATGTCTCCTAGTATTCTCCCACCCGACACGAAAAGCAAGACATGAACTCCAGTATTCAAGACATGAAATCCAGTATTCTAACACTACGTGAAAACATCCAAATGGTGCTAGTAGAGCAAGGAACTAATTATCATAATATAAAGAATAAACTTGAAGTGCAGGTACTTGCCTGAAGTTTGGATCCCACTACGGTTCTGTTCTCAGGAAAATTTCCAAAAATGTGTTCGGATGCTGAAATAAATATTACCATCATGCTCAGAAGATATCAAATAGCTAGAAATGCCTGTCCTTGAGTACAATTCGGAGACAAGGGCAAAAACGATAATTTCGGGTCAAAACGGGGTCCGCAGGTGGGCCCGTTTTGCACCGAAAAACGTGTCAGGGTCAAAGATCTTCAAATTCACCAAACTTAGTGTCAACAAGTCAAGAACGATGATACGAACCCAACGGAACTTCCAGAATTGGATTCCGATGAGTCGATCACAAAATCACCCGTCGAGTGGGACCTGTGGGGCCCACGACACGCGATTTCGTCAACGTTCTCAGAATCGAACCAAACTTGGGTCACAGGACCAGCGTATCGCTACGAGTCTGATGGCGCAAGTTTCGTTTCGATCCGACGTGTACACAGAAAGTTAGGACGTGAATTAGAAAAGGCGGATACGGGACGGTGTCTGCGGATACGCGTTGATCCCGGTGTGCACGCACACCCGAATTGACTTCCGCAAAATCCCACACGTCTGTATCGACGTCGCGCACGTATCTGTGAAGTCTGTACGCGACCAAGTTATCCCGTTTGGCGGGGTGTACTCGGTTCCGGGGTGAAACAGGGCCTTGATTATCCTGTTTTTGGATCGCGGTGTGCGATCACCACAGGACGCGATGCCCCGAGCGGTTTGTCCGGGCACCGAGAGGGTCATACAGGCTAAACGTTGCAATTTACGGAATCGAAATCAGAGCTACGAGGTGTGAGATACGAGTACCTGAACTGGGCTCCTCGGAACTGGGTTTTCGTGTCCGTCTCGTGTCCTGGACACCGTGTCCAAGCCGTGTCCACTGTGCCCGTGTCCGGCAGCGAGTTGTGTCCGGCCTAGGGTTCTTCTGGCGGACCCGGCGGAGGCGGCCAGGGACTGGGTTGGCCGGCGGCGGGTCGTCGGATCACCGGCGGAGGCGGGGAGAGTGAAGGAGGAGGAGTAGGTGGAGAGGGGTGACCCGGCGTCGGGTCTGCGGTGAAGAAGAGGGGAGGAAGGAGGAGAGGCCTGGGGCAGCTCTCGGCGGAGCTAGGGGGAAGGGAAGCGGTGCTGGCGAAGGGGACGGCCGGAGTAGGGTTAGGGTTCCGGCGTTAGGGCTTGGGTTTGGGGAAGTCGAGGGAGGAGGGAAGAGGAGTAGGGGGTTTTTTAAAGGCGGAGGGAAGCCGGGTCTGGCGGAGGGTGAGTCGGGGCGTGGGGTCGTGGCAGTCGTGCCGGCGGAGGGGGCGGAGGAACCGGGCGGCGGAGCGGGGGACGCGGTCAGCGAGCAGAACGTGGGGGAGGGGATAGGTTTCCCGGGTCGGGTCGGGCGGCGGGTTCGCGGGTTGGGCGGACCCGCCCGACCCGCTAAGCAGGGCTGGGTTTGGACTGAGCCCAATGGGCCGGGCCGGAAAACAAATGCATAATAATAACAATAATAATAATAATAATAATAATAATTAGTTAAATAGTTTTTAGGTATTTTAAATTAGGTCTGAGGCCCAAAAATTCCAGAAAAATTATCCTAAGTACAGTTTTTAATTTTACACCCAAAAAGAATTCTTTTCACCATATTTTAATATTATTTATTATCAATAAAAAATTATTTAATAATTCAAAACCCTGAATTTAATTACAGAAAATTCTCAAAAAATTCCAGAAAATTGTGCAAAAATCCAAATTTAAAATTCTTGCAAAATCAGGGGGTTTACAATCTACCCAACTTATAAAAACTTCGTCCTTGAAATTAAAATATGGTATGGTTCTCTTTATCCAATCTCACTTGATTACAGTCTAAAGTGTCACGCCCCGAGGCGTCCCCCGAGTCGTGACCGCCGTACGGGCCTGGAGTTGCGCCCGCACAAGGCTTTAATGATTTGCATAGCAAGCACATATTCAGAGTACGCAGATAAATTGAAACACAGATTGAAACATAGAAAAGTTCTCTTTATTGATAATGAACATCTATTACAAACTCTTGAACGAGTTAGCTAATATGCCGAACGGCTTACAAAAGGGTTGACTCAAAATGAGATAGCAGTCCTGTACATTACATCCTTTTATAAACTCAAAACGATAAAGACCTCCAGGCTGGAGGATCGCTTTGCCACGGAGCTGCATTGTGTATGAAGAGTTGCAGCTTCGGACTTCAAAAGGCTTCGAGGCGCGGTGAAGATGCGCTAACAGCTGGACTGGATCGGGAAGACGACTTCGGCTCCTCGCTCGGTTCGCCTTGGTGCGGAGAACCTGTTTCAACGAGGGTCAGCATATCGAAACATGCTGGTGAAGGCGAGCTAGCCTGACTATACCAATCAACACGTTGTTTAGTGAAGCATGCATATTTGGTTGGTTTCTATCTTGCCTTAGTTCATTTACAAGTAAGCAGCATATTGAATTTACTGAAACGAACGTGCCACCGTTAGGTGGATTTTACCTGACCGTCTGAATTACCTGCACAATACTTACCATGCCTTCCCTGCCACGGAGACACAAGTTAGTATGCAACAGGTTTAAATATACATGATGATCACTGGCTTGATTGCCATAATGGACACTAGTCTGTGACGAAGATGGTTTGCTACGTGCAAGAACGTTAGGCGCCGCATACCACCCTGTCCTAGTACGTGAGACTAAATGTTAGTTCCGTCCGGAGCCAGAACGGTGCCAGTGCCCCAGTAGCCGCCCGCAGGAACTGTACCTTGTGCACAAGTTGTCCGTGATCGCACACTAACAATCATTCGCCCGGAGGCTACGTTAACAAGCATTCGTCCGGAGGCTACGTGAGTACAAGACAAGCGGTATTGCATGATTCATTTTACATTTGCAACTACGTTATATTCATGCATCAGGATATACGTTTAAACTTGTATCTATGCATTTGATGAACATTTTCGAACGAACAAGCATGCAAAGATATAACCGTTCACAAGTTTCATTGACAAGCATAAGTACCAAGTCTATTCTCTTTTATCTTGGTTTCTTTTAGTTATTACTTGGTATCGTTTGATCGGGGCAAAGGAGTGAAGCTGGAAGCAGGGCTAGCTAATCGGGTTGGTAGCCACTCACTTAGATTTTGGAAAGAAGAAGGAAAGAGGCGCTTCACGACTCCGCTCGCAAGCCGCCTACTGCTCGTTCACCTGCACACGAACAGCTCGATTAATACTTCTTCCTCTCTTTCCAATCTCGGAATAGAAGTGCAAGTCAATGAACGAAAACAATAAAAACCATCAAAACCGTTCAAGGAAAACAAGCAAATCCCAAAACCAACTCAAAGCACGAAAGCAACAAGCGACATCGAAAACCGAGGCAATAAAAGATAGCAGCGGAGAGGTCCCTCCTGACTCTGCCGCTAAGCCGATCCTTGGGGCGCAGTCCACTGAATATGGGAATCGATTCCGAAGAAACAAATCCATAACGAGGACGAGTTCTTAATTCAATCTATCCCGATCGAACGATACCGTCTTGTGTTTCTTAGCCGCGCTCTCCGCATCGGGAGAACGGGGCGCTACATCCTACCCAACTAATTGGAAGTTTCGTCCCGAAACTTAAGAACAGGACCTACCATCAGGGAATGTTACGTTGAGGATGTTTAGCAGAGTATTTGGGGCAGTCACGAACTCTGTTGTTTGCATCGCCACAGATGAGGCATAATTCTTGTTTCAGACGACATTCGTTGACCAGGTGCCCTGGCCTCCTACAGAAGTGACATAGCTGCCCTCTCTGCGGACCACCGTTGTTGCGGCGCTTTGTAGCGGTGTTTCCTCCATCGTTGCTTTGGCGTTTGTGACTGGATGTATGCACAGCGCCGGCAGGAACGTGAAGATAGTGTGGTTCGAGCGACAGGGCGTGATTCATGACTTCACGCATTGTCCGATACTGAGGAACGGCTACGTGCGAATGGATGACAGGGCGTAGTCCACCTTCAAACCTTCTAGCTTGACTCGCTGTATCAGGTAAATAAGCCCTAGCGAATTTGGAGAGTCGATTGAACTCGGCGGAGTACTCTTTAACTGTCATGCTGCCTTGCCGCAGCTGCACGAACTCGTTCTCCATCTGGCGTTGGACTGGAGGGGGTACATACTCCTCTTCGAACGCGGCACAAAAAGTCGTCCACGAGATCGCCTCCTCTCCGTGATCAAATTGGAGAGATCGTCGATGCACGTCCCACCAATCGTGTGCGTTGAGGCGGAGCTGTAGTTGCGCGCAGGAGACACGCTTCTCTTCGGGGACCTCTAGCAGAGCGAAGTGATCTTCAAGTTCGGCCAACCAATCTAGAGCTACGACTGGGTCCTCAGTCCCGTTGAATGGGGTGTTGCAGACTTTCTTGAAGTGGCCAAAGTCAAAGGCAGTCACGTCCCTCGCTCTTGGAATTTGCGGTGTCTCTACTTCAAGCACGAGCTGCTCCACCGGAGTCGTTGTTGTTGCGGCGGAATGGTTGGCAGCCAAAGTCTGAACGATCTGATGCAGGGTATCTACCTGCTTCTGTTGGACTGAGAATCGTGCTTCTATATTGTCTTGAAACTTGAGCTGACTCTCTTCCGCTCGCTTCTCGGCCCGTTCATGGCGAGCCTCGTCCCTTTGTTGGTTTTCCCCCAACATCCGCAATATTTGCTGAACGGGGTCGATGCTTGGCGTGGCTCGCTGGCTTTCTGAACTTCCCGAAGTGCCCGAACTACTTCCTTGGCGTTGCATTTTGTCCGGGACTTGCGCTGCAGATTGCGCAGGATTCATTCCTTCAAAAGAAGGTAAATTACATTAGGATCATAATGTATTATGGACTTATTGCATGAACGTATCTCATTTTGGCCTAGCGAGTTCAAGAGTTCGCATAGGAATTTGATCGTTAAAGAAACTTTTCCAGCACGAAGTCTAAGGAACTTTGAATCTGTGCTCTGATACCACTATGTCACGCCCCGAGGCGTCCCCCGAGTCGTGACCGCCGTACGGGCCTGGAGTTGCGCCCGCACAAGGCTTTAATGATTTGCATAGCAAGCACATATTCAGAGTACGCAGATAAATTGAAACACAGATTGAAACATAGAAAAGTTCTCTTTATTGATAATGAACATCTATTACAAACTCTTGAACGAGTTAGCTAATATGCCGAACGGCTTACAAAAGGGTTGACTCAAAATGAGATAGCAGTCCTGTACATTACATCCTTTTATAAACTCAAAACGATAAAGACCTCCAGGCTGGAGGATCGCTTTGCCACGGAGCTGCATTGTGTATGAAGAGTTGCAGCTTCGGACTTCAAAAGGCTTCGAGGCGCGGTGAAGATGCGCTAACAGCTGGACTGGATCGGGAAGACGACTTCGGCTCCTCGCTCGGTTCGCCTTGGTGCGGAGAACCTGTTTCAACGAGGGTCAGCATATCGAAACATGCTGGTGAAGGCGAGCTAGCCTGACTATACCAATCAACACGTTGTTTAGTGAAGCATGCATATTTGGTTGGTTTCTATCTTGCCTTAGTTCATTTACAAGTAAGCAGCATATTGAATTTACTGAAACGAACGTGCCACCGTTAGGTGGATTTTACCTGACCGTCTGAATTACCTGCACAATACTTACCATGCCTTCCCTGCCACGGAGACACAAGTTAGTATGCAACAGGTTTAAATATACATGATGATCACTGGCTTGATTGCCATAATGGACACTAGTCTGTGACGAAGATGGTTTGCTACGTGCAAGAACGTTAGGCGCCGCATACCACCCTGTCCTAGTACGTGAGACTAAACGTTAGTTCCGTCCGGAGCCGGAACGGTGCCAGTGCCCCAGCAGCCGCCCGCAGGAACTGTACCTTGTGCACAAGTTGTCCGTGATCGCACACTAACAATCATTCGCCCGGAGGCTACGTTAACAAGCATTCGCCCGGAGGCTACGTGAGTACAAGACAAGCGGTATTGCATGATTCATTTTACATTTGCAACTACGTTATATTCATGCATCAGGATATACGTTTAAACTTGTATCTATGCATTTGATGAACATTTCCGAACGAACAAGCATGCAAAGATATAACCGTTCACAAGTTTCATTGACAAGCATAAGTACCAAGTCTATTCTCTTTTATCTTGGTTTCTTTTAGTTATTACTTGGTATCGTTTGATTGGGGCAAAGGAGTGAAGCTGGAAGCAGGGCTAGCTAATCGGGTTGGTAGCCACTCACTTAGATTTTGGAAAGAAGAAGGAAAGAGGCGCTTCACGACTCCGCTCGCAAGCCGCCTACTGCTCGTTCACCTGCACACGAACAGCTCGATTAATACTTCTTCCTCTCTTTCCAATCTCGGAATAGAAGTGCAAGTCAATGAACGAAAACAATAAAAACCATCGAAACCGTTCAAGAAAAATAAGCAAATCCCAAAACCAACTCAAAGCACGAAAGCAACAAGCGACATCGAAAACTGAGGCAATAAAAGATAGCAGCGGAGAGGTCCCTCCTGACTCTGCCGCTAAGCCGATCCTTGGGGCGCAGTCCACTGAATATGGGAATCAATTCCGAAGAAACAAATCCATAACGAGGACGAGTTCTTAATTCAATCTATCCCGATCGAACGATACCGTCTTGTGTTTCTTAGCCGCGCTCTCCGCATCGGGAGAACGGGGCGCTACATAAAGGACTTCTCTCAAGTGAACATTACGGTCTCTACCCAACTTAGAATTTACCCATCTATCCTCTAAGGCTATACAACTAGTAAAGCTATGCCTCAACTTATTTAATCATGGTATTGAATTCTTAAGTCTTTAACACAAATACATCACCTATGGTATTCCCTTAATCATAAAGGGTCATCATCAATTAGACCGGTCTGAGGGGTATATCTAGTACTATCTATATATAAAACTTATACCAAGCACAAGATTTCGTCTTTCCGAAATAAGGGAAGACGAAGATCAATAATAAAGAGTTCAAGGGTGAGGTGATAGAACAGAAGTATAGGGATCAAGGCGTTTAAAGAATTCAAATGGGAATTGTCAAGCAGTTATGGATTGAAATTCTATTCTGGTAATCATTTGTTCGCATGCTCGTATTAGTACAGTTAAGTAACGGATACGATATGCTCGGACATGTTCAGGGGCAAGTATACTAGCCAACTATATATCTCAATCCACGTAGAGTATTATTTCGAAGGGCGAATCAAGCGCACTAGGGTTGATCAGACCGTAATACACTGGTTCTGAAATGTATTATTGTGGGCCTCCCCAATAATACACTTGTCATGAACAAGCTCGATAAAGAGTAAGCTTGCAAAACTAGGCTATAAAATAGCAGCATAAGTCAAGTACAGCAAAATTAAGTGCGCTAGATGATGATGAAAGGAGGTACAAATTATTTAAGTTCACAAAACAACACACACTAAGCAAAATAACAAAAGACTCTATGATCTCTATAGTTATCAAATATAAAAGCATACCAGGTTATTAGCAAGTTCAAATTTACTAGGTTGGGGCTGAGGTCACGGACCAATAGACACGAGCTAAACAATACTAGAAAAGATATCTATAAATCACTTACGCGCATTAGCTTCTCCAAGAGTCTGCGCGTTCTCCACGGTCATTGCGTAAGCTTGTCCGTGTCCTTGAGGTGGTGCCCTCTGCTGCGCTGCAGGCGGCCTGACCTGAACTGGAACTTTTTGTTCAGCTGTGCGTCCTTGAGCAGCAGGACAGTCCCTCATCTGATGTGCTGCTGATCCACAATATAGACAGACACATAGCCTCTTTCTACAAACTTGCCAAGTGTGACCTGGTTTATGACAAAAGTTACAAGTGGGAGCTTGTTGATTCTGTCCTTGAGTTTGGTGTTGGGGTGCTGTGGCTTGAGGGAGAGGACGCTGGGTTTGTTGCGGGGACTTCTGCTGTGGTTGTTGTTGGAAAGGGCGTTTGTGGGGTCCCATACTTCCAGTATCTCTTTCCCGTTTTAATCTATGTCCCATGTCTCTTTCAACACCTTGTGCCACGCTCAAGATTTCTTCGTAGGTACGAGCTCGGCTAGTGGTGACAGCAAGGCGAATATCAGGAGACAACCCCTTCTTGAATCTACGGGCTCTATCCTCAGGGGTACGAACCATATATTCTGCAAAATGGCTCAGTCTGCTAAATTCAGCAGTGTACTCATCAACAGAAAGATTACCTTATTCCAGCCTCTCGAATTGACTTTCGAGAGCTTCCCGAGCCACTTCGGGATAGAATTTCTCCTTGAACAGCCTCTTAAAATCCTCCCAAGTGAGATCAGGAGCAGACAATTGAGGTTCATCTCTAAACCAAGTCCGAGCTATGTCAAAAAGTTGCAGGCTTGCAGATTCCACTTTAAGGTCATCAGGGACCCGAGCAGTCTTCAGGAGTCGCTCCACATTCTCTATCCATTCATCGGCATAGAGAATGCCTTCAGTCCCATAGAATTCCAGAGGTTTAAGGTTCTTGAAGTCCTTGGCACTTCCTGGACTCTTGTGTGGTGCCTCTTGGGAGCGAAGAGCATCCGAAAGGCTAGTTCGTAGCAGGGTAGTCTGTTCCTTCTGGGATTCTATGAGTCCCTGGAACACTCCGAGTAGCTGTGCCCCATCCATAGTAACTGTCGGAGTAGTTGGAGGCGGAGGGAGCGCAAGAGTTTCAGGCACAGTCTGCTCAGCGGGTTCGGATGTGCCTCCTACGGTATTCCTTGTCTGAACCATTCTGAAAGGTTAAGGGATAGGAAGATTAGAATAGATTACTTGGAAATCAAGGACGATAGGAAAATTCACTAGGAATGATATCAAGATTTGAAATAAAAGATCATATTCTGTGAATGAGCTTTTCCTAGAATCCTCAATCTTATTTCACACTCTGTCCTAGGATATTACCCTATTTAAGGATTCTAGACCTGCATGGGCCACCACAAAAATATGTCACGACCCGCACCCGGATATTCGGGCACGAGTACGTGGGTACGTCCAGCCTACGCCGCAGTATCGGCGGTAGTACGCTGTCTAGGTCATATCCACAATTAAATTAGACTCTAGCTCATTCACAATAATTAAATAGGCAAGGATAATGACAGGAAATATGAATGCTAAGATTTCAAATAAATAAATGTGACAACAGATCCATTGTTTATTACAGAACCAGAAATAAATCGGGGATAAACCCGATTACTAGGATGAAAGAAAAACAATAACTAACTGGCTACTACTCCTCAAAAGTAGCCTCCTGGGTGGGAACCGACTCCTCAAGTGTATCACCTGCTACCTCATAGGGACCATAATAGGTGGGGCATAGTCCTCATCATCGCCTAATATCAACGGATCCAGTCCGGAAAGGAGCAAAGTACCAATACACAACAAAGCTTAAACTAAATAATTATGACAAGTAGGAAAGAACTGACTAAACAATCACGATAAGAATATGCACAATAAGTAGTGAAATTAACTAAGAATTAAGCACTAAAAATCAGGAATATAAGTAAAACATGATTAATTGCTATAAACCAGAGACATGAGTAAAACAGGAATATAATGAGACAGAAAAATGTAACTGTAACAAGACAAGAAACTATGTGTGTGTAATTGTGTATTTAGAATACGTAGTTGGCATGTAGGGGCTTATAAGGATAATTCGGCCGTCATAGACGACTATTAGACAGGAATAATCGAGATCCGGCTGATGGTACAGTCGCGTACCAACAGCTATTAGACAGGAACAGGGGGAAGGGTAAACTACATGTCTCCTAGTATTCTCCCACCCGACACGAAAAGCAAGACATGAACTCCAGTATTCAAGACATGAAATCCATATTCTAACACTACGTGTAAACATCCAAATGGTGCTAGTAGAGCAAGGAACTAATTATCATAATATAAAGAATAAACTTAAAGTGCAGGTACTTGCCTGAAGTTTGGATCCCACTACGGTTCTGTTCTCAGGGAAATTTCCAGAAATGTGTCCGGATGCTGAAATAAATATTACCATCATGCTCAGAAGATATCAAATAGCGAGAAACGTCTGTCCTTGAGTCCAATTCGGAGACAAGGACAAAAACGATAATTTTGGGTCAAAACGGGGTCCGTAGGTGGGCCCGTTTTGCACCGAAAAATGTGTCAGGGTCAAAGGTCTCCAAATTTACCAAACTTAGTGTCAACAGGTCAAGAACAATGATACGAACCCAACAGAACTTCCAGAATTGGATTCCGATGAGTCGATCACAAAATCGCCCGTCGAGTGGGACCTGTGGGGTCCACGACACGCGATTTCGTCAACATTCCCAGAATCGAACCAAACTTGGGTCACAGGACCAGCATATCGCTATGAGTCCGATGGCGCAAGTTTTGTTTCGATCCGACGTGTACACAAAAAGTTAGGGCATGAATCAGAAAAGGCGGATACGGGGCGGTGTCCGTGGATACGCGTTGATCCCGGTGTGCACGCACACCCGAATCGACTTCCGCGAAATCCCATACGTCCGTATCGACGTTGCGCACGTATCTGTGAAGTCTGTACGCGACCAAGTCATCCCGTTTGGTGGTGCGTACTCGGTTCCGGGGTAAAACAGGGCCTTGATTATCCTATTTTTGGATCGCGGTGTACGATCACCACAGGACGCGATGCCCCGAGCGGTTTATCCGGGCACCGAGAGGGTCATACAGGCTATACGTTGCAATTTACGGAATCGAAATCAGAGCTACGAGGTGTGAGATACGAGTACCTGAACTGGGCTCCTCGGAACTGGGTTTTCATGTCCGTCTCGTGTCCTGGACACTGTGTCCAAGCCGTGTCCACTGTGCCCGTGTCTGGCAGCGAGTTGTGTCCGGCCTAAGGTTCTTCTGGCGGACCCGGCGGAGGCGGCCAGGGACTGGGTTGGCCGGCGGCGGGTCGTCGGATCACCGGCAGAGGCGGAGAGAGTGAAGAAGGAGTAGGAGGTGGAGAGGGGTGACCCGGCGTCGGGTCTGCGGTGAAGAAGAGGGGAGGAAGGAGGAGAGGCCTGGGGCGGCTCTCGGCGGAGCTAGGGGGAAGTGAACCGGTGCTGGGGAAGGGGACGGCCGGAGTAGGGTTAGGGTTCCGGCGTTAGGGCTTGGGTTTGGGGAAGTCGAGGGAGGAGGGAAGAGGAGTAGGGGGGTTTTTAAAGGCGGAGGGGAGCCGGGTCTGGCGGAGGCTGAGTCGGGGCGTGGGGTCGTGGCAGTCGTGCCGGCGGAGGGGGCGGAGGAACCGGGCGGCGGAGCGGGGGACGGGGTCAGCGAGCAGAACGTGGGGAAGGGGATAGGTTTCCCGGGTCGGGTCGGGCGGCGGGTTCGCGGGTTGGACGGACCCGCCCGGCCCGCTAAGCAGGGCTGGGTTTGGGCTGAGCCCAATGGGCCGGGCCGGAAAACAAATGCATAATAATAACAATAATAATAATAATAATAATAATAATAATAATAATAATAATAATAATAATTAGTTAAATAGTTTTTAGGTATTTTAAATTAGGTCTGAGGCCCAAAAATTCCAGAAAAATTACCCTAAGTCCAGTTTTTAATTTTACACCCAAAAAGAATTATTTTCACCATATTTTAATATTATTTATTATCAATAAAAAATCATTTAATAATTCCAAACCCTGAATTTAATTACAAAAAATTTCAAAAAATTGTGCAAAAATCCAAATTTAAAATTCTTGCAAAATCAGGGGGTTTACACGTACGACGTCGACACTTGAATCTTGTTCGGACATTAAGCAATGTCTCACGGTCCTAGGTTGAACAGGTATATCACAGAAGTATATGGAAATAATACAAGCAAATAATAACATAGGATCTTCTGCAAGTTGGCAAGGTACACTTGCTTGGTTTCTGAGCTCCGTCAATTGCTCCTGTAACAGTGGAATCCCCAGGTACGCCTCTGGATGCTGAAACAAACATCACCATTGCTCTCAGAATACATGAAATAGCTAGGTTTGACTACCCATAAGTCCAATTTGGATACAAAGACAGAATTGACAGTTTCTGGTCAAAGTGAGATCCACATGTGGCCCACTTCGCACCGAAAAATATGCCAGAGATAAAGTTCTCCAATTTTGTCAAACTTAGTATCTATGAGTCCAGAACGATGATACGAACCCAACAAAATATCCAGAACTGAATTCCGACGAGCCGGTCACAAAATTGTCCGTCATGTGGAACCGTGGGGCCCGGAAAATAGTATTTTGTCTAAGTTCTCAGAATCGAACCAACCTTGGGTCACAGGACCAGTGTAATACTGCAAATCCGATGGCGCAAATTTTGTTGCGAAATGACATCTACACACAAAATTATGACGAGTGTTAGAACAGGCCGATACGGGGATTTTCGACGGATACGCGTTGATTTCGGTGTGTACGCACATCCAAATCAAGTTTCACGAAATCTCACACGTCTGTATTGACGATACGTGCCTTTTGGTACAATTTTTATATGACGATGTGGTCTCGTTTAGCGGGACGTACCCCGTTTCAAGAAATTTTGGGTTTAAGAAACCAAATTTTTGACAGATTTCAACAGTTATTAAATCATATCATACATCAAATTAAAATAAACTAATTGAAGAGATTAAAACTTTTTTATGTTATCTAAATTACTGTTCAAGTAGATTTAAAAAATTGTCATGCCCCAGTCCCAAAATATGTAGGACTAGGAATACGTAACATGCCAACTACGCATTCGACCAGACTCTGGTCTGACTCGAATACGTATAAGCTGTATAATAATGGTCACTATCTAAATAATCAAGTAAATATAAATAATAATGTCTTAATCCACAATGAACAAAAATACACAAGAATGAGCTACATGTACTAAAGTCGGCCGCTTAGTAACATATAAACTCGAATAGACTCGAGAAGAAATACGAGTCTATATAAACTAGGCTACAACAGCAGATGAATAGACAATATGAATAAAGTAACCATAACTCCGGTAGAAATGATATAAGTACCTGGTATCAATGCCTGCAAGACAAGCAACTCCATCAGCAACTCCAAAGGCTCCGTAATCGTCTATGCTGCAAAACTGACAGGGGAGCAGGTCCTCAGAGGGACGTAACAAGGTACAAAAATACAGCATGTCATAGTATAACAGAAAGAAACAAGTGCGACGCCGGTGTAATCTAGCATAACCACCTAAGTGAGACACAACTTTAAAGACAATGTTCAATGCGTGGGCTGTCCAAAATAAAACCGTAGCTCCGTACACGAAAACACACGGGACGTACCGCAGCTCCGGGCAATTAGTCACACGGGTGATACTACTACTCTGGATACAAGAACACTACATAAATAGAATATATACATATATATAGCGCGTGCAGAGGAGCCAAAACGTCTAGTAACTGTCTTTCCCTCCCCAAGTGGTCAACGAATGTGCGCTGAACCTGAACCTCTATCTAGCAGTCTCGTCATACTGATGTATCTATCAACAATCATGACCCTGAAGTCGTCCCAGTTTTTTGTCATGCTGACAGTATCAGGATACAGGAAATCTGGCACGATGACAGTGTCTGGATGTGTCCTAGGGTATGACGTAACCAAGTGTGTACATCAAAGTGTTGCGAACATCTTTCAATCGTTACCAGACGTTACCGACGAACGTCTGCACCCGGTTATGACCCGGACGCGAAGTAACAATTCTAATTTAAAATGCGCACAATGAATATAATAAATAAATAAATAAATATCTGGTAACTGAAATAGAGGGTGACAAGGTACACTTGCCTGGATCCGGATGCTGAAGATGGGCCTCCGGTACAACGTCCAAGTCCGCAGGTCCCGCAGTACCTAGAGACGGGATACAAGCTCAATTAATAAACTATCACGAGGCTAAAATAAGAGGTGACACCCATCTAGCATATGTTTCAATCTTAGTTACAAGCTCACATAGACACTAAGATATAGGGTTGACCACGGTTGACTAGAGGTACGTTACATCTAATACGATTAATCACCTGTATAATATCATCAGACAAATCCTCAATCCGACTATTCATCACGGTGTTTATCAGTATTTCGAGCCATGATCAATCCTCAGATTCCTCTTGGTATTCACAGACATTATCATGCACGTTGACATATATCATCCTCAAATAAATTAATTATTATTTATTAACCCTCATAAATGTTATTTTAGTATTCAAACACCCTCTCACATATACATATATATTCCTCAATCGATTCCGTCATTAGTAACCAAATCCTTAACCAAGGAATAACCTAATGATATCCCAATACCATCTCATAACAAATAACTTGCTCCCCGATACTAATCAATGTTTTACTATCACAACATCATTTCACAATAATTAAAACTGCTCATCAACAATAATCAATATGCATATAATAAAATAAACAACACCCTAAAGTCTCATACCTAGCATTCATCAACCCTACTCTCAATATATATCATTCACAACCATCAATTGCATATAATAAAATATAATAAACCCTAAAATCTTAATGCATTCTAAACCCTAAAACTCAATGTATATACAACCCTAAAACTAACTAAGCTATATAACAATATACATTATTACACTAGACAGGGAGATGGGGGAGAGGTCACCTCGGAGGCGGCGTGGTGGCACGTCGGGGTGGTTGCTGGCCGGAGGGGTTGGCCGGAGAAGGTGGTCGGTGGAGGTGCTGTGGTGGTGGTGCGAGGCTGGGTGGCTGGTCGAGGTGTGACGGTACTGGTGATGATGATGAAGATGATGACCGGAGGGGGAAATGATGGCCGGAGGGGGAGGAAGTGATGGAGGAGGTTGGTCAAGAAGGTGGTGGAGATGGCGGTGGTGATCCTGCCGGTGTTGGCTCGGGTAAACGTCGGTTGCGGGTGTTGGATGGCCGAGGGGTAGGAAGTGAGCGGGGGTGGCCGGCTCGTGGAAGTGCGGGTGGCCGGGTGGTGATCGCAACACGGATGGTGATAAGGAGAGGAGGTTAAGGTGGTGGTTGGCAGCGGTGGTGGCACGTCGGAGAAGATGAACGGGGTCGATGGGTTGGAGGTTGATGGCGGTGAAGGGGACGGTGGGTGTTGGCCGACTGTTGGCGGTGGTAGCACCCACGGATGGCCGGAGTAAATGTCAGTCGATGGAGGCTCGAAGTGGCAGCGGGAAGGTGACGTAGCAACGGCCCACCGGAGTGGAGGGTGGCCGGGGTAGTGGTTGGCCGGGCTTATGGTGCAGTAGCAGTAACGTGGAGATACGGTGGGTCGACGGCGGGATGGAGGAGGTTGCGGGTGGAGGAGCTCGGCCGAGGGTGACGGCTCGAGGGAGACGGCAGGATGATGGAGTCCGGTTAGGGTGACGGCGGCGTGACTCGGGTTGAAGAAGAAATGAAGAAGAGGTGAAGAAGAAGAGAAAGGGAAAATAAAGAATGGAGGGGTTCGACTGAGGATGTGAAGAGGGAGGAGAGAGAGACAGTGGGGGTTTCCTATGCTCTTGGGATTAGGGCCGGCCTTGGAAAAATGGAGGTGATAGAGAGATTTTATAGGGGAGTGTGTGGTGAGGATGAGGGCTTTAATTTGAATTGAGGACTCAGATTCTTCATGAAAGGATTGTACATCCAAAGGAGAGAGTGGGGATTGATATAACTGGTGAAGAGGTGAGGGAGAGGGTTTCTTCATTGGCTTGAACCAATGAGGTGATGACACATATTACCACCTTTGCAAATAAGCCCCTTAACTTTTGGGTATTTGCACAAACATGTAAAATAAAGGGGATTTGGTGTGAGAAGTGGTGTTTTGTGTTATGTCGGGTGAGGGGGTGTTGTGTGTTTTGCATGGGCTTAATGAATGAGGTATTGGATTAAATTTGGGGTTAAGTTGGGATTAGTCAAAGTTGGTATCCCCAATTTAATTAAAATAAAATATCATGTGCTCTTAAATTAAATGGGGGCACGTGGGATCTCAATTAGGAGTGACAAAAATGTCATGAAAGTTGAAGGCTTGGTGTCAGTCTTAGACCCTTTAATTGGTCCGGCTAAACGGGTTGAGTTTGTGTCTCAAAATTGATGGCAACGACAAAGGTACGCGACACGGGATTAAAGAATGGATTTCGGGACCGGGATGTTGTGCAATTAAATTATAGCACAAGAGATTGTGATTGTGAGTGACGGAAAAGTCCAGCGCCTAAGTTGGCTTGTCAGGTCAAGTGTGCAACTATTAGTTGGAAGTTATGGGCTATTGTTTGACTCCGAATATTGCAACAATGGTATGGTGCACCAAGGGTTTAAATAAAGAGCCAGATAACTGTAACTAATTTCTAAACCTCAAATACCTGATGCTAAACTAAAATTTTTAACCCAAAACCAGTCTATCTATAAAAATAAATGAGGGGGTTTACAAAAATTGCGTGCCGTTATGAAGATAACGGGACTCAAACACGCACACCTGGGATAGTTTATGTTCATAAAAAAGTTATTTTTTATGTTTTGTGTCACGATTTATGATCGATACAGGACACAATAAATTAAACTAATTAGACAAGGTTCAAGAGGATCATGTGGTCTTCGCATAGGACTTGACGGGTCGCTATTTGGATTACTGTGCAAGGAGATACAAGGGCGAGAAGTTGACTACCTCGCTACTGCGGCTGCTCGTGTTGACTTCGGCGGCTGTTCGCGACGGTGGAGCATGACGGTCCGACGGTCGTCGGCGGTCGATGATGGTCAGGGTGGTAGAGGAGATACTGGTGGTTGCTCTGAAGGTGGTAGTATTTATATAGGGGGGTATGAAAGGGGTTACCGGGAGAGGAAGAGTGGGCATCGTCGGTTTCGGGGGAGGGGAAGGGATCGGCTTGGGGGGGTTACTATTAGTTATTTTAGCAGCGGGTTCGGGTGGGTTTGGTCCGAGTTTGGGTAGCCAAGTTTAGGGTTTCGGGTACGGGTTTCGGGTATGGGTCTAGGGTTCTGTTTGTTTGGTTTGGGTTGGTTTAATTATTAACCAAATATATATATGTATATATGGCCAAATAGTTTTGGACCTCAATAAAATTCAAAATTTTTTATAAAATACACTAATATTAGTTATACACCTAAATATATATTTTTTGCACTATATTAATAAGTAATTAAATACACATAATTATAAATCATGAATATTATATATTATAAATGGCTAAAAATTATAAAAAATTCTTCATTAATCTCAGTAATTCATTATACCAATAATTAAAATTCTAAAAAATCATGGTATTTATAATCTATCCATCTTAAAAGAATAATATCCTCGCAATTAAGAAAACAAAATGTAACCGTTCAAGAAAAGGTTTGCTCCAGAAGAGATGACGCGATTGCTAGACATGTTTGTTGAAGCACGACACAAAAGGATAAGGGACCATGAACAAGGAAATTTTTTTGAGAGGAAGGGTGAGGGTTTTGTTCAAGCAGAACATGTAGAAAAGCAATAAAAACTATTTTATAGGCAATGAGAGATAAGTAACTCAAGAGTAAAGGAGTCTGGTTAGAGCGAGGATAAATTACATATTCTGAAAACTTGGGTACCACTTAAATATTACTAATCTAGACTAACAAGTTCATGCTAACATAATACTAGGTATAGGCCAGGGAATGGAACTAACAGGCACATGCTAAAGTATTACTAGCAATATTCGCTACTATAGCTGGCTATAATAAAACTAAATCTTACTCATATTCGCTACTCCTCGAGTCTATGCCTCCTCCACTGTCATCGTAAAAGCTTGTCCACGTCCCTGTAGTGGTGTCCTCTGCTGTTGCTAGGCCTGCTGGAAGAGTGTTGTCTGCGATGCCAAGGGTGGCCTCGTGTCACGCCCCAGTCCCAAAATGTGAGGAACTAGGTCACATGGCATTGACCAGCTGACACGTCACTAAGGGTTTAACCCATTCTTATGGACCCAAAGGAACGTGCTACGCTGTCCTAAAATACTACAAGTCTAATAAAGGCAAGTCTATCTCATCCACAGGAAATGTCGAGAAATAGTGCTGAATATATATAATGCTGAGTCTGAAATATAATATTACACAACTTGTGGGAACAAACCCACTGTCAAAATATAATAATAGTATAAAAAAGGATAGACTGAGTATCGTCTATCTAGCAAAACATCTCCATCGCCTAAGAGAGCATCTCCTAGAATCAGGTAGATTCTGATGGTGTCTCCTCCAGTTCTTCCTCGGTGGCATGCCTAGTCTCCTGTCCTGGACCATACACCGTGGGGTAGTAGGCCTCCTCTAAATCTGGAAGGGAACCAGGTCCTCAGTGGGACATAACAAGATACAGGAAAATAACATGCCAGGTATGAAATACTGAATAAATAAATAAATACAGGGTGCTAACCATCTAAGTGAAATACAAGTAATGACCTTGTAGTACGCATGGGAATGTGTAGGTTTGACATATGCTGACTTAATTCACCAATCGTGTTGACTGGCTAGTATATGTGTCATATGCCCCCGGACACACGGGTAGCTCTGCAATCGACCATCTCCGAGGAGAATGATACGAAGGATAAAGACTCATGGAGGGGGTGTCCCACACGTCTACTAGTTATCTTTCCCGTCCAATGTAACTAAATGCCAAGTCATACTTTTCCTGAGTTTTTCTGACATTATACTAATCCGTGATGCGTGTCACACGTACTGGTAGCTAATCAAATACGCAGCTCGCATCCCAATATGCATTGCAACCATGTTGCGTGTTCCCGTGATAGGGTTTTGGAGGATATTAGGACATCCTCTCAGATGTTTGTGTCACTACCATATTTTAGGAAAAAGGGTATTTTGGTAATTTCCTATTTAAATAAATATTATGCATGATAAATAATTTTTGTTATATTATTTAATTATTGTTGGATGTTATTTAATTATTTTGGACTTATTTTAGTGGACCCAACTAGTGTAGTTTGGACCCATGGACCAACATGAATTAAATAGTTAGATTTGGCCAATTTAGAAAGCCCATGGTTAAGGAGATGGATTAAATTAATTAAGTAATTAGACTAGAAGCTTCCTTCCTTAATTATTTCTTCATGAGAGGCCCCAAGGGGTACATTGGACATTTTACAATTGCTTGGGGAAGGGGGCATGGCCGGCCTATATTAGAGGGGGGGAATTTCTCTCTTCTCTCATTCTCATTCCAAATCTAGATCTAGAATTTTCCACTCCCAAATTCCCTCCATTCCTATTCCAATTCTCCACCAAATTCATTCCAAATTCTTCCCAATTCACTATTAGAAAGTTGAGAAGCAAGGATCTAGAAGGAGGAAGTAAGGATCTACAAAGAGGAGCAATGATCTACAATTTGGAAGCAAGTTTATCTCAATTGGAGGTTTCATTGGGAATCCATCTCCCAATAGGTATAATTCAGTTTTTCCCATTAAAATAGCTTCTAAATCTGAGATTTAATCATGTAAAATCAACATATATGTATATACTACCCATAGGACTTTGTTTTGTGTTCATAGGAGACCCATGGAGAAAGTTATGGTGCTTTTTGTGTCAATTTTGTTGGAATTCCGAATTTATATTTTGTTGTGTGTGTCAATTGATCCTATAGATCAATTGGGCATGTGCTTATGTGTTTGGGGCTTGTGTCATGTCTATATTTGGGTACATGTGGTTCGTATCCCAACTATTTGGTGATACGTGTCATTTTGGGGGTTTTCCCTCCGACACGGGGCTTTGAACATGTCGTATTTTGACACAGACACATAGATCTACTTTTGACACTTTGATTTGTTCATAAATATTATTTGTGTCATGTTTGGGTGCAATTGGTTGTGTGTTGGACTCGTGTCACATGCGTATCCTAGATCTAGTGGGATACGGTGTGATACTCTCCAATTTGGTGTGTTTATGTATAGATCTAATTATTTATGCTTTAAATTCTTCATTTATAATTAATAAATATATATAGATATTATATATTATTTTAGTGTATTTATTATGGTATTTATTGTAGCATAGATCTATATATTTCTATGTGTTCTAATGTGGTGTATAAATATATGTATGTAGCTTCTTGCATGCAATTATATATGTTACTACTTGTTAATAAAATAAATTATACATAAATATTTTATAAAATATATTTATGTGTTTAAATGTGTAATTATATTAAATATAATTATTATGTAATTATTTGGATTTAATGAATGTATTTTTATGTGTGCTTCTAGCCATGTAAAATACGTACATATGTGCATGTGTTTGGTATTTTAATTTTATAAGTTTATATGTATGTATATATAAGTATATAGTTATTAAATTGTTTATATATATATATATATGCATTTTGATTTATAT
Organism: Iris macrosiphon; assembly: GCA_036927795.1. NCBI lineage: Eukaryota > Viridiplantae > Streptophyta > Magnoliopsida > Asparagales > Iridaceae > Iris > Iris macrosiphon. The sequence continues at coordinate 18,330,753 of JAYESA010000020.1, read as the reverse complement.
ATGTATATATATAGGTGTTTTTGTGAGGTATAATACTAATAATAATATATTATTTTATTTGTATAAATATTGGTTTGTATATACATTATTTAGAGTGTGCATTATTTGTATTATTAGTATTCTTGTGTGGGTATCTTTTGGGATCTAATTTTGATTCCTAAATTGTTGTATTTTATTTTCTATATTATTTATATAGATGTCTTGAGAGGTTGACATTGGTTTGACCATGTTTGACTTTAGTTGACTTTAGAGTTGACCATAGTTGACTTTTAACTTAGAATTGATTTATTGACCTAGAAGTTGACTAGTTTGACTTGTTCTCGTTCCGGAACCTTGTATTAATGTGGTATTCCATATCTAGGTTTTTCAAGGCACCGAGTCAGACATCTGTGAGACTTTTCATTTGGACTTCAGGCGAGTACATTCTCTGATAGTTTCTCATTTATGATATCCTCTATGTTTGTTGTATCTAGTGTAGATATACATGTTTCTCTTGACACTATGGTTACACGGATTGGTATATCCGGATCTCGTCATGAGTTGTTATTCCTTGGTATATGGTGTATATGGTGCAAGTATTATTTCATTGGTTATCTTGTACATGTACAACTCCAATTTTTGGGAGGAGTCGCTCTCTTATTGGGGAATCTAGTGCCATAGCATACCGTGGTTGGATCTATTATACCAGTTGGGGGTGGGGAGTATTAGTATAGATATGTGATCAAATCCCTATTGAATAAAGTATTGGTAAGCGAATAGTGTTGATCATGCACCGCACGTATGATTAGCCAGGCCGCATTGTATCTTGCCCAAGCCGATCACATGTTAAGCTAGTACTCACACACTTAGTCATTAGTATTATTGTTTCATTAGCATATTATTTATTATTGTATTTCTTCCAGTATTTCCTTATTGTCTATATATCTCTTGTATCTATTTTGTGCATCTTGTTTATCCACAGCTATTTACTGTTACATAGTTTTTATCATGGATTAGAACTGCTGTTAGAGATGTACTCTGCTCCTTTTCTGACTGGATATATTTTTTCAGATGACACTGAGGAGTACCCTACCTATTATGGACCCCAGGATATTGTGGGTTTAGATTCTGAGACCCCGGCTCAAGAGGGACTTATCCCAACTGAGACAGTTGACCTTGGAATGTAGCTTTATAGTATGATAGTATTCTTTTGTACTGGATTTGTCTCCAGCTTATTTTGTTACTCTTCAGACTCATTGATGTATTATTTTAAACTCATGAGTTGTATGATGACTATTCTATTCTTATTTGATTCGTGCTCATTCTATCTTAGTTCTGTGATTGAGTATTCTATCATTATTGGTGATTCATTACATTAGATAGACTATCTAGACAGCGTTCTACCGCCGATTCTGCGGCGTAGGCTGGGCGTTATTTCCGACTAGTATCCTTACACCGGGTACGGGTCGTGACAGTTTGGTAGGTCTGGAAAGACTAAGTTAGTTATGCTACAAGTCAACGTATCTGTTGACTGTACCTGAGGCAATCTCAGGTACTCACAGTTATATGGAATTCAGGAAAATACATAGCATATAACAGTATTTGAATTTAGACAGTAACTTGGCAAGATATACTTGCCTACTTCCTGATTGTATAGGAAACCTGATCCCACTGTCAAGACTGAAGGTCCTTGTGACAGGGGGTCACTGACTGTGCTGGAGATGTTTTCTGTTTAAGACATTACAGGTCTTGTAAATATCAATTAAATAAAAGAGTACAATATATAATAGTATATATATATTTAGATAAATATATATATTTAATATATATAGTCATATATAGGGTTCATATATATATATAGTATACTTATAGTATACATAGTATGTATTTATATATAATATATATAAGATAGGTATATATATATGTATATATATAGGGTTACATAAAGGAAAGAAAAGTGCAGGAAAAAGATACGTTTATATTAATAATATATATATACAAATAATATATATATACATATATAAATAATATATACATATATAGATATATATACATATTCATATTTTATATAGATAAAAGAAAAGGAAAAGTGTAAGAAATTAAATATATGCATATACATGTAGTATATTTATACATATAATAAAATAAAAGTTTGACATATATATACACATAATTATATAGGTATATAAATAATAAAGGCTAAGCATAAATATATATATATATATATATATATATATATATATATATATATATATATATATATATATATATATATATATATATATATATAAGAAAGAAAAGAAAATATATATGTGTTAATACAATATATATATATTTTTAATATATATATATATATTCATAATGTATATAGTGATCATAATAATAATAATTTTTATATATATATAAAAATTTATATAGATATGTATATATAAAGAATACATATATATATAAGTATATATATATACATATATATATACTTACATACATATTACATAAATAATAAAATAAATAAATAAAACAGAATTTTAAAGGTGCATGAATACATAATATATATATATTGTGTAATATACAGTATTTAAGTATATATTTATATATATATATAGTTTATATAATTAAAAATATATATATACATAGATATCCATATATATATATATATATATATATATATATATATATATATATATATATATATATAAAGAAGAAAAAGAAATTATATATATATATATATATATTACATATATATATAATAATTAAATAACAGGAAATAAAATACATAAATAAATAATATGTGTATATATATACACAGTATTTATGTATATAGTATACTTATTTATATTATATATATAGTATTATATGTATAATTAAATATAATACATATATATATATATATACATATATATATATATATATATATATATATATATATATATATATATATATATATATATATATATATATATATAAAATAGAAAAAAATAAAAATGCAGAAATGTAAATATACATATTTACAATATATAATATCATAATATATATATATATATATATATATATATATATATATATATATATATATATATATATATATATATATATATATATATATATATATATATATATATATATATATATATATATATATATATATACTGTATTTAACAGTAATAATAGCAATAATAATAATTATAATATATATATATATATATATATATATATATATATATATATATATATATATATATATATATATATATATATATATATATATCTATATATATACATAATAAATAAATAATAAACAGAAATGTAAATACATATAAATATGCTGTATATACAGTATTCATAATAATATTATTTATATAATATTAAATACATATATTAATATATATTAACAGATATATATAATAATATATATAAATATTTACATATATATACATATATACATACATATATACATGCATATATAATATATAGGTATTTATGTATATAATAGGGTATTTATACCTGACAGGGTGTCAGGGGGGGCCCACGGCGAGTCGCCTGCGGGAGGACGGCGACGGAGTCGACGGCGGCTGGCCGGAGGGTCGCCTGCAACAGCAGCAGCAGTTAACAGCAGCAGCAGTGGCGGGGGCTTGCGGAGGCTGCTGTGGCCAGGGTGGTGGCGGAGGTGGCGGTGCAGGCGGATGGATCGACGGAGGGGACGTCGGTGAGTACTCCGGTGGGGGTGGCGGAGGTCAGAGGCGGTGGTGGCGGTAGTATGAAGAGGTCGGGGGGGTGCTCGGTGCTGTGGTCGGGGGTCGGGGAGGTTGCTGTGGCGGAGCTAGCGGCGGTGGGGGTGGTCGTGGGGCGGTGGAAGTCGGTCGGGATGGTGGAGGAGGTGGTGGCGAATCGGGTGGTGGTGGTGGTGGGGGTGCTCGGTGGTCGAAGGCGGTAGTGGAAGTGGTTCGGGTGGTGGTGGCTGTGGGTGTTGGTGTTGGTGGAGTTGGCTTGTGGGGGCTGCCGGCGGCGGAGCGGCCGGCTAGGGCGGGGCTCCGATGGTCGGGGAGGAGGGAAGGGAGGTGGCGAGGGGTTGGGCAGGGGTCCGGTTGGCGGAGGGTGGCCGGAGAGGGTGTGGAGTGAGTTGGGAATGAGAGGGGGGGTCGGGTTATATAGGTTTAGGGGGAGTGGCAGGGTTGTAATTAGGGGGAAGTCTAGGGGTATTTAGGTCATTTTGATTTTTAGATATTTATCTGATATTTTCAGATATTTAAGTGGGTCCCACATGACACGTAGACGGTCCACATTCACCAGCCAATGAGGTGATGCCACCTCACACTGAAAATTTGCATAAAAACCCCTGAAATTTTATAAATTGTAAATAGGTCCCTAAATTGGTATTTTGCGTAATTACGAAATTTGTCTGATAAATTATCCTGTTCCCAGAAAATACTAAAATGCTCAGAATTGAGAGGAAAAAGCCGTGGGAGGGTCCTGAGGGGGTGGGGGTGATTCTGGGCAGGGGCAGGGCCTGGTTTCTTGGTGATACGGGTCATCGTATTTATTATTTAATAAATACTGCGCACGGTGTTCTCTAATTATTTAGAGGCAGGTAGGGCCATAATTTTACTACGGTGTCAATATACTAATTGTAGTATATTCAAAGTAGAATATTAACGTATTTTTGTTTGGGCAAAACTGGTGCAGGTTGGTCCTTAATCTCTAATGGTACAGAGATGGTTAAAGAGCAAGAAATAAAATAGGAATTAAATACAAACTTTTGTAACGATACTTGTGCGTCTCAAACGAAGCTCAAAATTAAGCATCTGGGAGTTGCACAAAAATTAGGAAAATAGTTTAACAAGTCTAGGGCAGGTATGTGAATTTTGTTTGGGAAATACAGCTAGTGTAATGCTCTAATTAATTATGTGAAGTACAGGTGCACAATCAATAGGATATGTAAACAAAATAATTTTTAAAAAGTTACAGAAATTCTAATTAGCTAAAATTAATCCTAAATTACTGAAATCTAGTCGAGGGAGTTTACACCTCGGCTGATATCCTCCCGGAGCTAGTAAAGCTTGTCGGTTAACCATCGGTGCTCGTCGGTGAACCATCGGTGTTTCTCCTCGATGCTCCGTACAATTTTTGGCTGAATGTTAGCTGGATCCGCAAACCAAGCACAATCCCAATCTGCATCGGCATTCCTTGGCAGGATGGCCTACATTGCCACAATAATGACAAGTAGGGAGTCCTGGTGCTGGTGCTGGTATGGCTGGTCGATGAATCATCAATGCTCCTCTCGGCTGTTCCATACAGTCCCGTGCCGAGTGTTGTCCCGATCCGCAAATTGAGCATAGTCCTAACTTTCATCTGCACTTGCTCTCTTAATGACCTCGCTTGCCACAATATTGACATATAGGCAGTGCCTACGGAGCTGCTCTGGGTGGCTGGTGCATGTAAAGTCTCTTTGCAGCTTCTTCTTGTGGTGCTCTGGCTGGTGATAATGTGAACGGTCGTTTCTGGATGGACTCTCTTCTGGTGATGCGCTCCATGCATCACGCTGCAGCAAGGACGTCCGTATAAGAACTAGTTCCTCAAATTTCTTCTTTTTGTTATTCATCTCTCCAAGTCACAAGTACAATACTGGTATCACTCTAGCACAAACTAGAATTTTCTGAAATCCGATCATTATCTTCCAAGTGAGATCCTAAAATTTTATCTTCTCTAGTCCATAATATCATTCCTGGTATTGCTATCATATACAACCACTAGTTTCCATCGTCAGGCTATGCATTCACATAAATCATTTTAGGTCATGATCAACAATCCTTCTAGCTCTCAGTACTCCCAAGATCACTGCTATCTCAAGTACGACTACGGTACTACTGGTTCCAATTTTCTTGCTACCCTTTCATACTAGTTCTAGAATCCAAAGAACCCTTCAATCTATCCTGATAGGGTAACATTCTTCTCATAGAAAGGTATACGAATTCTGTCTCATGTCGTCTGGTCTTCGATCTTCTTCTGGAGGGAAGTCATCAGTCACGAGCATTCGTCTCCCCGAACAATAGGGGACGAGGAACAAGGATAGCGATATTTGACGAAGATTGAACGAATGCAAAGTGGAAGTCCAAGGGCGATAATCACATACAAAGAGTTTTAAAAATCGATTATGGATTGAGATCCTATTCAACAATCATAACATCTATTCCTAATTTGCAGGCTCGCTTGGCACAGTCAGGTGACCAAGACGATTTAAATCGGACCTGCATGGGCCACCACAAAAACATGTCACGCCCCAGTCCCAAAATACGTAGGACCAGGAATACGTGACACGCCAGCTACGCATTCGACCAGACTCTGGTCTGACTCGAATACATATAAGCTGTAATATAAAGGGCACTATCTAGATATTCCATAAATGTAAACCTCTATGTCTCAATCCATAATGTACATCAGTATACAAGAAAGAGCTATATGTGCTAAGGTCGGCCGCCCAATAACACACTAACTCGAATAGACTCGAGAAGAAGTATGAGTCTACAAAACTAGGCTACAACAGCAGATGAATAATCAATGTAAATAACCATAATGCTGGTAGATATAATGTGAGTACCTGGTACCATGCTCGCAAGATATGCCACTCCATCAGTATCTCCAAGTGCTCCGTAATCGTCTATGCTGCAAAACTGGCAGGTAACCAGGTCCTCAGAGGGACGTAACAAGGTACAAAAATATAACATGCCAAGTAAACAGAAAGTACAAGTGCACGACAGGGTACTCTATCATAACCAACTAGTGTGACACAGTTTAAAGACAATGTTCGACGCGTGGGCTGTCCAAAGTAAAATCGTAGCTCCGGACACGGAAACACACGGCACGTACCGCAGCTCCGGGCAAAGAGTCACACGGGTGAAACAGTTACACTAGATACAGGTATCACTAGAAAATACTACATATATATAAGCGCGTGCAGAGTAGCCCAAACGTCTAGTAACTGTCTTTCCCTTTCCAAGCGGTCAACGATTGTGCGTTGAACCTGAACCTCTAACTACAGTCTCAACACATAGAAATAACTCAAAAAGTTCGACCCTAAGGTCGTCCCAGTCTCTGGTCATGATGTCAGTATCAGGAAACAGGAATCTGGCACGAACACAGTGTATGAGTGTGTCCTGGGGTATCGATGTACTCTGGTACGTATATCGAGATACTACGAATCATCCAACAATCTTCCTAGGATGCTACGACGTACGTCTTAACCCGGTTGTGAACCGGACGTGAAGTACCGAACGTCAATATAACTACGTGCACAATGTACATACGAAACAATAAATATCTGTAAACTGAAATACAGGGTGGCAAGGTACACTTGCCTGCGTGCGGTTGCTGATGACGGGGATCGGGTACCGCGTCCAAGTCCTCAGGTCCCGCAATACCTAGTGAAGAGATACAAACAAGAATTAATAACCCACTTAGGACAAGCAAGTGTGCTACACACATCTACTTCTAGACTTAGTCTCAAATACGACTCACAGGGACAAGACACTAGGGGGTTGACCAAAGTAGACTCGGAGCAAGTTACATCTGATCAAATTAAATATTTGTACGATATCAATCCAAACCTCAAGCTTACTATGTCCATCACAAAGTTCAGTAGTTCAAGCCAGGATCAAATCCTTAAATTCCACTCTAGTCCTTACAGTCATTAATATATACATTACACATTATCCTTAAATAAAAAATTATCCTCGAGTAACTGGTTATTAATAATTACTTAACCCTCGGTTATAAACACCGACAGTATCTACTCCTCCAATATATTCATTATTATTTCCCGGCCTCCAATCAATGACTATCGGTTTGATATTACGCCTTTCTCACAGTGTATGGTACACAATTACATATTCGTATTCCTCAATCGATTTTCGTCACTAGTTATCAAGTCCTCAAAATAATGAGCATCTTAATGCCATCCCCTCCTTTTACCATAAATTACCGGCTCTTCAAGGATAATTAACTTATATGAAAAAAACAACTTAATATACTCTAAATCTTGATGCATTCAACCTCAAGCTCAACGAACCATAAATTACCGGCTCGAATCATTAAAATCCATATTACTTAACCAATATAAACCTCAATCGCATAGTTCAAGTATTCTCCACACTAACCATATATATCCATATCATAGATACACCACCCTAACTAACATTCACATTTCTATGCATATAAATGAATCTTATTTAAAAAGTTAATAAATTCTGGAATTAAAACATGAGAGGGGAGATTCGACCTCGACGAGGTTGTCGACGCCGGAGCACGGCCGATGGAGGGTGGCCGCGGTGGTGGTAGTAGTGTTGATGTTGGTGGAAGCTAAGGGTGGTAATGGTGATGCTGAAGTCGGACGGGAAGTGGTCGACGGGGTGGAACTCGCCGGAGAGAAGTCGTGATGAGGCCGGAGAGGTGATTCGTGGAGGGACTCGGCTGACCGGAGGGGGCTTGGCAGCCGGTGGTAGCAGGGTGGAATGGTGGTGGAGGCTGGTGGTAGACGGGGTGGTGGAAGAGGTGGGGGAGTGAAGATGGAGGTGGCCGAGGGGGGCGGCTGCACAGCAGCGCCGGAGGGAAACAACATCCGGCTGTACAGCGGCGCCGGAGAGAAATCTGGCCGGAGTGGGGCTGAAGCTGGAGTGCCACGGGGGTCGGGTGGCCGGACGTCTGAAGCACCGGAGTCGGGCCGGAGCAATGGACAGCGGTGCGGTGCTTCCTGTGGAGTGTTTCAGTCGCCGGAGCGGGGCTGAACAATCCGGTCGGTCGGAGGGAGTACACAGCAGGCTGCCGGGCTGCGCCGGCAGGACAGCGGCGGGTTGCGGTGGTCGAACAGCGAGGTGCAGAGCCGGAGCGGGCTGGCCGGAAAGCTGGCCGGAGATCAGGTCAGGTGGCCGGAGTTGGCTCCCCATGAAGAAGAAGAAAGGAAGAAAAAGAAGGAAGGAAGAAGAAGAAGAAGAAGTTGGCTGTGGTTATTGAGGAAAGAGGAGAGAGAAAGTAGGGGTAGGGATTTCCAAGTATTGGGATTAGGGCCTGCTTGGTATGTGTGTAGGGGGTGGGGGAAAATGTTGCTTTATAGGGTGATGTGTGGGTTTGAATGAGTGGTTGGGATCCTCCTAGGTAGAATGAGTGGTGGTGATTTAATATGGATAGGGGGTGGGGTTTCTTCATGAGGGATTTAGGATTGGGACCCCATTTTGGGACCCACAAATAATCATGACCAATGGGGTGTTGCCAACAATTTAATAATTGCAAATAAGCCCCCGTAAATTTGGGAATTTGTATGGACACATAAAATAACGCAAAAATTGTGCAGAAAAATATATTTAAAAATTGTCATGGTGAAGGGGTATTGCGCGTTAGGCGCGGGTCAAATTTGAAGACCATTGGGATTAATTTAGTATTAAAATAGAATTTACAAAGTTGGTAAATTCCGATTTAATTAAAGATAACGCGTCCCGCGAATTTAATTTAATTGGGGCCCGCGGGGTCAAAATCTGGAAATGACGCAAAGGCCAAAAATGGTGGGGGCTTGGAGTCAGTCTTGGACCCTTTAGTTGGTCTGGCTCAACGGGTTAAGTTGGTACCCCAAAATCGAGGGTAACGACACAGGTGTCCGACACAGAATTAAATACGGTTTTCGATTTACGGAATGCTGCACAATTAATTTAGAGCACACAAAAGTTGATTTTAACAGTCAGAAAAGTCCAGTGCCTAATTTGGCGAGTTGAGTCGAGTGTACAATATTTGTACGGAATTTATGGGCTGATACTGGGCTCCGAATAATTAGACAAAGTTAGGGTGTGCCAATATTTTAATTAATTGGATTAAAATTCCAGGTAAATATCCTCTACTCTAAACCTCAATATTTTCTATCAAAAATTTCCAAATCCACTCTAACTATCTATGGAATAAATTGAGGGGGGTTTACATTCTTCCCAACTTAGAAAAATTTTGTCCCCGAAATTAAAAGTAAAGCACGATAATATCTAACAGAATTTTAAAACAACTAGTAATTAAATGTCGTACGTAAATTCGTACCTTGCTCCTCAAATAAGTACGAGAATCGCTGCCGAATAGAATCCTCGCGCTCCCAAGTAGACTCGCCTGGCGAATGGTGCTTCCATGCCACTCTGACCAGTCGAATCGTCTGCCCTCTCAAAGTCTTCTCGCTGCGATCGAGGATCTCAACTGGCTGCTCTACGTAAGACAGACTAGGTCCGACTGTAATCTCCGAATGATCAAGCACGTGGCTAGGGTCTGCGATATATCTGTCACGCCCCGAGGCGTCCCCCGAGCCATGACCGCCGTACGGGCCTGGAGTTGCGCCCGCACAAGGCTTTTAATGATTTGCATAGCAAGCACGTATTCAGAGTACGCAGATAAATTGAAACACAGATTTGAAACATAGAAAAGTTCTCTTTATTGATAATGAACATCTATTACAAACTCTTGAACGAGTCAGCTAATATGCCGAACGGCTTACAAAAGGGTTGACTCAAAATGAGATAGCAGTCATGTACATTACATCCTTTTATAAACTCAAAATGATAAAGACCTCCTGGCTGGAGGATCGCCTTGCCACGGAGCTGCATTTGTGTATGAAGAGTTGCAGCTTCGGACTTCAAAAGGCTTCGAGGCGCGGTGAAGACGCGCTAACAGCTGGACTGGATCGGGAAGACGACTTCGGCTCCTCGCTCGGTTCGCCTTAGTGCGGAGAACCTGTTTCAACGAGGGTCAGCATATCGAAACATGCTGGTGAAGGCGAGCTAGCCTGACTATACCAATCAACACGTTGTTTAGTGAAGCATGCATATTTGGTTGGTTTCTATCTTGCCTTAGTTCATTTACAGTTAAGCAGCATATTGAATTTACTGAAATGAACATGCCACCGTTCGGCGGATTTTACCTGACCGTCTGAATTACCTGCACAATACTTACCTTGCCTTCCCTGCCACGAAGACACAAGTTAGTATGCAACAGGTTTAAATATACACGATGCACACACGATGCATTGCAAGCCATATTCACACGATAAACACACGGGGCGTTGCAAGCATATACACACGAGGATCATTGGCTTGATGCCATATGGACTAGTCAAGGACATGAATAGCATGCAACGAGAAAACACGAGGAGCTTATAAAACACGATGCGTTGCACGTTATCCAGTCCGCACACGATTTGACTATAAACACGAAGTCTGCCCAGGTCGGATCGGTGCCAGTGCCCCAGCGACCGTCCGCAGAACTTATATCCTTGTGCACAAGTTGTCCATGATCGAACACGATTATTAAGTTAACAGTTCATGCAGTTAAGGCAACACGAGTACACGACAAGCAATATTGCATGATAATCAAGTATCCGTTCATGAAGTTTATTGACAAGCATAGTGAACCAAGTCTATTCTCTTTTATCTTGGTTTCTTTTATTATTACTTGGTATCGTTTGATCGGGGCAAGGAATAGTTCAAGCTTTTAGGTGTGAAGCTTGGAAGCAGGGCTAGCTAATCGGGTTGGTAGCCACTCACTTAGATTTTGGAAGGGAGAAGGAAAGAGGCGCTTCACGACTCCGCTCGTAAGCCGCCTACTGCTCGTTCACCTGCACACGAACAGTTCGATTAATACTTCCTCTCTTTCCTTTCTCGGAATAGAAGTGCAAGTCAATGAACGAAAACAATGAAATCATCGAAACCGTTCAAGGAAAACAAGCAAATTCCAAAACCAACTCAAAGCACGAAAGCAACAAGCGACATCGAAAACCGAGGCAATAAAAGATAGCAGCGGAGAGGTCCCTCCTGACTCTGCCGCTAAGCCGATCCTTGGGGCGCAGTCCACTGAATATGGGAATCGATTCCGAAGAAACAAATCCATAACGAGGACGAGTTCTGAATTCAATCTATCCCGATCGAACGATACCGTCTTGTGTTTCTTAGCCGCGCTCCCCGCACCGGGGGAACGGGGCGCTACATCCTACCCAACCAATTGGAAGTTTCGTCCCGAAACTTAGGAACAATGCTTACCGTTAGGGGTTATTACGTTGCGGGCGATGAACAGGAAGATTCGGGCAGGAATTAATGGCATGGCCTAGATTGCCACAAGTGAGACATAACCCAAGTCTCTTACGACACTGACTGAAGGAGTGCCCACGTTTGTTGCAGTATTGGCATACTTGGTTGGGATTTGTTTTGTGCTGACCACCGTTGTTTCGGCGCTTTGCAGCAGTGTTTCCTCCATCGTTGCCTTGGCGTTTGTGATTGTAGGTATGCACAGCGCCGGTGGAAACGTGAGGATACTGTGGTTCAAGCGATAGGGCGTGATTCATGACTTCACGCATTGTTCCGTACTGATTATTGACTACGTGCGAATAGATGGCAGGGCGTAGTCCACCTTCAAACCTTCTGGCTCGACTCGCTGCATCAGGTAAATAGGCCCTAGCGAACTTCGAGAGTCGGTTGAACTCGGCGGAGTATTGCTTAACTGTCATACTGCCCTGCCTCAGCTGCACGAAGTCATTTTCCATTTTACGTTGTACTGGAGGCGGTATAAACTCCTCTTCAAACGCGGCACGAAAGGTCGTCCACGAGATCGCCTCCTCTCCGTGATCTAGTTGGAGAGATCGTCGATGCACGTCCCACCAATCGTGTGCGTCGAGGCGGAGCTGTAGTTGCGCGCAGGCGACGCGCTTATCCTCGGGGACCTCTAGCAGAGTGAAGTGGTCTTCGATCTCGGCTAGCCAATCTAGAGCTACCACTGGGTCCTCAGTCCCGTTGAACGGGGTATTGCAGACTTTCTTGAAATGGCCCAAGTTGAAGGCAGTCACGTCCCTCTGCCTTGGGATTTGAGGCGTCTCCACTTCAAGCACGGGCTGTTCCACCGGAGTCGCTGCTGTTGCGGCGGAATGGTTGGCAGCCAAAGTCTGAACAATTTGTTGCAGGGCATCTACCTGCTTTTGTTGGACTGAGAATCGGGTCTCTAGATTACTCTCGAGCTTAGCTTGGCGAGCATCGTCTCGTTGTCGTTGCGATTCTAACATTTGCATTAACCGCTCAAGCGGATCGACTTGAGACATGCCTCTTTGGCTCCGAGAGCTTCCCGAATTGCCTGAACTGCTCTCTTGTGTTTCGATCGGTGGTTGCGCTGCAGATTGCGCTGGATCCATTCCTTCAAAAGAAGGTAAATTACATTAGGATCATAATGTATTATGGACTTATTGTATGAACGTATCTCATTTGGGCCTAGCGAGTTCAAGAGTTCGCACAGGAATTTGATCGTTAAAGGAACTTTCCCAGCACGAAGTCTAAGGAACTTTGAATCTGTGCTCTGATACCACTATGTCACGCCCCGAGGCGTCCCCCGAGCCGTGACCGCCGTACGGGCCTGGAGTTGCGCCCGCACAAGGCTTTTAATGATTTGCATAGCAAGCACGTATTCAGAGTACGCAGATAAATTGAAACACAGATTTGAAACATAGAAAAGTTCTCTTTATTGATAATGAACATCTATTACAAACTCTTGAACGAGTCAGCTAATATGCCGAACGGCTTACAAAAGGGTTGACTCAAAATGAGATAGCAGTCCTGTACATTACATCCTTTTATAAACTCAAAATGATAAAGACCTCCTGGCTGGAGGATCGCCTTGCCACGGAGCTGCATTTGTGTATGAAGAGTTGCAGCTTCGGACTTCAAAAGGCTTCGAGGCGCGGTGAAGACGCGCTAACAGCTGGACTGGATCGGGAAGACGACTTCGGCTCCTCGCTCGGTTCGCCTTAGTGCGGAGAACCTGTTTCAACGAGGGTCAGCATATCAAAACATGCTGGTGAAGGCGAGCTAGCCTGACTATACCAATCAACACGTTGTTTAGTGAAGCATGCATATTTGGTTGGTTTCTATCTTGCCTTAGTTCATTTACAGTTAAGCAGCATATTGAATTTACTGAAATGAACATGCCACCGTTCGGCGGATTTTACCTGACCGTCTGAATTACCTGCACAATACTTACCTTGCCTTCCCTGCCACGAAGACACAAGTTAGTATACAACAGGTTTAAATATACACGATGCACACACGATGCATTGCAAGCCATATTCACACGATAAACACACGGGGCGTTGCAAGCATATACACACGAGGATCATTGGCTTGATGCCATATGGACTAGTCAAGGACATGAATAGCATGCAACGAGAAAACACGAGGAGCTCATAAAACACGATGCGTTGCACGTTATCCAGTCCGCACACGATTTGACTATAAACACGAAGTCTGCCCAGGTCGGATCGGTGCCAGTGCCCCAGCGACCGTCCGCAGAACTTATATCCTTGTGCACAAGTTGTCCATGATCGAACACGATTATTAAGTTAACAGTTCATGCAGTTAAGGCAACACGAGTACACGACAAGCAATATTGCATGATAATCAAGTATCCGTTCATGAAGTTTATTGACAAGCATAGTGAACCAAGTCTATTCTCTTTTATCTTGGTTTCTTTTATTATTACTTGGTATCGTTTGATCGGGGCAAGGAATAGTTCAAGCTTTTAGGTGTGAAGCTTGGAAGCAGGGCTAGCTAATCGGGTTGGTAGCCACTCACTTAGATTTTGGAAGGGAGAAGGAAAGAGGCGCTTCACGACTCCGCTCGTAAGCCGCCTACTGCTCGTTCACCTGCACACGAACAGTTCGATTAATACTTCCTCTCTTTCCTTTCTCGGAATAGAAGTGCAAGTCAATGAACGAAAACAATGAAATTATCGAAACCGTTCAAGGAAAACAAGCAAATTCCAAAACCAACTCAAAGCACGAAAGCAACAAGCGACATCGAAAACCGAGGCAATAAAAGATAGCAGCGGAGAGGTCCCTCCTGACTCTGCCGCTAAGCCGATCCTTGGGGCGCAGTCCACTGAATATGGGAATCGATTCCGAAGAAACAAATCCATAACGAGGACGAGTTCTTAATTCAATCTATCCCGATCGAACGATACCGTCTTGTGTTTCTTAGCCGCGCTCCCCGCACCGGGGGAACGGGGCGCTACAATATCTCCTCAACTACGATACGTAAAATACGTCATGTACTCCCTCTAATGATGGAGGTAATGCAAGACGGTAAGCCACTTCGCCAACTCGTTCCAAGATGTCAAAAGGTCCGATGTACCTCGGACTCAGCTTGCCTCTGCCTCCAAATCTGATGGTACCACGAGTGGGCGATATCTTCAAAAATACGTGGTCACCCCCCTTGAGCTCCAATGGTCTGCGGTGCGCATCTGCCCAGTGTTTCTGTCTGTCCTGTTTCTGTCTGTCCTGTGCTGCGTGCAGGTGGCTCTGAATCTGCTTGACCTTCTCTACTGTCTGTGTCACTAATTCTGGACCAAGTATCTGACGCTCTCCTATGTCACTCCAACACACTAGCGACCTATATTTCCTGCCATACAGTGCCTCATAAGGTGCCATCTGTATGCTGGCCTGGTAACTGTTATTGTAGGAGAATTCCACCAAGTGTAGATGGTGCTCCCAAGATTCCTCCAAAATCAATCCTGTACGCTCTCAACATATCCTCCAATACCTGTATCGTGCGCTCTGACTGTCCATCAGTCTATGGATAATATGCAGTACTGAACTTGAGACGAGTTCCTAAGCTCTCCTGCATACTTCGCCAAAAATGTGACGTAAATCTGGAATCATGATCCGATACGATGCTGACAGGCACTCCATGTAATCGTACTATCTGCCTCATATACATGTCAGCTAGTATCTCTGCGGATTGCCCAACTCTGAAGGGCAAGAAATGTGCAGACTTGGTGAGTCTGTCTACGACAACCCAAACTGTATCCTTCCTGTTAGAGCTTCGCGAAAATCCTATGATAAAGTCCATGGTAATGTGTTCCCACTTCCACTCGGGAATGGGGAGTGGCTGCAATAATCCTGCAGTCCTTTGATGTTCGGCCTTGACTTGCTGACAAACTAAACACTTCGCCACAAATCCTGTAATTTTCCTCTTCATCCCATGCCACCAAAAATGCTGTCTCAAGTCTCGGTACATCTTCGTACCCCCGGGATGAATGGAATAAATCGAGCTATGAGCCTCGGTCATCAAATCTTGGCGTAGCTCGCCACTCGGAACATATAGGCGATCTCCGCACCTCAACGTTCCGTCTTCATGAATCCTGAGTCCCGTTTGCATGCCGACTTCTGTTCTCTCTTGCAGACGTCGAAATCTCGCATCTGTAGGCAATGCTGCATTGATCCTCTCAATCAAAGTAGACTGAACCTCAAGACTGGCCATCTGTCCATCCATGCCTGGCAATACGATCTCTATCCCAAGCTCCTGGAGTTCCTCTATCAACTGTCGCTGCGTCGTCAAAAAGTATGCCATGGGCTTCCTGCTTAAGGCATCTGCGACGACGTTCGCCTTGCCAGGGTGGTACTGTAGCTTAATGTCATAATCTGTCATCAACTCTAGCCAGCGTCTCTGCCTCATATTGAGCTCCTTCTGCGTGTAGACGTACTTCAGGCTTTTATGATCTGTATAAATCTCAACACGCTCACCATAAAGGTAATGCCTCCATAGCTTTAGTACAAATATCACCGCAGCTAGCTCCAAGCCGTGCGTCGGATAGTTCTTCTCATGTACTCTCAGTTGTCTCGATGCGTAGGCTATCACCTTGCCGTGTTGCATCAGTACGCATCCCAATCTGCTCCCTGATGCATCACTGTACACTACAAATCCTCCTGATCCGGAAGGTAGTGTCAAAATCGGTGCCGATGTCAGTCGCTTCTTCAGCTCATCGAAAGCCGCCTGACACTCGTCTGTCCAGATAAACTCCTCGCCTTTACGTGTCAGTCGCGTCATAGGCGCAGCTATCCTCGAAAAGTTTTCCACGAACCTCCGGTAATATCCGGCAAGTCCGAGGAAACTCCTAACCTCTGTAACTGATGTAGGGGTAGGCCAGGTCTCTACTGCAGCTATCTTCTCCGGATCCACTGATAGTCCATCCCCGGTGATTATGTGTCCCAGAAATGGTACCCTATTCAAGCAAAACTCATATTTGCTGAGTTTGGCGTACAGCCTCTCATGTCTCAGCGTCTCCAACACAATCCTGAGATGTCTCTCATGCTCCTCCTGGCTCTTAGAATATATCAGGATATCGTCTATAAATACCACCACGAACTTATCTAAGTACTGGTGAAACACATTGTTCATCAAACACATGAATACTGCCGGCGCGTTGGTTAAACCAAACGGCATGACTAAAAACTCATAGTGGTCATACTTCGTCCGAAGCGCCGTCTTCGGAATGTCTTCTCTCCGTACCTTGATCTGGTAATAACTTGATCTGAGACCGATCTTCAAAATACATATGCGCTACTTAGCTGATTCAATAAATCATCGATGTGTAGCAAGGGTACTTGTTCTTTATTGCTACGGCATTTAATGCCCTGTAATCGTTATGCAACGTATCGTCCCATTCTTCTTTGGTACAATAAGATGGTTGCTCCCCATGGAAAATACTAGCCCGATCTAAACCCTTGTCTAAGAGATCCTCCACGATGGACCTTCAACTCAACCAACTCTATCGGTGCTACTTTGAAGACGGGAAAATAACTGTCTCGGCTCTTGGAGTCAACTCTGTAACAACTCTTTCTGTCATGTGGCAGGCCCAAAAAATTCTCTAGAAACACATCCTCAAGCCCTGATATAATACGGGGTACACTGGTTCACCTTCTGCAATGTGTGTCTCTAAGGTAGAGGGGCATCATGCTCCCGGGCTCCCTGAAGTATCTCAAACTCAGGGTAATCTGGTAGTCATAAATAATGTAATCACTTCGACAATCTCGCGTCGAGTGATATTGGCTCAATCAATCCATGTATAGGATAAGGTCATAGCCTAGACTAAACCTCACAATAATTTCTCCCGTTCTGTTTCCAACATCAATCCTCAAAAAAAAAAATCCTCGCCTAATGTATAATTCTCTTCTCCTCAAAGTTTTTCCTAAAATTTTATTCCTCAAATTTCTTCTTTTCGTTATTCATCTCTCCAAGTCACAAGTACAATACTGGTATCACTCTAGCACAAACTAGAATTTTCTGAAATCCGATCATTATCTTCCAAGTGAGATCCTAAAATTTTATCTTCTCTAGTCCATAATATCATTCCTGGTATTGCTATCATATACAACCACTAGTTTCCATCGTCAGGCTATGCATTCACATAAATTATTTTAGGTCATGATCAACAATCCTTCTAGCTCTCAGTACTCCCAAGATCACTGCTATCTCAAGTACGACTAGGGTACTACTGGTTCCAATTTTCTTGCTACCCTTTCATACTAGTTCTAGAATCCAAAGAACCCTTCAATCTATCCTGATAGGGTAACATTCTTCTCATAGAAAGGTATACGAATTCTGTCTCATGTCGTCTGGTCTTCGATCTTCTTCTGGAGGGAAGTCATCAGTCACGAGCATTCGTCTCCCCGAATAATAGGGGACGAGGAATAAGGATAGCGATATTTGACGAAGATTGAACGAATGCAAAGTGGAAGTCCAAGGGCGATAATCACATACAAAGAGTTTTAAAAATTGATTATGGATTGAGATCCTATTCAACAATCATAACATCTATTCCTAATTTGCAGGCTCGCTTGGCACAGTCAGGTGACCAAGACGATTTAAATCGGACCTGCATGGGCCACCACAAAAACATGTCACGCCCCAGTCCCAAAATACGTAGGACCAGGAATACGTGACACGCTAGCTACGCATTCGACCAGACTCTGGTCTGACTCGAATACATATAAGCTGTAATATAAAGGGCACTATCTAGATATTCCATAAATGTAAACCTCTATGTCTCAATCCACAATGTACATCAGTATACAAGAAAGAGCTATATGTGCTAAGGTCGGCCGCCCAATAACACACTAACTCGAATAGACTCGAGAAGAAGTATGAGTCTACAAAACTAGGCTACAACAGCAGATGAATAATTAATGTAAATAACCATAATGCTGGTAGATATAATGTGAGTACCTGGTACCATGCTCGCAAGATATGCCACTCCATCAGTATCTCCAAGTGCTCCGTAATCGTCTATGCTGCAAAACTGGCAGGTAACCAGGTCCTCAGAGGGACGTAACAAGGTACAAAAATATAACATGCCAAGTAAACAGAAAGTACAAGTGCACGACAGGGTACTCTATCATAACCAACTAGTGTGACACAGTTTAAAGACAATGTTCGACGCGTGGGCTGTCCAAAGTAAAACCGTAGCTCCGGACACGGAAACACACGGCACGTACCGCAGCTCCGGGCAAAGAGTCACACGGGTGAAACAGTTACACTAGATACAGGTATCACTAGAAAATACTACATATATATAAGCGCGTGCAGAGTAGCCCAAACGTCTAGTAACTGTCTTCCCCTTCCCAAGCAGTCAACGATTGTGCGTTGAACCTGAACCTCTAACTACAGTCTCAACACATGGAAATAACTCAAAAAGTTCGACCCTAAGGTCGTCCCAGTCTCTGGTCATGATGTCAGTATCAGGAAACAGGAATCTGGCACGAACACAGTGTATGAGTGTGTCCTGGGGTATCGATGTACTCTGGTACGTATATCGAGATACTACGAATCATCCAACAATCTTCCTAGGATGCTACGATGTACGTCTTCACCCGGTTGTGAACCGGACGTGAAGTACCGAACGTCAATATAACTACGTGCACAATGTACATACGAAACAATAAATATCTGTAAACTGAAATACAGGGTGGCAAGGTACACTTGCCTGCGTGCGGTTGCTGATGACGGGGATCGGGTACCGCGTCCAAGTCCTCAGGTCCCGCAATACCTAGTGAAGAGATACAAACCAGAATTAATAACCCACTTAGGACAAGCAAGTGTGCTACACACATCTACTTCTAGACTTAGTCTCAAATACGACTCACAGGGACAAGACACTAGGGGGTTGACCAAAGTAGACTCGGAGCAAGTTACATCTGATCAAATTAAATATCTGTACGATATCATCAATCCAAACCTCAAGCTTACTATGTCCATCACAAAGTTCAGTAGTTCAAGCCAGGATCAAATCCTTAAATTCCACTCTAGTCCTTACAGTCATTAATATATACATTACACATTATCCTTAAATAAAAAATTATCCTCGAGTAACTGGTTATTAATAATTACTTAACCCTCGGTTATAAACACCGTCAGTATCTACTCCTCCAATATATTCATTATTATTTTCCGGCCTCCAATCAATGACTATCGGTTTGATATTACGCCTTTCTCACAGTGTATGGTACATAATTACATATTCGTATTCCTCAATCGATTTTCGTCACTAGTTATCAAGTCCTCAAAATAATGAGCATCTTAATGCCATCCCCTCCTTTTACCATAAATTACCGGCTCTTCAAGGATAATTAACTTATATGAAAAAAACAACTTAATATACTCTAAATCTTGATGCATTCAACCTCAAGCTCAACGAACCATATTTAAACCTTAAACCAATTAAAATTCATTCACTTCCATAATATTCATAATATCTTATTAAAATTCAAATCTCGACCTTCATGCGAATCATTGAAATCTATTTTAATTTATGCAACCAAAAACCCTAAAACATACTAAACATCATTAACACAAACTCGAATCATTAAAATCCATATTACTTAACCAATATAAACCTCAATCGCATAGTTCAAGTATTCTCCACACTAACCATATATATCCATATCATAGATACACCACCCTAACTAACATTCACATTTCTATGCATATAAATGAATCTTATTTAAAAAGTTAATAAATTCTAGAATTAAAACATGAGAGGGGAGATTCGACCTCGACGAGGTTGTCGACGCCGGAGCACGGCCGATGGAGGGTGGCCGCGGTGGTGGTAGTAGTGTTGATGTTGGTGGAAGCTAAGGGTGGTAATGGTGATGCTGAAGTCGGACGGGAAGTGGTCGACGGGGTAGAACTCGCCGGAGAGAAGTCGTGATGAGGCCGGAGAGGTGATTCGTGGAGGGACTCGGCTGACCGGAGGGGGCTTGGCAGCCGGTGGTGGCAGGGTGGAATGGTGGTGGAGGCTGGTGGTAGACGGGGTGGTGGAAGAGGTGGGGGAGTGAAGATGGAGGTGGCCGAGAGGGGCGGCTGCACAGTAGCGCCGGAGGGAAACAACATCCGGCTGTACAGCGGCGCCGGAGAGAAATCTGGCCGGAGTGGGGCTGAAGCTGGAGTGCCACGGGGGTCGGGTGGCCGGACGTCTGAAGCACCGGAGTCGGGCCGGAGCAATGGACAGCGGTGCGGTGCTTCCTGTGGAGTGTTTCAGTCGCCGGAGCGGGGCTGAACAATCCGGTCGGTCGGGGGGAGTACACAGCGGGCTGCCGGGCTGCACCGGCAGGACAGCGGCGGGTTGCGGTGGTCGAACAGCGAGGTGCAGAGCCGGAGCGGGCTGGCCGAAAAGCTGGCCGGAGATCAGGTCAGGTGGCCGGAGTTGGCTCCCCATGAAGAAGAAGAAAGGAAGAAAAAGAAGGAAGGAAGAAGAAGAAGAAGTTGGCTGTGGTTATTGAGGAAAGAGGAGAGAGAAAGTAGGGGTGGGGATTTCCAAGTATTGGGATTAGGGCCTGCTTGGTATGTGTGTAGGGGGTGGGGGAAAATGTTGCTTTATAGGGGGATGTGTGGGTTTGAATGAGTGGTTGGGATCCTCCTAGGTAGAATGAGTGGTGGTGATTTAATATGGATAGGGGGTGGGGTTTCTTCATGAGGGATTTAGGATTGGGACCCCATTTTGGGACCCACAAATAATCATGACCAATGGGGTGTTGCCAACAATTTAATAATTGCAAATAAGCCCCCGTAAATTCGAGAATTTGCATGGACACATAAAATAACGCAAAAATTGCGCAGAAAAATATATTTAAAAATTGTCATGGTGAAGGGGTGTTGCGCGTTAGGCGCGGGTCAAATTTGAAGACCATTGGGATTAATTTAGTATTAAAATAGAATTTACAAAGTTGGTAAATCCCTATTTAATTAAAAATAACGCGTCCCGCGAATTTAATTTAATTGGGGCCCGCGGGGTCAAAATCTGGAAATGACGCAAAGGCCAAAAATGGTGGGGGTTTGGAGTCAGTCTTGGACCCTTTAGTTGGTCCGGCTCAACGGGTTAAGTTGGTACCCCAAAATCGAGGGTAACGACACAGGTGTCCGACACGGAATTAAATACGGTTTTCGATTTACGGAATGCTGCGCAATTAATTTAGAGCACACAAAAGTTGATTTTAACAATCAGAAAAGTCCAGTGCCTAATTTGGCGAGTTGAGTCGAGTGTACAATATTTGTACGGAATTTATGGGCTGATACTGGGCTCCGAATAATTAGACAAAGTTAGGGTGTGCCAATATTTTAATTAATTGGATTAAAATTCCAGGTAAATATCCTCTACTCTAAACCTCAATATTTTCTATCAAAAATTTCCAAATCCACTCTAACTATCTATGGAATAAATTGAGGGGGGTTTACATAAATAACTGAGTATGAAACTGAATACTCTAGAGAAATCCTCCGACACAACCTCGTCATCTGGTGCTAGTACTGCTCCAACATCAACTCATGTTCCGTAAACATCGTGGTAACTCTCCTCGTCTATACCTGGGGATATAATCCGGATCCAGGTCCTCAGGGGACATAACAAGGTACAATAAACACTCAAGCCAAGAAAAAGCAGTACAGTAAAAATAGATCCTCAAGGACAAGCTACGTAACCAACTAAGTGTTATGCAAATGAGAGCATTACTCATACTCAAGCTGAAACCACTACAAGCTCTGTGTCGGAGAACCCATAGCGGCAAGTAGCATCTGAAAGGGCCAGTACATGTGCCAAAGCTCTGGTACAGAGACTAAGGCACTCTCCAGTAATATAAGTATATATATATATATATATATATATATATATATATATATATAAAAGCAAAATTAGCATGTAGCATGTGTGTCTCTCCCCACCCAATATAACCTCACGTCTCATGTCCATAACACGCAAGATCATGACCTCTAGCTAGTATAACGAGTCATAATGATATCTCTATATATGCAAGTCTCAGTTAGCGAATCTTGTAAGCCTATACAGAATCACCATGAATAACTCAGGAAAGATTTTGTCACGTAAATAGTGTCAAGTGTCCTATGGTATGACGTACTTGGTAAAGCAAGCACGTAAAAATATAGGATCGTAGTATCAACTCTCTAAGTGACGTTACACGACTCCGCGTACGGTGTCGATACCCAAATCTTGTTCGGACGCTAAGTAATATCTCACGGTCCTAGGTTGAACAGGTACAACACAGAAGTATCTAGAAAGAAATAACACAAGCAATTAATATCATAGGATCTACTGCAAGTTGGCAAGGTACACTTGCCACGGTTCTGAGCTCCGTCAGTTACTCCATATAAGTGGTATCTCCAAATACACTTCCGGATGCTGAAACAAACATCACCATTATCTTCAGAATACTTGAAATATCTAGAATTGACTATCCATAAGCCCAATTTGGACACGGGGGCATAATTGACAGTTTCGGGTCAAAGCGGGGTCCACAAGTGGCCTACTTCGCACCAAAAAATATGTCAAAGATAAAGTTCTCCAAATTTGTCAAACTTAGTGTCTACGAGTCCAGAGTGATGATATGAACCCAACGGAACATTCAGAACTAGATTCCGATGAGCCGGTCATAAAATCGCCCATCAAGTGGAACCATGGGGCCCACGAAATGGTATTTCGTCAACGTTCTCAGAATCGAACCAAACTTGGGTCACAGGACCAGCATAATGATGCGAATCCGATGGCATAAATTTTGTTGCAAAACGACAAGCATACACAAAATTAGGATGAGTGTCAGAACAGACCGATACGAGGCTTTTTGACGGATACGCGTTGATTCTGGTGTGCACGCACATCCAAACCAACTTTCGAGAAATCCCACACGTCTGCGTTGATGATACACGCCTTTCGGTACAATTCACATACGACAAAGTCGTTTCGTTTAGCGGGACGTACCCCGTTTTGGAAAATTTTGGGTTTAAGAAATCAAGTTTTTGACGAAATTCAACAGCAAATAAAATACAGCATACATCGAATTAAAATAAAATAATTGAAGAGATTAAAACACGGTTATATTATATAAATTACTGTTTAAGTAAAATTTTAGTATCGCATGCCGTTATGAAGATAACGGAACTCAAACACGCGTACTTGGGACAGTTTCTGTTCCTAAAATAAGTTATTTTTTTTCATGTTTTGCGTCACAATTTGTGATCGACATAGGACACGATACACTAAACTAATTACACATGGTTCAAGGGGGTCATGTGGTCTTCGCATAGGACTTGATAGTTCACTGTTTGGATTACAGTGTAGAGAGATACAAGGGCGAGAAGTTGAGTACCTTGTTACTGTTGTTGCTCGGGGATTTTGGGTGGCTATGCGGCTCGCGGCGGCTGCAGCGGCGGTTGACAGCGGCGACGGTAGTCGGGGTGGTCGTCTGGACTGGTGGTGGAAGTCCGGTGGTGGTGATGTATATATAGGGGGTGTGAAGGGGGTTACTAAGAGAGAAAGGGTGGGGGTCGACCGTTGACGGGGAGGAGAATCGAACGGTCGACGGTAGGTTAGGGGAGAGTTACTGTAGAGTGGGTTAGTGGGTTCTGGGTTCGGGTTATCTGGTAAGGGTTGGGTTTAGGATTCAGTTGGTTTAAGTATGGGTTGGTTTGGTTTGGGTTGTTATTAATTAATCTCTATATATACATATGTATGTATATGGCCATCTAAAAATAGTTTTGGACCTCAGTAAATTCTAAATAAATTATACAATACTCTAATAATAGTTGTACAACCAAAAAAATATTTTCTGCACTATATTAATAATTAATTAAATATACATAATTATAAATTCATGAATATTATATATTATAAATAGCTAAAAATTACAGAATTTTTTTCCTTAAACTCGGTAATTACAACTAATAAAATAAAATTTTAATTTCTAAAAATCAGGGTGTTTACAATCTGGCAAAACGTAATTCGTCGATTTCACAAAATATCTGTTGGACAAGCATATTTGCATCTCTTACAACCTACGCAGTCTACGATTCTTGGGGCAGAAGCAATTTGTTTAGCTTTACATCCATCCCAAGGTACCATTTCCAATACATCTGCGGGGCAAGCTCGTACAGTTGCAGTCGGTGCTCGTTTGTGCGTGCGTGAACCACCCCCGAATTAAGAAAATGATGACTCTTGGGGCATCTGAGAATGATTCGAGCGGCGAAGCCTAGACATCAACCTAACTACTTCACTGAACTGACTTCTGTCTTTATTCATAGTGCCATAAAAATGGATCGTCCACTGAGATTGTAAACTCCAAGAGTCAGTCCAAATGGAGAGAGCCTTCGCCCTAGTGTCACGGAAACCAGTGCCTATAAAGGAGATCATAAGGACCGAAAGAAGGAATAAAAATCTTATTCTTTCCCCTTTTCTGTGAAAAAGATAAATTTGTTAGAGCTGGGGCAGAGAAGCAATCAAGAAAATGGGTCTGTTAACAAGTGAAGGAACTGAAGGGCGTAGCGATCTCGTAAATTATCTTTCTTGATTCCAATCTTTGTTGAAAGAAATTTGCTATTGAAAAAAATGTTCCATTTCCCCCCTTTCATTTAGTACCTCTCCCTTTCCTTTTGTCGAGAACCCATGTGAGATACATAAGAATAGGCTATTCTCCTTTTTAAATTACGTTGACCAAGAGAGGTTGAAGCTGCATAGATTATTTGGATTGTCCCTAGGGAAAGTCAGTAAGCCAATTTCTTGGAAAGTGCTTTCGATCCGGATCTTAACAAGCTGATCGGCCCTGTCATCCTTATTCAATATAATCCTACGGTGAAATGAAGGGATGGTCCGAGGGTACCCAGACCAATTGTGGGATACTGGGACCGGTAAGAGCTCAGGGGGGGCCGTGAGCCCATAAAGTAATATTAAAAAAATGAGCTAAAAGCTCTGTTTTTAATGCTGATGTAACAAAGTACATAAACAAGGGTATAAATCAATTCTAGATCGATTTATTGTCAACAAAGATCGTTTTAAAGATCGACCAGAAAGCGGAGGAATGGCTTCGTTAGGATTAGAGTATTGCTACGATTCTTCCTGAATAGACTCGATTCTCCCATCGAGAGTGACTTTGAAAGTCTTACCTAAACTCTTACGAGTGAATATGAGAAAACCTATAAAACAACGAGCTACTATCATTTCTTCATTATAGATTGAGATCTTCTTCGGACTTGATGTACAAATAGATGGAATAACAACAAATAGTATCTCGTCGCCTTTCTCTACTACATACAGTTGTTTCAGGCCGAACACAAGGACTCCGCGCCCGCGACTAAAAGGAAAGTTACCCGTTATATGGCTTGTATTGGTTCAAATCCAATTCATGATGGTACTCTACCTTAGGCTACACACATCGTGCATGTCCCAACACCTAGCTCGCTTGTGCTACGTGCCTTGCTTTCGACGCGTCGCTATCGACACTTCGCTTTCAACGCTTGCGAATCCCTGGAGCTTTCACTTCGACACGTCTTCGTTCGTGATCGCTTAGTGCCCCTCTTCCATCAATAGGTACTCCCAACGCCATGCTATTCCATGAGATTGGAAAAAAAGCAGCGTAACTACTTATTATAATCGTCTGGAAGGCTTTTCTTGTTTTTTCCAGCAGTTATTACTTTATGAAAGATCAGTTCTTAGTGTAGTCTCGAGTATATAGTCTCATCGCCCGCTTTCACTACCCGTGAGAGCACGATAACAGAAAGACTATGCCCATAGCTATACTATAGTTTCACCAGCAAATCTCAAGCTATTAACGTTGGCTTATCTGTCAGTCGAACCTTTTTATGGGTAGCGCTGACGTGAGATCCCCACGGAACCCGGTCTGCCAGTAAAGGCTCTACGTCCGGTCATGTGTGATCGTGAAGCTTATCCAGGGGATATTTTTTATTTGTTATTCACGTCTTTTAGAAATAGCAGGTTATCGGTTCAAGGACGCAATGTGACATTGCTTTTTCAGGGTAAGAAGGGTTAGACGAAATGTCTCGAGCCTTCTTTTCTCTGACGCAGTTGGACCATCTTGGACTTGAACCGGAAACCTTATATATATATATATATATATATAAAGTTCGGTCCAGGATATGGACGAGGTAGACGATCGTCACGGGCCTCCAATATTAGAAGGTCTACGAATTTTAAAATAAGTTAGGACCATAATCAAATTTAAAAAAAATCTTCGAAAGGCCCGAACAAGGTCAAATCAAGCAGGATCTGAAAAGAAATAGTTGTCTCCTGGTAAAACGTGACCAAATTTATCAAATCTGTAAATAATAATAATAATATAACTGTTACTACCTCCTCTCGGACAAATCACCGGCCTCTTCATCTTCCCTTCTTTTTTACAAAAAATTTACTGTCAAAAAATATTTTAAACAAATTAACTAAAACAAAATAATTTTTTTAAAATTTTAACTCACGAAATGTTTGGCTATCTCTGATGGCGAAAATTTAATTTTTATTTTTTTTATATTTGTCAAATTTTCGTCAACCGAGTTGGCAATTTTTTATTTATGTTTTGGTTTGTTTTTGTTTGGATTTTTTTTATGTTTTTTTTTATATATTTTTTGCATAATTGGATTTTTTTTGTTTCCTTTTTTTCCTTTATTTTTTAAAATTGCTTTTGTTTAGTTTTATTTAGGTTTAGTTATTTTTAAAAAAAAATTGTAGCAATAAATTTTTTTAAATAAATTCGAAAAAAATAAAATTTAACATAAAAAAATTAAATATGCTATCATTGAACAACAACAACAACAAAAATTCTGCCGTAAAAATATTACGTCTACCGTCGAGCAGATATCGAGCGCCCATAACTATTTGTTTGGAAATCGTTTTTCGTCAAACAATATGTCGATTTGTATGTTTTCAACGAGAGTAACACAATTCGTGTAGAAAGAATTTTCATCCGAAATAAAATGAACATGTTACAAACAAAATTTTAAAATTTAAAACTTTAAAGTATCATAACTTTTGACTGAAAGATCGAAACAAGGTCCAGTTTGTGCCAAAATGACCGTATCGAAAAGTACTATGAGATAAACTGTTTTACCGTTTGACGGACTTCAAAAAAAATTAGAATCGCAAAAAAATGATGTTTCGACCTCCAAATTTTACTTTCGATAAATCTTTTTTTATTTTTTTTATTTTCTATACCAATTTGTTATTATCTATACTAATATGAATGATAACAAAATCTATTGATTAATATTATTATCAATATTATATTTTTCTTTCATATCACTAGAAGATAATTTATTATTATTTTATACAAAATTTATTTAAAATAATTAATTTTATAGATAATAAATAATTAGTTTGTTATTTGTTAAATTGTGATATCTATTTTAATTATGATTTCTCATAAATATATGTTTTAAATTTTGAATGTGTGTTTAGTTAGATAATAACAAATTACTATAGATAATAATTAAAATTTTAAAATTATATTAGTATACATAATAGAAATTAGTATAGATAATAATCAAACGGTTGCTATTTCTAAAATTATATTTTGAATGATAATAAATATGGTATCTAATATTTGAAAAAATATTTTAGTTAATTTTAAATTGTCGTTAGAAAATCTATTGGTTAATTATTTATAAAACCAACACACAAAAAAACCAAATCCAACTATCCAAAAAAATCAGCACAAAAAAACCAACATAGAAAAACCTAAAAAAATAAACAAATAAATAAACCAAAAAAAAAAAATTATTGTCAGATTTTTTTCAACTTGGTTGGCTAAAATTTGGCGAACACAAATTTTTGCCAACTGGATTGACGAAAATTTGACAAATAAAAAAAAATTATTTCATATTTTGGCCATCAGAGATGGTAAAAGCTTTCAAAATTTTAATTTTTTTATAAATTATATCGTTTTAGTTAATTTATTTAAAAATATTTTCTGTATATCAAATATTTTGTTTTTTTTTATGAAGAAAACCATGGGCAAAAAAAAATGATGATAACAATGGTGGATTGAAGTTTTGTCCTATTACTATTATTATAATCATTATTAAAGCTTCGTTTGGTGGCACCATAGCATATTTGATGGCTTGGCTATTACAATTTTTAATGGATTTTTACTCAGCATCGGTGTGTGATTGCTAGAGGGTTATTAAATCCACATGGACCACAAAATTTTTGTTCCACTTGGTGTGTGAATGATGCTAGTTCCTGACTTCCTGTCAGTCTTGTGTCTTGGTCAATTTAATTTGCCAAATTTTTTTTTTAGAAATCTATAATTGCCAAAAAAAAATGTAAATGTACAATAAAAATTATAATAGATTATCAAAATTATTCTTAATTTACAATAGAAGCTATAAATTTTATTTTAAAAACTATAGTGAATTAAAAATAGCTTTGATAAACTATCATGAAAATATTTAGACATTGTAGAAGCTTTCTTGGCAATTACAATTTTCTTTTGTTATTATATGTTAATGGAATAAAAGTTTCAATGTATTATGTATACTCTGGCTGGTCATTTGTTTGTCGGTTATTAATTTTAAATTTAAAATATTTAAGAAATGCTTTGCCAAAAGAGATTATTAATCTAATTGAAGTACTTAATTTTATAATAAAAAAAAAACGTAGATCTTATTCTAATGTAGTTTTTCAAAACTAAAACTAATAAAATCTTATTCATAAGATATATTAAATGGTTTAGTTATGATATCTATTAAAAATAATATGTTAGAGAAATTTGATTATGATAGTTTAATTGATAATTTTGCTATTAAAAATGCTAAAAAATATTATTTATGCAAAAAACGTTCAATTTTTAGATTTTGTCCTAGGGCCCATATATATATATATATATATATATATATATATGTGTGTGTGTGTGTGTGTGGGGGGGGGGGGGGGGGGGGGGACGGATCAAAAGACCCGTCTCCGGAGTGTCGTCAAAGTCCTGTCCCCCTGCACCATCGGATTGCAGGATTCGCCGCGCGATCCAACGGTGGAGAGCTATGAGGCTTCCGCGGGGCTCCGCGAGCGGGACTCCGAATCCGCTTTTATATATATATATATATATATATATATATATATATATATATATATTCTACTATATAATGAGGAGAGTAGGCTTCACCGTGAAAGTTTTCTTTCCAAAAATACCCTTCATTATATTTACTAATTAAAAATAATACCTACAATAAATTCCAATGACAACCATTTAATGGATGCATTAATATATTATAGAAATCAAAGAGTTCATACTACTTGCTAAGTTTTCAATGCTAGTATTGATGTCCGCAGCCTGCCCTCGCTACAGTTGGTGTCCGCGAGCGGGACTCCGAATGCTGCATTGGTGTCCGCAGCCTGCCCTCGCTACAGTTGGGGTTTCAACTATGTGAATTGAATACTTAAAACTGATTGTTTTTATGTATAATTTGGAATTTGGAATGATGGTGATATGAAAGTGTTTCCCATTCATCCACATTGGCACACACACATTTTAGACAGAGAATCTGGGTACTTATTACAAAGGATCAATTGCATGAATGATTGATGATTGTCCTTTGCTTGTGTGTAGGACCTTGTTCTTGTGGCCAAGTGGGTGGGCGGGCTGGCAGCTTTTTTATAGCGGCAGCTTAAAACAGTAGTATGAGTGTACTTCCTGCACAAACAATTGGAATCCAATGCTAGTCATGACCAACCCACCACTCCGTCATGGGAAGGAGGGCTGCATAGCTAGTTAATTTTTTTTTGATGACTACATAGATCGGAAGCACCATCGGCAGTTGATTTTCTTTAGTCATTTGGTTTGCGGAAAGAAAATAAAAATAAATTATATTTTTGTTATTTTTTATTTTATAAAAAGTTATAATTTTTATCAATATTTTTTTTCCGGTGTTTTAGAGCGTCAAAAAAAAAATGAAAAAAAAAGTGATTATTTAAATGTAGAAAATTAAATCCTTGGATGGATTGAGAGAAAATTTTTCTTCTATTTTTCTTTCCATGGAGAATCACTTTGCTTTTCTCCTTAATTTTTTTGACATCCAAACATAGAAAAAGAATTACTTTTCTTTTCCAACTCCATGATTCCGTGAACCAAATGAGGCCTTACAGTACTCACAGAACATGTTGATTCCAACTCAATTGGGATACATAATAATCTTTATTCTTATATGGCTAAATTTTAACTTTGATATTCACAATCATTCAAGTTTTTCAATTTTATACCTTAAACTTTTATCTTAGATAACTTAATACCTTCAACAATAATTGTACAACTTAATATTTTTTAACGAAAAATATTAAATGACAAACATATTTCCATCGTACGTGGCCACTTTAAATATCACCAAAAAAGAATTGAGGAATAATTTGGTCAAAATATTAATTTTTGTTAAAATATAAAAATAACTCCGCTGAAAGATATCGACTTAAATTTTTTCAATAATTGATGATAGTAATTGGTATGATATTAAAATTTAGAACATCAAATCAAAAAATTTGAATAGTATCAAATTAAAGACTAAATTGCAACTTGATACCCTCAACTATCCGAGTTTGGCAACTTGATACTCTAAATTTTCAAAATAGTCAACTTAATATCATCAACTATTGAATATTGTCAACTTCATATACTGAAAACACCCTCCTCCCCCTCCGGCGACCCCTCTTGGCAACTCCATATCGTGAAAAAACAAAAAATACGAAAATACCGGCAAGACGCGTGAGGACGAGCGGCACAGCAGCAGCAGCAGGCACGCGCGGACGAGGCGGCGGGTGAGTCGGCTAGCGCTGGCGAGGGGCACGAGCGGCAAGCAAGGGCGGGCAGCGCGCACGGGGGTGGCGCGCACGGGGGCTAGGCGGCGGGAGGGGAGGGGTGAGGAAGAGGGGATATTTTTGAAAGTTTATTTTTCAGAATATTAAGTTGACTATTTTGAAAGTCTAGGATATAAAGTTGTCAAACTTGATAGTGGAGAGTATCAAGTTTCAATTTAGCCAAATTAAAATTAAATCTCGAGTATTTTGCTATTTATTTATTCTACTCATCGGAGAAGTTGGAAAGCTTGTAAACATAGCGGGATGTCCCCACGACAGCCATCTTGTCGTCACCTTTATTGCATTATTGTGCTGGAGCTCCATTAATTGGACCATTGGGCTCGGAGTTGCCTCCAGACTGGATTAATGCAGCTATGCTGCAGACCAAGTCTTTTTCAAACTCGAGGTTGTCCAGTCCTTGTGGACATGGATCATGGTATAGCCATAGAGGACGATGCACCTGTAGACAGGGGGGCGTAGTTAAGCTGGTCCAAGGGACTGCAGCTGAGTCCCCTGGATTTTGTTTTTTTTTTTTTTTCATGTATATATTCTCCATACATAAAAAGTAGTACCAGCAGTAATTAAGAACTGCACTGTACATTAAGAACCAAAATATAAATGTAGCATACATAGCTTCTAGTGAGATCGATCAAGAATAACATCACCAAGCTGGAAGCACACCAAGAATGATTTAAAGCACAATAATAGTCACCATAACATGTGGACAAGAGAATGGGTTTGTTATGAGTACTTATATAAATGATGAGAAAGATACATGACTATGGAGGAAAGAAGAAGAGTTTAAGAAGGAGAAGCTAATAGAAGCTAGGGGTGAGCAACGGTTCGGTTCGGTTCAACCGAATATCTAAAAATCGAAAAAACCAAAAATCGTTTTTTGCAAAACCGAAAATCGAACCGAATTTGTAAAGACCGAAAAAAACCGTACCGAATAAAATCGGTTCGGTTCTCGGTCGGTTCGTTTTTTTAGGTCCAAGTGGTGAGTGTATTCCAAATTCATAAAAACCGAAAAAAAATCAAACCTAACTGAAAAAAACAAAAATTGTGTACCAAAAATAGCAATAAACTAATTTTATACCAAGTGGTGAGTGTATACCAAATTCATAAAAACCGATTTTTTTTTTATAATGTAGTGATTCGGTTTTCGGTTCGGGTTTCGGAATCCAAAACCGAAAACCGAACCGAAAATCGAAATTAATCAAATGATAAAACCAAAATCCTAATCGGTTGATTAAAAATCGAACCGAATTTCAATTTTGATCCGGTTCGACTCGATTTTCGGTTAAAAATCGAGAATTGCTCACCCCTAATAGAAGCAATGAATGTTCTTTTTTAGTAGTAGCAGAATGAATGAATGAAGAGAGGAAGATGTGAGCTATTTTTTCCTCTTTTTTTTCCCACTAAAGTGCCAACTCCCCCTCCATCTATCACTGATATTTATTATTACTGCTATCAGCAAGCTTGTTGGTGATAACAATCCAGCTCTTTAATTTTGGAGAAGAACAAAAGCTTTATTAATTTATTTTCTTCTTACGCTCATGTAATATATTTTACAAGCAAATAAATGTAAAATAAGTTGCATGTAAGAACTCTCAAATAACAACCGATTATAATATAGTATCATTGGTGGTGTTTTTATCTTTGGATTAGTAAAGATAGTTCCACATTGACTACACCACCAAGTGAGTATCTCAATATAATACTTTGTATGAGTTGAGGTGTGCACATGGGGTGTGGTGGGGCACATTGGTACCATGTGTGGGTGGGGAGAACAATGAGTAAGCATATGTGCTCCTTTACACTTTTTTTTCTTTTTGTAACCCGCACGCTCCGTCGGAGATGCGTGGTCAGATGACCCTTATATATTATTTACAGGCGGCCTCTGACGATCGAAAGACGTTATGATTTGTAGGCTACTAATTTTCAGGATAAATTATGTCAATCCCATTATTTAGCCAGATAGTCCATATGCGAGAAAAGTTGTTCTTAAATTGCATAACACATAGACTGGTTAGGCGACCATGTTGGATATTTACTTTCAGTATATTGTAGCATGTTATTTTCTGTATCTTGTTCCGTCCCTCTAAGGACCTGGTCCCTTTCCAGGTATAAACGATCATGATTATCCGCAAGAGTACGGATCCGGACCTGACGTATTATTCTCTATCGAGGAGGTCTTACCCTTTGAGTACTCATGACTACTTCATAGCTGATGGATCTTTAGTTGTTATTCTTTTTATTGACATTTATTTTATGTTGGAGTTCCGTTCTCCTCTATCATTTTAATTGATATAGTCGATTGGTAGTGGATTTGTTTCCATCCGACTATTATTTCTTTTATTACTTCGTACTTGAGACTTTTTTGTTATTTATTTTGATACTTCTTTATTTGTGTTTGTGGATGAGATATAGCTGCCTGTGACTTGTTTGGACAACATATGTACCACTTGTGAATTATTTATTTATATAAAAACGTACCTGTGTGTTATAATTTTCCAACATATTGGAGTGTCATATACATACTGCTGGTATGCCGCGTATTTCCAGTCCTACGTATTTTGGGACTGGGACGTGACAGTTAGTGAGGTGAGTTTCTCAACCATTACCATTCATTAAGCCCCTCAGCTGGTTTGGACCTGTGTGAATCAGTTTAGTGAGAGAGCCTTCAGGGTTTTCCAAGCCTGTCGGTCCGTGACCCCTGGATGCTGAAGGCGTCCTTGGGGCAATCTCGTAGTTCCTATGGGGTGGATACGCATCTGATCTCAGCAATATTGATTTCTCATTTACGGCAAACTCATCTTCCAAAGTGTCAGATGCAAATCAAATAGAATACTAGCATTTCATTCGAGTCGGTTCGGGATATTTGAGTTGTGGGACATCAACAACGTATTGGCTGGAAAAGATGGGTTTTCCCTTTTTCGGGTACCGTACCATGTATCGTTTTCTATAAGCCGGCTTTGCAGATCAGATCTCTTTCCGGTAGCAGTAGCAGGTTTGAGATCGGGTGAAGGGAATAGAATTCCTTGCCTGGTTTCCTCGCGTGCCAACCATCATGGCTTTCAACATGGGATTTGCGGCATATGACTATTACTGTATAAAAGGAAGCATGGAAAGAGCATTCGATTGCTGAACCACAAAAAATACTTGTTCAGTTATATAGTTTGGCACATTTCGAAAGAACGAAAGAATAAAGTTCTTAATGGAGAATAACCAAACATAGCCAAACTATGCTCGACATCCTGCTCTTGGGAGGGTTTGGTCCTTGAGCGAACTACTCATGTGCTGTGTTGCCCCAACCCAAGGGCATTTGGTGAGGAGGTCCGGTGGTTGACGATCCACTAATCGGAGGCGACTGGACTGGAGTGTTTTCATCAAATGATGCATTTGGGCTGAGCCATTCCCATCCCAAGTGGTGGCCCGATTCGGCCTGTCCTGGTCGAAAAGGTTTCAAATATTTCTGAAAATTCTTGCTCCCATTGGACCATTTGTATCTATATGCGTCAATATCCCGATTCATGGATCTCTCGGTTTGAGAAATAAGAGGAGCAAACCATGTCAAACCTGCAAACAAGTCATTCGAGCAAACGACGCATTCAATTCATTTGCACCTTCAAACCGGAGAATTTAGTCCAAAATGCCATTTTCCTTCTACGATTGGCTCAACCGGAGCAGCCAGATCAGGGTTTGACTAACCTCTCGACCCTCGAAAGTCGGACGGGGTCCCTCTTAGGTAGGGTTACCTAGTTCACTTAGTCGCATTGATTGCTTGAAAAGAAAAGGAGGCGCCCGAAGGCTTATCCCTCAGGTGACTCAACTGGGTCACTGAACGAACTCCCTTTTGAGTTAACTGTATCGAATATTCTCACTCGAACAGAAACAATAGAATTAGTTTGGAAATATAGCTCTTTTATCACAGAATTCGATCATCTATTCACGTTGGCTTATTTGTCCGTCGGCGATCGAACGAGGAGTCAAACTCCTAGATGTATATGGCCTCGTCATTTATCAAACCAAAGGATTCATCTATTTAGTAGTAGGAGGCAAATGTTTTCTGGTGGATGATCCCATCCACCAGAAAACGAGAGCTCGGGAGTTGTGTGAAGAAAACCCTATCAAAGATCCAATAAGAAACCAGATCCAAACCCAATAACAACATCATCCGACCTAAACCCTAACCAATAAAACCCCTCCCTTTCCTCTTCCTCTTCTTCTTCCCACTTCGAAACCCTAAAAAAATTCCATGGCGAGGGAAGGAGAGAGCTCGAAGTCCCCACTGAAGCGGAGGCAGAAGCAGGTCAAGAAGTCCAAGACCTCTCACGGGTTCGAGACGCTGGGGCTCATCCCGGTCGTGTTCCGCGCGGTCATGAAGAAGGGGTACCGGGTCCCCACCCCCATCCAGAGGAAGACGATGCCGCTCATCCTCGCCGGCGCTGACGTCGTCGCCATGGCTCGGACGGGGTCCGGGAAGACCGCCGCGTTCCTCCTCCCTATGATCCAGAAGCTTCGGCAGCACGTCCCCGGGGGCGGGCCGAGGGCGTTGATCCTGTCGCCGACGAGAGACCTGGCCATGCAGACGCTCAAGTTCGCCAAGGAGCTCGGGAGGTTCACAGGTTAGGTTTCTTCTTCTTCTTCTTCTTCTTCTTCGTTTCTTGTTCTTCTTATGGTTGGGCTTAAATTGCCTGTTTTGTTTGGAAAAAGAAATGATTTTTACGCCGTAACACGTGCTAAAGGAACAATGTTTAATAGTTATTGTTCCGATCGTATGGAGATTGGGCTGTTATTGTGTGCTATAGAAATAATCATGTGCTGTTAAATGTGCTAAAGGAACAAATTTCACACTGCGTGTTCGCAACATGAATATGTTCCTCAGAACAAAAACATTTTTTCTGCCGGGTGAGGTCTATTGCTTTAATGCCAGTTTGGAGGGTGGGAGTTTGAGCCGCCAAATGAGTGGGGGAGTTTTGGTTGGAGTGAAAGGGGAGGACTAGCAAAACAGTTAGCTCATAACTTTTGATATCCAAATGGACAACTGGCCCTTAAATTTCAGATTTTTTTGGGGAAAAATGAGTTTGTGCTGCTACACATGCTAAGAAACAACATTTCTTTTGTTTGACCTACCAAGTCCTTTGATTATTTTGAGCCTGCAACATTGTTTGCTAACAGAACATTTTTTTATCATTTGGGTTACTTGGTCTTTTGAATTATCTTGAATTTAGGCTGTTTTCACGTGCTAAAGAACTGATTTTTCCCTTTAATGTGTGTGCTAAAGGAACAAATTTTCACAGGTTAGTTTTCTCTAACAGGCTGGTACAAACACAACACAGATTTCGGCTTAAGCACTTTGGAATGCCTTTGTCATGTCCAATATATGTCCGACGTTACACGGACATGCACAAACTTTTGGAGTGTCATGCTAGACACCAAGTCAATTTTATTATGAATATTCAAATGAATAAAATAAAGCGATAATGCAATCATGTTGTGCTTAATGTTCTATATTTTCATTTTTCATCGCAGGTCCCAAGTCCGGATAGAGTAGGAGGGTTGCATTAGGTATCCAACAACCAACGTAACACATTGTTAGTTCTCTGTGAAATGAATCTATACATAATACACGTTGGGAGTCATTCCATGAAACTACAGGAGAAAAAACGATGTGAGAGAAACTATGTGAGAGAGTAATTGAGTAAAAATTAAAAAAGAGAGAAATTCTAGAGAATCAATTTGGTTCAGAAGATTAATGAATTTTTAAAAGAGAAACGTAGATATTTACAGGTAGTTTTTATTGACTTAGAGAAAGCTAATGATCATCAAGTTCCTAGAGGAGTTGATGTAGTGGATTTTGAAGAAAAAACAAGTTTCTAGTAGTTCATTAAGGATATATATGATGGAGTTGCATCGATCGTGGAACTATTGGAGGAGATAACAACCCTTTCCCTATTGCCATTGGCTTACTCAATATCAACATCGAGTCCTTACAATAGCTATGAATGAAATTACTAGACAATATCTAGGAGGAAGTTCCATGGTGTATGATGTTTACTGATGATATAATGTTGGTTGACGAGAATAAAGAAGGGTTGGATGCTAAAATTGAAGTGTGGAGAGAGACTTTATAATATAAGAGATTTATGATTAGTAGA
The DNA here is from genome assembly GCA_036927795.1 of Iris macrosiphon. Lineage (NCBI taxonomy): Eukaryota > Viridiplantae > Streptophyta > Magnoliopsida > Asparagales > Iridaceae > Iris > Iris macrosiphon. The sequence continues at coordinate 18,292,666 of JAYESA010000020.1, read as the reverse complement.
ACGAAGACAAACTATATGAAATCTAGTTTTTAACCTGAAGTCAAGAAGAATTATACAATACTATTCTAAGACCAACCATGATTTATGGATCAGAGTGTTAGACAATTAAGAAACAACATGTCCAAAAAGTTAGTGTAGCTGAAATGATGATGCTAAAATGGATGAGTGACAATACATTAAAGAATATGATAAAAAATGAGTGTATCCATGGGAAGTTAGTGATGGCATTGAAAACAAGATGAGAAAAAATCAACTTAAGTTTGGACATGTGCAATGCAAATCCATAGATGCCCCCGTAAGGAGGAGCATTAATATAGTAGTTAATGGAGTTGCTAGGACTAAAAGTAGGCTTACACTAACATGGTTTGAAGTGTTAAAAAAAGATATGGATCTTGTTAGCGTTACAGAGGACATCGCCCTTAATAGAGCCGAATGGAAGAAGTTGATTCAAACAACCGGCCCCAAAAATTTGGGATAAATGCTTATTTAGCGTTAAGAGGACATGACCCTTAATAGAGCCAAATGGAAGAAGATGATTCACACAACCGGCCCCAAAATTTGGGATAAAGGCTTGTTATTGTTTTTGTTGATAATACGATGACAGTGCATGATTATAATATCAAAAACCATGGATTAATTCCAAAATATGGACAAGAGCATTCTCTTCTGTAACAGTATCAACTGTCGTATCCATTCTTCATGTATGTTATGGACTACCCTACCTTCTCGAATAATTTCCCAAAGCTCGGTTGAAGCAGCCTCTAACTTATTATAAATGCACCTAGATATCAATTAAATAATTGGCCAAAAATACATTTATCTGATGGAATGTATACTGAGTTCCCTATAGGAAAAAAGTTGGAGGGAGCATATTGTAAGTGAACCAGTGGGGCCTGTATATGATAGATTGGGTGGAAGTTGGGTGTTATGTAGTTTAGCCAATTTTATGTACTATATATTGCAACAACTACTATAGAACGAGCACATCTGTTACTTTCTTCTTGTAAATGAGCACTTTAGGCTGCTAACGGGTTGGCATGTGAATTGCAGCATCACCTAATTTTTAGTGGCTAACAAGGAAAATAAAAGCCATGCTATTATGGATGGTTGTCCAGATGTTAACATCGTGTTTTCTTCTATGAATTTTGTCGTATATATTTAAGTTTGGATAAGTTTGGATGTGTTAGGAGCCCTTCCATTGCACCATAATTCTAGAGTTGTAGTGATGGTTGAGCTTGTATATTTGTATTATTCTAACTTGTTCCTGCAAGTCGAAAGGCCCAATTTGGATAGAGAGCTGGATTCGCGAAGTGATATTCTTTTTGATCTGCTTGAAATTAATGTGTCTTAGAGGATTCAAACATGATTTGCTCTTTTACCATGCTAAGGTTCTTGCCACTGCACCATAACTTTAGAGCTGTAGTGAGGGTTGAGGGTTGTTTATTTGTATTATGCTAACAGGATGTAACATGTTACTAACTTCTGGCTAACTGGGAAACTTGTGTTGTATGATATATATTTGTCCAAGTTCATCTCCTATGTGTTGTGCAATTATGTAATTGTTAGGTATCAAACATTTGTTTGATTTCCTGCTGTAAGTCAATAACTTAGGATGCACTTGGGCAGAGATGTTGAAATGAAGGATTATGCAATTTCTGGTGGTGGGTGGAAGTTGGATGTTGAGTTATGTAGTTTTATGTACTATATATTGCAATGCGTACTATGGAACGAGCACATCTGTTAGTTTCTTCTTGTAAATGAGCAGTTTAGGCTGCTAGCGGGTTGGCATGTGAATTGCAGCATCACCTAATTTTTAGTGGCTAACAAGGAAAATAAAAGCCATGTTATCATAGGATGGCTGTCCAGATGTTCACATCGTGTTTTCTTCTATAAATTTTGTCGTATATATGTAAGTTAGGATAAGTTTGAATGTGTTAAGAGCCCTACCATTGCACCATAATTTTAAAGTTGTAGTGAGGGTTGGGAGTTGTATTATTCTAACATGTTCTCGGAAGTCGAAATGCCCATTTTGGACAAAGAGCTGGATTCGCAAAGTGATGTTCTTTTTGGTCTGCTTGAAATTAATGTGTCCCAGAGGATTCAAACCTACTTTGCTCTTTTACCGTGTTAAGGTCCTTGCCACTGCACCATAACTCTACAGGTGTAATGAGGGTCGAGGGTTGTATATTTTTATTATGCTTACAGGATGTAACATGTTACTAACTTCTGGCTAACTGGGAAACTGGAGTTGTATCTCGATGTATTTGTCTAAGTTCATCTCCTGTGTTGTTCAATTATGTAACTGTTAGGTAATCAAACATTTGTTTTATTTCCTGCTGTAAGTCAATAACATAGGATGCCCTTATATACCATGTCTTAGACTTGAATGCAAAAGAATCCTATGCATGCCATTTTGGTGTGTACTGTACTGTAGGATGGGACTGAAACTTGAATGGCGAGAGTATCCTAGGAATAATTTTCTATCCGTATCTTGGATGCCTCTGAAAGTATTTTGACATTGGATATAAATATCATGTGATACAACTTGTTTCATTTTTGAAATTAAAGCTTGGAGGGGAACTTTGATTCCCTTTGGACTCGCTTCTTGAAGATGCTGTGATTGTTTGTTTTTCTTCTTTGGATTTTTTTTAATATCATTAAATTGCTGCAGACCTGTGCATCAGTCTGTTGGTTGGTGGAGATAGCATGGAAAACCAATTTGAAGAATTATCACAAAACCCTGACATTATTATTGCTACTCCTGGTCGGCTCATGCATCATTTGGCAGAGATTGAGGGCATGTCACTTCGAAGTGTAGAGTATGTAGTGTTTGATGAAGCTGACTGCCTCTTTGGTATGGGATTTGCGGAACAGTTGCACAAAATTCTTTTACAGCTAAGTGAAACACGCCAAACTTTACTTTTCAGTGCTACTTTGCCTAGTGCCCTTGCTGAATTTGCTAAGGCTGGTCTACGTGATCCCCAGCTTGTGCGTCTTGATCTGGAAACTAAAATCAGCCCTGATCTTAAGCTGGCCTTCTTTACATTACGCCATGAGGAGAAAGCTGCTGCTTTGCTGTATTTGGTTAGGGAGCAGATCAGTTCTGACCAGCAGTCGCTGATATTTGTTTCTACAAAGCACCACGTAGAGTTTCTGAACATTCTTTTTAGAGAAGAGGGGATTGAACCTTCAGTCTCATATGGTGATATGGATCAAGATGCTCGAAAAATCCATATTTCAAAATTTAGAGCTAGGAAGACTATGCTGCTAATTGTTACAGATATTGCTGCAAGGGGCATTGATATCCCCTTGCTTGATAACGTGATTAACTGGGACTTTCCGCCAAAGCCTAAAATTTTTGTTCACCGAGTCGGTCGAGCAGCTAGAGCTGGCAGGACAGGTACTGCATATTCATTCGTCACAACGGAGGATATGCCTTACTTATTGGATCTTCATCTCTTTCTTTCAAAGCCTCTTAGACCTGCCCCAACGGAGGAGGAGGTTCTCCGTGACATGGATAGAGTTTATGCTAGAATTGATCAAGCCCTTGCCAATGGAGAAACATTATATGGACGTTTTCGACAGACAATTATAGATATGATTTCTGACCGAATTCGGGTGGTCATTGATGGAAATGCAGAACTGTCACTATTGCAGAAGACATGTACTAATGCATTTCGCTTATATACAAAAACAAAACCGACACCTTCAAGAGAATCCATCAGAAGAACAAAGGATTTGCCTCGTGAAGGGCTGCATCCAATTTTTAGAAATTCACTTGAATCCAATGAACTTACAGCACTTGCATTTTCTGAACGTTTGAAGGCATTTAGGTTAGTGCTGTTTGATTCCACTGTGTTCTTGCGTTTTCTGAGCACTAGATTTCTTATCATTACTAGTTACACTTGTTTCCTTTTTTCACAATAAAAGGAAGAGATTTGCTATTGTATTTTATACTAATTTATTGTTCTCTTTTTTCATGGGGGCTGATAAATATGTATCAGACCAAAGCAGACAATATTGGAGGCGGAAGGTGAAGCTGCTAAGGCGAGAAATTCACAAGTAATATAATATGTCTCACACTCAAATACTTGTATTGTTCTTTTCACAACTTTTTCTTTGATTTTATTGAGCTGCTGCGTTAATTTCTATATTAGGGATCTCAGATCTGGAGCTTCAGATTTTGGATGTGTTACATTCTTCAATCATCATATTTCTTGTTATTGCTGTTTTTGGTCGTTTTCATTTTATTATTATCTTATTATCATCATCAGATATGAAACCACTAAAGATATGCATAATTTAACTTATTGTAGTTGTCCTAGTCTCGCGTAATAAGTTTCTTTTTGGCTAATTTCTTCTTATTGAGCGACAAACCAGACATGTTAATATGATTTATACCAGAGTTTTTCTATGATTACGCATCTGCTGAAAGTTAGAACAGGGTAAAAACAATAAAACATATTGTACGATGAATAGTTCGGGATAAGGTGTATGTATTAGGTCTCTAGTCTTAATGTAGGTAAGCCTTTGGTTTGGTGTCAATATGCTCTCTAGGTTATCAGAGTAACTGATGGTGGTAAAAATATGAAGTGCATATTTAATTTAAATAATGCATGATTGATTTATAAAATTTATAAATAGTTGTAGGTAATTATGATGCTATAGTTTAGTCAATGTATATTAGACATTATATGAGTTAAGGGACTGCTTGGTTGCATGGAAGTACTATTGTAGTGTAAATACAATTGCACTGCAACACTCTTGCAGCAACACACTTGCAACAAGTAGTGTTGCAATACATTGTTTGATTATATTTGAGTTGCAACTCCAAAAGTTTGGTTAACCCTTCTTGTGAGGGCTTTACTTTTCTTTATGTTGATGTGCCAAGTTTCTATGGGACTATGTTGCACTAATCAATGTAGTAAAAGTCGCTAGGCGCTAGTCGGACGGGCACTGGACATCTAGCCTGTCTAGACGACCGTCTAGTTCTAGGCGGTTAAAAACAGACAAAAAATCATGTTGAAAATTACGGTAATTGTCCATAAAACCCAAAAACATGCATAGTGCGGCGTCAGGGGTGGGTGGGGGGCACTAGACGGGCATCGGGTAGTCACCGGGCGCCTAGGCACCGCCTATGCCGATTTTTAGAACGTTGGCACTAATACGGACGACAATGTTCTAAAAATCGGTCTGTTCAGCCGCCTAGGCGTCCCTAGACCGAACCGAAAACTCTCTATTCGAAAGTATAATGCGTTTGTGCAGCTTGTGCGATCCTGTTTGGCCCTGTTCGCGTCTAGATGCCTTGTGCGGCTACTCGGATTTTACGCTTGTTTAATGTTTTTTTATGCTTAGTTGTATTGTTGATATGTTGTTTGGATTTTAAGATTGGATTTAGATTTAGAATATTTAAATTTCAAATTTGTATTATGGATATGTTGATTTCTTTATTAAGTGTGTTTCATTATGAAATAATGTTGATGATGTTTTCCTAAATCATGATAATGATATAATACATGTTGATGATTTATTTATTAAGTGTGTTTCATTATGATATAACACTATATAAGCTTTTACAAGGGAGTATGAGAAAAAATGCCTGATACATGTTAGGCCCTATGTGCTCCTCCTCCGCACCGAATCCGCATAGCAAAATTTAGAACATTGACGGACGCAATATGATACGGGATACAAACGTTTTGAGATGGGTATTATAGTAGTCACCAATGTTGCATGAATAGGGACACATATATGGATACCGATTCCATTTTCCTGTGTGCGTGCATCATATCTATTGGATGATGGCTACATAACCGATGTTGAATGCTTTAAGCTTGCAACACATGGTGCAACCAGAGGCGGACACAGGAAGGAACAAGTGGGGTGGGGTGGTCAACTGACCCCACTGAAAAAAACGATTTTTTGTTGTTGATACTCACTTGATATATGTTGTTTTTTAGTATGTGATTTTATTTTTGAACTTTTTTTACATTTGAGGTTTATCTCCCTCTTAAATTGCGTCCGTCCCTGCGTGCAACTAAAGTTGCAACTGGTTTCACTGTAGTTTTATTTGCAGTGTTGCAAAAGGTGACAGTAAGGGTGCAAGTCATGTTCCAACTACAGTCATCCAAACAACCAACATTTATTTTTGCTACAACTTTACTTATCTGCAACCGCTAAGTGGAGAATTCTACCGTTATATATATATATATATATATATATATATATATATATATATACATACATGCTGGTTTTAAGAACGAGTGATTGCCCTTCTCTGACCCTTACTGCCCAAAGCGGACAACTAATGTGTCCCGCTTATTGAACATGGTCTATGGTCTGTCCGTGACCTATTGGTCAGGCTGGTCACTCGATCAGTTCAAAAGAAATATATATATATATATATATATATATATATATATATATATAGTGGCTATAAGTTTTTTTAGTGTATGCAATGGCAAGGAGAAAAAGTTTTATTAGGATTAACAAAAGCTGTGATAGATGTTGGAGTCAGTTTTCCTAGAAATGTCTAATTTTAACACATTCTATTCCCATTTTTCTTTGAGGAGTTTTTTACCATTAAGTACCTTAATGGTGATTTCTGCAAGTTAACCTGTCAATGTACCTGGCAGATGTGTTTAAATGTCATTCACATTTGGTTGTTATGCTTATAAAGCAGGGCATTAAGCTGCTATGCGATGTCTAGTTACTAAACGCCTTATTCTTGTTCGAATCTTAAAATTAAATTTCTAATTTCATTCTGTAGAATTGGCTTTCAAATTTTAGTTCCCTTTTTGCACTTACAGAAGAATTATTAATCATCATTGTCAAGCCTTCTCCCATAAAAAGTGGGGTCAGCTATGATGGCATAAGAAAGTTCCATAAATGAGGAATTGACAAAGTTTTTATCTCCAGCTGTCAAACTGGTATCAAGCCTCTAGGTTGGTGCAAAGTTTTTAGCCAACCTATGAACATGAAAGGGCCATGGCATAGAAACTAGACAGCTAGTTGGTAGCTACTTTGACCAACCTTTTGGATATGCACTTTAACCTCAGCAACCAAAAATCAATGCTAGAGGTTAATATAGTTTGTTACTCTTGTTTTATAATATCATTCAATAGTTGTTTGTGCCTTATGTCAAATGCATTGAAAATTTACTGTCTGAATTGCTCAATACTTCATCAAAGATCGTGCAGAAAATATTTATTTCTACTGTCATGTTTCTGAAGCACTGCCAGGATATGGTGGGGAAAAAGTAGGTTGTGCTCTATAGTCTTCTATGACTTTTGATAATTGTAAATGTGCTTGAATTCTCTTGTGCATTAGGGTGCTAATATGTGGTTAGATGTGATGAGGAAGAAAAGAGCTGTTCATGAAGAGGTAATCAATCTGGTACATCAAAAGCGATCTACTGATCACACACCAAAGGTAGACATTTGTACTCAAGATACGTGTCTGAATGTCCTTATGAAAGAGTATTTTATATTAGCTACTTTTGCAAAAAAAAATGATTTTGACGAGCTTTATATTATGAAATTACTTTGCCTGCATTTCTGAATTAATAATGTTGATATTGTACGAGGATATCGGCCTGATATCCTATACTAATGCTAGGTCGATGCAGTATGCATCTAGAATTCTTATCATCATTCTTGTCTATGCCTTTCCCTGTGATGCTTACTGAAGGGACAAGTCTAATTGATTAAGCATGTAAGGGCTGTTCAGATTTGCAAGTCAAGTTGTTACTTTGCGCTACAAATCTTTTAGCTTTTTCTTCTTTCATATTGCTATAGCATAGTTATCTTTATGCTCATACTGTTGAGAATAACCTCAGTCAGCTGGATACGTTCAACAATTTCCATACTGGAAGTGGAAAGAGAGAATAATGCTGGAAATTTGTAAAATTATTAAAATATGATTAGTAAGAGGTATCCAACTTTGCAGAAAATGAAGGGTATTAGTATTTATCTGAAGAATGTCTCTTCACACTTCAAACAAAAATACTTGTCGTCCAGCTACCTCCCTCCATCCATGTAGCTAGTCTGCAGTCCCTATGACTAAGAAAAATCTTGAGGGCTGCCTGCCTTTTGTTACTGAAGATCACGTGAAGATATTTGCTTCAAATTATTTGTATGGTTATCATCAGAATGAGTCATCTTTATGTTCACTGAATCTGCCTTTGATGCCTGCCCTGCATCTACTTTCCTATCTTGTCAATCAGGAAGTCAGTCAAGGCAAATAATGTATCCTAGTCGTAATAAAATGAAATGAAACAATAAATTATGTTCACATACCTAGTTCTTATCATACGGATAGTCTTGAACATAGTTTGAGCTCGAAAAGATGTAGGGCATATGTCATTTTCGTGCTTGTGGCAGTAGCCATCCCAATTGGTTTGCAGTCAACCATCTTATTTTTGGATGAACTATTGAGAATAACCTGTAAGCTGGATATGTGCATAGTGGAAACGGAAAGAGAGAGTATTGTAGGAAATTCTGTAGATTTAATACAATATTATTCATTTATTCTAATAACAAGAGATACCCTTATTTGTAAAGAAACTTTGCTTGAAGAAATATCTCTTCACACTTATAACAGTGAATGCTTATTAACACTTTCTCAATATTCCATTACCAAAAATAAAATAAAATGGAAGACATGGGATCTTTTGAAACGTCAATCATTGGAACTCATGGACCCCTAAAATGTTGGGATAGTGGCTAGCTTCAGTTTTTTTTTTTTCTAGATTGTTGCATTCAAATTGCATAACATCTTAAGTACTGAAGTAAATTAACATTTCCCTTGTGTTTAAAGTATTTTGACAGAAAACATTTTATGTAGTTGGAACTTGGACGCCATCCAGCCTATTTCTTTTGAACTTGAACTTACTGTTGTTGGCTGATTTGAATGACTCATAATGGTTTTAGGTCTTAAGCTAGGTCCTTTGAGCTGTCATTTGCAAACCAGGTAGTACAAATCTCTATCGGGCATTGATGGTGTAACACTATCAATGCCCATCTGCTTGTATCATGGATTTTATGAATACTGATTGCTAGAGTTCAGCCTAAATTTCATAACTTCAGCCTCATGCCAACTTTCACATTGGCAAGTACTCAGAAAGGTTTTCAAAACTACTATTGAAAAATTTACTTGAGCTCTCAGTAAGCCTGGATTTTATGAATATTGATTGCTAGAGTTCAGCCTAAATAGCATAACTGCAGTGACCAGTCTCATGTCAACTTTCACTTGGGCGAGTACTCGAAAGGTTTTCAAAATACAGTTGAAAATTTTACTTGTGCTCTCAGTAAGCCTAACTTCTCTAATACAAGTCAATTTTTGGCTCACTATTGTTTTACAGATTTGATTTTCAGTCAAGTAACATTCCAAAAGTTGAGTCGCTTTAGTGGGTCTTAATGGTTGAAACAAAAGGTTGATTGCTTTGAATGGCTACTTCCTTTTCACATGCATTAGTTCAAAGTTGACCCTTTTGCATTGTATCTCAATTTTGCTTATCACATCTTTATTCATTTGAAGCGGTAGTGATATCACACCAACGGTTTAAATACTTTCAGCATGTTTGTTATGTTTATAAGGGGGCATATTCATACATACACCCTTTACCTTGTTGGTGCTTCATATAAATGATATATGTAATTTGGCTGCAAGCAACTCCCAACTTCGTCCAGGTTGTACTTGTCATTTTTTCAAACACCACAAACAAGACCATTTATGACGGTGTTATTTGGTAGCCATTGGCAACCTTGGTTGACCACTTATCTTTCTATTCCATTGTTGAGTTAGCCCGTTTTAGCATTGGGGAAATTTGTTAGGGTCCCCTCCACTTCGTGACGTTATGGAGGCCCCTCCCCAACTTTTAATTTCTTCCCGAATCTTATTTTCAAATACAACGATATAATTTCCAGTTTTGTACGTACAATATATGCAATCATACTAAATGGTTAGTAAAAGACATAAATGTACTTTATATAGGAGGCTATTCCCTTGCAGCGTGATTTACTGTTGCATATACACCTTATGACTTCTGCTTGTATTGGGAAGTAGCTAATTATCTCCTTTTTATGGTGCAGGAAGTGGAAGAAGAAAAAGAAAGCGAAGAGTCAAAGGATTGGGAGAGAAAAGGTTTTCCCTGTTTCCTTTGCATGTGTTCCTAGTCATATAATAGCATATTGCAACAATGAGTTCCTGAAGTTCAACAAGATTGATGCATATGCATAAGAATAAATCACTTCCTCACAAGAACTCTCTTTCATATCGGTTTCCTATTATACCTTTTTGCCAATTCAACGACAAAGTATAGAAACTGTACTTTTTAAATGTCTGCCCCGGTGCCACCAAGGTCTTATATTAGGGACTCAATTTTTAGACGCACAATTTAAATTTACACCTTACTTTTTCTCATTCCTTGTTGGAATGTTCTGACCAAACTGTCTTGACTGTTCAAGTTCTCTCTTGTATGCAAGAGCCAAGTCCATTCTTCTCAGGAGAATAGGCCTGTGTTTGAACTTTTGCTGGAGCAGGGATTCTCTCTGGAGCAAATATAACCCATGGACTTTGCACCATGAAGAAGAATATATATTCCAGAAGTTACAATAACTTTGAGACCATTGTTTACATAACTAATTGACAATTGACAAATAAGACTAGTGTTGTAAGATCCAGCACTTTGAAATTGAAATTCCATCGTTGGAGATTAGGAGTTTTCATCTCGCTTTTATCTATCTAATAGTATGTTTGTGCTAATGAGCTCAAAGACATTTATACTTGTGACACATATTTTCTAATAATGAATGCTTGAACTGGACTAGAGGCCCCCAAGAGGCTGTTTACTAACAAGAACAAAAATGCAACAGAAAAATGCCAGCAACAGTAACAAGACTGACACTGCCTAAGCCTTTAGCCTGAATCTTTGGATTCAGGTACATGAATACATTTCCTCTGTACCTCAATTGCGGGTGCATCAACAAGACTAACACTGCATCCCTGCCTAAGCCTTTATCCTCAATCTTTGAATTCCGCTACATGACTACATTACCACTAACCCTAGCTGCTCCTTCTCGGACCCTTCCTACGTGTATTGGTTTTGGCAGTCGGATTCCGGTGGTTTTGAATCTTGATAGTTTCACCAGTATCAGTGAAGGACAATACTTAAAACCTGGTCAATAACACCTCAAATCATTGTCTCATCCTATATTCATTGGAGGTCACCTCTAAGTTCCCATTACTTTTCTGGTTATCCTAAATATAATTTTCACTTGTTATCCATCTCAACATCCTCCTTTTTCTTACAGCCATTGTATAAAAGTTTCCTTCAATTTAAATGCTGTTCAGTTTGCAACTCCTTAACGTTGTATATTAGCGAAGACAAAAATAAGGTTGCTTGCTAGTAATTTATTATTATCGTCTTTTGAAAATAGAGCTAACACCAACCTCCATAACTTAACGTGCATCCTTTTATTGCTATTTTTTTCAGTAGGAAAACATGCTTGTAAACCAGTATCCAGAATCAGTATGATAGTGAAAGTATGTCTCACAGAAATGCTGATTTTGGAATGTATATATTTTGGTGCGTCTGTGTTTCATCTGAGACCAGTTACACAAGCACGAACATACATGGCACATATCCTAATATCTATTATGCCAGCCCAGCTGCTTTAATCTGCACTGCTCATTTCTATAATAGATGAAGTAGATGTGTTTGCAGAACTTTTTGGTACTTTTATTTTTCTTTGCAGAACTTATGTACTTAGTACTCTTTTAGAACCTTGTGTACTTCATTGAGTATTGACTTTAAGGACGCTCCTTTTCCACATACATGCAGTACCTAGAATTTCTATGGTGCATTTTGATGAGTGGTACTCTTTTGGTATGCCCCATCTGAATCAGTTTACTCCCTCATCTACTAGTCTTTGACTACGTCAGAAACTCCTACTAATCTATCATACTAGAATTTTTCTGGTAGAACTATTGCACTAAATCTTGTTATCTCAGCATCAGTATGTATCACATTACTTGCGATATGTTGTTTCGTGCATGTAAAGCAGAAATTAGTTGCTTGAATAGAAAACATCTTCTTAGGCCAATAGGGCATATAATTGATAGCCACTATTTTATTAGCCTAATGGGTTTTACTTTTATGCACTATGAACTGTATGATTCTTGAACTGCGTAGTACTTTCCTTTTCCATTAGTGTAAATGCTCAAAATTAATTCCTTCCTCTTAACCACTAGCATTATAGTTATCTGCAATGTTTTCTAATGTTGTTAGCTGTTTTGGCATAGGTTTGATTTTATGGCAATTTATTCTATATTCCTACTTTTGAATACCACAGTCTGATGTTAATATAATGTTCTGATTTTGATGCATTAATGTTTTACCCACTGTAGAAGTTTGTGGTCTGAAGAGAAAGGTGAAAAGTTTCAAGGACGAGGAGTACTATATAAGTTCCATTCCTACAAATCAGGTAAGTTATCTATATTCTAGTAAAGCTTGGTGGTAATCCACATCATCTTTGTTGTTACTCATTAGGAGTTATGCTTATGAGTGAAACTTCTCGAGGATGATTCAGACTTGTTTTTCGTTATATGTTTGAAAAGATGCCCTTATGACATGACTAATAGAATACCATTTCCTGTTCTCTCAGCATCAGGAGGCGGGACTCTCAGTAAAGAGTAATAGCGGTTTTGAATCAAACAGGTAACAGTTGCTATACAAGTAAAATACTTCTTTTCGTGTTTATAGTTTGTATGTTTTTATCTTCACTGAAATAGATTTCAGACTGAGTATCTCTTGTAAGCTGTAATTGTTTCACTAAGTGGCATAAATGCTAGTGCATTAGCAGGGGTCATCATCCCTATAAAATGAATAGGAAGATAAGGTACCTTATAGATATAAGGTTATTATATATGTACTTTCTATAACAAAAATTTACTAATACCGTCTATTTTCAGCAGTTGCAATTTGGAAGGGAAGTATATTAAGATATATTAATTGGCAAAGATATTTCTGAACTTTCAGAGGTTGCAAAATTTAGAACTTCCAAAATGGCTTAATGTTATGTTCATTAGTCAGAGGGTAGAACTCGTTTTCCTACTATAAAAACTCATTTTGAAAGTGGTATCTAAATGCAGTTGCTTTAAACGAGGATCACTGCTATATCTGAGAGTGGTTAAGAATACTGGTTAAGAATACATGGCTCTTGTTGTTATCATTCTGAGACATATCAAATTTTGGCTAGTTTGCATCAAATACTTGGAACTATTAACTTGACACTTCAATACCCTGAACTATTTTTAGCACTTAAATACCATGAACTTTTATGTTTGCAAGTTATCCACTACGTTAGTCATCTCAGTCAATTGTCACATGAGTATGTGACCAGTTTGGACATTTCCCTCTAAAAGAAAGAGAAATTACTTCTCTTTCGTAAACCCTCTATCCCCACCTCGGCACCTCCTGCCGCCGCATCCTCGCTTTCTCGCTGTTGCTGCTCCGTCTTCCCCTGACAGTGTGTGTGACCCCTGTGGCCTGTACGAATGACAACAACTACCAAGACAGGAATGGTAAGTCTACATATATCCCAAGATCGTGTACGTCTCTAGTTCTCTGCATGTAATTCCTCGAATACTTGCATTTGTTGCATCCTTCCTCGATCCACTCCTCGGACATATGTCCACCACATTCTCCACTCGGGCTTTATCGTCAATACCATGATTCTCTAGCTGGACAAACTGCTCCTCCAGATCCGGCTCTCCATCATGCGCTACCAAAAATTCTCGGTTGATCCCCCTCTAATATTTAAAAGCATATTGCGTCGAGGGGATTCAAACCTCCGACATAGTTCCCCTCGTCTTTATATCTTCAAGACCTGCCCATTTGGGCCTGTATGTATAAGAACTTCTCAAAAATGTCATACACAAATTTTCATGCCCGTCAACTTATAAGAAGACTACCACAAACATGTACACATGCATAAATAATCTTATAAGATGGATATAACTCTGTGACGTGTATGCATGACACAAATATTTAATATAAGAAACCATATGCTTCATTTGAATACAATACTAGTTAGAAGTGATTCCAAGAAGTAAAAGGTATCTCAAGTCTTTTGAAGCCTGCGCCCTCTGCCTGGAGCAGCTTGTTTCATAACTACCAATCCCCATTCATATAACTTTACAATTTGCTTATATAGTTACTCCATCCAGACACTTGACTACAAAGTAGTTACTCTGCACCTTCTTGCACAACAAGAAATTTGTACTTCCCTCGATTTTCTTTTAAAGATCGATTCATTACCTACTGTTTCATGTCATCTAAAGTACCTTCTTTGGAATACAAAGATTCGTAAATTAGCTAACTGAAAGCTCCATCCTAATTTGATATGCGCATTAAGATCACTAACTATTATTTAATGCTTTTCTTTTTGGAAAAAAAAAACTATTATTTAATGTTGGAAAAAATCATATCTTGTCAATTAATTTAGAAGAAGAGACGGTTCTGTATCGTACTCTTGGTGGAACTGGCCGCTATATCTGATGATATGGTTATTGCTTACTATGTATTTCAATAAATTTTAGATTTGTTCACTATGGTAACACATATTATACACTCTTTATTTTGCAGATTGGATGCAGCTGTTATTGATCTCATTGCAGATGATAGTGCTGGCATGCAAAAACAAAAAACTGTATACCATTGGGATAAGGTATCTTTTAACAAACTAGAGCTAAATGGCACAGTCTCCTTTCTTCTAAAAATTTTCAGATGTCTGACATAATTTTTATTGGCAGAAAAGTAAAAAGTATATCAAGCTGAACAACGGGGATCGTGTTACAGCTAGCGGGAAGGTAAAATAGATACCTCATACTAAATTTTCCCTTGTGATATAAGAATGGACTGATTGTAAGGTGTATTTCTCATAACATTTTATTGGAAAAGGAAATAATCTATTGAGATAGAGGAGGCAATATTTGATACCTCGTAGCAAATTATTGACATGTATGAAGAGGGTTGGGTTGTATTGTAGATTTCATAAATGTTCTACTGGAATGGGAATATGCTAGTTTACAATTCGTGCAATATGTATGGGTAGATCATAACTTTACCTACTTACTGGACCAACAAGTAAGTGAAGAATGACTTTGATGGAGTTAAATTAAGTCTTTAACTTGTTCTTGATTGAAACCAGATTCAGCAATGAAATTGGTGATTAACATCGGATGCCAGAAATTGAAATGGCTCCTGATAAAATTAGAGTAGATTTGAGGTAGTCGTCAAAACTATATGAGACAAGTCCTATTGCTGGTGCATCTACTGGTCTATATAAGTGATGTTCAAACCATCTAAGACAAGTTCTCCCATGCTATCCTTAGTTGCAACAAACTTTCCGTGAATATGATAATTTCTTACCCAATCTAATATTAAGTGGTTGCCAATGGAATGTAAATGATTCAAACTCTTACATGCTTTGAGATTGCTGCAAAAGAAAAGGTGCAAAAGGTTACTAAGTGGTGATATCTGATGGATCTATAAGAGTAATTGAGCTGAAATATAGACTTATTGTTCAACTAATTGAGCGTCTTTTGGACACTGCACGTGCTAAGGCCCCTAACTAGTTTGTGCTTTCCATATATTTGGATTATTAACTGCAATACTAGTATAAGAGTTGGCTGTATTTGTAGCTTTGTGCTTTTGTCCCTGGTAACTTAAACCTAGATTATATTCTTATAATGAATATAGAAAATTGTTGTTTAATCTTTCTAACAATTATCACGTGAAAAGACACTGTTGTTTCTGCAACAAACCTTAGATCCTCTTTGTTATCAGTTGCTGCTATTGCATTTAACTCTCTTTTTGACGAATAATATAATTAAAAAATTGATCCTTGACATGCACAGATCAAGACAGAGGGTGGTGCAAAAGTGAAAGCTACCAAGACAGGAATCTACAAGAAATGGAAGGAGCGGTCACATAGACAGATTTCTCTTAATGGGACAGATACAAGAGGCGTTGATGAAGGTGTCCATGCAGGTGATGCTAGTACCATTACCTTGCTTCTAATCCGGTTTATTTTGTATTCTTTGTCAAATTAATGTATTCATTTGTTTTCTGTTTTTCCGTGATAATGACCAGAAGACCCAAAACATCAAATATCATGAGTCGTTGTGATATATAGGCGATTCATAGGAACATTAATCTAACACAATCCACCTAGTATCTCAACGAGAGAGTATGTCGTATGTACTTACCTAGACAAGCTACAATAAATAAACTTATATAAAGTTAAAATGCCCCCTAGTAGTTGGTAAAAAAAATCCAGGAAGTTGGTAAGAAATCCAGGAAATTGGTAGGTTCAGTTTTTCTACTTCCATCATATAGGCATGCAACACCATGCTTGAATTTGTGAACATGGAAAATAGAGTAAGCTGGAGAGCAACACACACACACACACACACACACACACATATATATATATATATATATATATATATATGGGTATATGGGTAAACGGGATATGAGCCATAGTGCTCATATTCCTACATGAGCCACGCACATGTGGACCAATAGGAATCGACTCCTATTCCATGTGCACACATGTGCACTAGTACTCTCTATTCCTATTGGTCCACATGTGCATGACTCATGTAGGAATATGAGCACTATGGCTCATATCCTGTTTACTATATATATATATATATATATATATATATATATATATATATATATATATATACCACGCGGAGATTCGAGACGAATATTTATACGGATATGAAGGGTAGTCATATAGTGGCACGCGAGTAGAAATATAGCTTATAAAGATTGGAATAAAAATTCGCGTAGGCCTCGTTGGTCAAGGGTCAAGGCCGAGACGAACGACTGACATCCGCCACATGGTAAACCACCGCCTCTCTCTCTCTCTCTCTCTATATATATATATATATATATATATATATATATATATATATATATGCGTCTGCGGGTCTTGGCCTAATGGCTAAGATAGGGTGCCGCCATGGGGGTTGCCCGGATTTGAATTCCCCCCTTGGAGTCGGTTGGGTGGCTTTGTGCCACGGGCTCCAAGCCACTACAATTGACACCAATATATATATATATATATATATATATATATATATATATATACGAGTCCGCGGGGGTTTGGCCAACCGGTAGCACCCGGGGGTTCCCATGGGGGTGATGCGGGTTCGAGCCCCCCTTTGGGAGTTGGCTGGGTGGCCTAGGCCACGGGCTCCCAAACCGTTGAAAGGACACACAATATATATATATATATATAACATATTAATATAATATTATACCATATTAAAATTTACATAATTTTCAATTCTAATTTTTTAACCAAAATGAATGGGCCTGCATGCCGGCTCAAACTAGTTCTACATGGGGTGGGTTTGGGTATTTCCGTCAAAGCCCGACCCCGCCCGGATGTTTTGACCGGACTAGCCCCGCCTCGACTGAACCGGTCAAACCTGGTCCGGTTCGGCCTGGGTCCGGCCTACTGATCACCTACAGATATGGCCCATACCCCTGGAATACCATCTGCATGTTCATATCCTTTGGAATTGGTAGGAGACTATTCTTGTAATTGGATGGAAAGAGTCCTATTGATCTCCTGTTGACAAATTATCCCCTAAATTATTTTCTTTTGACTTGTAATTGCCCTGCAGGCAGACCAAATATCTATCCTAATATGTTCAAGTGATCATACACAGAATTGAAGTCCCACTAGCAAAGACAAACACAAGCTGGCAATAGAATAAAGCTCCCACCACCATGAGCAACACCATACATTTTATTAGAGTACAAGAAAGGATGAAAACATTTTCTTGAATTACTCCATGTATATAACCCAGTATTCGCTACCTATGCCAGAAATTTTGTTCCTTAACGGATATTTTAGTTCCACATTCTGTGTATTGAGATCCCACTTTAAATGCATTATTTGAAGTTTAACTAGTGTGTCACGTTCCGTTTTTCGTTTTGCGTTATGAAGTATTTCACATTTTAGCTAACCATGCTGACCTGGAAGTTTAAGAAGTGAATGGAGATTATACCTGTCTTTGATCACAAGTATACAACAAAAATCACCTGCTAAACGTCAGTGGGCAAAAAAGAAAATATATTGAAGACAACGAGGCTAAATTGATTTAGTGACATTAGGCAAAGGGAGCCTAGATACACCACGTTGTTCCACAAATGTGGTGACAAATAAACAATGAACTATAGGATGTTGTAGAAAGCAAGGAGGTAAGAAGTTGATGCATGAGAACAAGATTATATTAGCTACTTGGAACATAGGAACACTAACGGGAACACCGTGGTACTTGACCTGGAAGTTTAAGAAGTGAATGGAGATTATACCTTTCTTTGATCACCAGTATACAACAAAAATCACCTGCTAAACGTCAGTGGGCAAAAAAGAAAATATATTGAAGACAACGAAGCTAAGTTGATTTAGTGACATTAGGCAGAGGGAGCCTAGACGCACCACGTTGTTTCACAAATGTGGTGACAAATAAACAATGAACTATAGGATGTTGTAGAAAGCAAGGAGGTAAGAAGTTGATGCATGAGAACAAGATTATATTAGCTACTTGGAACATAGGAACACTTAACGGGAAAGAGAATGGAGTTAGTGGGTACAATGTTTAGGAGAAAGATTAATATAATTTGCCTACAAGAAACTAAGTCGGTGGGTGAGAAATCGAGGAAAATAGATATCACTGGATTTATAGTTTGGTGTACACAGAGAAAAAAGGCATAGAAATGGGTAGGGATACTTGTCGATAAATCTTTGACGAATAGTATTGTAGTTGTAAAAAGAATATGTGATAGGGTAATATTAATTAAGTTGATATTAGGGGAGGATGTTATTAATGTAACTAGTGCCTATGTGCCTCAAGTAGGATTATATGAAAATACTAAAAAGAAAATTTTGAAAAGTATGAATAGTTTGATTCAAGTACCTACAGGAGGAAAATTATATATTGGAGGAGACTTTTAAATGGTCATGTTGGAAATGAGCAATGATTATGATAGCGTGCATGGAGATTATTGATATGGAGTTAGGAATGAAGGGGACGATAAGATCCTTGATTTTGTAATGTCAGATGACCTAATAGTAGCAAATACTTGCTTTAGGAAGAGAGATGAACATTTAATTAGTTTTACGAGCGGATCCAATTTTAGCCAAATAAATTACTTTATTACTAGGAAGGTTGATAGACTAGCATGTAAAGATTGCAATGCTATACTAGGTGAGAGCTGAACCACTCAACATAGGTAAATGGTCTTAAATATTACAATTTGGAAATGAAAAAGAAATGCTAGAATAGAGGAGAGCGAGAACTAAAAGGAGAGAACTTAGTACTATTTAAGGAAGAAGTAATAAAATGAAGATGGAACATAGAAGAAAATCTTAATGTTATGTAGTATAATATGTCAAGTAGCATTAAGAGAGTAGCAAAAGAGATTTTAGGAGTTTCTAAAGGCAATGGTTGGACTTCTAAAGAAATTTGTGGTGGACAAGGAAGCCCAAAAGGTAATTAAGACAGAGAATTGCCTATGTAGAGTAGCAAAAGTGTAAAAAATAAAGGAAACTTTGAGAGCGATAAGACTAACAAAGAACGAACTAAGAAAGCACTTAGATGAAGCTAAATCTAAGACCTATGATTATTTGTATAGTAGATTAGAAACTAAGGGTCTGCCTGACAATGATATTTTCACCGGTTTGGGGGACTCAGTGCATTGTTAGATGGCTTTATAAACCCCCGAAATGGGTGATTTGAGGGTTTCGATTTTTTCTTCCATTTATATTCTTATCAAAAAAATATAACTACAACTACTAATACCCTACTAATATCCTACCGTATTTTTTCTTTCTCATCTTTGTTTCTCTTGAGGTCCCATCTGACGGTCATTTCCTCCAAAAGGTAAGTTTTGTAAATTTTGCGTTCCATTTGATGTGGCAGTAAAAGATTGCCATAAAATTTTGTGGTCAATTTGATGTGGCAGTGAATGGTTTGTTCTGAACATTTATGATTTACTACTTGCCAAACCATTTTATGTTTACAAGTTATATGAGTGTATAGGCTATTGTTTTGGAGGGCAATGATATAATCTTTTTTTTGGGAGGGCTTTTGTTTATATGTGCATATAAGTAATTTTATTGTTTTAAAAAACTTACAGAATTGCTCATTAATGAATTCCCAAGCATGGACTAGATCGGTTAAAAAGTCGTTGCTTATAATTATTCAAAATTGGATCCCTCATAAGTCATAATCGCTCTTAACCGGTACTTTAAAAATACCTCATAACCGCTACCTAACAATTGTCAAGCAGACCATAAGGAGGAAAGAGATATATAGGCTTGCTAAGAGTAGGAAAAAGAAGATGAGAGACCTAGGCAATATTAAATGTATTAAGAGTGAAGACCGAAAGAGATTACTAAGAAAAATTTATATTAAAGAGAGGTGGAGGTATTTTCACAATTTATTTAATGAGAGTAACCCAGAAGAGCTTAGTCTAGACACATAGATCATGATTAGTGACAAGTCTTATTGCCAGTATCGTAAAATTAGAATCGTAAAATTAGAATCCCTGAAGTTAGGGATGCTTTAAAGAAGATGAAAAGTAAAAAAAAATGTAGGGTCCAATGATATTTTTTCCTATTGAGGTTTGGAAATGCATATGTGAGAAAGTATTGATATGTCATACTAATTTATTCAACCAAATCCTAACGACTAATAAAATGTTTGATGCATGGAAAACTAATGTATAAAAGTAAGGGAGATATACAAAATTGTAACAACTACCGAAGAATTAAGCTTACGAGTCATACCATGAAACTATGATAAAGAATAATTGAGCAAAATTTAAGAATAGAAACTAGAGTTTCAGAGAATCAATGTAGCTTTATGCCGGGAGGATCTACTATGGAAGCTATTTACATATTAAGAAGATTGGTGAAAATATTTATAAAAAGGAATTTACATATGGTTTTTATTGAGGTAGAAAAAGCTTATGATAGAGTTCCTAGGGAGTTAATGTGGTGGGCTTTGGAGTAGAACCATGTCATAGTCTATGTTGAGGCCATTAAGAATATGTATGATGGAGTCACGACGACCGTGCGAACCGTTGGAGGAGATAGTAAAGAATTTCCTATTACCGTTGGCTTGTATCAAGGATCATTATTAAGTCCATACCTTTTCACGCTAGTTATGGATGAGATCACTAGGCATATCCAGGAGGAGGAGGTTTCATGGTGTATGACGTTTGCTAACGATTGGTTTGGTCGATGAGTGTGTGAATTGTTAAATGCTAAAATAGAGGCATGTAGAGGACTTTAGAATCTAAGTGTTTTAAAATTAGGACAAAAACAAAGTATATGAAATGTAATTTCAACCAAAAGACAAAAATTAGGGGAGAGTCCATATAGATTAACAAGAGATACCAATAGTTTTCGGTATTTATGATCAATTATTCATCATGATGTACAGATTGAGAATGATGTCATGTATATAATTAAAATATGATGGTTCAAATAGATGATTGCTTCTGGAGTACTTCGTGTTTGAAAAATACCTAGCACTATTCTATAAGATAGCTATAACCAACCATCATTTATGGATCAGAGTGTTTGGCAATTAAGAAATAACATATCCAAAAAATTAATGTAGCATAAATGAAAATGCTAAGATAGATGAGTAGCTTTACATTGAAAGATAGAATAATAAATGAACATATTCATGGGAATTTGGAGGTGACGTCAATTGAGAATAAGATGAGAAAAAATCATCTTAGGTCGTTTAGACATGTGCAACATAGAACAATAGATGCACTAGTGAGGAGCGATAAGACAATAATTAAAGGAGCCACTAAGACTAGAGGTAGGCATAAACGAACTTGATTGGAGTTTTAAAGAAGGATATGCTTTTTGTTAGCGCCCCTGAGGACATGACCCTTAACAAAGATGAATGGAAGAAAGTGATTCAAACAGCCGACCACAAAAATATGGGATAAAATTCTTATCTTCTTGTATCCGTCATGAAATTAGTGTTGATGTTTTTTTTTTTTTTGGTTTTCTTTGTTCTGGATATCAATGACAGTTGTCTTTTCATGCATAAGCATACCTGCATCCCTTCTCAACATTCTACTCAATCATCATCCAAGCCTTGGGTCGGCTATGGAGCATAACAAAGCTGCATAAGCGATTTGGCATAGTTTTTACGACTGTCTTACCTTACCTGACATCAAGATTCTACACAATGTTTTACTAATATAACGGTTGAAGTTAGTCACCTTTTTCTATGCTGTTTCATAATGTTTTTTTTTTCATTACTTTTGACAACTGCGTTTGTGTGCTAGCATGACTGTTTTCATTCTCGCTCTGTGCCACATAGTTGTGACGTAAGTTGCTCTAATAAGGTTAATGGAGTCCGTATCCGAATACAGGCATTTCATTCTCGCTTTGTGCCATATAGTTGTGACATAAGTTGCCCTGTAAGGTTAATGGAGTCCGTAGCCGTATTTACGTCTGTATTTTTGCAACATAGGTGACTACATTATGTGCCTATTTGAAAATGCTCATGTGTGTATCGTGTCCTTATTCTTGTTCGTAATGGTGCAACTTAGGTTGTGGCATAATTGGCATAAACATGGTATGTGTTGTCCCCTCTAGATTTCTGCCTTTAATGCATGGGATATGCACATTCTGCTATCTATCTAAAAGGTTGAAATTAATGTACTCGAATACTACTCGTTTGAGCAGTTAAAACTTTCTACGTCTCACATGTTTTAATTTCTTATATTTGACCATTTATATTAACTGTTCAGTTCTTCTCATACATTCAGATAGTTGTCTTTCATCTTATTTATTGGGATTTAAAATGTGCATCTATCCACCATTTAGTCTCCAAAAAAAAGTAACAAAGAAGTGGGTCTGTTCAATTTAACTCACCAATTTCTTTTTTCATATCAACAGGGGCCCGGCAATTTAAAGGAAATAATAGGGGCAATTTCAGAGGTGGAAAGAGTTGGCGTTCCGTGCCTAATGCCAATGCACCATCTGAGCTAAGAGATCCTGAACAAGTGCGGAAGGATAGACAGCAGAAGGCCAGTAGGATTTCACACATGAAGAGCAAATCACCCAAGGGGAAAAAGTTTGGTAAAAGAGGTGGCAAGGGCCAGAAAAAACGTTGAACTTCTGCAGTTTCTCGAGTATTTGACATCGTCACGCAGAAAGACTGGGACCCCTTCATGATTTGGCATTGCCATTGCTGAAGCACATGAATTGGTCCTTCACCCGAGAACAAAAACCTGAACAGCAAGAGGAATTATTTCACCAGATGCCATCATCTCGAATGACTTGTAAGCTTTTGATGATTTTGTGGCCTTTACCGTGTATAAGTTGGGAATGTATTGCTCTAGATCAATGTAATATGCAATTTTGGTGTTCATTTCAAACTATCCTGCCATAATTAACATTTGTGCTAGATGATTATATCGAATTTTCTCCAAATCCGATGGAGATGGAGATCCGGATTTTTTTCCCCCTCTGTTGGGGGCAGGTTTGGAGATTTTGAGATGGGGGACGGTTCGGGAATGAAAAAAAAAAAAAATCGGTAGAATTTTGGGTCGAGTAGGAGTATAGGGTACTCCCGACTCGGTAAATCTTGTTAGCGGCACGTCGGGGACGAGGTGTGCATGGTTTAACGGGAGGGAGACATGGGTAAAATATTAAATCCTTTTTGGGAATGGAAATAATTTTTTTAGCTTATAATGTACAAAAAAAAAAAATTGTTAACGGGATGTCGGGGACGAGGTGTGCATGGTTTAACGGGAGGGAGACATGGGTAAAAAATTAATCCTTTTTGGGAATGGAAATAATTTTTTTAGCTTATAATGTACAAAAAAAAATTGTTAACGGGGTGTTGGGGACGAGGTGTGCATGGTTTAACGGGACGGAGATAAGGATAAAAAATTAAATTCAACCGTAGACTCGAAAACGGGAATAGGCGATATGGTCTCCCGTCCCGTTACCATCCTTACTTGCTACATGATGGGAGCAAGTAAAAAATACTGCACACTTCTATAGGGATAAGGTCAAAATTTGT